>OX638398.1:26335581-27585581 GCA_951813805.1 Limnephilus auricula | reverse complement strand
CATTCCGGATCGGAATATACAAGGTGGCGCAAAAGTTGTCACCTCATGTTCTTTGGCCTTATTTTTATTTTATGAATAAAAAAAATTGGTTCTGCTTTTGGGTTGTATTTATGTGATGTCTTAATTTTTTTACTATTAAGTTAAAAAAATGATATCGGCCAAGTAGCCGCTGCCAGAATTGTGACCATACTAGCCTAATTTATGGCATTTTCCATCACTCTTCCGGTGATAGGTTCTCGCATTCTTGACGGATATTCTCTTTGATTGCTTTAAACGTCTGAAGCTTGTTGACATAGACTCGTGTCTTCAAGAAACCCCACAAAAAGAAGTCTGGAATGGTTAAATCGGACGATCTTGCAGACTATAGTGCAACTCATCTAACGAGAGTTTTGGTTATTTGCACTGGCCGGTTGACAATCGAAAAAACAATTTTTCCGCGTTCTTGAGGGGTATAGCAATTCTCGTCTTGTTGACTGTATTTTGTATCTGTTTACTTCACAAATATCAAAGCAGAACTGACATTGCCCCCATTTACAAAAATTATGGCATTTTCTGGTAGGATGATGACTTTTGCGCCATCCTGTACAAATTATGCAGCTGAGCAATGACCTTTTTGCCAATACTGTGAGGTCAAATATTATGGTGTGTAAGTAGCTATTGACAAATATTATGGTGTGTAACAAGTTATTGACAAATTTTATGGAGTGTAACAAGCTATTGATAAATATTATGGTGTGTAACAAGCTATTGACAAATATTATGGTGTGTAACAAGCTGTTGACAAATATTATGGTGTGTAACAAGCTATTGACAAATATTATGGTGTGTAACAAACTATTGACAAATATTATGGTGTGTAACAAGCTATTGACAAATATTATGATGTGTAACAAGCTATTGACAAATATTATGATGTGTAACAAGCTATTGACAAATATTATGATGTGTAACAAGCTATTGACAAATATTATGGTGTGTAACAAGCTTTTGACAAATATTATGGTGTGTAATAAGCTATTGACAAATATTACGGTGTGTAACAAGCTATTGACAAATATTATGGTGTGTAACAAGCTTTGACAAATATTATGGTGTGTAAGTAGCTATTGACAAATATTATGGTGTGTAACAAGTTATTGACAAATATTGTGGTGTGTAACAAGCTGTTGACAAATATTATGGTGTGTAACAAGCTATTGACAAATATTATGGTGTGTAACAAGCTATTGACAAATAAATGTTGTTATTATTATTATATTACTTTTGTACTAAGGACGCAGTACTACCTCGGACCTAAATAGTATGATGTTGTTCCGATCGTAATTAAAATAACAACATAAACTATACGGCTTTCAAAATCAAGTAAAAACTGGATGAAGTGAACTGGAGAATCAGACGGTTCACTCGAGTGAAGCAGTGAAGGTTTACTCTATGGTTAGTCGAGCGAATGTTCCGATCTTCGTTTCACTTTTGTTTCATTTCTTGTTCAGACCTGTCATTCCGAGTGAAATAGGTGGAATGAAATACAGAAATGAACGATTAGTGAACCGTCTGATTCCAGCCTAAGGAATAACATATGCATGAACCATTAACACGACACGATTAACAAAAGCAACACACTAAATCCTAATCTTTGTTTATAATATATAATATTATTTAAATTTAATTTAATAAACAGTTTGAAAATGGCATTGTAAGCCATAACAGCTGTCACAATAATTTAAAAAACCAAAACACTTGCAGAACTTAATAATAACATTATTAAATTAAATTTAAAGTAATTAAAAAATAAAAATAAATGGAGTTCTACGAATTAAACACAAAACAATAAATAAGTTAGATTTACTCTTTATTTACTTGAAAAAAGATGTATTCTGAAAATGAGGAAAAGTTTCTGGTCCCCAGATACAGATACAGTATTACATATTAATATATACACATATGGACGGTCCCTTGGATGGTCTCTGGGAATTCTGCCGTCGCGCGTCGGTTGTAAGTCGACCTCCAGTTCTGTTGATTTCCCTTGTCTCCAATCCAAGGAGACGCGAACATAGAGTTTGATGTTTGAGGTTATCCGTTTTGAGTAAAAACACTTGTGTAGTACTGGGTAGATTTTATTGCGTTTAATTATTCAAATGAATTGCAATTAGTGATTGATTTGATTCGATTTCCGAGCTCTCGGGCTTCAAAATGTGGAATGAAGAATGAATGCTAGTTTTGCTAAAAAAGACTTGAAACTTGACAGAAATACAAGGGACAAAAGATAACATAAACAAAATTATTTAGAAATTGTTAAATGAAAGTTGACACAGACGGCGAATTTAAGGTAAAAGTGTGTACAGAACGAAGTTAGAAAAAGTGAAATAATAAATAAGAAAAAATTAAGTTAAATATTGAATAGGACAACACAACACTCAACACTTACATTGTATCTTTTTATTAATAAATGTTTGATGGTTATTTTTTTCCTAATGAGCTAAATAAATTAACAATACATTTTTAAGATATCCATGCCGATTAAACCTACCCAAGACAGATCTACTTAAAGAGATGTGTAAAAGTTAGTGTAAAAGGTGTGTAAAATGTGTGTAAAATGTGCGTAAAGAATGTGTAAAAGTGTTAGTCAAAGTGTGTGTAAGAGGTGTATACAAGTATGTGTTAAAGGTGTGTAAAAGTGTTTGTAAAAGGTGTGTGTAAAAGTATCTGTAAAAGATGTGTAATAGTGTATGTAAAACGTGTGTAAAAGTGCATATAAAAGTGTGTGTAAATGATGTGTAAAAGTGTGTTTAAAAGGTGTGTAAACAACAACTAATGCCACGCCCTTGCAACCAGTTTAAAGTAATATTACCATTTCCATTTTTTTATAGAACGCACTTTGCCTGACCTTCGTGATTCACAATAATATAATAACTAGTGACCTCTGCGTCACGCGCGGATGCATTCAACAAATACTAGGTACCTCCTATTATGTAGGTATAGGTTTTTGCATTACATTGCTTTGCGTTTTATGTTTACGACGAATTACTAACTAGACCGCTATATATAATTGCTTTGTTTTGACTTTATAATGATTCATATTCATAACCCCTCAGGTCTCGGGTATATTCTGTCAGAAGGTCAGAAAATTACCACGCAAATATACATACACATTTCCAAATATTTGGTTTGACTGAGGCGAACCTAACACGTTTAATATTGATTGTGATCCGTCAATATTTATCAAATATCGTGATATTTATTGAACGTGTACGCTAGCGTATTGACGGATCCCGATATGGATCACAGATGTCCAGATTCCTGAATTCCGTACCGGGAACCCACGGATCGTGATAAATATTGAGGCGTAGGCTACACGTTCAATATTTATCATGAACCATATCACCTCCGGAATCCAGGAATCTAGAAATCCTACGATCCATATTGTGATCCGTCAATAGGCTAACCTACACTTCAATAAATATCACGATATTTGATAAATATTGACGGATCACAATAAATATTGAACATGTAGGGTAGCACTCCGATCCATATTGATGGATCGTTATCCATCAATATGGATCGTGATACATGTTGAACGTGTACCCTTCGCCTAAGGATTGACCGTTTCTCCTCAGGACTGGTTTTCAAACTGCTGTGAACTTTTAAAATGTCTTTAAAACATAAAAAAAAAATTGCTTTGACTGAGAATGGAACCATCTTCAAGGGAGGTATTTAGGGAATGATATTTGTTTCCTTTATAATAGTATATGACTAGCGGCTGAGAATAAAAGTTTAAAAATGCTTACAAGTGTACAGGGAGGTTCCAATGAGAAATATCGATTATTTCCCGTATCAATTTTTTTAAATTAAAAATTTAATATAGATTTATTTAATTTAAAACTTGCTTTTAAATATACCTACATCCAAGTAAGCAATAAAAATGCTAAAAACGCAGATGATAAATTATTAAATATCATGTACTTCTTGTAAGTATTTTTTGATCGTAAGTATTTATGATTTTTTAATAATGTCTAAACAAAATAAGTTTGTAATAAAAAAAATAATATTTTATTTTAAAAGACCTTAAATAAATAGAAAAACTGATTAAATAAATAGAAACCTGTATTTTTGTCACACAACACGTTCTCGGATTTATTTTTTAATGATTTTAATTGAACTAAAATTAAAATTATGAAACCTGTAATTACTAGATAATGTATTGATAAGAGAACTGGCTCTTGAGCTTGGTGTAGGTGTTATGTAAGAATATACAATTTTTAGTCTATAATTAATATAATATCTTAAGTACTAGATTAAGGACGACATTATACAATATTTGATGGTTTGAATTACAGGATTAAGGTTACATGGTTTTATTGCATACAGTTTTCAATCTTAATTGGTGTAGAAACCAAAAAAATGATGTTTTCACCTTTTTGTTATACCTTTTTATTATATTTTTGTTTTTATTTTAGTTATTCTATTGTTAAACAATGATTAAAATGTAAAATTGTTGTGTGTAAGAGGTGGAATAAATTGAAATAAATAAAAATAAAAAAAAATTGTTGTATGATTATATGATTTGAAATTTGTGTTGTTTAATAGAATCTCTCGTTTGAAAATTGAACAAATCTGCCAACGACCAACGGTATAACCTTAGTATATTAAAAATTAACTTAGTTTTTCAAAATTTTATAACTGCATGTACCAGATAAAATAACAATCTTTCAAAATCAATTTATGTTTTTCTGTAAAAAACAGTTAATGCGTCTAGAATTTGATTTAAAATGGAGTAATTCCCGGTATTCTATGGTAATACCCTCTTAAGAGGAACGGTTGCACGAACCTTCGACCTGTTTCATGGGGCCAACAGACCTAGCTATAAAAGCTCAAGCGTTATTTGGTTTGGCGTATTTCGGCATATCGGTTGCCGTACATTCCCAATGGGAATGTACCACGAGCGACATGCTGAAGTAGGCCAAATATCTAACTGGTAAATTAAATATATAGTAAATGTTTGTAATCAAAAGGTATATCAAATATCTAACCAGGACAGGTGCTACTTTAGTTAATTTTGCTTTAAAATATTGACATATAAATCAGTTTTGGTTCATTTTTTAAGCACTTTTGGATTTTTTTTGTGAGTTATTTATATCTAAGTATTTAAAAAAATATCCTGCCTTATCCTCAGTGTTAATTTATATAATGAAAAAAATATAGACATATTTTTTTTAACAAGTAATTTTAATATTTAAAAAAAAAAATTATTCTCGAAAATGAACAAGACACAGAAAAATAATGTAATATAATGGTCGCAACTGGGACTTGAACCCAGATCTCACGTCTTACCGGAACGGCGCTCTACCAATTATGATTGTTTTCTTCTTCTTCAATGATAGATACATCGATGGGAAAAACCTTCAAAAGTTAAAAAAGAGAGTTAGATGGGAATAACCTTCAAAAGTTAAAAAGAGAGTTATTCGTATAAAAAAGATAATTTGTAATTTAAATTTACGCACATCGAATATCTTTATTTAAAAAAAAACAAATTTTTTTAAAATATTTTTCATAATTTTTCTATAAAAAATATAGTAAAATTAATTTTTGAAGTGTTTACATTTAAAAAAATAAATAAAAATTATTGTTCATGTTGCCTCAAAAATTATGAAATATAATTTTTTTTAATGCAAAATTTAAAGCAAAAAAATATGAAGTAGCACCTGTCCTTGTTAAATATTTGATATGCCTTTTGATTACAAATTCAATTTTTCAGTTTGGTTGCGAATTTTGACCTCAAATCCAAAATTAGGATTTGTATGATACGGGCCGAAACGGTCCGCGCAAACGTTCCTCTTAACTGCTGTAATGTCATTTAATTTCAGAGAAATGCGGGTATTATGTTCGTGTGTGTATGCGTGAATGCCACTTGTGGGTTTATTTCCACACCCAAGGTTCCACCTCACTCATTCATTCAAGAAAACAAAATTGAAGTTTTGGTAAATGTTTACTACTCCGCTTACCGGATAATACGGAATTCGAATTTCGATACACGGATACGCACGGATAATACGGAGCGGAATATTTCCTTTGCCGCCATTTCTTTGGATTTGATATTTGCGATTTTTTTCAATCTAAATACGCACGAATTACTTAGGTTACTCAGCCTAAGAACCTAATAACCTATTTTGTGCACGTAAATAGTTGTATATTGTAGTAATTGAAGTTGTATAAGTCCCGTTTTACTTGGCCAAACGTGGCTGTCAAATACTTCGCGTAAGTGAAATAATCTTATAAAATTGAAATATAAAATACATGTTTTTTCGTCTCCCCCGACATAAATACTCAATTTTCGTAATAATAAATCAAAATCTAACTGTTTGAATAAAAAATATTCCGTATTAACCAGTAGGCGGAGTATGAAACTATTAATGAAGTTACCAATAATACTTCCCCACTGAACGCGTATTCGAAGAATTCAAAGTTCCAACATTTAAAAACTTATTTGTCAAAAATGCAATCGTACAAATTATAAAATAAAAAGATAAATACTCAATTCATAACTGAAAATCAGTCAATAAACACTTCTTTTGCCCAACACCATTGTACACACCAAGGAAAATACTTCTTTAATAAACTACCAATAGAAATCAGAAACAGTGCAACTGTTGAACTCTATCAAAAAATATTTTAAAGAAACCATTAACAGGAAGACTGCTTCCTCTATGATTAAATAGATGTCTATATAGTTTAGTTACTGTATTTTATACTGATAATTTGAGTTTATTTGTCATATAGAGGTTGTTTTTATAATATTTTAAAAATATCAGCCACATAACATAGTGTAACCAAAGTAATGACCATGTAATGACCATGTAATGACACTTGAAAAAAAACAATGGAATAAAATAAAATTCATAATTCAAATATAAAGGAATACTATATATTTCTAGGAAGGTACTTAAATACTAGGTAGGTACTCTTATTCCTTTACATGTATAAAAAAAGAAGTAAAGTATTGCTATTCAAACTCGTTCTATAATACCAAACCCAATACAAGAACCCATTTTGCATTACATGATATAAAAAAATATTAATAATGATTTGATTTAAGATTTTCACGGCCTAACAAATAACAGCCTATCAAAAACAAATACCAAAAAAGTTAATAATGATAATATATGTATGTATACATTAATCTATGAAAAAAAACGACTAACCTAATAAAAAAATTGACGAAATTTAAATACATAATTTTCCATGTACGCCAAGCACGATACGGTATAGATTTTGTAAGCTGATTTTGCACAACAAAACCTAACCCATTTCAGTCACCGCCTTGTTTGAACCGGTATACGTTTTGGAAATACGCGGTCAGGTCATTTAAAAATGTATTCAATGAATAAAGTAATAAAAAGTACTACGTGGTGCTGCAAATTCATTTTTAATGATATTTTAAGATTCTTATATCATTATCCTGATTGAGTTTTGGGGCATTTTGCCTTTCTCCCCCTTGAGCCAACGTTTCAAACAGACATCAGTAGGTGATAAATGTTCGTGACTTGATGGCAAATTTACGATGTTAGGCATTTTAATGAATAAGAAACTATAGGTTATTACCTTTTTTCGGCGTATATTGGTTTCCACAATCGAAGTATATTAATACGCTGATGCCCGTACGATTCAAATTTAAGAACCCAACTCCGAGTAAATCTCCGACGACACACTTTATTTATTTTTATTTTAAAAAGAAAGACAAACATTCCCAGGTTACGAATAACCCAACAACATTTGAAAATCTCCTACTACCACCACACTAAGCGGAAGATGTTGCTTGTGTTGTGATGGAAGACTTAGCCAGCCGAGGAATCGAACACGGAACTCCTGGGTGGGACCCAAACGCGATGCCCACTCAACCACTGACCGGTCAAACAAACTGTATGCAAACCGTTCTGACCCGTCCGTGTATGTGCAATTTTCCACGGAGCTGCTGCCGTGATATTCACACTTATCACTCGCTCACGTGCGATATGCAAATACGTGCGATATGCAAATGGAAGTGGCGCTATCTATATTTATCGCTATATTTAACGAAAAAGGTATAAAGGGTGGATATGGATCTGGGGGTCAATATGACCAGGAGTGACGGACGTACGAATCCACCCCTCCCATTGCGCTACAAGGCGATGGGTCGAGAGAGTTTGGTTGGAGAGATAAAATGTGTACCGTCAACCAGTCCCTCCCTATCGGCTCGCCACGCAATAGGTGGGCAAACTCATGTGCCGCCAAAACCTAGACAAACCTCACCCAATGAACCTGGGCACCCCTGCTAAGTCGCCAAACGTAGTGAACCACTTGGGGTAATCTATGACAGGGGTTATCCAATAAATGGTGTGGGAGAAGAAACATTTTTCGCTTTCATTCAATAATAAGAAGATTTACGCTGGGATGAAGAGTGTTCCTCTCATTATTCACGGTCTTAATGTAAGAATGTCTACTATTATATATCTACCTATTAAATGTAAGCATTCTGTAGTTTTATGTTAGTAGTAGTTAGTTTTGCAAAAGGGTGATACCTTATAAATAGTCACCAACACTTAAACTGGGCAAAGCTAAACGAAAAGCCGCCCGCAGGGCCTTGCAGCAAAAACCCGCGGAGCGGGTTTACATGATTATTAGGAGTATTATATGATTATTGAATAGTGTAAAATGGTTTAGGTACATATACACTAATAATTTGGATGTCTATGGCTAGGTTAAGTTAGCTTAAGTTATGAAATACAGTTTTATTCCGAGATTGACGAAATTTTCCATACTTGACCTCCAAAACAAGAGGAAAATCATTGTAGGTACACATGAAATTTCGAAAAACGCTGCGAAAAGCCCTGGCAACACCGGGGACTTCAGCTAGTTCTAGACCACCATTCAGAATTGAAACGTTGTTTGAAATGGCTTTAGCCGTGTTTAGTGACCAGATCTGAATATTAAAGTACTTCCCCACCTCCCTTTTCTCCATCTACTTTCCTTCCCCACTATTTTCACCCTCACAACATACCTTAATTGGGGAGGCCGTACTCTTGATGGCTTCAGAGGGGAACACTTGAGACTCTTGTGCGGTATTCAGATAATTTTTGATTTATTTTAATTTGCTATATAAGTAGATTTTACGAAAAATAGTATAAATTTATCAGTGAACAGTATCATGTTAATAATGGAAGGTGACCAAACAGTGATTATACAAATTTACGTTGATATTTCCTAATCGTTTTGTAATGAGCCGTATTCTTGGAACCATTAGCTACCAGAATGTTCTGTTTATCGAGAAAATGAATATTGATTTTGAGTACCGATTTATCTAAATTATGACTGACTCAATATAATTCCTACGCATAGCAATAAACTCACTGAAGGACACTGAATGCGTACAGATTTGCTTAAAATAATATTTGTACATTGTAACCTATCCTTACCAATAAGGAAAATAAATTAATAAATAATCGAACGCAAATATAATTTATTATAAAATATCTTACACATATCCATCTATACCTAGAGATTGGCATGACTTTAAATCTTCACGGCCAAAAGTTATATCGTGATTAATTTTTGGTTTATTGTGCCGTGTTGCGCTTCCTCATTCTTTAGCTGTAATTTAAAACACGATTTGCCAGAATTTTGGATCACGAAACACGCCCAAATCGCATTATTTCTTGCATTTTTTTAATGGTTCTATGGTTCTCGCACATTTAGCACTCGCTTTGTCTCTCTCACACATGCCTGACAACGCATCGCCATCCCATTTGAATTTCGCAATAATGATGATGAAACTCAATTATTTATTTGAAATTTATAGTCCGATTGGCCAGACTTTTGGATAACGGAACACACCCACTTCGCATTTCTTGTGTTCCCTCCAGGCAGCAGCGACACGACTGGCTTTTTTAAGGGACTCCGAGACGAGCAAGCGGCTTGATGGCAAGCACATAAATTTGTTGTCTATTGTTTTCTATTATTATCTATGCTTTTAGGCTTGCCGGCGCATCAAGCCTCTCCGTCAAGCCTAGCTACGCCTTTTGTGATTTCGTGGCGGTCGAAAGGGGGTTGAAAGTGAATTTTGTGCGAAATGGAATATAACAAAGACAAAGCATTATTTATTGAGTTATAATAAATTTTATATATTAATATTCTAATATAACGTTAATTAATAAAATAAGGACAATTATTTTTCTCCATTTCTCAGATGTTTATTTATTTATTTATGAAAATCAACAGATTATTTACATCAATTAAAATAAAATTAATAATACAAATAAAATCTAATAACAGATTTTCACATTACTAAAATTATAATAAAAAAACCAAGGGTCTTGTACAAGTGGGCTGAGATAGCATTTACAAAAAATACAACATTGTGAAATAAAATAAAATTTAAAGAAGTTATAAGAACATAAATGAATAACAATTTATAGGTAACATATAACCTGCTTAATAAATTTCAAATCATAATGTTTGGAAACATTTTTTTCTTTAACACAAGACCTGTGCAATTTAACACATTTAATGAATACAAAGCAGTTTCGTTATTATTAAACAATTAAGGAAATGTTAAATTATCAACGCCAGTAAAAAAACATTCTAAAGCGAGTCCGACACGAGCAGGCCGCTTGATGGCAAGCACGTAGTTTTTTGTCTATGGCACTTTGTGACAAGCCTTTTGACCGTCTCCAAAGCTGGCTTGCGGCTTTCTCACAAGCATTGCGCAATACTACGTGCTGGCAGCGGGCTTGATGTAGCGATGGGAATGATCGAAACTTTTATATAATCGATTTTTTTAAATCGAGACATCACAATAATCGAATGATTAATCGATTTTTTGCTCGGAGTTCGGGAGCAATAGCTACGGTCAGGGGCAGGATTTTTGTCTGCGACAGGGGGGGGGGGGGGGGGGTTGTTGTTTTTTGGTATGCACACAACATAACAATTATTGTTAAGCTACTTAGTTTAGCCCGTTGGTAAAAATTTCCATTAAAAATATTTATGTATGTTTAATAATATGTCAATAATTATAATTATATGACATTTTTATTCAAAAACAATCTCTAAATAACATGTTTAAATAACGCAACATTAGTAAGTAAGTACTGCAACAATATTTCAATCACCGTTTTTCTTTCCTGGCAATGGCAAATTGGCAAATTCCTTTTTGTTTGATGGCAACATTAGTGTTATTCCTTTTTTCCACGAATTTCAAATATGTGGGCATCTCACAACAATAAAATTACTAATAAGATATTTAGTTTAGCCGGTAGGTACAAATTCCCATTAATAATATTGACAGTGTGTCTGTGTTTAATACGAAGATAATAATTTTATGTCGTATTTGTTAAAAAATAACCTCTAAATAACATGTAGGTTATGGACACCTTTTCGTGTGCAATTATTAAGAGATTATCATTAAATAAAGTTTTCTTACTATAGAAATCGTTTCATTTTTATTACAAACTACGAAACACCTGTTAATTTCAAATAAATTTAATATATTTGGTTATAATAAGCACATATGTCCATATGAAAACATATTACTTGCTGATTTTAGTAGAGTATTATTTACTGCCCTGAAGAAACTACGGTTTTAGCGAAACCCGGTCGGCATTAAATATAAAAATGGTATATACTATTTATTTTATTTTATTTTTTATTTATTTGTGATAATATATTACAAAATTATACATAATATTTATAATACATTATTCCCATTGAGTTTAATAAAACTCATTTCGGGAAGGACAACATTATACAATTATGAAAATTATTTTTAAAAAAGAACACGAATTTAAAGGGCATTTAAAGGAAAATACACATAAATAAGTTATTGTTTTATTTTAAATTAAATATACAATACCCAAATAGATGATACATAACCTCATAATAAACATTTTTAAATTGTTGAAAGCTATTACCATCGCAATCTTTTACGTATAAACTATACTGAAAACGTAAATCGTTACCTAAAAGTATTCATTCATAATTCATAATTTAAAATTGATTACAACATGTACCTATAAAATATTTCGTTTGTCAAGCAAAATCAATTTCGATGACGTTTCAAGACTATGCATTCGAATTGATTCTGACATCGAGAAGCGAGAATCGATTCCAAGTTCGATGACGTTTAAAACCGATTGTCTCGGACTGTGCATTCGAATGGATTCTGACATCGAGAAGCGAGAATCGATTTCAAGTTCGATGACGTTTCCAACCCGATTCTCTCGGACTGGCATTCGAATGAATTTGACATCGAGAAGCGAGAATCGATTTTTCTATGGAAATGAATCGAAATCATTCGATGGTAAAAAAGATCGAGTAAATAATCGATTATTCATCGATTGTGCCCATCGCTAGCTTGATGCGAATTAATATTTTTTCGGGAATAGACATATCAGTACGCATAGACAAAAAAAAACATTACAATGAGTGGTGATTTTAAATATTGCGTATCGTATAAAATGTGATATTATCTACGTATCATGTAAAACAATGATATAAATTAAAGAAAATTATTGTCAAGTAGGTAGTTATTGTTTTTGTGTTCAATTTGTTTAAAAACTATATATTGTTCACCAAATTTAATAATGTTATTATTAAGTTCTACAAGTATTTTAGTTTTTTTTTTTAAATATTATGACAGCTCTTTTGGCATTCAATTTCATTTTTAAATTGTAGTTATGTCACTTTTAGACCACTTATTTATGTGATTCTATTTACGCCGCCCAATTTCAATATCCATGGAGCCACTGGTTTATCCGGGTCTACTTTAACCCATGTATACCAGTTGAGTGTTTATGATAGCGGAAATATATTATGTGATATTTAGAAAAATCTAAATAAGTGTAGAAAGGAGCTTTTGCCAGTCAAGCAACTTTTTCCATCTGACATTCAAATCTGATTTATGCTTGCACATCCGCGATACGTATAGTAGGTACGCACGTTGATACAGAAACAATCGCAAGAACCGAGTTTAGGTCTGGAAAGAACCCACGCCTTTCTCTGTCGCACGTATGTTTTACGCATCTTTCTCTTTCACTTACGGTCATTGTAAAGTAAGTAAAGTGACTAGTATCAAGTTTAGTTCGGTATTTAAGTTTGGCGTGTACTGTAACTGGGACAGGTGCAATTTGAAATTCGGGCAGCTGTGGCTGCTGCCTGGAAGGAACACAAGAAATGCGAAGTGGGTGTGTTCCGTTATCCAAAAGTCTGGCCAATTGGACTATAAATTTAAAATAAATAATTGAGTTTCATCATCATTATTGCGAAATTCAAATGGGATGGCGATACGTTGTCAGACATGTGTGAGAGAGACAAAGCGAGTGCTAAATGGGCGAGAACCATAGAACCATTAAAAAAAAATGCAAGAAATAATGCGATTTGGGCGTGTTTCGTGATCCAAAATTCTGGAAAATCGTGTTTTAAATTACAGCTAAAGAATGAGGAGGCGGAACACGGCATAATAAACCAAAAATTAATCACGATATAACTTTTGGCCGTGAAGATTTAAAGTCATATCAATCTGTAGGTATATATAGATATGCGTACGATATTTTATAATAAATTATATTTGCATTCGATTATTTATTAAATTATTTTCCTAATTAGTAAGGATAGCTTACAATGCACAAAGATTATTTTAAGCAAATCTGTACGCATTCAGTGTCCTTCAGTGAGTTTATTGCTATGCGTAGGAATTATATTGAGTCAGTCATAATTTAGATAAATCGGTACTCAAAATCAATATTCATTTTCTCGAAAAACAGAACATTCTGGTAGCTAATGGTTCCAAGAATACGGCTCATTACAAAACGATTAGGAAATATCAACGTAAATTTGTATAATCAGTGCTTGGTCACCTTCCATTATTAACTTGATACATAACCTCATAATAAACCTTTTTAAAATGTGAAAAGCAATCACCATGGCAATCTTTTACTTATAAACTATACTGGAAACGTAAATGGTTACCTAAAAGTTTTCATTCATGATTAATAATTCACAAGTTGTTTTTAATTTACAATTAACATCAGGTTGAAAATATCATCAAAATACTTTTGTAGGCAGATAACAATAAAATATTTATAGACATATTTATTGTAATATTACCAACTTTTTGATTTATATTGTAATATTAACAGCTCGTAGAGGAGTGGAGCTGGCAACACGGTATCGCTTAGAGATACTTAGCCCGCCCTTGCCTGCGATGTGTATCTACTGCACATTGCTTCTTGCACCTTTAATATCTCCGTAAATGTGGAAAAATCTGGTTTCAGATTTTAGGTAATCCTCCATTATACATTTACCCATTAAATAAAAAAATAATAATCGTACCTTTCGGGTACGTCAGAGGTATTTTGTGAGAATCGAAAATAAATTCACCAATACAATCAAACGTCTGGCATACGATAAGCGTTGCGGGTGAGACGTACAAATGCGTGAAGGGTGCGACACTATGCACGACTCACTCTCACCTACTTCGACATAAGTTAGCGCGAGAAAAAGAACCGTGTGGTTGCTGGTCAATCGTGTTTGTTCCTTCGGTTTCCCCCGCGGACCCGCCGCCGGCCGCCGCTCGGCATTCATTCGGGGTGGTCTCTTCGCACGTTGTATGAGCATCGTTTCTTTGAGCTACCGGTGTTTTTTTTTCATGTTTTCAGCAATTAAATATCAATTATTATCATTTTTTATTTCAATTATAGTGAAGTATGGCGATTTGCTATGAATATTCGGCTTTTAAATCGACCATTTCTGCTTGTGTAGTGATTACACAGCACAGGAGCGGGCGGATTTTTTCAGCACAGTAAGGGAAGGTTAAGCATACACTTTACCACTAACAATAACACATCTGCCCTGATGATAGACACTGTAACGTTGTCCGAAAGGTTGGCTAAAGAAGGAGATAGCGTAACACGGCATAACACCCCAAAAATAAATAACAAAAATACTTTTGGCCGTGAAAATCTAAAGTCATATCTAATGATATCACTATTCAATAAACACCGATTGCACTGGTTAAAGTTTGTCGGGCAAGTGTCGATACACCCTGTATAATTTTTAATTTTGAGGTTATGTTTGTGATGACGCAACATCTATTAAAAAAACACCATCCTAGGATCTAGGAAAAAAGTTTTAAGGTCGGACCGGACCACAGATTATAGATAGTGAAGTGTTATTATAAATAATGAAATAATTAATGTTCCCATCTTCGTTTCACTTTTGTTTCATTTCTTGTTCAGACGTGTCATTCCAAGTGAAATAGGTGGAATGAAATACAAAAATTAACGATTAGTGAACCGTCTGATTCCAGCATAAAGAAGCGATTTCAAGGTCAGATCGGACTATATATTACAGATAGTTAAGGTATTATAGTAAATTATAGAAATTAATAATGTTGCTAACTCCGTGCGATTAATCGATGTTTCGATAAAACACTTCTATTCATAAATGAACCTTCTATTATATAAATGTTTCGATCATCCATCACTAGCTGGGCTAGGTATTAGTATATCTATGGTTATGTCGCGAAAGCAATTTTATTTATGGCAAGGTGATTGGCGCCAAACGTCAGAAAAACGTTTTTATTGGATTGTTTTTTTTTCAATTAATTTATAAAGATTTATCGCAATAGAGTGAAATATTGCATTACTATATATTTTTTATTTATTTACTTGGAATACAAATGCCTTGCCTGCTATATTTTTATACAATTGCTGAAAAATACTCACGATGCATTCTAGAAATATGTACAAGGTCCCTCCAGATTTTTCAAAGTTGGCTATAAATTATCCGGAGTTCTTAAAAATATCTACAATTGTACGTAATCTAGTGATTTATTTTCCCAATCTTCGTATGATAACATATTTTAGTATTATTGCATACACTTCAAAGTTTGTGGTTATGAAAATCAATGACATATCATTATTGTTTTTTGTTCTAGGATCTTAACGGAACTGTCAGGATAAATTTCAAGGAGCCCAATACCCTCCTTGTGCTTACAAAGTGTCTACTCCATGCAGATTTTGGTTTAGATGTGGATATTCCCTCCGATCGCTTAGTTCCAACAATTCCTTTGAGGTTAAACTATTTGCTTTGGTTGGAAGACATTTTGGATGCTGCGGGAAGAAAGGAAAACGTTGAAGGCATTGACATAGGTACGGCAATATTATTTTTTTGAATTTGGAATAACGTGATAAAAATCCATGGTTTTCTGAATTATGGAATTTTGAAGTATCTATGGCGCCGTTTGGCTCAGGGACGGCCCTGAGTGTGCACAATACACAACCTACCATAAATTCTATAATTATTTAAAAATAAATTATTGTATAATCTTTAAAATGTAATACTGTTTAATGTTTCGCGTTCTACAACTGAAGAGGTGTTCGTAAATGAAGAAGATAAATAGTCTAATATTTTCGTTGTTTGTTTTTGGGGTGTTATGCTGTGTTGTGCTACCTCCTTCTTTAGCCGACGTTTCGGACAGCGTTGTTTTTTTCGTCCATCATCAGGATCATCACATCGTCGGATCTGCCCTGATGATGGACACTGCAACGCTGTTCGAAACGTCGGCTAAAGAAGGAGGTAGCACAACACGGCATAACACCCCAAAAACAAACAACGAAAATGCTTTTGGCCGTGAAGATCTAAAAACGTATCTAGTCTAATATTGCTTATTGCCGGGCAAGGTGTTGGTCGTCAATATTGCCCGGTCCTGTCAATTTTTTCCCGGTAATATTGTCATATTATCAGTAACCAAGTGAACTCACCGGCAAGACAGGGCAATACGTCGACAAGATTAGACAATAAACAACAATCTTTTTCTGTGAAAACTTGCTCGGTTTACCAGCACCATGATAAATGCTGCCAGATTGCGCTTTAGAGTGTCTGGGTCTAAGGCTTAAACTCCCTCGAGAACTAAGATGAAAAACAAGCCCAACAGGATTTAGGTCCAACTTAAAAACTTACCTTTTTAGGCTTACATACTTTTAAATTAAATAAACCTATATACATAGTGAATTATACAAATATATTTTATTTTTATTTTTAACTTTTAAACTTAAAGAGTTAATTAAACCTCAAATTATAATATTTTAATCAATGAAGATAATATTAGCGAAAGTCAATCGAAAATCTGAAACAGAAAAATCAGAAAAAGATACGGATACATCTGGGACTCGAACCCAGGACCTCTGACAATCTGAATTATAATATTTTAATTAATAAAGATAATATTAGCGAAAGTCAATCGAAAATCCGAAACAGAAAAAGATACGGATACATCTGGGACTCTAACCCAGGACCTTTGGCAATCCGGGCCAACGAGTCCCAGATGTATCCGTATCTTTTTCTGTTTCGGATTTTCGATTGACTTTCGCTAATATTATCTTCATTTATTAAAATATATTATATTCCTGAGCGGCATCTTGAGGTAATTTTTCACAAAAGCGACGCTATACCCAATCATCCAATTATTATTTATTTTAATAATAACTTTTTTTACACCACTATTTTATTGAATTAGTAATTACCGAAGAAGAAATTATTATTTATTGATTTTATTATTCAATTTGAGTATATTATTTTGGTAAGGTACGGGAGCGTGCTGCATTTACCCGCTGTTGGCTGCCAGGAAACTGCAATGGCACATGATGGCCACGGAGGTGGACGAAAACAGTGTCAATATGGCCTTGAAGAATATCAAACAGAATAATCTTCAAAGATTTATATCAGGTATGCACATCTTTAACCTTATCTACGCGGCTGACGCTTACAAGAGGATACCCAAAAGAAACCGAACAAAGGTCCGAAATGATCCTAAATTTTTATCCAAGGTAATACGTTCTGGCCTTCTGGCCGAACTGAAAATAGAATAGAATATGCAAATCAAACAGGCCAAATGCATATAACCAAGGACAAAATATTTTTTTACAGCTAACTACGTCTTCCAAAAACAAGTAATAAGACGATTTAACTTAGTAGCTTTTATTATTATTTATATTTATTCCACGAAATTCGGCACTTACATATTGGTCTGTGTACATGGTCCGTATTATATTTGAAAAAACATGACGTTTCGGTGTCAACCACTGGCAAATTATCAGATTTTCCGTAAATATAGTCTTTTCCGTCATCATTTTAATTGTTGAGGGCCTAAATAATGTTTCAATTAACACAACAACTATTATATATGTCTAAATCTAGTTTGTAAATAAACCAATAACATGAAATTGCATGAAATGTTGATAGTTTCATATAACTTCAATGATGAATGAAGAGCAGTGACGTCACCACTAACAAATAAGTAATACCAACTTGACAGTGTGTTTTAATGACATAATTAAAAATGAAGTTTTTAATCATTTTTTTAAAACTCTGCGATTATTATTATTTACTAAAACTTATATATTCAGAATCAGCGTTTATTGGTCTATATGAACATATTTTTTTAAAGCCATAATATTTTTCGCTGCAGTTCTTTATTGATAGTAATGCTTGCCTAATTTTTTTAGCGCCAATTTCGTGAAATATTATAGTGCAGAGCTAGAAAATTACTTGCACGGGTACATATCGCTCCCTATTTTTGGCGAAACATTACTAGGTAGCAATTCAAAGTGCTATGGTGACATTCTCGTGCACATTTTATACTCCTAAGGATCATCCTCTTCTATTTCTTTAAGGATCATTACAGACAATTCCAGTAGAGATCTGTGCTCCATCCAATTCGTAATCTACAGTTTTTTCTCTTTTTATTACTTAGATCGTCCTCCAACAATACTTGTACATCTTGGTATTAAAAAAAAATATTATTTGCGATCTCGCTTATAATTTCTCGCTAATTCCGTGCGAACGAAGCCACGTGTAAAAGCTACTATTCTATAATGTATTTATTTGTTTCCAGTGAAGAAAGTAGTCAATAACACCCAACTTCTCATGCACTGCTTCAAAACCTTTGGCGGATCTTTGGAGGAAGTGGACTTCTGCATGTGCAATCCACCTTTCTACTCTTCCATCCACGATATGGATCTGGCACGCAGCACAGAAAGGTAGGTACTATTTATTGGTTTCACAATAGAACAGAACACTATTAAAAAGTGATACATTATGTACATATAAAGTGAAGAAAAGTAAAAAAATAATCTAACTTATTTTTGTTTTGTCCGGTTGCTGTTATTAAGAGGGAACCTGGTCGCCGTGAAATTTGAACAATAGGTATTTTAGTTGTTGTGATTGTTGCTCTTACTCCCCTGAATATTGAGCGAAAGGGACAACTGCATCTCAGGCTGATAATGTCTAAATAAAATCATTGAAATCGAGGTTTTGTATTTGTATTTTTCTCCTCCAAAACTGGACCGATTTTAAAGATTTTTTTACTAACTGGATTAGAAGAAAATACTATATGTCTGTACGTTTTGTTTTTTTTTTAAAAATACATTGTCTAGTTTGTATACTGAACGTCTGTTGATGGAGTTCAATCCAGGCAATTTTAATGATATTTGGAGGGTCCTAACTCCTATAAGAAGTAACGCCCATCGTTCACGTAGCTAGTTACAAGCGGCGCTACCGCTACCTGTCATACTATTTTGCTAGTACAGCGCCTAGTGGCGTTTTCAAATACTAATAATAGTATGGAAAATACAGACGAGCGGCGATCGCGTCGCTTGAAAGTATCTCCATGGAAAAACGGGGAAACTTATCAAAAAAAGCAAAACGTACCGACACTCTAGTTGTCGATATCTATATTATGTTAAAAAAATGTTTGCAGTAGTGTCAAAATCCAGACAGTAAATTGGAGAATACGTTTGTATGGACAAAACGCAGCCCGGTTTTCTTTTATCTTTTCTGAAAAGCCTTGTCATTTTGAATTCTTGTTAATTATTTATTTTGGGATTTGTTGATTTTATACTGACCCTTACGGGAATGGATTTACTATTCACCGATAAAACCGACGTACGCATGACTTCAAGTATTATACCTTGAAAATCCAGCTAAGATATAGCAAAAGGTACTTGCAAGACTAGACTATAAAATATCTGTACTGTTTCTGTATGTGGGATGTGTGGAATTGCACTGACCTCCCTGTTGTGCATTCTTTATGTTGGGACTGGTAAAAACGCCTGCTGTCACATGCTGACAGTTGGTAGTTCTGTTGTGGGACTTGACGCATAACCTTGAACCTATAAGGAGTCTCAATCAACGTCTAATAAGTCAATTGTCTTTCTTTATTATCAATAAGCCGCAGATATATAACTCCTCACATTCCAGAATAAAGAAATGATTGATATTGTTTTATATGAAATGATATTGTTTTATATCTTCTTGACAATAGCCAACACTTTAAGGTTTGATCAATTCCATGGCGCTAATTCTGATGATATCTTGTATTCCAGGCCTTCTCCCCGCACGGCTCGCACGGGCTCTCTGCAGGAGATTGTAACCGAAGGAGGAGAAGTTGCTTTTGTCACTAAGCTCATACAAGAAAGCTTGATACTGAAGAATAAAATCAGGTTTGTCAACAATTGTAGAATTTATCCTACTCTAGAATCAACCATTGAGAATTCACTAGTTAATGGATATAAATTAATTAGATAATTTAAAAAATATTATTATATTTATTATTTTTCTGAACAAAATAAAAAAGATGCCTCAAGAGATATCAAGGAGAAAACAGCCTTATGTATGTCCTCAATTTGTTATTTGGACATACATATTATCATTTAACCTTTTTACGTCGAGCGTCAACCGATTGCGTGCCTAAAAGACGAGCGTTATCTATACATGAAGCAGCATTAAACCGAAATTTGTACCTTAATATCTCGGTAAATTCACACTCGATTGAGACGAAAATTGTACTAATACTATGTCCATATATTCTTCTTCGTAATATCTGTCAATTTATCAGCTATACATATGTTAAATTCTTATAATAAGCAAACATGCGAAACATGTGAATATGTATTCCTAAAATTGCACAACTAATTTAAACTCTCTCGCGCTTTACGAGAAATGTGCGTAGCGATGTCGGATAACGGCGCCGATTCATATGTTTGAACAAACGTCGTCATCTCACAAAACTCTGTCATCGGCGCACATTCCTTCTTCGTTAAGATGCGGCTCGGGTCATGTGACCTATAATGGCTGACGCCGAGGTCGGTACATTGTTTTTGTGTAAGATATTATATTACTTTATTATAATTGTTTAGATAACAAAATATTTGATTGTTGAATTTGATTTGTTATCTTTGAACTGTTTAGATTACATCTACGCCTTTGAATAGGTTTATAAATTGTGAAAAATCTACCCGTCCATGGGTATTGCAAATTCTTAACGACATCGTCCTAAAAAGTTTAATAGGTCTATTTGCCTTTTATTTAATAAGCAAGGCAAATAGACATATTTCTGGCTTTTTACTTGTATTTCAATAGGACTTTCTCCTCATTTTCCTAGCGATGTAGGAAATCATAGAAAAGTCACTGGTTTATGGAAATAAATTAATTAGTTAATTTAAAAACTATTATTATATTTATTGTGTACGTTTTCTGAACAAAATAAAAATGAGACCTTAATGCCTTGTTCTGACTGGGAGAGTATCTTAGCTAATATATTAGTAACTAAACATGTCCGAATACCACAATTTTAGTAGAGTAGGCTAGTCAGCTCTTTAGTAGATTGAATCCATTTGGTTCTATTTTTTCGGCGAGCAGAGTCCCCCTCCATGCTTCCCTGCGCAATGACATGCGCAGTTCATTCGTAGACACACACACGCGCAATATGTGGTCCCATTGGCGCAAAGATTCTGCTCTAAAATTTTTTTTATTTTTGCTGCTATTTTTGTGACCATAGTTTATGTATTTTCATCTTGCTAATTTATTCTTCCACTTTTTCTAAAATAATCATTACAATCAGCATAATTAGCATATTTACTTTATTGCGTTGCAGCCCGTCATGTCGCGACGTGTCACTTACTAATGAACTCTACTTGACAGCAGTGCGAACACTTTTTGGTGAGTCAAGTAGCAAGTTACTCGCCACTCAACTTACTATTTCTCAGGTCAGAACAAGGCATTAGAGATATCAAGGATAAAACAGCCTTATGTTTTTCCTCAATTTGTTATTTGGACATACATATATTATTATAATATAAATTATATTATGTAATCAATAAGTGCACCTCGGTTGTTAACCTTTTCACCTCATTCCTGATACGATAACACTTGTACGCGTTTATTTTTATTTTCTATAATAATGAACTCATCATTTACAAAGTGATTAATTGGACTATCTTGTTTTTTCCACAGAATTTACACTACGATGTTGGGACATAAAAGTTCATTGAAACCCCTTTTGCGAATACTGAAGGATCGAGGGATAACGCAAGTGGCGCAGACGGTGTTCTCTCAAGGCAGGACCACTCGCTGGGGCTTAGCTTGGTCCTTTATGGTATCTTCCAATGTGCTCAACAGTGGTAAGTCAACAAATAAGTACAAATGAATACTTTAGTTCAAACCCTTTTATTGCTGTTAGGTGTCTTTTAAATATTATGTACAATGAATAGCCCTGTCTACACACCGCACTCCTAGTGTTAGAGTCAGTTCTTGTATGAAAATGGGCAAACAAACTGTGTTTGCAAATGGGCATTTGGATTAATTTACAATAAAAATATATAAATTTGTTTTAGATCACTTTAAATTTTAATTAAACTCTACCGGTTTCGGAAGAACCCTTCCTTCGTCAGGAGAATATTAAAACTAACCTATGATACAAAATATTACAGATACGTATATACAAAATTTTTTAGGTGTTTTTAAGTGGGAGGTTAACAAAGGGGAAGGGGTGATTGCGGGAATTCCGGTAATAACAGATCAGTTTATTGGAAATATATCTAGAATGGGACTAAACGATAAATTAATTTGGTTACTAGCGTTATTATTTAGGGATTTTTTAATTTCGATTGCTTCCAAGTTATCTAATTTTTTGCTTTTATTATTACGGTGAAGAATTTTAACCCCTTTGTCCTTATTAAAAGTATGATTGGTGGAAATAAGGTGATTAGCAAACTCTGATAAATTATTGTTATTTTAACATCTTAAATGTTCCATGATTCTAATATTTACATTTCTGGTTGTTTTGCGATGGACAATCATTGCAACGTAAATGGCTGAGTGGCTTAATTTATGATTTCTATCTTTAATATTTTTCAATAATTTATCTAAAGCCTCGATTACATTGAGCAAGTTTACAAGCTACTAGCCGGCGAATTCACTAATGTAATCATATTTACTAGCTAACTAGCAGATTGTGAACAATACGAAGTTTACTAGCAGATATGTAGTGTATTTGCCAGTGAATTCGCCAGCTAGTAGCTTGTAAACTAGCCCCGTGTCATCAATCTTTAGTTGTT
Organism: Limnephilus auricula; assembly: GCA_951813805.1. NCBI lineage: Eukaryota > Metazoa > Arthropoda > Insecta > Trichoptera > Limnephilidae > Limnephilus > Limnephilus auricula. The sequence continues at coordinate 27,562,161 of OX638398.1, read as the reverse complement.
GTCAGTATTTCTATACTGACAACTACGCGGGTTTAATATAAGGAGGCAATTTTTTTGTACCAAGTGAAGAAAAATTGGATATACATAAGATCCTACGCCATTGCCATTTGGATTAATATTCAACTATTGCTTGATACTTGCTCGTCCTTGTCTAGTGTATGCGTCACACGCCTCTCGGTGTCAGGAAGAGGATCAAACATGTGTATAGTACACACCATACTTTAATGCCGGCATGAACTTGATACGATCCATTCTAGCGCAGTTACTGACTTTACAATAAATGTAAGCGAAAGAGAAAGATGATTTAAAACATATCTCTTTTCTGATCCTAAACCTAATTTATGTATCAATGTCAGGCCAGTATTAAAGTTCGGCAAGTACCATACAAGTTTGAAATGCCTTAATAGGGCTCTTCTTGTACTATACTTCTTCTTAGTACCATCTCATTTGTGCAGTGTCTTTTTTATTTTAATTCTATTTTTCCTTTGCAGGTCCCCCTCCAAAGAAAAACACTAAAGGCAAATGCATGAGCTTCGTTGTTCCACCAATAGTAGGGCTAAACTATCAAGTGAAGGAGATAACGTTTAAATTATTACAAATATTCAAAGAATTGGAACTACAATGGAAACTTCTACAACAAAAGGACGTCATTTCAACACTCGAAGTTAAAGCAACCAAAAACACCTGGTCCAATCAACGCAAACTCAGAAGAGAACAGATGTTTAAAGATTCAAAAATTTGTGGAATTGATGCAAAGCCGAAAGAAATGCTCTCTCCTATAGATAATATCAATATTTACAGAAAACAAGATGGCCATATCCCTTCACAACAAAAAACAAACTTATTTTATACTGACAATAGTGCGATTAATGCCAAAACTAACCAATTAAAACGCAAGAATGAAGACTGTTTAGATACTAATAAAAATAACGCATTGTGTTCGCCAAGCAAAAAATGCAAAATCGGTGAAACTATAAATGAATTAATACCGGTAAAAAGATATGATAAGGATGCAGAAATGTCTTCCAGTAGTAATAAAACGGCATCTATATTAGTTGCTGATTCTAGTCAAGGTGTAATAGTTGCACCTGTAGCGGGTTGTTCTTACAAAGCAGTACCTGATGGGCCGGACTATTTGACGGCGGCGGTTAGCGTGCGGAATAACGAGGACTACATCGTGCTGGAGATAGGTTACGTCAGCGGAGAGGCAGGGAAAGATGGAGTACATCAAATCGTGCAGTACATAAAAAACAATTGGAAGTAGGTGATAAGAAGCAAATTAAAAAAAATCAAGATTGTAGTTTACTTTTCAAAGTGACGTTAAAAATTCAACTTTAACTGCCGCTTACACCAAATAAACTGAGCACACGGTTCAAATTTTGTTGAAAATGCAAAATTCAGTGTCACCAATGCAAATGAGCATAATTTTCACGTGACCTCTCTTTCTAAAACATGATCAACCAGTTCATTAGTCAGACATTTCCAATCACTAACTTTTGAGATAATGAGGAAAGCATTATTCGAATGCCCGCCAAAAATAAAATATTATTTAACGTGTCTGCGTTTTACATATTAAATTTGCTATAAAATAACACCGGGAGGCATAACGGTCCAGTATAATCATAATTATATTAGTATGACATTTTGAAATACAGTGAAACCCTCTTAAGAAGTTTTCCAAGGGACCGGAAAAATAAAACTTCTTAGGCGGGAACACCTTATAAATGGGAAAAAATTGGGCCATTTGGTCTTCAAGGGACCGAAAAAATTATTATTATTACAGGAAAACATCTTAAGAGGCTAGACTTTGAACCACACGCGGAACGCCCGCGTCTGTCATTCTGTCCCGCTCACAATAAGCTCACGCACACTTACAATACATGCGAATGCGAAATGTGCGAATGAGACAACGCTCAAATTTACCTACAGGAATCGCTCGAAAAGGGGTTTATGGAGAATACACTTTTCTACACCGAAACTTTCACGAAATTGAAATTTAAAAAAATTTATATTTTTTAGAAAGAAGAAGCTACGTCGGTGGCTTTTTATAATTTTATAATTTTTTATGAGAGTTGAGTTAGCAGCACTTTTTCCTTAAATAATATTTTTTGATAAATCGTACATGTTTGACAGTGAATGTTTACGTTAATACGAAACGCATCGAAAATTCGAAAACATACCGACATAGTTTTCACCCTCTAGAAGGCAGTATAAAAAAAATATGTTCATTTTGTGCAATTTTCGATATAGAAAAGTGTTTTTTCCCGGGCGTCCTTTTTGTATGGGCCGAAAAGCGAAGTCTATCATCTTAAGCGAGAACTTCTTAAAGGGTTTCACTGTATTCTAGTGACCCAGAGAACATCTACATTTTGTTTAATTCTGTATATATATATAGTTGTTTATGAGTAATCTGAGTATTGTACCAGATAGAGGGTACACTTTTACATACAACTGCATACTCAACTCAAATTTTGATTTTTCGGAGATGACTGAATAATCAACTGAACGATATATATGTTGTTCTTTTCGAATTTGAATACTGCACAAGAGTTTCAACTGCCAACTGGAGCCAGGGAGACTGTTGCATCTCCAGTTGGAGTATGTTGTGGGGCTGAATGAGAGGGGAAGGAGATGGGGAAGAGGAAGGTGGGGAAGTATTCTATTCAGATCTGTTCACCGAACATGGCTACAGATTCTGAATGGTGTTCTTTCACCAGGGCGATACTAATGGCCGCTGTTCCTAATTTTTGATCGACCAATCTTAAGTATTTTGTAGGATAACGCTCAATTCATGTTGTTCCCAAACAACTTATCTTAAGTGGCCTCGCCTGCTTTCATAGACAAACAAAATGACATCAAAGTAAAATCGATGTTAAATTAATATCGGCCGAGACGACATGCTTAAGACAAAACCCGGTGGAGAAATTTGAAAAATAGATTTTACTAAATTGTTGCTGTCACTGTTGCTCTTACTCCACCAGATATTGAACGAAAGGGACAATGCACCTCGGGCTCCTAATACCTAACTAAAATCGAGGTTTTGTATTCCCCACTTTTCTCCTCCAAAAGTGGACTAATTTTTTATTTTTTTTACCAACTACATAAAAAAAAAACTATTCTATGTCTGTACGTCTTGCTTTTTTTAAAAAAAAAACATTGTCTAGTTTGTATACTGAACGTCTTTTGACGGCGTTTAAACCAGTCAACTTTATTGATTTTTGGAAGGTCATAACTTCTATAAAAAGTAACTTATCAAAAAAACAAAAAGTACCGACACGCTAGTAGTTGATATCTATTTTATGTAAAAACAATATTTTCTCTAGGGTTAAAATCCAGAGAGATAAATAGGGAATACGTTTGTATGGAAAAATCACTTAAGAAACCCTTAAGAAATGCTTGTGTGTTGGGAAGAGCGTAGTTGTGCCTTTGAGCACTGTTGAGCCAATGTTTTGGCTTAGCAATTGATTGGTAGGATTGGGAACAACAGCTGTAAGAGTATCACTCTATAATAATGGAATGTGCTTGAATGGGGTATAAAAGCAAAACCGCCACTATATTATTTTACATCCACGGAGGCAGTCTTTTAGAAAGATTGAGAGGTTACAACGAAACTATCAGCAGTATGTTTATTCTATAATATGAATAAGGATGCAGTTTAAAGGTTAGGATTTTACATAGTTATGATAATAACTATTTTGAGAATGATAAACAATAAGTACATACTTATGTATTGTTTTAATGCCTGTGATAAAAATAATAAACCATTTTAAAATAAAAACAGTATTTTATTTTACAATTTCAAACATGCACCTGTGCATAAATAAACCAGTCCCACCTGGGATCATCCCGTTCACCCTGATCATAAATGAACCAACACTATCCTGATGCGCTGGGATTGTTCCATGACAACTCAGAATCATGCAACTTCATGATATTAGGCGATGCGCTCACTGAAGAGACTGAAACCAAAAAACCAAACCCATACTTTCTACTCAATTTTACGATTTCAATAATTATCTCAACTTGTTTAATAACTCAGGTCCGGGGCATACGTCATTAGCATTAGCAACAAGCTTATGTGCCCAAGCGGTTAACCATAGACGAAAAACAATCAGCTGTCATGTCACGCAACTGGCATGTCGAGTCGCGAGTCACTGCCTGCGTTGCCATGGACAATGGGTTTTTGAGAAGTTGTCTAGTGTGCGGACCATATTTACATACAGAGGATAGCGAGTTTAGTTGTAAACTGGTTTTTTTTTAGTTACGTCGTGAGCGAAGGCAGTAAGAACTATTTTTAAAACGATGTGTTGTGTTGCTAGGCTGCAGTTTTTCATCCTGGCAACTGAACTTAAATAATAATTATTATGTGGTAGCCATGGTAGCATTCTTTTGATGGTTGTCAGTTTTGACAAAATACCTACAGTCATTATTTTTTGTCCTGTAACTGTAAAAAGGATTTAATTACAAAATTATTGTGTAATGTCTGTCCCAAGACTGCCAATGGTGCCGGGCCTATCCTTCAATTCCAACGTAATAGTTACACTATCAAGTAGATTTCTTTATTCATTTAAATAATTAATTATAAAAATTGTAAATGAATTCAAAGCGAATGAAAATATTTACTATATAACATAATATAAGTCAAAATTGCGCCATACAGGCAGTATCAGTTGTTGCTATCCATAAATGGTGACCATTTCCATACAAGTATGATGATAATTTTATCTTCTTCCCCTTGTCCTATTGGGAAGGGGGATCCATCACCTCCAGGTGTCCCTATCCTGTGCTACTTCAGCGGCCTCCGTTTCTACCAGGTCCAGCCTCTCCTTGCACAACCTCTAAAGTTGTTTCTAATTATTAATATATGACCAAGCCACCTTACATTCATATTTAAATCTAAGAGTATTTTAACTAGTTTTTTTTAATCATTTTCTTAACTTATTAAAGGCCCTTGTGGTGATACTTATTTTACAAAAATGGCATTGTATAAATTATAGTCCCCCACAACACGGATAAGATTTTAGAATGTAATCTAGTGTTTTGTATTTTATGCAAATGATTGACATAATGCAATGCTTATAAAACGAGTTACGGCGGGAATGGGCACCGGGCGGCGGTACCCATTCCCGCCTCCCAAATTGAACCCAATCACTGCGAAAAGTAAGCCTTTACCTCCAGAGTCAGCCCTGTGCAGGCGCAATTGGAGCAGTCTGCTCTGGGTGCTGACTTACCAAGGAACCACGGTGTTGATAATATCTAACACTTTACACAGTCCTTGAGGTTTTTACTAGCTCAGGCTGGTCCTCTTTACCCCGTTCTACCCTGACTTTCATTATCAATACCCTGAGAGGATGGGTCATCTTTCCTGCGGACAATAGCCCGGCAGAGAGGAGATCATCATACTGGTAGCGGATAGTGATGAAGTTCGTGATGGATACGAGAATGCGAAGAGGACTGAACTTGGAGAAGCAGATTTCCTGGATTCTGCTGTTATCCAAGATGACGACAGCTCTGGGCTTGCTGATCCACACCCAGGCACCCGAATCCGTCAAACATCGATAATTAGATAGCTATCCAAATAATGGAACGGAGAACTTGAACGATTTTTTTTAATGTTTGGTATTATTATTATTTTGGCGGGTATTATTGATATACAATTTTATTCATATTTCTTTTATGTTGCCACAATGGTACAGGAATTCACCTATTTTGGTGGATGTATTTTTTTTGTTAACTTTATTTGATTCTGATGCTTTTAGATTGGGAGGGACTATTTTGGACGCAGCCAACACTTCTGTTTGGCCGAGTCGGGAAAGATCAGGATGCTGGTGGACAAGCCAGTTCCAGGGCCACCCTCACTTTATGTCAAGAGCCTGACTCCGTGTCAACCCTCTTGGCTACTTTTTGATAAAGAGGTTCTTCATTTCTTTAATATTGCCATATTTTATGTCACCATGGAGAAAATTTACAAATTATTTCTTTAATTTTATGTTCTTGGTTTATTTGATCTTGATTTTACAATTTATGTTGTTTTCTTGGTTTTCACAAACATGAAACAATCCTTAGGCTCTAGTGTTTTCTGCGTATTACCAACAAACTTTGGAAGAAATGCGCTACGGCCCGGCGTTGATTCGAGAAGTAAAGATATACTTCTATCTTGAAGACGGTACGATGAAGGTCATCGAACCGGTCACTATCAATAGCAGTCTTGCACAAGGTAAGTTCCAAGATTAACCTCTTGTTTGCTAGCGTATACTTAAGAATACTGTTAAAAAATCATATCTCTTGATTATCACGAGTTATTCTGGAGAAACTACATATGGTAGATTATATACTATTCTTATAAATATGTAAACACATTATCTCGTACAATTTTTCAAAAAACAACAAAATAGATGTCAAAATGTTTGGGCAGAGTATTGGCACATTGCTAGTCAATCCAAAGGAGCCTGCTAAGCCTCAATACAAAGAACTACCTCATCAAAACCGTGGTTTCAATGTTAAAAAAATTCCTCTCTTATTCTAATGAGAATTGGACATTGTTCCATTCCTTCTCACCTTTTTAAAATTCACGTCCTTGGCTCCCAGATTGTACATTCTGTCGTCTAGAAGTAGGAACATTAGATCACATATTTTTTGGTTGTCCCTCTCTAAACAAATATCTTCTTTTAGCCTTATCTAAAATTGCCTCTCCCCCATTCAACATCTCATCTCTTCTAAGTCTGAACCCGACTCGAATCTTTCATAGAATTTTGGAATTTGCCCATTTGAATAAATTTATGTATTAATTCTCCTTTCCTCTCTCCATAATTTGAAATGATGGCCGTGAAAGCCAGAAATATTTGAAAAAAAAGTAAGTAGTTACAAAAATGTAAACACCTGGCTCATGGCTAAAATTTAGCATCAGTGATCAAGACGTTAATAAGAATCAATTATTGCATGAAATTTTGTCTTCTTTCTGATCTTAATCAATTTATAAATTGTGTATCAACAGGGACCGTTGTGAGCCGTCAGAAAGTACCTTTGCCAAAAATGGAAAATTGTTATTTCGATGTACTTCACTTAAACATTGGAAAAGAGATTAATGTTTTTGGGAAAGTTTATTTGGTTGGTGTCCAATAATTTCAAGCTTTTTTAAATGTTCTGTAACAGATTAACATAATGATTAACGGATGGTTTGTTTTCCAGATTGTAGATTGTGACAAATTCACAAGGACTTTTCTGAATCGCCTAGGAATAGGAGTTCCTGATCCAATTGAAGTCCCGAAACTTGATTGTGTAGGGGATGTTTTTGCCTTTTTAATAAATTATGTATTTCATTTTATATATATAATATATTTTGTGGATGCATATTAATTTTTATCTTTTTCACAGTTGAAGCAATTGAAAGGAAAACCAAAAGTGGTTGAGCATATAAAATCAGAAAAACAGTTCTTAGAATTTGACAAAAAGGTTTTGAAGTAAGTTCATTGTGCCTGTAAACAGATTACCTGTCATTTTATACGTAATTTTGTTTATGATTGAAATAGCAAATATACCTTGTTTATAACTTATATGCAGGTACTAAATAATTTTAAAACTAATTTTAAGGTTCCAAGGATTCTGGGATGATAGAGATTCGGAATATGGAAAGCTGTACCACCTCGAAATAATGTATTTCCTTGCCGACGATACCATTGAAATAAAGCAAAAGTTGGGATGTGATGAGAGTACGGATATTAAAAAAATCTTCTTACGACGAACCCCATTACCTAAAGTATGTAATATAGTTTTTTAATTATTACATTTAGTTTGTGGAATGCAGAAGAAGAAAGAACCCTAATGTTTAATGACAGTGAGGCATAGAACTGGCAGAGGAAGGATGAACGTAGACTGAATGCTGTAGAAATGAGATCAATAAGACTTATACGTGGTTAAACTTTATTTGACCATGTTAGAAATGTGAAGATCTGGAAGGAAAGCAAGTTTGATGTAAGGGTAATAGTAAATTACCGTATTAACTCAGGTCCGGGATATACGTCATTCCTATGTCTACCTACATTAAATTGTCGTGAAAACAAGCTTATGTGCCCAAGCGGTTAAGAAAAGGATGCTTAGATGGTTTTGGCTTGTAGATCGGATTAAGGAAGAAAGGTGTGTAAGGAAACCTAAGGAAGACGGCACAATCAAGTGAATCAAAAGTCAGAATATCAGAAGCATTAAGACAATGTAGAGCCTTGTATGAATGCAAACGAAGCGAGGAGTGCGTGCAGAGACAGAACTGTGTACCGATCTAGCTTCTCTGTCTACTCCTGCGTTAAATGACGTAATGGTTAGTCAGTTAGTTTAAAATGGGAAATATTCAATGATTGTTTTGGTTTTCAGGAAATGCGCTACGCCCTCATGTCACCCGATGCCATCCACCCAGAACCCCTGCAAAACTTTGGTCCATCGGACCTCATCATCGGGGCTCCAATAAACGTATACGGCAGGATGGTCATCATTTCAGACTGCGATGAGTTCACTAAGGAATATTACCGAGTCAAATATGGAATAGGTAACAATCCAAAGATGGTTCCTTGACAAAGCAGAATTAATAAGAAATGCGAAGAAAAAAACATAACCTTTTATTTTATCTTGTTCTGTTTTATCACTGTTCTTTTTTATCTGATTACCTTCAAAGACACCCAATTTTATGTTGTTTATCTAACCCTCTTTATATTATTAGGTGTTTATATGGTGACGGGACAACTCAACAATGTGCAACTTCATCAATCCTTTGAAAAGTCATTAAAAGTGATGAAAAAAAAAATACTTGGCTAAATAGGATACATTAGGTTAGGTTATGGACTAATTTAAAAAAAAAATTATCACATTTAATGACTTTTCAAAGCGTATTGAAATGCCACTTTTTTTTATACGGAACTGTTTATTTAACCCATTGAAGACTTAAAGAATGTCTAAATATTAATATATTTTTAAAGAAATATTCCAAAATAATTAAGATCAAAATAACTCATTTCAGAGTACTAGATTCTCTCAGTATCGCCCAGGAGATGGACCACCATTCACAGTCGAAAAGTTGCTTGAAATGGCTTTAGCAAGCGTAAATATACAATAACCGATTTATGTTAGGAACCGACCGCTATGTTAGGAACTGTTGCAAGTTTCGTTGAAAAATGACATTTCGTGTTTTTAAAATTAAAAAATAACCGTTAAAATGCACTTTTTCGAAATTCCGGTAACTGAATTGATTAGTACTAGTAAATATCTAACTACTACAACTTTTTAAATTTATTTTTTTCGTCCATATTAAGTTTGTCCCGGTTTTGTAAATATTTTCCCCTTATACTTCACACAAGCAAGGACCGGGTTACGTCACGAACTCTGCCGCACGCTATTATGCTCTTGCCGCCGTTTTCGCGGGCTTAATAAAATTCAAACTCAAATTTAATTATGAAAACGAAGTTTAAAAAAAAAATAATAATACTGGTATGTATTTAAGTTTGCCTGTGAACATTGAAAAAATAAAATAAAAAAAAGAGGACTCATTGTGATCTTGCAAAGGAGAGCATGTAGGTATTTTTTTTGATGATTATTGTAGGGAGTAGACTGAGGAAAAGAGACAAAACACATATTCTTACTTTTGCATAACATCTATAACCACTCGAGCGCTTTTTGCCGCATTATGGCACTATTTCCAAAACCTCGGATTGCTTTGTTGCCAATATGTGGCAAATTTAAATATATATTTTTTTATTAAAACAACTATATAATATATCGTACATTCAAAATATAACAAAAAAATATTCTCTAGATTCTTTAAAATGTTAGATTGTAGATTAAATTTTTTTTTTACAAATATGTGATAATAGACAAAAGATAGGGGAATTCATTAGCTACATAGAACTATAATCAGTTTGTATGTCTTCATATTCAAATTCGGAGGTATGGTTTTTTTAATGTGGGCGGAAAAATTTCCTTTAGCAATCCGAGAAAAAATATTTTAATTGCTCTGTCGCTCCAGTGGATAAGCAATATCTCTCGCTGCACATTATCCCCTTTCATGGACACATTTTGGAAGCACCTGTCTATTCATGTCTGCTCACAATAACGTTATCTACAAAAAAAAAAACATAAATAAATACCATAAAAAACAAATATCAATAATAAATTCGAGGGCTTAAAGCCGAACAATATTATCTACAAAAACGCAAATCAATAATAATTAGTATTGGCAAGTTTTCTTGTAGATAACGTTATTTGATTGACCTAGAATTATTTGTATGTTTTTCATTTTTTGACTTTCAGCCCTCTCCAAATTTTGATGCTTGGAACAGTGGATATCAATGTGTGCATGTGTTGCAGATAACTTTGATCCAGTGCTGCCTCCGGTACCCTTCAAGCGCCCCGTTCCACCGAAGGAGCGCAGACCGCTGCCACCCTGGAACGGGCACGGCACCCATGATGACTCCTCGGGGAATTGCATCGCCATCACGCCCAAACCCGTCAAGGTGGACCAGCTCAAGTTCTTCGAGAAAGACAAGTGCGGCTACTTTTCCTTATTTTTCAGGCATTCTTTAATAACTCAGGTACGGAGCATACGTTATTCCTATGTCTACCTACGTTAAATTATCGTGAAAACAAGCTTATGTGTCCAAGCGGTTAAGAGGAAACCGGGCAGGGTTTTGTACATACAAATATATTCCCCAATTTCCTCTCTGGATCAAAATCCAGTTATCCAAATCAAATCCAATCCAAAATCCAATTCAAATCATTTCAAAACACTACTGAATTTTTTTTTATAATAGTTGCTTTTTATAGGAGTTAGTAGGACCCTCTAAAAATCGTTTTTAGCGGAGTTACCCCTAAAAAAATTGGCGTATTTTGTCAGAGGCTAAAAATATTCCCGCTTTGCAATAAAATCCAAATAAATGGAACATTTGTTAACGTATTAGAAAACTAAAAACTGTTTTCGAAAGGTGATGAAATAGGCTTTCAAATTTCTATATTAAAAATTACTATTATTTTTTTAAATATAAATTTTTTTTGCGAAAACTTTAAAAAGTTTTAAAAATGGCTCACTTTACTTTTTTTTCGAATTAAAATTACTGATAATGAAAAAAAATAAAACACATACTTATTTCATTTGATAAATGAATTATAAACCTTACTGTCACCTCACTTTTTTTGGTTTCATGTAAAAAAAAATCTTAAAAAATTCACAAAGTTCCATAATTTTTTTTTAAATTGCTATCGGAAACTTTGGTTTCAGAAAGAGGTAAATTTATATTTTTTTGTGGTTTTCTTTTAGATTTGAATATATAGTTTGTTGTATTCTCTTTCCAATACAGTTTAGATCACATTTCTGACTATGATAGTAAGGGAAAAACAATGTGAGACCTATGTGAGCTGGGACAAATATGATCTCCTGTGATTAAACGGGTTAAAGCTTTACGCCCTGCCCTCGCGAATGTGTCTATCCCCACCCTCACAGCAACCATCACTTCAGGGCGCCAAATTCAAATAAGCTTCAGTGCGCCAATTGACATAATGGAGTCATTGGGGTTCGGTATAAAAATGTTAATATAGGTATCCACCGGATGGAATCAAAGCCTTTATATACTTAGACTCCTAACGTCAAATAAAAATAATAATAATTGGATAACTTGTAGAGCACCGTTTTTGTGAAAAATCACCTCAAGGGCACAGTACAATTTATTATGATTTCTTAGGCTCTATCTAAATTTATTATTTACAAATAGATACAGAAAACATACTTACCTGTCAGGGGGCCTAGTCTCTATCTCTCACAACGTACGTGACGCGGGTTTGGCTACGTCACAAATCCGTATTAACCCTTCTCTTACCGTGCTGCTTTCTCGCGCTCCGGTGCTGTACACTCAGTAAATATTTATGTATATATTGTATTTATTTAATCCAATACATAAATGTATTGTAGAGGAATATCTAAAATATTAACTCTATATTTAGTATATTTACAAAGATATGTCAGCAAAAATAAACCATGACCGCTTAGTTGACAGCACCGTCAAGAAAGGTTAAACGGCAAACATGCTTGTTTGTCAAACCGAAAGATAGAAACTAGGCCCCCAGGTCACTTCCGATAAACACACTTTTATTAGAAAGTTTGTGTTTGGAGAAGATACGACTTTGCTCACGGAGGACACTATACTTAAAACACTGGACATTGAATGATTTTAGATTTGCTACCCCATCACTGTTGTGAGAAGATTAGTGCCAAAAGCAGAGTTGTTATTTATTTTAAAAGACTGGAGAATTTAGGACACTTTAGGACTTTATAAAAGCTTACAAGTTATTATTTTATCTTACTAATATTATAAACGCGAAAGTTTGTATGGATGTATGTATGTTTGTTACTCTTTCACGTAAAAACCACTCAATGGACTTTAATGAAACTTTACAATAATATAGCTCATACATCAGAATAACATATAGGCTATAATTTATACCCAAAGTTTGCTATTTTCCACGTATTACAAATAATAATTATTGTTTAATAGAAAATGTCAAAATTTGAGAATGACAATTTGAAAAACAATGATTGTAAAACCAAAATTCTATTTCAGAAAATATTTAAATTAGTGAATTTTTTGAAGTACTCACCCTTGAATCGAATCAAGAATTATAGATATTTTAAATAAATAGGTTAAGAATTTTGGTATAAAGATAGATGGGACCTAGGAAAAGAAAATAGGCTAATCAAAGTACTAATCCTGCGCAGACGAAGTTGTGGGCAGAAGCTAGTATATAATATAGGTATTCTGTGATATATATTAATACGATGACCAGAGACTGTAAATAACCACATTTCAGGCTCGGTTATGACTCCAACATCCTGAGATTCTGTGCGCGCCTCGTCACCAACATCCCGGAGTACGCTCACCGCAAGTTCATCATTAGCCTCTTCCTCTTCAACGACAGTATGACTGTCTATGAAAAGGGAGACAGGAACTCTCCATATCCGGTAATACAACAATACACTACAATCGTTTCTCTACCCCTTACTTTGCTTGACTTGCTCTGTTAATCTGACAGGCCATTAAGTTGCATTGTTGTCTTGTCAGATGCCGCTCACTCCCATAGGCCAACAAAGCCTAATTTCTTTTTTCGCTTATAAAAAGGTGGCAAACAAACAACATTGAGCTTTCAAAAAATTTTTGGTTTAATTTAAAGATGTTGTGTTTACTCTTACGAGAAGATTCCATTTTGTAAACTTATTCAAACCAAAAAGTTGCAGAACGAAACGAAAAGAAACAGCCAGTTGCTCGAATACGTACAGTGAGGACTAACCGAATTTTAAAATATTTTTTTATATGAATACCTCACAAGAGTCCCAACTGCTCCCGTCTGGAGCAAGTGAGACTATTGCATCCTCAATTGGGGTATGTTGTGAGGCTGAAGGTAGGGGGGAGGGGAATTAGATGGGGAGAGGAAGGTGGGGAAGTACCTGGCTATTCAGATCTGGTCACCAAAGCCATTTCAAGCAACTTTTCAATTCTAAATGGTGATCTTACAGCATTACTGAGAGTATCATCTTCCACTCTGGAACGAAGATACTATATATATTATTTTTAATTAATTAATTATCAAATAACATAAATTAATCAAATAAATTTTATTTGCGCACACCGGGTTTAATCCTGTGACCTTCGGATTGGGAGTAGAGAGTCTTACCACTCGACCACGCCGGCCGTCGAAATGTCCTAAAATAACAAATATAAACCCTGGTGACTGCTAAAATGGTAAGCGAGAACAAGTTAGATGGCTTTACAGTAATGAATGCATAGGAGTAAGATACCCAACCCAAGGTGTACACTAGTCCGAGAGAGAGGTTGTACACACGTTTCCTCTCTCTGGGACTATTATGCAAAGCTTGGCATTCCAATCTAGGAATGCGGCGTACTACTGAATATGACACACGAATACTGGTGAAGTATAGAGCTTGATTTTATGCTATCGACTAGTAAAGTAATAGTAAAAATAACGGCAGATTATAGTAGTTGTCAAATAATCTGAAAGCACGGAGTACTTATTCTTAATATTGTACATCATCTAATTTATTTCCGAGCATATATTGATTAGTTCTTCGATCTCGAATACTTTTTCATTACCGCATCGCTTCATCAATTACTAGTTAGAGCGAGGGATGCCATTTGTTAATTTTCACCCCCACCCCTCAGATGTGATCCCTAAAGAAATTACCGATATAATGTTGTGTGTTAACTCTAAAAAGTTAAGTTGCTTTCCAGTTCTTGCCGCGCATTTTCAGGCAAATCTACAGGACTGAATCAAAGAGATGCGTTGTAAACCGTCGACTTCGAATTTCAGTTAACTTAGAGCGAATAGACTCGTTGTAACCCTTTTGGTAAAAGGCTATACGAACGGTTTAGGGAACGATTAAGTTCCTTAGGGAATGAACCATAAAGTTTATTGTTAAAGTTTATTATCATGTCTTGTTATTATTGAACCGTGTCATACTTGCAAATTGATTGTACCCAAAATAAAGACTAATTGTGTTTGCTGTTAAAATTGTGCCTTTTATTTAATTATGTATACCTTTACAATTCACTTTACCATTTATGTATATATTTACACAGTTTGAATGCACACGATATGATTACTAAGATATTTTGCAAAATGTTCCGATATTCACTAGATGACAAGCTGGTTTATGTTATCTTCTTCCTAGCTTTATGAACATAGGTTCATGCTTATGCACGTGAACCTATATTCATATGGCTTGTGGTAAGTGCAAAAAATCAACAACAAAAAAGTAGCATGCTTATCTTACACAGAACAATCTATTTATGAGAGTTAGTTTTGTTCTTAAGATTATAGTTTGAATATACATATTCCAGGGAGGTATGTTCTTCAAGCGCGCTCTAGTGCTACTACCCGGCCAGAACCTGTGGGTGCCGGAGAAGCCCCGGAACTATGTGGCTTCCGACCTGTGGCTGGGGAACATTCTCACCATCAACCATCACTGCTTCCTTCTGGTCGATGCAGACGAGTACACGCTGCGCTACATGGAGCTGCACCCACACGAGGTTTATTATTTATTTGGTTCTATGACAAAATAGAATATATACCTTTGCGACCGGCAAAATATTTCCAATTTGTGAGAGCCTCACTAGTAAAGCTCTTAGTTATGATCTCACAGGGCTGGGTTACTTATTGGTTGAAACATGTGCGCGTGATACTATCCTAAATAAAGAAATTCCATAAATATTTTTTATTTTTTATTTATTTATAGAGAACTCACAAGAGTCCCAACTGCTCCCGTCTGGAGCCAGTGAGACTATGGCATCCCCAGTTGGGGTATGTTGTGAGGCTGAAGGTAAGTGGGAAGGGAAGGAGATGGGGAATAGGTAGGTCGTGAAGTACCTGGCTATTCAGATCTAGTCACTAAACACGGCTAAAAGCCATTGCAAGCAACGTTTCAATTCTGAATGGTGGTCTTACACCAGGGCGATACTGAGAGTATCTTCCACTCTGGAACGTGCCACAAATATAGTGGATATTATTTTTATTAATTAATTGTGAAATAACACAAATTAATCAAAAAAAAATTATTTGCACACGCTGGGTCGAACCCACGACCTTCGGAATGGAAGTCCAATGCCTTGTCTCTGGTCTACGCCGGTCGTATGAAGCTGGTTATAAAGGGATATAAGAAATTGTACATAAAAAACACCTAGTTTCACCACAGGGGTAGGCCCATAGGACGGACTGTCACACAACTCTATCTCAGCACACACTTCGAGCTTTATTCACATTTATACATCATCTCGCATATACTCTTTTGTTATCCTGAATCTTGTCATAACCTAACTCAAGTATTAGATTCACTTGATCAAGCCACGTTTTCTTCAGGCCACATATTTTATATCTTCAAAAGAATTAACAAAAAATAATTCTTACGTAACCTAATCTATTATTTTGTTATGTTATGTTTTGCCGCGGTTCTAGTCTATCCGATAGCCTATTTATTTCTATCTTATGTACACGATAATGAAAAATAATTTTTGATTCGATTTTTTCAGTTTCCCCAAGCTGACATCAAACTCATTATGGAGAAAATAAGAAATTTCCTTCTCTCGAAAGAAAATGTCTACAAAGATTTTGTTGCCAAGAATATGCCTTCACCTACCTCAGAAAAACCTCACATGATATCCAAATCATGCATGGAGTGAGTTCTGTTTGTAATAATAACAATTGTATATATTATTGTAATATTAGTTTTGAAAAATAATTCTATCCCTCTCTTGCAGTCGAGCACTGAAAGAAATAATGTGCGATAAATTGTGCGAACACGAGTTTATGACTATCTGCCGTTACTTTGCTGAAGATGTTGAAGCTCCTAAACCGAAGAGGTCCTTGATCAGGTAAAGAATATTATTCTTCTTAGTTAATATTGGAAGTTTTAAACCCTCGGGCCGTGGGCGTAGGCATGATGGCTGGCCGATGCATGACCTCTGGGGTTTTCGACCGAGTTGCACATTCAAAAATATTTCATTTATTGAGTTTTAATTAACAATAATTTAAAAAATTTTATTAATCTGACAGTTCATTAGGACCAAAAACCTAACAAAGACGATAGACCCGAGTGGTTAAAGTTTTATGTTATTTGATTTTTGTATTACACTTCTCAAGAATCATTATAGAGGGTGCTCCTATCAAAAGCTGAATGGTTTCATTGGGGTTTGGGCCGTGAGCACTTTGGATTGTCTCATTAGTATTTTTCCATTTTTTTTACAGAGTTCTTATGTATTTAGTGTTGGATTATTTCCTTGTTCCAGGGCTTTAGTGTACGGAGAACTGGTGGGCAAGCTATGGCAGAACCTGGACCGACTAACGGAACACCTGTGCTACCTGGACGAGTACCAGACCGGGGAGCTGTCGGAGAAGGACATGTGGCAAGCCCTGCAGTCCATCCGGATCCCTCTCAAACATGACCTCATGAAGGACATGCTCTCCGTGTACGTAGCAGCCTATTTCATCTCTTAATATTACATGCCATTTGGGTTTATTACGTACACTCTCCGTCAGGCCTCAGTAGGTCTTGTATTTTTGTCGTGGTTCCGAAGATAGTCTGAACTTGTTGAAAGCCAGCTTAAAAAAATATATTTTTTCAATACGACGTAAAATATTTGACAGTTCTCACCTTTCTTACGAATTCAATTTTTATAACATTTCTTTTGTGATATATATATACAAAAATTACATCAAAATAATGTAGATAAAACGAACTTCTTAATAATCACTCAAATCTATGCTTTCCACAATGGATTTATGTAAAAAACAATGAATAAATATAGGTTTGAATATGACAGCGTTCATATTATCAAGCGGCAGCCATTTTGTCCGCCATCTTTGATGCCCGGCGCGTCATTGGCAATTAATTTGAATTTTTCGGAGTGGCTAAATGCTATCCAGTAATTCGTAATGTCAAGAACGAGAATGGCCCAAGCGATTCTGACCTTGTTCTTCATTCAATTTCTTTGTACATAAGGGGCAAAATCGCTTCAAAAATCCGGACCCGCCGGGGGGACTGCGGCCTACAAGAGGTTTTAATGCATTATTTTCTCAGTATTCTGGCAATTCTGTCTGTAACATTGTGAATGTAAGGCAAGAAAGCGCAGCCCTTTGTCTCTTGTTATTAAGATGTTTTTATTTAAAGATGTTTTTATTCCAGCATAAAGAGGAATGACAATGGAGATTATTGTTACGCTGATTTACTTGATTTCTTGAATTTCAAACTGAAGCCACCGGCTCATTTCCAAGTTCCTCCCTCTAAATCTACCAAACCAGACAGGGTGAGGACAATTTCAATGACATATAATAATAATTGGATGACTTGTATAGCGCCGTTTTTGTGAAAAATCACCTCAAGGGCGCTGTGAATAATTTTATTCTGTAAATGATAACGATCAAATCCTTGCATGTTTTGTCCTCCATTTTCAGAAACCGAAGTTTGATGCGGATGCTAAAATGGAAACAGAACTATGTCTAAACTGGGACGAATTCATAAAGTACCTCAATCTTGAGTACACCTTACAAGAAAATCCATAAATCAATGAAAAATCAATCAGTATTTTTTTTTTTTTAATAATTTTGATGCGTTTATATTTTTATACATGGGTGTATTATTTTAATAATTTTTATGTATTTGTATTTTTGTGTATTTGCTTTGTGGTGTGCGACAAAATAAAACCAATTCATAATTTATAAAAAGACATCAGTTCAAGTTTATTAAAATTATTGTAAAATTACAGTCACTTCCATCAATTGAAAAATCTAAAAATTTACCTAAGTTTACTTAATATTATGGCAAAGACTTGAAATTAATGCAACACTTATCGCCTGTCATGTCAGATTACACGTCATACGTACGTACTTCATAAGTAGCTTACAATTATTATCCTACTTAATTATTATTAGATTTACTAACATTACGATAACTCCTTCCATTGGAATCAATAGTCGGATCATCGGGAGACTAGAACTCCCATAAGGTATCTATAGACATACATATTATTATTCATTACATAATACTATAATGTTTTAAATCCATTTCTGTGTTCAGTAATTTACAAAATATTTACATTAATAATAATAATAATGAGATTTCCATTTAAAATTTAGGCTGAAAATTATATAAATTTAATCAACAAGAGAATATGCCTTTATGCATTTAGTTAACCCAACGATTTCTTCATTCGTTTTATTAGTTTACAGTGAAACCCTCTTAAGAAGTTCCCTCTTATGAAGTTTCCTCTCATGAAGTTCCATCTTAAGATGTTCCTTCTTAAGAAATACCCTCTTAAGAAGCTCTCCCTTAAGAAGTTCCCTCTTATTAAGCTCCCTTTTAAGAGGTTCCCGCTTATGAAGTTCCCTCTTATGAAGTGTCACCTTATGAACTTCCCTCTTAAGAACTCCCCTCTTAAGAACTTCCCTCTTAAGAACTTCCCTCTTAAGAAGTTTCCTCTTAAGAAGTTCCCTCTTATGAAGTTCCCTTTTACGAAGTTCCCTATTAAGAAGTTCCCTCTTTTGAACCTCTTAAGAAGTTTCCTCTTTAGAAGTTCCCTCTTAAGAAGTTCCCTCTTAAGAATTTCCCTCTTATGAAGCTCCCTTCTTATGAAGCTCCCTCTTAAAAAGTTTCATGCTTAAGAAGTTTGCTTTTATCGGTCCCTTGAATGGCCCAATTTATCCCACATATTAGGTTTTCCCACTTAAGAAGTTTTTTCCATTCCCTTGGAAAACTTCTTAAGAGAGTTTCACTGTATTTGATTTACACATTCGTATTGAGCATTCAGAATTATGATAAAGTATAATGTTAAGGTTATATTTTATACGATTTACTTACTTCTGCACAATATTATTAAATTGCACAGAAAAGTAAAGCATTTCTGCAGTCAAACATTTGTAAATTACAACATAAAGTCAATGTTTGCTTAAATTAATTTTTCCTGATAGTTATTCACTGGTGTGGTGAGAATATAAATAAATCTAACTCCGTTAAAATTCTACCTATTCATCTAATACTTTTGTCATAACAATTGATTTGAGATTACTTAAAATCATAATATATCACAATACAATTTTATCATGGTTTTTTTAATACAATGAATACCTCCTTTCAGAAAGAATCACCCGAGTCCTGTTCTGAATGTTTTTGTAAACTGTAAATAATTTAAAATGTTTCAAATAGTCGCACTGATGAAGAATGCACTATTCAGTTATTAAAGCATCGATGACACGTGGCTAGTTTGCGAGCTATTAGCCGGCGAATTCACCAGCAAATTCACTATCTGCTAGTAAACTTCGTATTGTTCACAATCTGCTAGCTAGTAAATATGATTACATTAGTGAATTCGCCGACTAGTAGCTTGTAAACACGCTCAATGGAATTGAGGCTTTTCCCACTTTAAAGGGCTACCACACTATCGACCAAATGTTTTGATATCTGATATTTAATTGAAGTTCAAAATTGCATACTTTTTTTTAATGTTATACCTCATAAGAGCGCCCCTGAGGCCCTAGCACACTCGATCGATAACGATCGATAGGATAACTATCGGTAAATTCTCACCGTTCCCTAGCATGACTACAGATCGCCAACAAATAAGTGACAGTTCACAATGACTAAGTGCCCTTAACATATTCGACATCAACTGTTGTTTGTACGTTAGCGATGTGCAGTTGTCCTAGGGAACGATGAGAAGTTATCGATTGTTATCCTATCGATCGTTATCGATTAAGCGTGCTACGGCCTCAATACCATTGTAAAGACAGAGGAACTACGTCGCCACTGGTTAGGCAGCGATGTGAGGCGGTTTATGTAGGGGAATATAGGAAGGGTTTTAAGAGGGCCTGATTATAAGAAGGATGAAAAACAGATGCCGGTGACTCGTTCCACAAACGAGCCGATTTACAAAAAAGTGAGTTGATGAAAAGACCCGTTCTCACAAAGCCAACAACAACTGTGGACTGATGTTCCGCTTGTGTCCGTCGAGTACACGTGCACTGGGAATCAATGCTACTAGCTCCTTCGAACAAGCTCTATTAAAATACCTGTAGAACAGATTCAGCCTACATTGCGTCTGTGCATTAGGGATGAAAATCGGTCTGTTAACTATTCGATTTGTCAATCAGACATACAGCCCTCTTTTCCACAGAATCGAGAAGGTTTATCAAGTATTTTGGGGCTTCAGCTCAGAGGTGGATTCCAAATTGAATTGTTTGGCATTCTTGAGATTTGTACAGGGTTAACAGCTGGGTTTGCTAGCCCTTTATACGAGACGCTACCTTAACATACATACGTTTTTCTATTGTTTTTCATGTTTTAATTTCTAAATTGTATTATTTGCTAAATACATTGTAAAGAACATCTAAATTCAGTCAGCTCTTGGAGGAAGTCGGGATGTTCTTTATATATTATGAGGTATTTAGTGAATTTATTTTAGAATATAATATTTTAAATACAATAGAAACATGTGTTTATATTGGGTAAGAAGAACTGCATTTTAAATCTTTTTGATTTATAAGCTTGGATCTTCGATTAAATCACATAGATTTAGGACAGATTGTTTAACAGAATTCAAATGTAGCACTGTCATCAAATAGCCATTCAGCGACATTTTGTTTGTTTTTTTGACAATTGAAAGGCCCCCGTTAAATGCCGATTCTAATTCCGTTTTAAACAAATTGGGATTAGCAGAAAAGGACGACTATCATGTGGTTGAGCTTGTCAGCTTATTACAATTTGATAGAAAGTTGAAACGCATACAGAATTGACGTCTTTCAAGTGTCAAAAAAAAACAAAATGGCGCAGAATGTCCATTTGATAACAATGTTACATTTGAACTTCTGCAAAGAGTGGCTCCTAGTAATTCTTTTACAAGCATTTGGTCGCTAGTGTGGAGAGCTGTTTTGATTTTCTTTATTCTTTTCTAAATTGTGGAAGTTTACACAATAAACAATTTAGCACTTGCAATATCTACAGCCTATCTAGATTATGAATAATGTTCAGTCATGTTTGACGACATCTTATAGGTAAAATGAGTGTCTCTCAATCATACAACTGATACCCACAAAGTTTAGAATAAGTTTAGTTTCCTACTCCTAAGATGGCGTTTGTTTGAGCTCCATTAAGTTGCAGTTTGAAGACAGATGAACCAGCACCCGGACTCAGACTGATCAGCTGGTGGCCGTGGTTATGTCTTCTACCAACCAGCGGACGCATTGTGTTTCTTCTCTCCATGCTGCTGTGGATGCACTCTGAAAGCAGAAATAATGGTGTTATTAGGTTTCTAAATACCCAACTTTCTCTTCCCATCATCTTCCCCTTCCCATACCCTTTAGCCTCACAACATACCCCAATTGGGGAAGCCATAGTCTTGCTGCTTCCAGTTAGCAGATAGCAGTTGGATTGCACAATCATTGTGCGGTATTCACATAATGTAGACCATCTCCCATGTTATAATAACACAACTGACCAACACATATTTTGGCACTTCCAAATTTTGACCAATTCCTGGGCGGTTGGCAAAAAATAGTATGAGGTTTTCTCTATCAGCTCTAGTTTAATTTTTTTTTTGTAATAGTAAAGTGGAAAATTTGCTATATGTCCAAAAATAGGGCTAATTTAGAAAAACATATAAAATTAAATAAAATTTTTGCTGAATCCACATCCCAAACCTGTTTTTAATAAGTGTAATAAAAAAATAAAACAGTGTGTTATTTTTTTAACATTACCTCCACACAGGAAAATATATTCCCTCATAACCTATGCCGTATTTTCGGGATGCTGTGTGGAGTTTCTTTTTAAGAAAATAAAGGAGAGGAATTTCTGGGAAGGAAAAGGTATTACGAGGAGTGGGTAGGTTTCCGGGGGTCAGTGTGTTTAGGTGTGAAGTATGAATCATCCCTTCCAATGAGATGCAAGGCGATGGGTCAAGAGAGTCTGGCTGGAGAAGTCAAAGAAAGGTCTGCCTCAACCGGCCTGTCCTGATCCGGCCCGACATTCAGTTGGTGGGCAAATGCATGATGCATCAACCGCTAAGACATGGACAAACTTCATCCTATGGATTCGGTCACTCCTGCTAAACCACCAAATGTAGCGAACCACAGATGATATAGCAGAAGTGTTGGTTATCCAATGAATGGTTCCCAAAATGAAATGAAATGATAGTAATACTCACTGATACGTTCTAGTGAGCTCCTTATGTACAGGCAGGGCTTCTTTCTTTACTCCTTGCAATTCCATAGCCAGGGGAGATATTTTAGGCGTCTGGGGGACGATGCTGGACGCCATGCTGCTGGCGGAGTCATTCCTCTCGTAGGGTGGGGGAATGAAGGGCTGCTTGCGGAAGGCGAACCTCCACGGTGACTTGGGCGCGTCCATCTCGTAGGCCCGGTTGTCTATGCCGATGCGGCCTGGTTTGATGGTCTCGTTTATTGATGTTGATGTCGTCATGTCTCTGGTTTTGGATGAGAGGCGCCTGGAAATGCACAAAACAGTCATATTAGACCCTAATTCAACTATCTATCTTATCTACCCAATACTATCAGTATCGTCTAGATTCGACATAATCTGGGAACAGTAAATCATTAAACAATATAATTTCTGTTGTGTATATGTAACTTTCTAAAACTCAAAAATACATACCTGCATAATTCTTATTTTCAGTTAATATAATGGTTCCATGACAATTCAAAAGAGTGGCGTTTCAACACCCCTTTGAAATTTCAAAGTAATGATTTTTTTTTTAGAAAAAAGCCCCATAACCTAACCTAATGTAAAAACCTATTTAACCAACTTTTTTTTTCATCATTTTTAATGATTTTTTAAAGGAGTGATAAAGTTCTACATTGTTGAGATATCCGGTCACAAAATGTAATGTTTTTACAATAGTTGATGGTGTAATGGTCAGCACAGATGACTGTGTGCCCTCCAATCACTTGATCAAGGCTCGATTCTTGAGCATGGCATTTTTTAATTTTTATAATTTGGAAGTTGGTGAATCTACATTTTTTTTAACATTAGCTCCACTTAGAAGGCCCTGAGGAAAATAATTCCCTTTGGGGCTATGACAGTTTTGGGAGGCTGTGTGGTGGGTCTTTTTAAGAAAGGAAGGAGAAGAAGTTCTGGGAAGGAAAAATATATGTGGGGTAGGTAGGAATCTGGGGGACAGTATGTCCAGGAGTGATGGACGTATGAATCTATCCATCCCTTCCACTGTGGTGCAAGGCGATGTTCTGAGAGAGTCCTGCTGGAGAGGTAAGAAGGTTTCCCTCAACCAGTCTCTCCCACCAGACAGATGCATCCACCGCTAAGATCCGGACTAACCTAATGCCATGAACCTTGGCAACTCAAATTTGAAAAAATTGATCGCTAGTGGTTTAATATCTCAGTTATATTAAGTGAACATTCATTTCTTACCTCAATATTCTAGAGCCGAGACTTTGTTCGTCTTTGCTGCCTCTCTTCTTGAACCTGGTGTCGTGACTCTCCTCAATGATGACATGCCGGTCGTAGGGGGTGTCATAGTCCACCTCCACCAGCGTGGAAAAGCGATGCGGGTACATCCAGTCGATGATGGAGATGATGCTGCCCACGAGGATGCACAGGCAACCTGATAAAAACACAAAAAAAAGGTCGTTCAGGATACAGGATCGGCAGACTTTCAAGTGAGAAATGCCAAATTCTCAAGGAAACAGAATAACAAATGTATCCTGGCATCCGCGGACGGAAAAATTGAAAAAAAAAACAGTTTTCAACTTAACTCGCTATCCTGTGTATGTCAATATGATGGCCCGCACACTACAAAATTTCTCAAAAACCCGTTGTCAATGGCAACGTAAGCAGTGACTCGATGACAGCTGATTGTTCTTCGTCTATGGTTAAACAAGTTGAAATAATAAACTGAAATTGTAAAATTGAGTAGCGCCGTCATAGAAGTTTGGTTGGAAACCGTAGTAACCAGCCAGTTTTAGTTTGGTTTCAGTTTCTCCGGTGAGCGGTCTGCCTAATTGTTATAAACGTACAACCTCAAAAGGGTTGCGAAATAGTCCGTTGCCACTCTTGTGCGGTAATCGCAGAAAAATTGCATATCGTGTGAACTAAGTAGCAAAAACATAATTCGAATTAGTGATATCAAATAGTGGATTTTTCAGTTCTTACTTTATTAAATCAACTTGAAACCGATGTGCAACACATGCCACTTTTGTATTTCCTTTTTATTTTTATTCTTCTAACTAACTAACTACATTCAGAAATCAAGTAAAAATTTAATTGTTTTGACTACATAAAGACAGAGTATATTGCCTTATTCCTGCCCTAAACCACTTGGCTAATTTCTATAGTGCAGAATTTGTAAAATATCGCCTGTAGGGCGCTCTACAAAATAACGTAAACTGTTATAAAGTTAAATATTATACAACCTGCAAGCAATTCACACACAAACTATGCGTTATAAAACAGGAAATTGTTATTTAAAAAGTCGAGCACTGCCGTTCTGTGAAAAGGGTGAAAAGTAGCAAATACTGTATCTATTTAGATGCCTTGTAAAATTACTTTTAATTTAAAGACGTTTATTTTTTAATGAATAAAAAACGCAATTTTCCTGAATTAAAATACGCCACAGTATACACGAAGGTATCTGATAGTATTGACAATCAATAAGTTAATATTGATTGCCAATTTAACTAGTGACCAAGAAACATCAATTTTTGGTATCCCACAGGGCACCGTTTTGGGACCAGTATTATTAATTTTATATGTAAATGATATATTTATTCTACCATTACGTGGACAAATTATCACTTATGTCGCATTAAGCATTAAATATTCATTTAAAATCCACGGAAGAATAATTATTGATGTTTTGAATCGGTTTTCCAGAAAAGCTAAATAATAAAAGAGGTCTGTTATTCGTTAGTTGGGGAGTGCAGAGTACTTAATGAGCACGGATATCAGGTAGCTCCCGTATCAGGTTAATCAGCAGCCAGGACGCGAAGGTAAACTGAGTATATAATGTACCTGCAAGCAGCACGAGCCAGAAGCACCAGCCCAGCGAGAAGTGCAGCATGCCCCCCTCCAGCGGCACGGTGAGCGCGCGCGCCGGCAGCAGCGCCCAGTAGCCCAGGCCCGCCGCCAGCAGCCAGCCGCCCGTGCCCACCATCAGGTAGCCCCCGTAGCGCGGCACCACCACAAGCAGCAGGTTCATCAGAAGCCAGGACGCGAAAGCCACCCTGGAAGATAAACAAACGGTTAGGTTTAATAAAATAGACAGTGGGCGGTGAAAGGCTCCAAGTATCGATGAAGGGCTGATATGGAGGTCAATACGACTTTAGGTACAATATACTTACTAGCAGGTATCTGAGAGGATTGACTTTCAAAAATTGATTGCCAATTTATTCAAAACTAGCGACCAAGAAACATCAAATTTTGGGATGCACAAGGCACCGTTCTGGGACCAATGTTATTCATTTTGTATGTAAATGACATATTTATTCAACCATTACATGGGCAAATTATCTCTCATACCGATGATACAATCATAATAGATTTTTTAATTTTTTTTTATTTAAACGTATTCGAAACCCACTAAAAAATATACCTATTTTTGACAATTTTTCGATCGAACTTAGCCTTTACGAGTTTGTTGTTGCTCGAGGGAATCAGGCTAGTTCAAAGATTTTAATATTTGTTATGGGAGAAATGCCTACTATATTTGTAATCTAAGGTTGCATTTTTGTGCAAAACTGACATCGCAAATGCCGCTAATCTGCAAGCATTCACTATGAAGTTGTATGGTATTTGTCTTCACTAAATACCTAGGTACTAAGTATCTCGCTGCCTGCAGGCGGTGTATGATTGTTGCTAAGCGGATTCTGATTAAATCTCTACAAATTACGACAGAAGTCTTCAGCCTTGGAGGGAATTAAGCGAAGTGAACACAAATAATGCTTTATCGTGTTCAATATCTAAATGGAAGTGAATTCAGATTTCTGAATCAATATTGAAATAGATTATTATGATTTGGCCATGGAGTAATCTAATTGAAACTATCTCGACTGTTATAAAATTATGCATTGCAAATATTATTATAGCATCAAAACAAACTTTTATTGAATGTTTATGTTTTTATTATATTGTTCTGTGTAAATTATTGTCTAACCTCGAAGACCCCGAACTGGGGCAAAAACCCCATCTGGCGCCCCTGGCGGCGGGGGAAGAGAGGGAAGGTTCTCACCCGAAAAATATATAAAATTATTTGTTAAGTTTTTCGTTTACCAAGTTAAAAAAGCAATTCTATTGTATTTTAAGTACCGGCTAGCTATCTACCTCCTAACTTCTTACATTCATGATATAGTGTCAACTCATAATACAATGATTAAAAATGATTACAATAACAAAAATTAACCGATATTAACGTTTACTTTTCTTCATTAGTACGTGATAGTGGCGCCTCTCTCGACAGAAAATATTTAATGTGTAGAATTTTTCGTGACCGAGATAATAAATGTATTATGTATAATTTTTTTGTAAATAAAATGGAGGCCTCAGCACGGGTAAACCACCCAGTGGGGCCAATGTTACTGGATTATATCATAAAATGTAAAAATATTGTATCAAATAAAAAATAAAAATAATAATGAGAAATAACTTCAAATAAAATCTTTTTTACCAATTTTTACTAATAAATTTTTTATTTGTGTGACATTAAATTAAATATAGGAAACATATAACTAGGAAATATAACAAGATAGTCAAAGCATTACTTCAATCTTAAGGTCCCAGCCCTGGATTCCAGGCGCTTTGTGAATCAAGTTTTTTATTCAAATAAATATATAAATTACGATTTTGGCATCCCCTAAAACTAGATCCGGGGCTGATCCTATGCCTTTGAAATTAAAAAAAAAATACGTTTGGTGTGTACTATGAGTAACTTGAAACAGAAAAAAATCAGAAAAAGATACGGTCACGTATTTCGTTTCGCTAATATTACCTATGCATTACATCAATTCAAATAATTCGCAATTACATCTAACCAATAACTCGATAATATTCTATATGTCTACATCATGGACCATGGACTTGTCTTATAGAAGGAATATACTGGAATTAACAATCACTTCTATTTTATGTAGCAGGTCAATAATCAATCATATTTCTCTTTATATAAACGAAACTTAAAAAAACACGAGTTGCTTGTAATTTTCAATCACAACAATGAACGGAAAAAAAACTCTAACAGGAATGTAGTTTTGTGATACTTTTTTTAAATCAATATTATGAACATTGGGATAATTCTGCTGATTGTGCCCTCATGGATAGGTAGGTACGATCTCGAAAATGTCATTTATAGGTACCTAAATAATTAAAAAACACTCTTGCTTGTTTAATGATGTCCTGGATGGATCAACATAATACATATTATGTTATGTTTATTGTGTTTTTGTTAAGAAGCTGAAGAATGAAACAAACGAAAAAAAACATTAAAATAACACTGTAAAATTGAATTGCGAGTTAAAATTTACATATAATTGATAAACGTCGCTACGCACCCAATATTTTTTGGCATTTGTGGTAAGAAGGGACTTGCAGGTGTCCCAAACTAGTTCGAAAAACTTATAAAATATTCAAACGTGTCCTCTAAAATGATTTGCCTGATGTAAGTCACCAATCAAAAAAATATAAGTCACGCGACCGCACTAATATAAGAAATTCATTTGAAAAGTTAAATTTTTTTTAAAATTAGTTTAAAATTAAAACTCGTAAGTAATTATATCGACGGTCCCGAAGAACAATGTCAAATGTGTGATTTTCTAGTTTTGCAGTAGAGCTGTTTAAAGTTTCGTTTCTGCATTTTTACTGTTTTTTAGATCAAGAAATATAGTATTGTTTTGATATTTGGTATTTCATTCAAAATTCCGAAAATACAGACTTTTAAATCAACAAAATAAGCCTATAAAACCATTTAAAATATTTGGCTGATCGGGGCCCCTAGCACACTCGATCGATGAGGATTGACAGGATAACTTTAGGTAACTTCTCATCGTTCCCTAGCATGACTGCAGATCGCTAACGAATAAGTGACAGTTCACAATGACTAAGTTTCCTTGATATCAACTGTTGTTTGTATGTTAGCGATCGGCGGTTGTCCTAGGGAACTATGAGAAGTTACCGAAAGTTATTGATACAATCCTTATCGATCGAGTGTGCTAGGAGGCCAGACATTGTTCTTCGGGACAGATCGGGATAAATCAGACATGGCAAGATCAAGTGAATCAGATACTTGAGTCGGGCCATGGCAAGAGTCAGAATAATATAAGAGTATGTATGACAAGATGTATGAATGTGAATGAGGCAAGGAGTGTATGCCAAGACTGATTTGTTTGGCGGTCCGTTCTCTGCCTACCCCAGCGATAAAACGGCGTAACGGTTATTTAGTTAGTAAAAACGAATAAATGAGCTCTGATGTCATCGGCTCCATCATCTGTCATCGGTCGATGTTGATGACTTTATTGGGTTACAATATGTCAGTCTACATGGCGGATTTTGATAAGAATTATCTTAGATCGTAAATTATAGTAAAATAATGTTGATTGATTTTATATTGGTTTCATTTTTATTATATTTTATATTTTTAAATATTGGTTTCCTGTGCGAGGAGAGGATGGATCTGCCATGGACGGAGGCCGATCAATCGGCGCAAGACAGGGACGTATGGAGGAGCCTTGTCGATGCAGTGGGTCCCCGACCCGAATAGGACAAGGGGAAGAAGAAGAAGAAGAAGAAATATTGGTTTCCAATTGACTCTGCTGGGGCCAACCTCGCGCCTGTTTTATCAATGGCATTGGACTGGACTATGCGATGTTGTCACAATGCCTCCACTGGTACACTGGTCCACTGGGATAATGGGCGATTTAAAAACATTGCATAAATAATGTGAGACGACATAAATAGTAAATATTAATGCATTATTCGTGATGTATAGCTAACGACAGGGAATTTAATCTGTTAAATAACATTAATCCTACAAAATTATAGAGCTCAGAACAATATGGAGAAGCCTCCCTCCAATATCGCCGTTTGCAATGCAAAAAATCACATCTTTGTTTCTTACGACATTACAAAAACATAAATAAACAACCAAAATTGTCTTTATTTCTTCAAACTTCGCAAAATCACTTTGTGGCGTCATTTTGAATTAAATTAAAACAAATAACTTTGTTTAAACCACTAATATAATCACAATTACCTACATGTTTCAAAACCGATGGTTTCTTCGTCAGAGTAGTAATAAATAGTGGTTTAAACAAAGTTATTTGTTTTAATTTAATTTAAAATTGTCTTTGCTTGGGAAAATAAAATTAAATATCTGGCGAACACACGGTTTTTGTTTAGGTAAAACTATTTGAAATGTTTGCATTTTTGTAAAAACAAACTGCCACACGCGATTCTAACTCGTGACAAATTCATTTTGAAAAATGTAACACAGCATCAAGAAAAAAACTGTTTGTTTTTACATAAGTCGGTAGGAATGTGGGGGTCACACTGTATCCAGGAGTGAAGGACTTATAAACCATTCCGCCGGATAAGGCGGTAGGTCGAGAAAGACCGGAATTTGGGGTTAAATGTGTCTAGGAGCAACAGCCGTATGAAACCATCCCGCCGGACAAGGCGTTGTGGGCCGAGATAGACCGGAATTTGGGGGTAAATGGGTTCAGGGGTGACGAAGCCATCCCTCTGGGCAAGGCAATGGGTCGAGAGAGTCCTGAGAGAACCGTCTCTCCCGATCTGGCCTCCACGTAGGAAATGGGCGAACGCATCCGCCGCCAAAAATTAGACAAACACCCCATGAATCGAGGCACTGCTTCTCACCAATCACCAAACATAGCAAACCATTTGGAATGACCTATGGCGGGGGTGTTATCCAAGTTATCCAATAAATGGTTCCTGGGGTAGCGGCAAATATTATAAACTTGCAAAAATCAATAAATTGTTACTGGACGTGCATTGACCATCCATTCATTGTGTGGAATTATTTCGCGTATGAATTTAATCATCATTAATCATCTCGAAACATCATCAGCCATTAGGGGAATGACTTATTCAGCGCTGAATGGGGAAGGGTTAGGGTGGGGGGGGGGGGGGGAGTGAAGTATGTGCTGCAGATGAAGGTAGGTACCGAGATGGTGACTGCACCCAATAACAAGACTCGTGTTATCAGACTTATAATAGTCTGAGGTAGTAGCCGCAATACCACCATTCAGAATAAGACGCTGCTCGAAATGGCTTTAGTCGTGTTTGGAGACTAGGCAACTAACTATATATTAGCCAGATAATTCCCCACCTTCTTCTTCCCTATCCTTTTATTTTCTCCACTCGATTGTGATCACCTGACAAGTATAACAACCCGAGAGCTGTGCTTCTCCGCTGATAGAAAATTGTTCAAAAGCTGAAGCGGACCTAGAACCGTCATTTAAGAGGCTAGACTTTAAACCACACGCGGAACACCCGCGTCTGTCATTCTGTCCCGCTCACAAAAAGCTCACGCACACTTACAATACATGCGAATGCGAAATGTGCGAATGAGACAACGCTCAAATTTACCTACAGAAATCGCTCGAAAAGGGGTTTATGTAGAATACACTTTTCTACACCGAAACTTTCACGAAATTGAAATTTTAAAAAATAAATATTTTTTAGAAAAAAGAAGCTACGTCGGTAGCTTTTTATAATTTTATAATTCTTTATAAGAGTTGAGTTAGCAGCACTTTTTCCTTAAATAATATTTTTTGATAAATCGTACATGTTTGACAGTGAATGTTTACGTTAATACGAAACGCATCGAAAATTCGAAAACATACCGACATAGTTTTCACCCTCTAGAAGGCAGTATAAAAAAATATATTCAATTTGTGCAATTTTCGATGTAGAAAAGTGTTTTTTCCAGGGCGTCTTTTTTGTATGGGCCGAAAAGCGAAGTCTATCATCTTAAGGGATTTTTTCAAAGGTCAAAGAACAAAATAGAGCTGATTTGCCACTTGATGAGAATGTTAAATTTTGATTTTCTGTGAAATACCTACCCACCCTTAGAATTTTATGTTTATCCTGGAATATTACAAAACTCTTGAAATTCTCATCTATTCAATACGAAAAAGCCTAATTTACATTATGCAACTAGTTGCATGCGTGATCGAAATAATTGTACAACACAAAAATATTGTGTAAATTTAGTGTCGTGCAACCATCAACATCAAAGCTTTTTCTGCAATAATGCTGTTGTACACAACACACAACTCTTACGCCCATCGTTCACGGAGCTACTTACAAGTGACTTAATCGCCGCTACCCGCTACCTGTCATACTATTTTGCTAGTGCTGCTCGTAGCGGCATTTACAAACACTAATAATAGTATGGAAGGTAGAGACGAGCGGCGATCGCGTCGCTTGAAAGTAGCTCCATGGAAGAACGGCGTTACACGTCCGCTCAGCTGAAATGGTTTCACGACACTAGTTGCATCACGTTTTTATAATACGCAATTAGTTGCATAACACTAGTGATGAAACTATGTGTTTACACTTGCAGTGCAACTAATGTCATGAACCAACTTGTGTAAGTCCATAAATCATAACACAATTTCCCCCCCCCCAAAAAATAAAGCCATCCGCTCACTGAGGCAACTGAAAACTGTCAACTGGCAACTGTCTTTGTATGACAATATGATGGCCCGCACACTACACAATCACTCAAAAACTCGTTGTCAATGGTAACGAAAACGGTGACTCGCGATTCGCACTGCTGATTGCCGTGGCCGGCCGTTGCTATTTGCCAGCTGTCAGCTGATTGTTCTTCGTCTATGGTTAAACAAGCTTTTTGACCAACCAAGACATAGAAACCAGCCGGTTTTAGTTTGGTTTCAGTTGTATTCAGTCAAGTATTTTTAATGTAGGTACTGAAAAACGATTTAGTACCTGCTGAAAGACGCAATGGATTTTCAAATTCCGAACCATCAACATCCTGAGAGATATCTTTGCAGGTAGGTACCTGTGTTTAATTTATTCTAGGTATTCTACAGATATACAGGTAGGTTCTTACTTATCTACAATTATCATCCGAATTGAAGTGGTTGAATTATTGCACCTTGCATCTGTGTTAACGACGATTGTGAAACAATTTTCTTCAATGGCTTGTTTTGTAGCATACAAATCACATTGCCATTATCATAAGAAATAATTCAATTATGTTTTTGATTTATTTATAAATATGACGTAAACGGTAATTTTGCATTTACTTCACTTAAATTAATGTGAATAATTGCGAACGCAGGGAGAAGTAGAAGATGTAGGTACATATATTTTAGTTATTTAGAGCGAACCATAAAATATTACAGTGAACTTTAACTAGACATTAGATGGAAAAATATTGAAATAAAATGTATGTTCCTAACTGCTTTCTTTTGTTGTAATTTTTTTTTCTGTTTCCGTAAATCACCCAAAGAAATTAGGCGCTCCGCTGACGAGGCAACTGAAAACAAACTAAAACCAGCTGGTTTCTATGTCCTTGATTGGTCAAAAAGCTTGTTTAACCATAGACGAAGAACAATCAGCTGACAGCTGGCAACTAGCAACGGCCGGCCAGGGCAATCAGCAG
This sequence comes from Limnephilus auricula, assembly GCA_951813805.1. Lineage (NCBI taxonomy): Eukaryota > Metazoa > Arthropoda > Insecta > Trichoptera > Limnephilidae > Limnephilus > Limnephilus auricula. Next base: position 27,528,967 of record OX638398.1, on the reverse strand, counting down.
TGCAAGTCGCGAGTCACCGCTTGCGTTACCATTGACAACGGGGTTTTGTGTGATTGTGAAGTGTGCGGGCCATCACATTGTCATACAAAGACAGTTGGCAGTTGAGAGTTTTCAGTTGCCTCAGTGGGCGAAGGCGCTTACTTCGCCTTATTCTATGACATTTACAACTACTTTTTTTTTAAATACATAGATTTGAATTCTTGATGGAATGAACGTAAGAATGCATGAATGAAGTATCATCTCTGAGTGGAAATTAACCCACTTGACTCGTTGTTGATGACAATGCATTCTATCTACTTGGTGGCAATCACGCCCACGTGTTACGCACATTTAAGATAAGTATATACTGGGTCGACGTACGCACGCTACGCTACGCATAACGATATCTGGACACACTGGCCACACGCATCGCAACGTGTCACCAGTGTGATTGTGAAGCATATATTTCCATAGAAAATGTAAGGTGGCAAAATGTAATGGTAAGTAGTTCAGATCCCTTAGCACACTCGATCGATAAGGATTGATAGGATAACTTTCGGTAACTTCTCATCGATCCCTAGGACAACTGCAGAAGGCTAACGTACAAACAACAGCTGCTGTCGAATATATTAAGGACACTTTGTCATTGTGAACTGTCACTTATTCGTTGGCCACCTGCATTCATGCTACGGAACGATGAGAAGTTACCGAAAGTTATTCCATCAATCCTTATCGACCGAGTGTGCTAGGGGGCCAGATATCGTAATGCGTAGCGTAGCGTACGTACGTCAACCAGTATGTACTTTCCAATACATGTAGATATTGTAGATTCCTGTTTTATCATCTCAACCATTTTTCTTTTATTTTTACTAGACTGAATTTTTCTCTTCAAATTTGCAAACTCATCGAACAACAGCTTGTGACGTTGTGACCAAAGCATCCTACTGGTTTGTAATATTATGGATATGACAATGTATGTGATTGACCTAATAAACAGCGCCCTACACGAAGAAAAATGTTATTCGAAAATACGATCATTTTATTCATAAAAACGGATAAAAACGGGACTGAAGTTCTTACGAACAAATTAACAGGGATTCAATGTTTATTGGCGGGAACAAATTATTCTTACATTTTCACGCCAATAAACATTGAAACCCTGTTAATTTGTTCGTAAGAACTTCTGTCCCGTGTTTAACCGTTTTTACTAATAAAATGATCGTACTTTCGAATAACATTTTTCTCCGTGTAATATTGTACAATCTCAAGGGTGTGAAATATTTTGTTGTTTAATCCGGTGACATCGGAACTGTCGGCCAATATTGACAAAATAATTGAATCCTCATTTTGGTTCTGTGTAAAATGATTTGGGTATATCGATATTCAGCAATATTTGATTACAATTAACTTCCTAGCCCTAGCCACCATGAAGCCTGTAGCACACAGCACGTAGCCAGACTGCGGATTGTAAATTAATATATAATAGTGAAGCTGTGATCTGAATATCTCTCCTCGCTGCACGCTCTCCTCCAACAACTACTATCTATCCACTATGATTTATTAATCCTTGTTTCCTAACTGCAAGCCGATTAGGTATTACAGGTTCTGGCGGATTTCACCTACCTATACTGGTGTAATAGTTAGATACTTTAAATGCAGCTGACTACCAACAATTAGATTTGACCGATACTTTTGCAGTTTAAACTAAGTACCCTTTAAATTAGAACCGACTGTAAATCATTATTTATCTGAAGAACATTCATCAAAGATTAAAACGATATTTTCTCAACCCATTTAATTTAAACTTAATCTCAAGTCAAATTATTGTTTATTATGTGAGTATTGGAAAAATGAAATCACGTAGTCCCTGATGTGTTATGTGTGTGATAGTCCGAGTTGCGTAGCATAGATGGCTCTAGTGCTAGTAGTTAATAAGGTTTATATAGAAAGTTCTCCGAGAGATGTCTCTAGTATATAGGTTCGCCCCTCCAGTTCAAAAGCAAGGTAAGAAGTTAGGTTTCTACCAACATAGAGATTTTGAGAGCATAAAAGAACGGACATTAGTATACGGACTGTCCTAACACTCTTGTTGCCGATTATAAGAGTTTTTAGTCGAAATAAGACGAAATTAGTTTTTATCAAACAGAATCATTCACATTCACAAACAGGATCATTCAAATTTGTTCGTAATAGACACCGTGAACGTAAATATTACGTTTCACATAAATTCTTAGTTTTTCTAAGTTTTAAAATGGGTATTTCGACAATTTTATTTGTCAGTCTTGTACAATCTTTACCAACTCCCATAAAAATTTTTTAACATTATTTATTTTCATTTCTTTATACTTGTAATATATAATAACAAATAGTATATAATAACATAATACATAATAACATAATAATAAGTATAAACAAGAAATGAAAACCCCCTAAGGCACTGCCTGAGTGTGGATAATATAAAAACAAATACTATATTTCCAAGTATGTAAAATATAAAATGTACTTATAAAACATATAAAATATAAAAAAAGTGAATAAATATAAATAAGTAGAATACGTGAAAAAGTTTTTTTAGATTTTTTTTTAGCTATTATAAAGAGAAAATATAGACAAGACACATTGTACTAAACATATTGAAAATTGTATCTTAAGTTAGTTATTACAGTCCACAAATTGATTCGCAGAATATATGCGACTACGAGTATAATAAATACTATACAGGGTGTTAAAGTACGTTCTTGAGTTACTTTAACCAGTGATTCCTGACATTATTTGGAGTAAAAAATGTAAACGAAATTTTGGTCTCCGGTGACATTTTTGTTGTTTTTTTTTTTCTACAAAAACATAAAAAATAGTAGGTGTTGGGTAGTTGGGGGCGGGGTATGTGGTGGGGCGGTAACTCGGCTGAGTGACAAATAAGGTCAGGTGAAAAAAAAATTGTCAAAACAAAGTCACCGGAGACCAAAATTTCATTTACATTTTTTACTCCAAATAATGTCAGGAATCACTGGTTAAAGTAACTCAAGTAAGTACCTTAACATCCTGTATAATGTTCTCTATTCATACATGTAAAAGGTTTAATAAATAAATGTGTGTGTAAAGGAGCTCACCATAGCAGTATGCCAGCGTAGTACCCGGCAGCACGATACTGTCCTCCCCAAGCGAAGCCTTCCAGCCCCAGAGAGAAGTACTCGGCCACGGTGAGGATGGGGAAGGGCAGGCCTCTGCGCAGGGCTTGCTCGTAGCTGGCCGCCATGGCCCCCGAGCCCAGCCACGCGAACCGCTCGTTGAAGTCGATATCGGCGGGCGCCGTGTAGTTGTAACGGGACACGGCTGCATCAAAACAAACAAACACATTCAATATTGTTATGCAGTGCAATATCGTTATTGCGAGAAAAGTAGCGCCAAAGTTGTTATAATTTTTTTTTATGAATAATTTTACAAGAATGAAAACAAGTTAGTCAATCAATCGAGTCAAAAATAATCTTAGCCATAAAGGGGTATTTTAAAAAAAAAATCTAATGAAAAAAAATAATATTTTGTACTTTCCGCTTATATTTTTAGTAACGTAATTAATAATTCCAGGTAGGAAAAACTTCAATGTTTCCATAACATTTTTTTTAAATTTAATTTTTGTAGGTTTTTTTTTAACAATAAATACACAATATTTACATATAAAACTGTGTTAAAATGGTAGATAAGGATAGCTTTTCCTCACCATAAAGGGACGAGGCATATTTTGCGAGAATATATTTTTTCATAATCGTAATGTAAACCGATTCGTAGTAAAGGTAAATCTAAATAGTGAATTGACGTATAGCTTCATCTTAAAATAATAAATCAATTATATTATTACAAAAAAATTGCATATGAAAGTGTATTTTGCACGTTGTGAGAGTCAAAATAAACATTTAAACAATATTTAATAAAATTTTCATCCAATAATTTAAAAAATTCAGCCAGTGGGATCTGGTTTCTGGAAATACCCTTAAAATAATCTCCTTAACGAAGGATTTAAAAAAAGGGAAATTTGAATTTTTGTCAGAGCTTTATGCAAAATAATACAGTTTTGTGTACAATTTTCAGTACGCATAGGCTCGTAAAGCCTCGTAATTTCATCTTTTTCATTCAAGCACGAGCTTTAACGAACCTACTAACAAAAAAAAACTGTTTTTTTAATTTCAGTCGCTATAACGAGTTATCCTGTCCACCTCAAGGACCCTTTTTTAAGATGTCTCCGAAAACCAGGCCACACCAACTGAATTTTTCAAGTTTTTGGATGCAAATTTGTAAAAATTTGCTTTTTTCTAGCCTTCTAAACTCATGTAACCCCTCATAAAAGATTATGCCTAATGGTTTAAGAATAAGATCACAACCCTTCAAGCCTCTGAAGAACGCACGGAGAAAAATGTTATTCTAAGATACGATCACTTTATTCGTAAAAACGGTTAAAAACGGGACTGAAGTTTAAGAACAAATTAACAGGGTTTCTATGTTTATTGGCGGGAACACGTAAGAATAATTTGTTGGTAAACGAAATTTCGTACGTATACCAACACATTATTCTTACATTTTCCCGCCAATAAACATTGAAACACTGTTAATTTGTTGGTAAGAACTTCAGTCCCGTTTTTAACCGTTTTTACGAATAAAATGATAGTATTTTGCAATAACATTATTTCCCGTGCGTAACTGCAGGGGACAAACCTAGGGACCCTCTAAAATTTTATTTCCTCTCATCTTTAAGTATTCGCTTTGTAAGGAATTGGAAAGAATGTTTGATGTATTATCTGCCACCAATGAGATGTTTATTTTTCCTAATTTATATTGTCAAGGCCAATTTCCGAGCGATATCATAAAGTCAACATGCTTAATATATTATCGTATGCAAATTTGTGATGAACGGTGTGATTTTTCGGCATATTTACCCATACAACGCTTAAAAACACAACATTAAAAAATAGGGATTCCCGTCAAACCTCAAGTTCGTCGAACTTTTTGTGTAAATTCTGCGAAATTCAGATAGAAAAAGAGCAAATATTTTTACGTTTCATTTCGTATGGAACTGTCGAAAAACGATATACCGCGATTTTATGAAAAACTATGTGCGATTTTTCTCACGTTATCTCTACATAGGAGAAGCTGAGAAAAATAATTTCCTTCAGGACGTATGTCATCTTTGGGAATGATAGGGAGGGTATTTTTAATGAAAGGAAGTTCTATAATAAATAATAATCATAAGATCAAAGAAACTTTTCCTATATTTTTGTCTTTTAATTTGTGATATTTAATACTATGTTCAAATTATTTATAGATAAGGGAACATGAACGAATCTACTAAGCGTGAATCCATTGGTTTTGAAACACGTCGATTATTTTGATTAAATGGTGTCTAGACGGAGTTATTTATTTTCATAAAATAAAATGACATCACAAAGTGAATTTGCGATTGTCGAGCAAGTAAATAAATTGTATTCATTGTACTGGTTTATGTTGTATTGCGTTATTGCTTCCCACTTCCCACATAAAGCAACACAAATAGCCTCTCTTAAACCCATAAACACTGCCGTAGTCTGAATTAGCTATTGACAACTCATGGTCAAAGGAATGGACAGGACTTGTTCAAGTCGCATTATATACCATAGCGAACAACAGCACTTGCTGCTTGCATTCTGTCGATATAGTATATGCACTGTACGAGCTATTAAATAACGAGACTGTTATGGAAGAAGTACGAATGCACAAAACACCAGCAACCAACAGCTGTTTAGCGTGAAGCCTTCCTTTCGAATGCAGTACCTCTCGCTTCTGTAAACAAATCCGTGTAGCTGTAGCCTTCGTTCGCATAAGAGTTGTTTTTTTTCGTAGGAAAAATATTAAGTGACACAATAGAGCAACGAATTGTTGCGAAATTTCACATGAAACTTTAAAAATCTGCTACTGAAACTTATGCATTATTGAAAGAAGTATATGGCAATGATTTTTTATCGCATAAGTGTTTTCGAGTGGTTTGAGAAAATGTTGATGATGATTCATGATTCCCGGGTTGCCCTTCCACGTCAATAACGGATTGAAATATCGAAAAAATCGATAATCTGGTTGTCTAATTGTATTCTTGCAATTGCTGAAACTGTAGGAATTGACAAAGAATGCGTACGGCAAATTTTACATAACAATTTTAACATGCAAAATGTGTGTGCCAAAATGGTGCCTAAAATTCTCACGTTTGAACAACAAGAAGCTAGCAAAAATATTTGTACTGACGCTTTACATTGCCTTATTCGCTAAATCTTGCGCGGTGCAACTTCTATCTGTTTCCTAAGGTGTAATATGCATTAAAAGGAACAAGCTTTGATTCCGTTGAAGCTGTGAAAAAGAAAGCGGCACGCGCCCTCAAGGATCTGACAGAAGAAGACTTCGCATGGAGCGATGCAGGGTTAGAGAAGGGGTTTATGTTCAAGATGATAATCTTACTAATATTATAAACGTGAAAGTTTGTATGGATATATGTATGTTTGTTACTCTTTCACGCAAAAACCACTGAATGGACTTTAATGAAACTTTACAATAATATAGCTCATACATCAGAATAACATATAGGCTACCATTTATACCCAAAGCTTGCTATTTTCCATGTATTACAAATTATAATTATTGTTTAATAGAAAATGTCAAAATTTGATAATGATATTTTGAAAAAAATTATTGTAAAACCAAAATTCTATTTTAGAAAATATTTAAATTAGTGAATTTATTAGAAGGACTCACCCTTGAATCGAATCAAGAATTATAGATATTTTAAATAAATAGGTAAATAATTTTGGTATAAACATAGATGGGACCTACGAAAAGAAAATAGGCTAATCGAAGTACTAATCCTGCGCAGACGATGTCGCGGGCAGAAGCTAGTAAGTAAATATGTATGAAATGAAAATAAAATGTTTTTCAGCGTTAGTCTCGTTATTTAATAGCTGCACCTCGTATAGACTTATGTACATGGTGTACAGTGCTCGGTGCATTTAAATTCCCGATAGAATCTGTAACACGGAAACAGCACGATATCCGCCTTTTACAGTCGCGAAAGTGAAACTTGTTCGATTGGCAGTCGTGCCAAGTGGCCACTGGACATATGAAACAATGGAATAAATGGTTGAGAGTACTGGTTGTCAGATACTGTTAAGTTACCTGCACAGGGTTCATTTTAATTTGTCGAACATTTAATTATCGAAGGAGGAGATAGTACTAATACGTCTAAACGAAACATGAAACAGAACATGACACAGATAATAAAATTGGTAACACACAATTGGGAATTTGCTTGATGAGGGTTGGTTTGTACTATGTCCATTTATGGTTTTTTTAAACTGTTCTTTTTTAATGCAGTAATATTAATCACATTCTTATGTATTATATCTACACACAAAAAAAAACAAATTTTCAGCGGGAACTTACATTTCGAACATCACCCTTTATTCATCTCCATAGTACTCGTAATCACAAAAAATGAGGATTGGATTGTACTAAGTCCATTGGCTAACACATTTTTTTTACAATTATTTATTTATACCTTATGTACGATTACTCCATACATTTTATTTATTTATACGACAGTAGATACTAAATTTTTAATTTCTAATGAAGAATTTTTAATATATTTTTATTTTATTATTATTTATTTAAACCTTACGCACGTGAATGTTAAATTGTTATTGTTTGATGTGCCGTAGGATGAAATTACTGTTGATTTGGTCTATAACCCCCAGAGTATGGATATAGTATAAACGAACATTAAATATGGTCATTGTACAAACCAACATTCATTTTTTTGCTATTTTGTTTAAAAAAGTGTCCTTATACGTTCTTGATTGTGCTTTTATTCAAATAAAAATTCAACCAATTATGTAGTTCGTTTACTTATAGGTAGATTAACCCTTGTATTTTATATTATTATTTATAACAATTAGTTTGAAGTAAAGAAAACAAAAATATAATTTTTTTAAACTTCAAAACCTTGTTTTTTCGATACGAGTTTTTGTGGACATAGTATACAAACCAACCCTTAGCAAGCGAATTGGAAATTGAACCCAGTATCTTTGTCTTACAGGGAAAACCAAAAAGAGATCTTGAGTTCGATACCCAGTCACGACCGTTACCTTTTTATTTCATGTATATTTTTCTGTTTCATGTTTCGTCTAGACTTATTAGTGTTATCTTCTTGTTCGATGATTAAATTATCACATTGATAGGTATAAGAAAAAAACCTACCAAAAGTTATTTCAACAATATTAAATACTGAATTTTGTTTTATTTGTGTGATTTGGCACAAACCTTTGTGTTAATTAATTAAAAATGACTGAAAAAGATGTGGGTAATTAGAAAATCCCGTCCCTATTTAATTACTTTGATCGGTAAAGACCTTCTAACTTAAAAACTAGCATATTTCTTATTGTTATGATTAGTTTTAATAGTTAAAAAAAATTGCTTAATTTAAATTTTTCTGGTCTCCCGAAATTGCACCAAATCTATGAATGTCTATATGACGTCAACAGTCTCAAAAATTCTATTTTTTAACAGGAGGTGTATTTTATACTGGAGTTGAGACCTTTTTTATTCTTGATTTACCTATGTTACACGGAGAAAAATGTTATTCTAAAATACGATCATTTTATTCGTAAAAACGGTTAAAACCGGGACTGAAGTTCTTACGAACAAATTAACAGTGTTTCAATGTTTATTGACGGGAACATGTAAGAATAATTTGTTGGTATACGAACGAAATTACCTATACCAACAAATTATTCTTACGTGTTCCCGCCAATAAACATTGAAACCCTGTTAATTTGATCGTAAGAACTTCAGTCCCGTTTTTAACCGTTTTTACGAATAAAATGATCGTATTTTAGAATAACATTTTTCTCCGTGTAATAATGAAGAACACTAGGTAAAATAATGTTGGCACCTATCTCGTCACTAAGGTTATTGTATTCTAGTGCAAAAACAAAATATCATACCAGTGTTCTAAAAATCTACATTACCTATTATAAAAAAATCAAATATGATATGATCATAACCTCAAACAGTCTAAAACTTACCGTACATAATTAAAAATGTATTTTTTTATAGCAAAGTATGACTTAACACAAGTGATAAGATGATGTTCCTGCCATAAATTGGAGTTCCTTATTTATTGTAAAAGAATTTTTTCCATGGATATCATATGATATTATATTTATTCATTATCGTGATGAGGTTTTTAGAAGTCGACTGGTTGATTTGATAGAGTCGATTTGCTGTCGTAAATGTCAATAAGCATTAACATAATCACATAACACCTTCCCACAACTGTACACTGGTGGAGTCGACTCCTTCAATCCGTATTGCTAATTGCTACCAAAGATTTGCACCACAGTATTTGAGTCGTTCCTCATAAGATTGGAGAAAAGCATTTAATCTATCTTTGAATGATAAGAGTATTACGAATTTTCTTTGTGCAGATTTTATAGTTTTTTAATATTTTAAATAGTGTGGATTCCAGATAATACTCCCATATTCCAATTTGCTTCTGACCAACGATTTTTACAAGTTTATAATGGATTGTGGGTTTTTAAATGGTTTCGATATTCCACGAATGAATCCCATCATTTTCAAAGATTTACTCGTGGTGCATATCAAAGTGGTGTTTTGTAGATTGTAGATTAAAGATTTGTTCAGTGTACTACTTTTCTTTTTCCTAAACATGGAAATAATTATTACTACATGTGTTTTAGCATTAAAATTTGATCTGGGATTTCTTCAAAATAGAAAACAATTCGACTTCCATGACGGAAGTCCGAACCCAGGTGTCGAGGGTTATAAACTTTTACATACTAAAGATACTCTGCGTTTTACCACAGTAGACCTGCGTAGACCACAATTCACAATTATTGCTTGAAAAGGCTTTAGTTAGATCAAATCTGAATAGACAGGCATATTCCAACCCGAATCACAATAAAACTTCATAACCTCAATCCAGCCCATGTCTTACAGAATTATCTGCCATATCTGGTTCCTCCCACACATAGCAATATAATAAGTATACCTTACTAAACTGAGCTCAACAATTTATTGAATTTTTCGTGTCATGTTTGACGTAACTGAAATGTTAGATCAAAGTCGCGATCCCAAGAATAGCTCAATTATAGTATTGTATGAACATCACAGCGAAATCTTTTTTCTATGGTTAACTTGACAAGTCTCTAAGTAATTGCTCTAACAAAAACAGTCATTACTAATAATATAAACAAACCCATTCTTACTAATCTACAACTGAGAATATAGTGCATAAAAAACTGTGTTTAAGTGTTGTTAATTTACACATTTACGAGCCAATTAACTATATAATCAACAACAAAAACCATTGCAACAACAATAATATTTTCATACTGTAAAATACCTTCAATCTAATTTGAAAATGCCTCTTTTCGATAAAAATCACTGTTCCCAGTGCAAAAAGGGCATAAATAGTGAAAAGGACATCCAATGTAGCAAATGTAACATGTATTTTCACAGTACGTGTAGTGGCCTAACTCGCGCCGAATTACAATCAATCATGTCGAAGTCAGCACATAACCTATCGTTTATATGCGACTATTGCTACTCGCCCAAAACGGGAAATAACCAGGATGAAAAACTAATAGAGAAGCTGAGCTTTGAAATGAAAAAACTGCTTAAGTGTGAATTAACTGATATAAGCAAAGCAATTGATTTCTTCTCGAAAAAAATTGATGACTACGAGGAAGAAAAGAAAAACATGTACCAAAAAATAAAAGAAATTCAAACTGAAAACAAAAATTTAAAATTCATTGTAAACCAATCTCTTCAAAACTGTCTCGAAACATCGCTTGAAATAAATGGAATAGTAACTAAAAAAGAAGAAAATCCGAAAATACCGGTAGAATGTATCTTCAAAAAAATTGGGTGTGAAGAGTTACTAAATAATAATTCTATAATTAATGTATATACCAACCCCCTAAAGAAAACTATTACTCTAAAAATGGCAACAAAAGATTTAAAAGACAAGATAATTTTACAAAAAAAGAAAGCAGGATATTTTTCCGCCAAAGATATCAACCACTCCAATTCAGTAAACCCAATCTATATTAACGAAAAACTGACGCCACAAAGCAAGCAATTGCTCTGGCTTGCGAGATCAACAAAATCTATGGGATACCAATATGCGTGGACGAAGAACGGGAACGTCCTTCTCCGCAAGAACAAGGATTCGCCAATAATATTTGTTAGAGACGCGAGTGACATACCTCTTCAATAGTCTCACTTTGGAAATTCAAAGAAAATCACCCGGATTTAATCAAAATGGCCCCGTCAGAAGAATACTGCATCCCTGAAACTCATGAATGTGATAATATTGAAGATGTAAACACATTTTTTCACGAAACATCTTTTAATATATTAAACATGAACATCAGAAGCATCAGGAAACATTTTGATGAATTCTGTATCCTTTTAAATTCGTTATCTTTCCAAATTGATTTTATAGCACTCACTGAAACGCAAATGCGCGAATGTATCCCGTTCAACTTACCAAACTATATTTCTTTTTCAATTCCGGCTAGACATACCTCTCATGATGGCATCACCATATTTTACAATAAACACTCATTATCTAACATAAACATTGAAAACCCAAACTTCAAATATTCAAATGCTGTCCATGTAACTTTCACCTCCAAAGGAAAAAAATACTCTATTTTGACAGTATACCGCTCTCCTTCTCTATCCACAATTCCGTTTGCAAACGAAATTAAAACTTTTATTAACAATAATAGCTCAAACCATTTTGATTTTTCATTTTTTATGGGTGACATTAATATAAATATACAAAACGCCATACTAAATCCGATCGCGAACGAATATCTAAATGTTTTGTATTCCTCGGGATACCTATCCTACATAAACAATACCACCAGACCTAACCATCCTAACGATACATGTCTCGATCACATATTTATAAAATCAAATAAAAATTACCAACATAAATCCGCTACACTAAAAATTGACATAACTGACCACTATCCCACTTTCTACGGTCATCATACTCCAATTTCACCCATCTCTACTGACCCAAATAACTCTAACAAAATAATTACTAAAATCAATTATTCTACTTTAAATAACTTACTTACCGAAGAATCGTGGATCGCGGTTCTATCTAATGATAATCCGGATTCAGCTTTGAATACCTTCTACAAACTACTCCATGAATATATTCTTAAAAGTCAAGAACAAATAGCAACACCAAAAAGTAAACATAAACACATAAAACCATGGATCACGCGCGGACTAATAATCTCAATTCAGCATAGAAACAAACTTTTTAAAATCTATAAAAATCAGGAAAAACATTTCACATTAAACAACGAAACGCAGACTCACACCAAACGGCAAGAATACATCTTATTTAGAAACTACTTAAACACAATCATAAAAAAACGAAAACAGGAATACTACTCTACACAACTACTTAATGCTCAAAACGACTCAAAAAAAACATGGCATGTCATAAACGAAATTTCAAATAGAAATCAAAAGGTTAACAAAATTCCTCAAAAAATCATCACTGACAACAATACAACTATAGAAGACGCTGAGAGCATTGCAAACAATTTCAATAACTTCTTTACAAACATCGCCTCAACCCTCATAGATAATAATCGCAGTCTTTCTATTCACTCAAATCAAATACTTCCCGGCCTTCCAGAGTCTAATGACCCCACCCCTGAGCTATCTACATTCAAAGAAATAACAGAACTTGAAATTTCTAAACAAATTGAAAACCTTAAAGAGAAATCTGCAAATGGCCCCGATAACTTAAGCAACATCACAATTAAATCAATTAAAAAACATATAATCATCCCATTATGTCACATCTTCAACAACTCCATCAGGCTCGGTATTTACCCTAATTATTTTAAACTCGCTCACATTATTCCAATACATAAATCCGGATCCCAAAGTAAAACAGACAACTACAGACCAATAACCTTAACTTCACAATTATCCAAGATCTTTGAAAAGTGCTTAAAGGGACAAATTATGAACTTTCTAGATTCTAATTCAATACTCTCAGCTAATCAATATGGGTTTAGAAGTAACCTGTCCACCGACGATGCTGTCTTTAGTTTAACTAAAAACATATACTCAAATCTAGACCATAGCACTAAAACTCTAACCATTTTCTTGGACTTAAAGAAAGCGTTTGACACAGTCAACCATAGAATCCTATTAAAGAAAATATCAAACGTTGGTATTAAAAACAAAAGTCTCATGCTATTAAAAAGCTATATATTAAATCGCCAACAATGCACAAAAATAGGGTTAAGCTTAAGCACTTATGATCTAGCAAAACATGGCATTCCTCAAGGAACTGTCTTAGGGCCAATTCTCTTTCTAATCTACATCAATGACCTATGCAATATTGCAATAACCGGTAAAATTCTCTCCTTTGCAGATGATACTGCAATAACAGTACAAGGTAAAACGTGGGAAGAAACAACCACTAAAGCCAACAAATGCATTGCAATAGTCAAAGATTGGCTGGATAGAAACCTTCTCAGTCTAAATTTTGATAAAACCATTTGTATTCCCTTCTATAATTTCCTAAAGTCATCCCCTAAAAATAATCTTAACCTGAAGTTCCATAATATAAATTGTAACCCTGCTACATGCCCAAACTGCGAAGATGTGAAATTAGGAAAATATACTAAGTACTTAGGTGTAACTATAGACTGCCAACTCAAATGGACCTACCATTTAGAGAAAACAGTCAATAAACTGAGATACCTAAGTTACATATTCAAACGGATGAGCAATATTGTCAATATAAGAACCATGAAAATTGTTTATGATGCATTGGTGCTTTCATCCATTACCTATGGAATAATCGCCTGGGGAGGAACATACAATAACCATGTGAAACCTCTAGAAACTGCCCAGAAGTCCATCATTAAAATAATGTACCAGAAGACCAAAACTTATCCCACTAATCAGTTATTTCAGGAAACTGAAATTATGGAACTAAGGCAGATCTACTGTTTACAATGTCTCAAATTTATATTTACTCGTCCTAACAATTTCGATAAAAACCCAAATCGCTCTAGTCAAAGACTCACCACTTGCATGTACACAGTGCCTCATTGCAAAACCAGGCTGGCCCAAAGGCACATTAACTGTATTGCCCCAAAATTGTTCAATTCCTTACCCAATTCCATCAACACATGCCAAAACTTGAACTTATATAAAAAATATACTAAAAGTTGGTTAAAAAATAAGGAAGTAAATAATTTTTTCCTATAATTTTGTACTGTTTACATTTTAAATAACTAAAATATGCCATGTCTTTCCGAATCGTTAGATTTAAAAAAAATATATATATAAAATTGCGTGTATGTGTATGTATACATGTGTGTGAGTATGTATACATGTATGTGAGTATGTATACATGTGTATATATGTATGAGTATGAGTATGTATACATGTGTATATGTGTATGTACATGTGTGTACATATATATATATCCACATCTAAATATAAAAATACAATCACAGAAATTCCTGCAACATCAATTACCTCTGCACATATATGTACTACATTTTTAATTCTTAATCTTTTTATTTTAACCACCACTGTTTTATACCCACATATTATAATGCCCACGCACAGGCTTCGCCTTTGTGGGATTTTTTTTGTTACCTTTTCATTTATGTTATTATGTATGTATCTACTTGTAAATGTATGTATCAAAAAATTTTGCCAATAAAAAAAAAAAAAAAAAAAAAAAATATCTTCTATTTATATAAATAAAGGCTTTGGCTAATTTCCCAATCCGTTTCGCTTTATTAAAGTGATTCACACGCACCCACAGACACTCAACGATCGAGGGTACTCAAGATTATCCCTCGAGTAACCTAAAATGACACCATGCAGATAAAATTATCTTTCTTCGTGATATATGCGTCGAGCTGTGAAAAAGGTTTAAATGGACCTAGCAGTCAGTATTTTTCGGAATAAAACTAGACAACTTTCTGTTTGCTTTTGAAAACCTTCATTTAAAAAAAAATATTTTTTTTTATTGTTTTTATATAATCCCGATGAGTTACAAAACTCATTTTAGGACAGGAGGAACTTACAATTCATAGGTAGGCGGTAGTAGTTACAATTTTACAAGGGTATTTTGATATCATAATATAAGTTTTACATTCAGTACAGCATAAAAATAAAGACAGGTTAAGTAGAACAAACAACAAGAGAAAACAAGTAAAGAGAGAAAAAAACGATACGAGTATATAAGATAGAACAAAAAATGACAAGACAATTACATATTTCCATTTTTAAATGTAGTTAAAAAATATTCTTATAAAGCATTGCTTTGCAATTTTCTATTATGCTGGATGTTTTTGTACATATCTGGAAGCGAATTACGAGTAATATATATAGTGTATAGGCAATATAGTTCAGAGATTTTATCCCATATTTTCTATAGGAACGCGGATTTTATTGTTAATTCGAGTATTGTGGTTGTGGATGTCTTGATTGTAAAGTGTTATGGCTTGATGTTAGTGTGAGTTTATTGTTGGGTAATTTGTAGGATGGTGCTTGTGATTTCATGTTTAGGAAGGATTGTGATTGGAAGGATACCGGAAACTGATAGATGTCCCTGACATGAGTGACCCATGGAAGTCTATAAACATTTCTGAGAGCTCGGTTTTGAACCACCTGCAAGTCGGCTATCAATTTCTTTGAGGCAAAGCCCCAGATACAGCAGAGATAGGAGAGGTGTGAGTGTACCATGGCATAGTAGACTGAAGTTAATAAAGGAATGGGTAGTAATCCTTGAAGCCTATATAGTACCTACAGCAGTTATGGGAGTAATTACCTCCATTACATGATTTACGTGGAGATCCCACGAGAGTTGGGAATCTATGATTAGACCCAAATATTTTGTGCTCGAGGAAGTTGTTTCCAATTTTGATATCGAGGCTCAATTTTTTCTTGTTACCGAAAAGTATATACCTAACGGGGTTTTTTTACGTTAAGGGTTAATTTATTTATTCTCAACCAGCTTGTGAGATGGGAAATATCAGCATTCATTTTCGTTTCAAGCTCTGCTAGGTTCGGTTTAGTATAAAAAATTACCGTATCATCCGCATAAAGTTGTATAGTTCCTTTAATACCCCACTTTGTTATGTCATTTAAAAGTCAAAAGTCAAGAGAGTTTTGTTCTGAACTTCAACTTCTAAAAGCTGTCAATAATTTTAAAGTATATAGGTACTTCATTTCCTGAGTATCGCATCAGATCAACCGGCCTATCCAGTAACCACACAGAGAGAGAAGAAGATTTATAATAAGATAAATATCTCTATGGTAAAGAAGGGCTCACCTAGCAGGGAGTGAAGAGAGGACAGAGAAGAGTTAGTCTTCAATGGAGGGGAGGAAGACGTGACAACAATCGGCGACAAACACTTCGCGACATGAACCGCGCTCGTTTACCGCAAATTGCAAAACTTTTCGTGATGCAGCCTGACGTACTCATGTTAGCCGCACAGTCATACAGGGTGTTAAGGTACGTACTTGACTTATTTTAACCTGTGATTCCTGACATTAATTGGGGTAAACAATGTAAATAAAATTTTGGTCTCCGGGGACATTATCAATGATTTTTTAAAAAACAGTTACGGCCGTTACCTTTTTATTTTTCTTTGTCTTGTTCAGTTTCACATTTCGTTAAGATTTGTTGAAACAAATCCAAGTTGTACAAAACGCAATTGTAACATTATAAGTAGTCCATAAAATAATTAAACAGAGACATAATACACCGTTGCAGTTTCAGAGTGGCACAAAATTATAATTCAGCATATATTTACCCCGCAGCATGAAGAGAAATTAGAACATAAATATAGCAATAGATTCACGCGCAACGACGGGTTAATAGTACCGAAATTTAATAATAAGTACGGACAGAGAACGTTTGAATACAACATACCGAAGATATTTAATGTATTACCTGACATTATAATGCAATGTAATTCTATGAATAAGGTTAAATATATGGTGAAAAATTTGCTATCGGAAAAAAATATTTATATTAATATGTATGAAAAAATGTTGAATCTGTAGATATAAGATGTATTTTTTTTAAATGTATATATGTAAGCACCTGTTGACAAGCCAATTGAATTGGTTTAGCAGGACAATGTTTGTTGATACTATGTATAAAATTATTCTTTCAATAACAAATATATATATTATATGTTTTACAACTCCACACAGGAAGCCTTAAGGAAAATAATTTCCCTCAGGGCCTATGTCATTTATGAAGATGCTGTGTGGAGGGTCTTTTTGAGGAGAGGAAGGAGTGTGTAGTGAAGGGTCTTGAAGAGGCCCATGTTGTAGGAGAGAGGAAACACAGAGGCCGGCAAATCGTTTCATAGCCGAGCTGTTGAACTCAAAAACGTGTCGTAGAAACGATCCGCTCTCATGTGACTTTGGCGTACTTCCCGACCAATGATGCTAGTTCCTCGGAGCATCTTCCATTGAAATACCGGTAGAACAAGGACAGCATTCCCACCCAACGCACGTCTGTGCTTTAAAGATTGCAATTATTTTTTTCAAATTTCAAATTTCTGAATATGGCTAGATAAAATTTATCGACATTGCTCTTGATACGGTCCTGCTTTTAGCTACAGCTCATAGCCTGTAGCGGGATCCGTGTTCGTGATGTCATCAACATACACACACCAGAACGTGGAGAGATTCCAAATTACCTACCGCGACATCATTGAACAATGAACAACGAAGGAGACTTATTGTCGTATAATGCATGTCCTTCGTGCACTTGCAAGGGGTATATCACGAGGGAGTTTACAGTTTATTGACCAGTTATAAAAAACTTTCATACTTCATATCAAAATTTAAAAGGCATTTTATTGATAGGTGCAAGATATAATATGTTGATTGGTGTATGTTAAGATGGGTGTGTATAGTGTGTGTGGTGAGTGTATGTTGTGATGAGCGCATGTCGTGATTTGTCGATTATATGTGCATATTGTGATATGTGCATATTGGACATGTGCATATTGTGAAATATTCATATTGTGAAAAATGATGGATGTGTGGTGTGATGGGTTTATGTTGTGATGGGTGATGGGTGTATGTTGTGATGGGTGGTTTTTGGGATATGTGCATATTGTTTTGGGTACATATTGTGATGGGTGCATGTTGTGATGGATGTATGTTGTGTTGGTTGTAAATTGTGATGAGTGTATGTTGTGATGGGTGGCTGGACTCACCTAGAAGTGTGATGTTGACGTGATCCAGGCCGACGTGCGCACCGAGTCGGGCCACAACCTTCTCTGTGGAGAAGGCGCGGTAGGATGACTCGATGGTGGCGGTGGCCACGTGCCATCCGGACCCGTGGCGGGCAACTGCAACAAACAAACATTTTCAAATATTATTTTTCTGAACACCACAATAACAGTGCCCACAACAAATTTATTAATTTCATAAAATCATCAACCAAATAGCGTTACGTAAAAATATATCCGTGGTTACCATGGTGGTAAGACGAAAATAATATTACTCGCGAAAACAACCTTTAAAAAAAACAGTGACTCCGTAAATCGAATTATAGGTATATATTTAAATAAACTACGTGTTTTAGGTATTACACAATGAAAGAGGGCTCAATGAAATATCAAATTAGACACTCATATTTACCAAATTACTATACAGGGTGTTCGGGGGTAAAAGTGCAATAACTTCGGGAGGTGATTCCACATTCATGATAGTATAAGTAAAAAAGATAAATAACTTTTTTCAAAATTCCTACTTTTAGGGGTACTTTTTTGGTAAAAAGGTAATACCGGCATGTGCGGGCATTATTGTTTTCAACAACCATCCAACGTTGCCATAATCGCGTCCGGCAGGCTCACAGCAAATTTATCAGTTAAGTTTGTACCTTACACTAAGGATTTTTAATAGGTTAATATTTGTGTGGAAAAAAAAAGTTGAAATTTAGCTAATGCACTTTACCCCCGGACACTCTGAATATGTTAATTTTACGGTTCTTGGAGGCTTCTTCATTCTTTGATTGCAATTTATTTGCTGTCATCTCAATGCACATTAATTCCAGTAGATATTCAGGGATAAAAATAGAACTATACCGACTTCATTTTATGTAATAAGGAAGTCGAGTCCTTTTTTTATCAATGTTCACATGCAAGCTTAAATACTAGTATTTTTTTTTTTTAAAGTTCGTTTTCATAATTAAATTAATTTTACAAGTTTGAATTTCATTAAAGCTAGCGAAAACGCCGGTAAGAGTATAATACCGTGCAGGAGAGTTCGTGACGTAACCCGGTCCTTGATTGTGTAAAATATAAGGGAAAATATTTACAAAACCGGGACACGCTTAATATGGACGACAAAAATAAATTTAAAAAGTTTTAGTAGTTAGTATTAACTAGTACTAATCAATTCAGTCAATTTTTTCGAAATTCCGGTAACTGAATTTATTTGTTAATATTTTCCCTTATATTTCACACAATCAAGGACCGGGTTACGTCACGAACTCTCTCGCACGGTATTATGCTCTTGCCGGCGTTTTCGCGTACTTTCATAAAATTCAAACTTGTAGAATTAATTTAATTATAAAAACGAACTTTAAAAAAAAAAAAATACTGGTATTTAAGTTTGCATGTCATCTACATGAACATATTTTTTAAGTCAAAATATTTTTCACTCAACTTCCCTATTAAATTTTATTGGTAATGTTCATTCTAGTCTACGTTATTTCTTATTTATGAGCGTAATTATGGAAATAACATATTGTTTATATTTGAAGTATCTAAAAAATGAGATAGATAATCAGGGTCAAATTTGAATTACATGAATACAAAATCATGTAACTCTCGAGGCAGTAAATTTATTATATTACGATTAAACCCGCAAATCTGGCATCACGACCTAGACTGTAACCAACCTATTTTTCCGATATTACAGCATTATTCTAATGTATATTCTACCTTCACCATTCATGTAAATCAAAGTGAACAAAAAAACACACCTTAATCCTCCATGGCTTTCGGAGTCAATTGAATGTAATTTATCATTGTCATATTTTTATCCATGCATATTTAATATTTCAACATTCAGACTACTTTGAGGGTCAGACATGAAATTGCTAAACACGAAAAAATAATTTTAATATTTGCTACTAAAATGGTTGTATTGGAAAGCAAGAACCTTAAGGCGATGCACCACGTCGCTTAACATTTAGAATCGGGCGGCTTTCACTAAGAGGGTATTATTACCAGAGATTACCGGAAATTAGTCCTTTTTAAATCAAATTCTAGACGAATTGACTCTTTTTTACAAAAAAACATAAATTGATTTCGAAAGATTGTTATTTTATCTGGTACACGCAGTTTTAAAAGTTAACATTTTTTTCAAACGATAGATTCTATTCATTAAACAACACAAATTTAAAATCATATAATCATATATCAAACTAAATCAATACATAATCTAGTCAACACAGTTTTAATTTTTTAAATTTTAGTTTAATTAAAATCATTAAAAAATTAACCCGAGAACGTGTTTTGTGGCAAAAATAACTCATTTTTTAAATTTATTTAAGGTCTTAAAAACTAAAATATTTCAAATTTTTTTACACACTTATTTTGTTAAGACATTATTAAAAAATCATAAATACTTATGATCAAAAAATACTTACAAGAAATACACGATATTTAATAATTTATCATCGTGCGTTTTGAGCATTTTTATTGCTTACTTGAATGAAGGTATATATTAAAGCAAGTTTTGAATGATATTTTTATCTAAAATATTTCTCGATTATTTCCAAGGCCAAGATGTGTTCTACTCGCTGTATTTAATTATCTAAAATATTTCCAAGCGATCAAATTTTTAAACCAAAAACGTATGATTTTGAATTACTTCGTAGTGCTTAACCGTAAATTGTAAACTTCACATAACGAAACCGTTCGATAAGAAACAATTTATTTTTTGTTAAAATGTTTTTAGCAGTCCATATTTTTTTATTAGAAAAATAGTTAATAAACACGAATTAAACTCGAGTACCTACACACCCAAGTCGCGCATACATATTATGATTTGATGATTATTGATATATTTTCAATATATAATTTGTTAACCCAGCCACCGGTTAGTGGAAGAATTGTCAAATGCGTCGGATTCCCGCACAGGCGTGGTGTCAAGGGTTCATTTCTTCTGCTGGCTAAGCTCAAGCAACATCTTCTGTTTATAATGTAGGTAGTAGGAGATTTTCAAATATTGTCACGTTATTCGGAATCAGGAACGAAAGTGATTCAATATTCATTATGTATTTTAAATAAAAATATTCACGTTCCTATATAATGGCGCACAACATTGAACCCACGTATTATGGAGAGAACCCACATATGGACAACTTATAACTGTACGCATCGGTATGCATTTACAAAAATGACTTTACAAAAGCGCAGTCATTTTTCAAGAAATAATACTTCCAAAATAACCATACATATTTTTTAAATCCTCTACACTCATTGATCCGATTTAGAGATCCATAACTTATTAAACCACACGATAACTTAACTACATTACAATAAAGTAACTACATTAAAGATTCCTAAACATACGTCAAGTCATACCAATCACCGGGATTGAATAGCATTACAATAAATAGTTATCAATTTTTTTATGGAAAAGGCTACCATCTGTTTTGTCGTGCTATAAAAATTTTTCGATTCGTCGTTTAACGTGTATTTCTTGAATAAAATCGTTGAATACATAAATTAAATCAATATCATCACGTTTCCACAATAAAATAATAGAGTGATTAAGGTTGTTTTAAAACAATACGCCAGTTTAACACGGTCACGTTGCTTGGTTTCGCAATCCACCAATTTCTCGTATATCACAGTCGGTCAAAAATACCAAGTGATTTATAATCATTTCCTGGATCAGTATTCTCTACGTGAATCACATCCATATAGAAGGCAGTCATTATTTTGTTGATTTTGATTATTTTCTGACGGAAATAAATGCCATTGATTCATAATTTTAACAATTAACGTTTATGTAAGGACATGTTTTCTATTACGTTATGTGGATCGAATCAAATAAGTATCAAAGAAAATTATTATTTTCTTTGATACTTATTTGATGAAATTCAATTATTTTCTTTGACTCTGAAAGTAATTAAACATGTTTAACATACCAAAATATAACTGCAGCTGTATTTAGATATATAACAAAAAATAGGTATTGGCTTTGAAACCTACACGATAATTAATTTATTTATTTGTAAGAAACAAACATCTTATACTTACATAGTATTTACTTACATAAGTGAATTGAAGTCAAGCCAAAAAAGTTTCATGTGGTAATGATGCTTGGAGATAGAGTTTTATTGTGTTTTAACCTAAGAGTATGGATATTAGAGAGACGGCATGTGAAGTGTGCCCGCGCGCTCCAAGTGTGCCTTTTCGAGAATTTTACCCAAACGGCTTACTTCGGCTGCTGGTTTTTGGTCGTTTAATACGTTCCGACAGCAGCCATTTTACATGGTAACAGCCAATGTCAACCGTGTGGGTAGAATTCTCGAAAAGGC
The DNA here is from genome assembly GCA_951813805.1 of Limnephilus auricula. Taxonomy (NCBI): domain Eukaryota; kingdom Metazoa; phylum Arthropoda; class Insecta; order Trichoptera; family Limnephilidae; genus Limnephilus; species Limnephilus auricula. The sequence continues at coordinate 27,506,298 of OX638398.1, read as the reverse complement.
ACACTTGGAGCGCGCGGGCACACTTCACATGCCGTCTCTCTAATATCCATACTCTTAGGTTTTAACATTATTTGAGGTCTCTACGGTGGAGAGGAAGAGGAATATATGATAAGGAAATGAGATGCCCCGATACATTCCACACTCTCGAATTCATTTACGATCGTATTCGTTAATTCTATTTGAGATTTCTGAAGGTTAATTGATAAAAATGTCTATATTGCGAAATTTTGTGTTATATTGCCCACATTTACGGGGAATGAGGATTTTTTCTAATGTTGGTTCTACATATAGGCAATTGAAATAAATTGATTTGTCGGGTTGATCTTGACAGAATATGAATTATTTTTTAATTGATAAACTAATGTTTTAGACAAGATTTTTTATGCATAGCACAAAGGGTAACAAATATTACATTGAAAAAATCTCCCGAGAAAAGATACATGTCGTCGACAGGACTCGAACCCGCACCCCCCTGATTGCCGGTCAGGAGCTCTACCATTAAGCTACGGGGGGTTACCTTCTACCTGCCAAATGATTCAATATATACCTAGTGTTTCATTCAACAATTACCACTTATTACATTTTTTCACCTGCAAACAACCAACTTTATTTTTATTTGAGAAAGGCATGTAAGTGCTAACTCTCTCACTAGGTGGCGTTGAGACATATTATATCTACATTTTTTTGTGAAATACTTTAACTTGTCAAATATTGATTATTTTTTAATTGATAAACAATGTTTAAGACAAGATTTTTTATGCATAGCACAAAGGGTATATCTTTTCTCGGGTGAATATTTCAATATGGATGAGTGTTTCAGGCTAATAATTATTGCTTTTAATATTTGACAGAATATGAACTTTTATTAAATTGATAAGCTCTGGCGAGTAAAGGATATTCAGAATTTTAAACAACAAGATTTGATCAAAAATTTAACGTCGTGTGTGAAGGGAGTTCCTGTAGACCTAATCTACATGTTATGCACAAATTCGAGACGTGGGAGGGGAAGAGGAGGCGGATGGAGAACGAGGACGAATGGGAAAGGACACGCAGACAGAAACAGTTTCTTTATTTAAGTTGCATTGCAACGCATGCCGGGTCAGCTAGTAATATATACAATAAAGAATTAAATTAAATCTCTCACATACAATACATACAATATAACATAAATAATAAAATTAAATCATGTAAATGTTATTTATTATCATATGGTATTTGTTTATTTTATTATTATTATTTCTGTCTTTCCATTATCGTGTAAATAGCAGGTAAAGCATCACTTAAATTATATAGATTCACGGTGAGTAGCTATCCATGATTCATACAAAATGTACAACCTTCTGAAGGATCTACTCTGTTGTTTGTTTACATTACATTATCAGTCTGTCGATAAATAATTGGATGATCCTAATTTATCCTTGTCTTGTCATTTTAGTTATCTAAATCAATTAGTCACGACCCCTGCCCTTGAATTAACTGCCTTTGTATAAAGTCCTGCGATAGGCAAGGATAATTGAGATTTTTTATTGATAGTGCGGACACGTCCCATTGACACCAACAGCTCTAGAATACAACACGACTGACCTCTCGGCGACCATAAAAATGAGTTCGTTAGTACACAGTTAGTATTTTCATAAGGTGGTACCGAGAGCATTATTTATACTGTTAAGGTTCCATAGGTATGCGAGGCCAAATCTCTTTAGGTCTCCACATATGATTATCCGTCTTTATGCTGGGAGGTTCATATTATAATTATCGGATCGAATAGTCATTGTGTCGCTTACTTAACAGTCCGTGGACAGTGGACAGTATAAGATATGTTATTACTTCGAATGACACGTTTTCTTGTACTAAACAAGCTGTACTTGGTCTTAGATAAGAGGTTCGTGTCATGCAATATATTATTTTATAGAATACATTCGCTCTCATCTCGACTCCAAAGTATTGATCTGCACGCAAGTTTTTTTTAAGTAAATGTTAACAATCTCAATAATAAGATATGCATTTAGCCACGACCAATACTATGTTAGTAACTACTTGATTTATTGAAAGAGGATCAGTTTTCAATGCATCATTTTAAAAATGTTATTTGTGTACATTATTACCTAGTTGATCGTGGGTTGACAAATAAATCTTGGGTTGTTAAGAATTCATTAAAAATGTTTGCTCGCTGAAGAATATTTTCGCTGGAATCGTTTTTAAATATAATCTATACTTGCTGAATATAGCTATATTTCAGCGCAATACTGTGGAAAACATATTTATGCCTTAGCCTTTCCAATTATGTATTATTTTTTTATTTTTTTTATCTATGTAGAGTAAGATTTTAAATGTAGGGTCGAGACAGATGTATGAAGTTTTTTTTATATATAATAAGTTTTGTTGTATATATGCGTACCTACATACATAAATATTTAGGTAAAATAATATTTTTATACCTTTATTTGGAATGGGATATAACTCAGGTCCGGGGCATACGTCATTCCTATGTCTACCTACGTTAAATTGTCGTGAAAACAAGCTTATGTGCCCAAGCGGTTAAAAAAAGAAAATGCACTAATATACAGGGTGTCCGGGTGTAAAGTGAATTAACTTCGGGTGGTGATTCTACATGATGGTAGGAGTAAAAAAGATTAACAACTTTTTTCGAAATTACAACTTTTTTTTCCCGTACAAAAAGACGTACCCATTGAAAATCCTTAGGACCAGTTGTTTCGCAAAATTTCACGTGTGAATTTCCTTCAAATCATCATTCACCAAAAAATTGGGTTGTTTCAACCTCCGTCAGAAGAAATTTCATAGTATCAAAAATATTAGAAATGTTGGACAAAAAATGAAAAGGTAAAAAAATATAGCAACCGTTAGAAAAATTTATAATCGAATAGATAAGTATTTTTTTTTGTATTTCTTGGACATCAATTACGTAACAATTTCCAGACATTTTGTTATTAAGAGTTTTATTTCACATGTACTTAATTTTTGTTTATCTGCTACACAACCAAATTAAATTCAACGATTGTTTTTTTTTCGGTAACACAAAATTAATATATTCGTATTAATTTTGGGAACCTGTGAACATGCCCTTATTAGGGCGGTAAAAGGCAATATTTAGTTAGTAAATACAATTCTTAGAAACATTCTTGAAATACTCTTTTATTTATAAATGACTAGCTTCTGCCCGCGACTTCGTCTGCGAAGGATTAGTACCTACTTCGAGTGGCTAATTTTCTTTTCCTAGGTCCCATCTATGTTTATACCAAAAGTCTTAACATATAAATTTAAAATATCAATAATTCTTGATTTGATTCAAAGTATTATGCAGTAATTTAAATAAATTCACTAATTTAAATATTTTCCTAAATAGAATTTTGATTTAACAATCATTGTTTTGCAAAATGTCATTCTCTAATTTTGACATTTTCTATTAAAAATAATAATTATTTATTTATAATATATTGAAAATAGCTAGCTTTATAAATTATAGCCTATATATTATTCTGAAATATGAGTTATATTATTGTAATGTTTCGTTAAAATCCATTCAGTAATTTTTGCGTGAAAGAGTAACACACACAAGTACATCCATACACACTTTCGCCTTTATAATATTAGTAAGATATCGGAATGCCTACTGGCTAGATACCTATTCATTTAAGCTAACACTCGTGTATTCAGCAATTGACACTTACATTTAATTATATACATATATTTTTTTTAATTGAAGTAATTATATATGTATTTATGTTTACGTTTACATAAAAAAAAAACAATTTATTATTAGCATTAGAATGCCATCTATTGAGAAACCGTCCAAATTATCCAGATGTACCCAGTTGGACCTTCATCACAAGGACAGACTCATCGTCTAGTATGCGTGATCCTCGCTTCGATACAATCATTGCAGGTATTAGTATTGTCGTTGATCGATCGATATGATAATGTTTATTCTGAGATTGTAATCAAAAGAACGTACTGTACCCTCAATAAAGCCTGACATATCGTTTGCATCTCTGAAGCTAGGTTTTTGTTATGGATGAGCTATACTATTTTAAATCATTCAACCAGGTATACCTGTACATGATGTAAGTACTGGCGCCAAGCGTTTGGAGTCAGTGAGACTATGACGTCCCTAATTAGGGTATGTTGTAAGGCTGAAGGTGGTGGGGAGAGAAGGAAATGGGAAAGAGAAAGGTGGGGAAGTATTCGGATCTGGTATTTGGTATTTCAAGCAACTTGTCAATTCTGAAAGGTGGTCTTACATCTGGGCGATACTGAAAGCATCGATCTATTTAATGTTTGTATGCAAATTTCATAATGCTAGAGCTCACCAGTATAGATATAGAAGTATTCACGGGCATGTTCACAACAATTAAAAAAAAATAATAGCAATCAGATGAAATTTTAATCGCAATCGTATGAATAGTATAGGAAATAATTTCATAACGTCAGAGCTCACTATCCTATAACCATCCCAGGTATGCGCACATCATATTCCCAAAGTTTTATCGCAATCGGACGAACGCTATAGCCACGCATAAGGTACGAACAAACAAATAAAAAAACATTTATTTTCATATTAGAGATGAGCAAATTATGAAATAACACAAAATAAATAAATAATATTGAATTGCTCACGCCGTGATTTTAAAACCGCGATCTCTGGCTTGCTAGTTGAGAGCCTTACCCCTCTACCACGGAGGTCGTCTATTGTCATTATATTATACAGGTGTACCAGCACATAACCGAAAGAATTCAATCAGCTATTCCTGTGAATATTTGCCGTAAAACAAATATCTGGCTTTTTTCGTTGTTTGTTTTTGGGGTGTTATGCCGTGTTGTGCTACCTCCTTCTTTAGCCGACGTTTCGGACAGCGTTGCAGTGTCCATCATCAGGGCAGATCCGTCGATGTGCCACATCGACGGATCTGCCCTGATGATGGACACTGCAACGCTGTCCGAAACGTCGGCTAAAGAAGGAGGTAGCACAACACGGCATAACACCCCAAAAACAAACAACGAAAATGCTTTTGGCCGTGAAAATCTAAAAACGTATCCAAATATCTGGCTGTTCGGTGACATTTTTTTTTCAATTAACAACAAAAAATATTTATTTCATCACACGTCGTTACTAAGTTAAATCTAGCACATCACGTGATATGCATTTTGTCTCATTCCAGCAACACCGTACAGACGAGATAGACCGCGTATTACGTGATCCGCTGCCATGTGCAGCTGTGGCAGTCCGTGACTTTTCAGTGAGCTAGTGTGGTGGTTGAGGTGTTGAAGATTTCTTTAAAAATATAAATTTAGTTTTTTTATATTAAGATTTTTAGGACTCCTTCAGTTTGGGGAAGCACAGCATACTAAAACTGAAAAATATTCTTACAAAGTATTGAAATTTTGAAAAAAAAAAATACTATATCAACATCATTAAGTCGTATTTTCCAATCGTATGTGTGTTATATAGCTATATTAGCTATGTGCTCAGTGGCGAATTGTGGTAGAAACCATTTTTTATTAGTAACTTTATGCGAACTAAATTATTTGATTACAGTGTTTGCACGACTATAAAAATAAATCAATATTTGCCAAACCAATAAAATCTGTGACACTGGTGACATAGGAGACTTGTCAACTGCATGTCCTATTTGTAAGCAAAGAATGGACGCTTACCTTGAGAGTATTTTCTCTTGGGGTAAGAATAATCTCGTCGAATTCAATGTATCAAAGACCCAATCATGTCTGATTACGTCTAAAAGGGATCGAAATGACTATCTAGTCTCCTTCAACGGTAGCATTCTCCCGAACAGGTCTTCCATTGATATGCTCGGTGTAACTCTAAGTGACCAGCTCAGATATGGGGGCTCCATCGAGGCCAGAGTTAAGTTAGCCTCTCAGAAATTAGGCGTACTGTACAGGGCCCGCAGATACTTTAATAGTACACAACTGCTAACCCTGTACAAATCGCAAGTGCGCCCCACGGTTGAATTTGGCAGCCACCTCTGGTCTGGAGCCCCAAAGTACCTGAAAAACACCCTCGACTCTGTGCAGAAACGGGCGGTCCGTTTGATAGATTCTCCCGTCTTAACAAACGGATTGCAATCTTTAGAGCACAGGCGTCGGGTAGGAATGCTATCCTTGTTCTACCGGTATTTCAATGGAAGATGCTCCGAGGAACTAGCCTCATTGATCCCCTCGGCACCGGTGCATAGTCGGGAAACACGCCAAACGCTCGCCCAACATATGTACACGGTTGACATTTGTCACATGAGAACGGGACGCTTCTACGACTCGTTCTTGTGTTCAACAGCTCGGCTGTGGAACGGTTTGCCGGCCTCTGTGTTTCCTCCTTCCTATAACATGGGTCTCTTCAAGACCCACGTTCACTCCTTCCTCTCCTCAAAAAGATCCTCCTCACAGCATCTTCAAAGATGACATAGGCCCTGAGGGAAATTATTTTCCTCAGGGCCTCCTGTGTGGAGTTAATGTAAAAAAAAAAAAAAAGTATCAAATTTCACTTCAAAATGGATCGTTTTACTCGTTTCTACTTACAATAATTATATTGTGTTCAACTACTCACCACTTTTTGAAAATACTTTAGCGAATATTGTTTACACCATCATAAAATTGCCCTCGTCGTGACTCTTTATTCCTGCTGTATTTCAATAAAATGACCCTTCACTCAGTAACTTACAAGTATTATGTTATTTTGAAATTTTCTTAAAAATGACCGCTTTTTGCAGACCAACGTCAAAAAAATTTTTCTGGAAGAAATCTTTTTTTAAATTTTATTCTTTTTATTTCTAACAAAAAGAATACACTTAACAAAGTACACGGTTTAGACAACAAATAGGTAATTCCGCGAAGCCACCACATGGTTGCTTGTTTGCAGATTCTACCTCTATATGCAATAAGAATACAAACACAATTAGAATGAAAATACAAGTGTGATTTTTGTGAAATTCTACAAAATAAAAAAAATAATCTTCTACATACACACACAGAATTCATTTAAAAGGGCACAAAAAGTACAGTACAGTACAGACATTTTACACAACACAATAATATAAATTTAAACGCCATTTACGGCCGTTGTTCCCAACTTTTCGATCGATCAATCTGAGTCTCCGATCAGCTAAGTGATTTGTTGAGTAACGGTCGATTCGCCTGTTGGACGGAGGTTGGGAAGAGCGTTTTGTTCATTTGAGGAGTACTGAGCCAAAATTTCGGCTCAACAGTTGATCAGTTGGATTGGGAACAACGAGTGTTATACTCTACGGTAAGCAAACCATTCCCTTCCCTTGTTTTACCCATTTCGATCTCCGCAAGCGGGAAAATTCCAATGATATTATTTTGATCAGAAACAGGAACCGAACACGCAGCAACAAATAAGTTAAATACGCAAAATTTAGATTTTTACCTCCATTCGCATTTAATTCGCTCGAAACTCAGGATCTTTTACGTAAACAACTTTAAGATTCGCTACAAAACTATCCACAATCTATGCAAATATTAACACGGGTTTATAATAATTATATACCTATGTATCCGTTATTCAACCTGCTGACTATTTCTAAGCTATTCTAATTTCATTAGCTCCATTCGCTGATGATCACCTAAAACATTGATGATTAACCTTTTTAGGTGGACGGCCAATTTATCCATTTTCAATTTGTTCGCTGGCCGCGGGGTAGGGTGCCAATAGTTTGACATTGTTAGTTTTTCAATCGGTAGTGACACAAATCCTTTTGTCTCTTCTGGTAGGTCATTTTTTAATAAAACAATCAAAACACGGAATAACAATGCCAAAATCCTTTTCATTCTAAAATAATAAAAACGTACTTATAAAAAATACGTACTCGCAGTTTTGGGAAACTTTACATTTTTTGTTCGGAAAGTTAAACAAATTTTTTATTTTATAAAACGGAACAATAAACGCATCAAACGTGGATTTCAACAAAAAATATTATTTTTTTATTTGGTATTTTTTAAATTAGCTTTACACAGGAGGCCCTGAAGAAAATAATTCACCTCAGAATGTCATCTTTGGGGATGCTGTGTGGAGAGTCTTTTTGGGAAAGAAAGAAGAAGAAGTTCTGAGAAAGAAAAGGTTATGAGGGGTGGGTAGGAATCAGGGGGGTCAGTGTTTCCAGGAGTAGCGGACGAATGAATCTAACCCTCCCACTGCGGTGCAAATGATGTTCTGAGAGAGTCCTGCTGGAGATCAAAAGGTTTCCCTTAGCCAGTTTCTCTCGATCGAAGATAATCAAGACCCAGATGTCTTCTTAGACAGTAAGATTTAATCTTATATGTAAGAAAATCTCACTATTTTGAGGGGCTGACTCAAAACTTTGGAGAAAGACTAAAGTTTTCCGCCTAACCTAACTTTTAAAACAACAGAAACCATTGAATATTCTTCACCGCAACCTTTTTGATATTTTATTTACCCATGTGGTAAGTATGAAAAAGCTCACGGTGAAAACTAAATGGCTTGCGTGCCACAAGTAGCTCATCACTGATCAAAAGCTTCAGTCATCATTTCGTGATTGGAAGATTGAAAACGTGATGAGAATGCCTGACTGTGATCCTTAATTGGTGAGTGAGTACGGCCAGAGTCGCTTTGTTGTTTGTCACCGGGTATTAGTATTAGGAGCGCGGGAGGACAAGGATAAGGGGAGGAGAGGACAAAGGGAGGACGAAGGAGGAGTGTCGGAGCCTGCCCGCTCTGCCTCGGACCTGCTACTCGCTAACTGCTTTCTCTAGGCCAAGTCTGCATCATTCACGACACAAACATACAAGTTATTGATAGGCCTTGTACAGTTAAGGCCGACAGATAATTTTCTATTTAAAAACTGCGTTGCTATCAAAGATCAAAGAAAAAAGTTTAAGGAATTTTTTTTTTTTAATTTCCAGGAAATTTTGTGGGTTTAATGAACGTTTTTGGTTTAACCAATCTATTGCAACAAAAATTCAGAAGTACCTCACGCAATATCACTGCACCTCTTATCTTCATGGGCTTGTTTTACTTGTGTTTTGTCAAGAAGGTATGCACCAAATCATACGCGTTTTGCGTTTCTCGCGAAAGGGAGACCTTGTCGGAGGCTAATAGCACCGGGCGAGCGGACAAGCACCAAACCCGGAACAAACTGGTAGCATATTGATTTATAGAACAAACAGAGATTAAACCGGTAGGGCGGTACCTACGCAGGTATTTAGTAATCTTTATCTCCAATACAAACATCATCGTGTTGTAGGTTTCTAATTAATTGACCATTAATCATCATGCCATTTCTAGTAGAGAGGATAGACCGCCAGACCGCTACACAACTCTGTCTCAGCACACCCTCAACGGTTCATTCAAATAATGTATACCCTCAGGCCTCGGGCATATTCTGTCAGAAGGTCATAGTATTCCCGCTTTATTATTATTTCTGAACGCATCCAAAAACTAAATAACTTTTTTTGAAAGGCAATGAAATACGCTTTCAAATTTAATTATTAAAAAAACATAATTTTCACAATATGGAAATTTTGAGTGCAAATATAAAAAAAGTTTTAAAAGTGACTCACGTTACGTTTTTTCTCACTAAAATTACTGATAAAGAAATAAAATAAAATAAAAACATACACATATTTTATTAGAAAAATGTATTATAAACGTTATTGTCAAATTACTTTTTTATTGTTTCACGTAAAAAAATATCACAAAATTTACTTATTTTTTTTAAAATTGCTGTTATAAACTTTGTTTTCATGTGTGTACTTTTTTTTTATTTCTGATGTGATTAACTTTTACATTTTAATTTTAAAGCGGGGTGTTTTCTCTTTCAAACACCGTTTAAATAATTTTTGTCAATAAGGGAGATAACTATTTCTGTGCGACCTATATGAGCTATTTATTCCGAAAAGCGAACAAATTAGCCCGAGGGAACAAATAAAAACTGTTTCTTACTCAATTTTCTGTTATTCTCTTCTTAAGGCTCGATTCAAGTATTGGCTTTGTATTATCTCTTCCTCGGACGTTTCAGACTTTTCTACAATTAACTTTCGTGTCATAATATAATTCCTCTTACACAAAAAATAAATTCAAATATTCCAATATTTTCATAATTTTTCAATGATAAAAAAACAGCGAAATGCCTTACTAAGAGCCAGCGGCTGAGAATAAAAGTTTAAAAATGCTTTCAACTGTACAGGGAGGTTCCGATGAAAAAGATCGATCATTCCCTCATTCAAGAAAGCAATGAAAATGCTCAGAACGCACGATGATAAATTATTGAATACCGTGTACTTCTTGTAAGTGTTTTTTGATCAGAAGTATTTATGATTTCTCAATAATGTTTAAACAAAATAAGTGTGTAAAAAAATCTGAAATATTTTAGTTTGTAAGTAAGACCTTAAATAAATAGAAAAACTGGGGTATTTTTGTCACAAAACACGTTCTCGAATTTAATTCTGAAAAATGTGTTTACTAGATTATGTATTGATTTATTTTGTTGTATGATTATATGATTTGAAATTTGTGTTGCATAATAATATTTCGTTTGAAAATTGAACAAATATGCCAACGACCAACGGTAACCTTAGTATATTAAAGATAAACTTAGTTTTAAAAAATTAAAAAAATGCGTTTACCAGATAAAAAAACAATCTTTCAAAATCAATTTATGTTTTTTTCGTTAATACGTCTAGAATTTGATTTAAATAGGACTAATTTCCGGTATACTCTTAAGCTGAATGATATGTTTAAAAAAAAAGTAATTCTCATAAATCCAAAGCATTGCCTCATTTCCCGCGCGCCGTGATCTTGAATGCTGCGGAAACTAGTTCCATTGGAACCGCTCCACTCCCATTGTGCCAACATTCACACATATACGTACGAGTCCGGGGTGTGACGTCATCACCCGTGTCGTCACGGCGTCGAGCACGTCATCGGAAGCTGATTTATTTGCAATTTTTTTAGTCTATTTAAAATTATGTAATTATTATAAAAACTTTGGAAGGAAGTATTCCCATTTTTTTACCAGTGTATCAAGGTCAGTATTTTCAGTCTTACGTCATTTTGGAAGCTTTAAAATAACGGCCTGTATTGTTCAACAAAATATAAAATTACGTTTGAACATTCAAAGAGCCAAAATGGACAGATATTTTTCGGTCATCTATTATTTTGGATCCATGACAACTCAGAATCATGCAATTTCGTCACCCCTTTGAAAAGTCGTTAAAAGTAATAAAAAAAATATATTGAAAAATAACCATAACCTAACCTAACGTAAGCTATTTATCCAATTTTTTGTATATTTTTTTCAGTACTATTAATGACTTTTTATAGGAGATGTTGAAGTTGCATGAGTCTGAATTGTCCGGTTAGCATTATTTTAGATTATTTTATTATTATTACTGATAGACAAGGTGATGGTAAATACTTTTAACATCAACCTGATGAATTCAATCCTTCAGAATTGAAACGATACTTAGAATGATTTAAACGTGTTAACTCACCAGATTGGAATAGCTAGGTACTTTCCAACCATTCCTTCCCAATCTCCTTTCCTTCCCCACTTCCTCCATCCTCACAAAATACCTCCAATTGAAGATACCATAGACTGGCTTTAGACAGTTAGAATTACATAGACTCATGTACTTCTGTCTAAAGACAAAAAAATCTGAATTGATGATGGGTGGGCTTAGTTTTTATAGTACCGGATTCTGCCTATAGAACCGTTTTCATTTAGTAATGTATTTAAAAAAAAATTTATTAAGCTATTAGAAATATTATAACTTACCGAGAATCACCGTTCCCACGAAGAGGCTCAGGCTAACTGTGGTGAATGTGGTGAACCTCTGGAAAAAATAAGATTTGTTAAATTACTAAATCCTCCAAGGCTATATAAAATAAATAGTAATGGGAAATTTTGGTCAATATATTTTTTAAAAAATTATTTTCACTATCTTAAATGCAAAGAGTAATTTTTTAAGCAAGTTTTGTCATGAAAATTATTTTAGGCGCCTAATAATGTTTCAATTTCATGTAAACATCAGGTCCTGGCTGGACATATTCTGTCAGATGGTCAGAAAATTTCCGCTTTGCGATAAAATCCAAGTAAAAGGAGTATTTCTTAATGTATCCAAAAAATAAAAAAAACTGTTTTTGAAATTGATAGAATATGCTTTCAAGCGTTATTAGAAATAACCATAAACTTTCTGAAATTTTAAAACTTTTAATACAAACACTAAAAAGTTTTTTAAATGGTTCGCCTTACGTTAATAATAGTTAATGATAACGAAAAAAAGAATACCACACACATTTTTATTAGGAAAATGTATTACAAACGTTATAATCACCTCACGTTTTTCTCGTTTCATAAAAGAGAAATTAATACATCGAAATTTTTCACATTTTTCTCACACTGCTATTGGAAACTTGGGTGTCATAGAGGCGGATTTTAAATTTATCTGGTTAAATTCTAGATTGATTATTCTAGACTGGATTTTAAATTTTAGATTATATTTCTCACCATGACATTAAAGAGAGATACAACGATTTATATGAGATCTATATCAGATGGGACAAATTTGCTCTCCTGTGATTTAAGGGGAAATACAGACAAACTGTAGTTTGTCTATTCAATATCTAGACTTAATGAAATCTATTACATACGAACATAACCTGTGGTTTGTAGCTTCAATTCTATACAAAGGCAGAATGAAAAATTGACGTTGTGAGCTGGTTCCGAGACCCATGAATCGACAGATTTAGTCTCACAAACATGCTGTATTAATGTGATAGTGTGTGGTTTTATTCATTTTTAAATGACGATTATTTATAAATTCTATCTAAAATAATATGAATCAGCGTTTGTTGACCCATGTGAATAAACATTTTCAATCGATTTCCTTATTATTGAAGTATTCAGGTCTCACCTCTTTTCTCATCCCTGGAAAGACGACCAGAAAGGCGAAGTACAGGGTGGCGAACACCACATAGAGTGTGATGAGCGCCACGTCCCCTGTGACGGGGGTGCGGTTGTTGAAGCTGTACAGGGTGGGCCCGCCATCGCTGCGGAACGCGTCGAACCATCCCCTCATGCTGGCAGCTGGAACTGTGGCTGTTTAGCCCCCTGTCAACAAAAAATTCAATCCTTAGATTGGTAAAAATAATACTAATTTTATAAAGTACCCAACTTTTCAACATTAACACCAACCAAACAAAAGCAAACTCATAAAAAAAAATCATTTACTTGACTTTCCCTTTTCTGTTCAACATACTTTTGGCCGTGTCTTAAACACGTGAGTCCTTTCGAAGTACATCATTGGTTGAACGATAGCGGGCAGCAGTGCGCGTGTTAAAATTTCAAACATTATTTCAAGTATGATGGAACATACCCGATTAAAATTAAAACATTTATTTATTTTGGAACAAACGCGACAAGAAAATATTATGTAATATTTCGTACAATTAGTGATAACTGAAAAGTTTTATATCTTCTTAACCACGGGGGTGGATATTTCGCATTACCACAACCGTTCTGCATCTGGACTGCTATGGTTTTTCTCAATTATTTCGAAATTGGTACCCTAAAATATTTTAATGTACTTTTGAGCGAGATTAATAACACGAAGCATCCTATATCCGAGGATAAGTATGAATCACGTAGTATCAGTATGTATCACGTAGTATTTTTATTTTTTTATTTTATTTTATTTATTTGCGTTATAAACAGTCTATACATTTATATATGACAGTGAATAATATGTTTATGTCATTGACCAATAAAATAACGACAGTATCAGTATGTATCACGTTGTATCAGTATGTATCACGTAGTATCAGTATCTATCACATAGTATCAGTATCTATCACTTTTTATCAGTATGTATCACATAGTATCAGTATGTATCACGTAGTATTAGTATGTTTAATGTAGTATCAGTATGTATCACGTAGTATCAGTATGTATCACGTGGTTTCAGTATGTATCACGTAGTATCAGTATGTATCACGTAGTTTCAGTATGTATCACGTAGTATCAGTATGTATCACGTAGTATCAGTATGTAGCACGTAGTATCAGTATCTATCACGTAGTATCAGTATGTATCACGTAAAATCAGTATATATCACCGAATTGTGATGAAATCAGTACCCCACACTCAATTTTATACAACGACGCACAGAAAATAATATAACTTATAATAGTATCCATAAATCAGCGGCGTTCCTTATTTGCCTATAAATTTCTTAATTTTAAAAACGTTTACCTTAATAATAATAAGCGGGTATTAGAAATAGCTGCAAGGAATGTTTTTGTGCCATTATTACAATAGTTATTTCAATATTTCTCATGCTCTACGCTTAAACCTGCAATTATACGTTATATTTCAACGCTTTGTTTGTGAAGATAAGTGAATGCCATTTCAAATCCAGTTCAAGCTTCGGTTTGGCTAGTCAGCTTTTACTTCGGGCAGCTTTATCGTAACTAGGAAGTATCGGAGTTGGCATTATAACGAATCCAGTTATGGTATTTAACTCTATTTATATCCTGTACAAAGGAAATTATTCTTGCTTCTTGCGACTCGGAGAAATATCATATTTTAAACAAACGTATCCTGCCGTTCGACATTCCGAGACTTTTCGTGGTGTTCTACATTTTGCTGCACACAAGGACTTGAGAATAAGTTAAATCGCATACAGCCTGGAATTCAAGGCATTTTTAAGTCAGTATTAACAACGGATCTTACAATGGTTAACTGACTGTTTGGGTGTCGAATTTGCCTCAAGAACGAAGAGGAAACGTTATACTATTATTGCAACATACCGAACCGACATAATACTTTTGGCCGTGAGAATTTATAATAAAAAATTGTTAAATATACGCAAAATTTTACGATTTTTCATACACGGTGTCCGGAAACTCGTAATCCAAGCGGAAAACTGGTGAATGTACATCACATTCACTCGACGGCCTTCGTCGTCAAGGGGTAAGGCTCTCTACTAGCGAGGTTCAAATCCTGGCCTGCGCAAGTAAATTTTATTGATTTTTGTTATTTCACAATTAATTAAGTACTTAAAATAATATATAGTATATTTGCGGCACGTTCCAGAGTGGAAGATACTCTTAGTAAGTGTAAGACTACCATTCAGAATTGAAACGTTGCTTGAAATGGCTTTAGCCGTATTTAATGACTAGATCTGAATAGCCAGGTACTTCCCCACCTTCCTTTTCCCCACCTCCTTCCATTCCCCACTTACCTTCAGCCTCACAACATATCCCAATTGGGGATGCAATAGTCTCACTGCAGTTGAGACTCTTATGAACTATTCATTACAAAATATAAAATAAAAAAATTCACAATTCAATCATTTAAAAATAATATAAAGGAGATTGGCACTACGTTACAGATTGGAAGATACTCTCAGATAGTCCTGGTGTAAAACCACCATTCAAAATTGTAAAGTTGCTTAAAAAGGCTTTAGCCGTGTTTGCTGATTACATCTGAATGTGGTTTTCACGTAAAAAAAATTGGAGTAGATTTTGTAATAAAAATTTTTGATTTAATTTTTTTTTGAGTTATTTCAAATAAAAAAAATCTCTGATAGGGGATTATTATCAATTGTTTAATATCTCTTAAAATTCTTCGATTCGTGGATACTTCCCCACCTTCCTTTTCCCCACCTCCTTCCATTCCCCACTTACCTTCAGCCTCACAACATATCCCAATTGGGGATGCAATAGTCTCACTGCAGTTGAGACTCTTATGAACTATTCATTACAAAATATAAAATAAAAAAATTCACAATTCAATCATTTAAAAATAATATAAAGGAGATTGGCACTACGTTACAGATTGGAAGATACTCTCAGATAGTCCTGGTGTAAAACCACCATTCAAAATTGTAAAGTTGCTTAAAAAGGCTTTAGCCGTGTTTGCTGATTACATCTGAATGTGGTTTTCACGTAAAAAAAATTGGAGTAGATTTTGTAATAAAAATTTTTGATTTAATTTTTTTTTGAGTTATTTCAAATAAAAAAAATCTCTGATAGGGGATTATTATCAATTGTTTAATATCTCTTAAAATTCTTCGATTCGTGGATCCGTCTAAAAAAGTTTTTTAAACCCTTTAGTTGCTAAATATGTCGAAATGCTCAAATTGAAAATACACACTTTTTTGTTAGACGTTTCGTTTATGATGTAGATTCACCAGTTTTCCGATTGTACTACGAGTTTCTGGACACCGTGTACAACTGAGCAGGATCCCAAGCCGGAGGGTTCTTTGGACTCTTTACCATAGTAATGTGAATTATAATTAGAAATATTCATGTTTCCATTCCACTGCAAAAAATATGTAAAGCTTGTTAAAATACAATAATTCAACTTAAATTCTCAAGGTAATTTACGAAATGTGATATTACATTTTTATATCGTCATGATCACAAGCAATTACCGTAAATAATTCGCTCGTTGTTTTTTTTAAATATTTTTTTATATTTTAGCGTCCGAACTAACAACGTGCTGTTTAGTGCAAAATTAAATTATGTAAGCACGTTATGATAATGATATGTGCATGATTTTACAAAAATTACACACATTTATTTATTTATCCGTCACGTTCAGCAGAATAATGAAATGGCAGATTGGCTAAGCGGCGAGTACGAACGTAACCCGGAACACTTGAACATTGTCTGCGTCGGATTGTTAGTTGTGGATTAAGGATTAGTTTTCAAGGCCAACCTGAGGATTTTAGCATTTATTATGCGGCCGATTTCCTATGTAATCACACTCAACTGACGCAAAAGAAAATACTTGATGAATACAAATAAAAATCAAGAAAATAACTTGTTATGTATGTACCTACCTGCAATTTTTTTGAATTTCCTGCATATTATATTTCCTACTAGCTGACCCGGCAAACTTCGTACCGCCTCAGAATCAATAAATGTTGTGTTTAATTTATTAGCTGTTCGAATTGATTCAAATTATGTCGACCAACGCACCTTACTTGAAAAGCCGTTCCTTACAAAATATATATATATTTTTTTTTAAATTTCATGTTCGTAATAAGCATTAACTTTGTGGCTCGTCATAATTTACAATAAAATATATATATTTGTTTTAGACCACTTTAATTTTAATTACACTCTACCGGTTTCGGAAGAACCCTTCCTTCGTCAGGAGAATATTAAAACTAACCTATGATACAAACTACTATTATATATGAATTACACTATTTTCTAAAATTTTAGCCAGCTAATAAACAAATACAGATAAATGCGTGTGTGCGCGCATGTGTGCACGTGAAAGCAAACAAAGGTGATAAATGCATAGTAATCGACAACGAGTCTATCGGCCGAGTTTCTGCCCGATCGGATGTAGGGAAACAGGTTAATTTCCACTTCTAAGATTTGCATTTATTCAAGAAATTTCAAAATCGAAATTCAAACAGATATATTTAAAAATGGCATTAGCGTCAGTAAGTTAAATTATCTGAAATTATAAATAATAATCATTATTTTTAATACATTACCAAATTGAAAATTACAAATGTCTTTTTTTAGTTACTGTATAAATAAGGCATGATCTCGAGTATGTTTGGGACTCCATATAATGTTTGATTTTGATTTCCTAGCTATTTACCTCTTTACTACCAGCAGGATTACAAACTTCGTAAAAATCGATGTTAAATATTTATCTCTAATTCTTGATAATTTTATTCTATGATTTTAATTCTTTATATAAATTAGTTGATAGTTAAAATATTAAAAAATACCACAATATATTTATTTTAGTGTACAGACCTAAGATTTTTTCCCCTATCCAACCTGCTTTTATTTCAACAAACGAGTGACAATCCACAATATACTGAATCGTGCACATTGTTGCTTGGTTGAGAAAGACTAGAATGCTTATTTAAGAAATATGACTTATTATCTACTTAATCTAAAATGATGGCCTCTATCGGTGAAAGGACGACAAAAAATATCCAATTAGATTCGAAGGAAATGTCGTCGAGTGTTTGGCGCCTTGTGGTCGAGGATTGAAGAATTTAACAATTATTCTCAGTAACCGAATTCGGCCAGCCTTGTCACTCTCCTTATAGAAACTACATGGCTTGGTACTTTAATTAAAATATATCAACTTATAAATAAACGGTTAAACCTTTCCTCACACAAGAGGTGTAATTCATATTGAAGAGCTGCATGAAAGGTTTCAAATAATAAAGGAACTATTTATTTTATATTTTTTGTACTCACTTATAAACACAGAGACTAATGACATAGTTATTTAAAGGCTATGTTAAGTAAATTTCGTATTTACGACCGTTAACATATACATTTTTTTAAACGGAGAAATACTTTTTTCTTTAGCATTTTTTGTTATGTAGGGTATATTATTATACTCGCAAGGAAAATCATTTTGTCTGTATTTAAAACTAGCCGAAGTCTAAGGTATGGCTCGGGCTTAATGTAATTTTTTGATGTCAGACGTAGACAAAATTTTTCCTCTAATTTTGAAAGTCACACGTGCAAAATTTCATTAAGAGGTACCAAAATTATGCTTTAAGAAGATTGGGGTGGTTTTTTGGAATTTCACGTACACTGTGACCTTCCACTTAAAGTGAAGGTCAAAAAATAAAAAAATATTAATAAATCAAATCCATACCGCCCGTCACAGACACTCCTCTTCACACAAATGGATATATTAAGTTTTTGAGCAATAATAAAATATTATAAATCTATACTAGATCCTAACGGAGTGCCGTAAAGGCTTTTCATTATTTCTTTTTTTTTCTTTTACAATTATTATTAACATATAAATTTTTTTTTCATAAATATATTTACTTGCTTTTCCTTTTTTTCATATATTCTTTGCATGTGTCTTAATGGAATGTATTGGATTGCACTGACCTCCGTACATACCGGAATAAACATTTATTTATTTTTGTTTTAGAACAAAGAAAATGGTTTGAACTGCAACATTAAATACCTGTTTCTTAAGGATTTTTTTTTACATTTTTTAATTCGAAAACATACTGTTAAGAGATAAAAGATAAAATGTCATCTACCCAATATTTTGTATGTGTAAATAGTAAATAATTTGTTTCTCAATTGTTTACTGCAGGAATTGAAAGAAAATTTCTTTCGTCTGTGATTAATCATCAAAAAATCGTAATTATCACGCGATACCAAATACGTGCAAATTTAAATAAATATACTTTTTTTTAAACACCAGCTGTTACTTACATATTTAGCGACTAGACCTCGGAGATGTTTCTTTTGCAGGCGTATCAATATTTCTGTCATTTTATAAATAATATTGACCTTTCCGCGGAACAGTACCTACCAATTAAAATAACAAGAAAATCATGCGATCCTTTTTTGTTTTCTCTTTAGACAGTATTTCCTTTTCAAGAAATCTTATCTTGATGCCCTTAATCGTAAGCCAACAAGTTGGATATCTGTCAAATTTTGTGTGTTTTATTTTTTGAACCACCATTTAAAGTGATCGGTTTATAGAGGAATACATTTAATATATTATCTCTATATTGTAAACTCTTCTCATTATCGTTGTTTGTTTTTAGGGTGTTATGCCGTGTTGTGCTACCTCCTTCTTTAGCCGACGTTTCGGACAGCGTTGCAGTGTCCATCATCAGGGCAGATCCGGCAGATCCGTCGATGTGAATTTGTAGTGTTAAGTGTGTGCTTATTTAGTTGGAAGCGATACCGTACCGTTAGCTTCATTTCAGAAGAAAGTGAACTACTACGGCATAACACCCCAAAAACAAACAACGAAAATGCTTTTGGCCGTGAAAATCTAAAAACGTATCTCTTCTCATTATCTTTGAATCAATCCAAAAGATTGACAGACCTCTTCGTTGCAAGACTGTGGAGACTGTATAAATATTTTGCTTTACCTACATTTTTTTCGTTTTGGTAATCAGAAATTGCCTGCGTATTCTTTTTGTTAATAATATTTTTATAGTTGTAATATTTCCAAATAAAAAATTTCATCAGTCACTTTATTGTAAAAAAAATAACTAACTAACCATCACGCCATTTCACCGCAGGGGTAGGCAGAGAGGACGGACCGCCAAACAACTCGGTCTCCCTAAAAAATAACACAATACCATAACAAATTGACACGCAATTGTTTTGGAAGATGGTCATGTATTTGTTTCAGGGACGTAGTTGACTTACGGGGTTTCTCACTATCCTCCCAATAGCTTTATCTACAATAATAACAAATATTTTCGATTTACGGTTTATTTATTTTTTAAGTTGGAGTTTATAATTCGGTTCTCGAACCTATGAATAGTAACTGAATATTTGATAAGTTGGCCGAGTTTTCTAACCACTGCAAGTATTTTATTTTTATTTTTAATAATATTCGTTATTAGTGTAGATAAGCTATTGGGAGGATGGTGAGAAACCCCCTTACTCTAACTAGTGATTCCTGACATCACTTGGAGTAAAAAATGAAAATGAAATTTTGGTCTCCGGTGACATTTTTGAAATACTTTTTTGTTGTTTTCATCTAAAAACATAAAAAATAAGTAGTTATTGGATAGTTAGGGTCGTTGTTGTTGGTCGATTAGTTGGTCGGTTACTCGGCAGAGTGACTAGTATTGACATGTGGAATAATTTTTTTTTAGTTTGGATCGACAAAAAAAAACATCGAAAAAGTCACCGGAGCTTACATTTTATTATTCCAAATAATATTAGGAAATACTGATTAATAATATAAGTCACATACGTCTCTTAGAATATTCTCAAAGTACTCATAATATATTATCGACTCTTTTTTAACTTTCATATTTTGGACTTTACTAGCTCTAGCAAAGAATATAAGCATTTTGGTTAACAAAATATAATATCAAAGTTTCACCTGCCACGAATAAGTTTCGCTGTTCACTATGGACAATAAATTGAAACTATTACTTAGTTAACGGTTATATTTTGCTCAAGGTGGGTCAGGTGAGGTTAGGTAATATTATTTAAACCACGTAATTATGTAGTTGACAGAATATTTCACGCTAATTCGTGAACGCAATAAGCTGTAATAGCATTCCAAACAATTTGCGGCATTTAGAATTTCAAACTAGTCACTTTATTAGATTATATTAATACGAGTTTTTGTATCCACATAACTAGCACGGTTGATGGATAAGAGATTGGGAGGGGGGGATTATGGGTGCAGTCACCCCGGTAACCATTTATTGGATAACCAATACCCCTACTATAGGTCACCAAGTGGTTCATGTTTTCTGATTTAGAAAGGGGATCGGAAGAGACTAGTAAAGGAAAACCTTTTGACCTCTCCAGCCGGACTCTCTAAACCCATCGCCTGGGAGGGATGGAAAGACAAATTAACTCCTGGACACATTAACTCCCAGTTTCCTACCCACCCCTCATACCCTGTTACTTCCCAGAATTTCCACTTTTCCTTTCCCTAAAAAGTTCCCCTGTTCACTCTACACAGCGTCCCCAAAGATGACAGGAAAACAATGTCCCCCGAGGGACATTGTTTTCCTCAAAGCCTCATGTATGGAGTTAATGCATTTTTTTTCGATATCGTCGCACGGAGAAAAATGTTATTCTGAAATACGATCATTTTATTCGTAAAAACGGTTAAAAACGGGACTGAAGTTCTTACGAACAAATTAACAGGGTTTCAATGTTTATTGGCGGGAACATGTAAGAATAATTTGTTGGTATACGTAATTTAGTACGTATACCAACAAATTATTCTTCCGTTTTCCCGCCAACATTTTTCTCCGTGCGGTAATTTCGTTAACCGTCCACGAATCTTAGAAACCTCGCTACACAAAAATACAAATCATCCAAATATTATTCACCTACCTATGCGTCCACTGATTTTGACAAGGGATATCAAAATTTACGCCCCTTGTCATAATCAGTAGGTACAAATAAGTATTTTCAGAACTGATTTTCTTTCCTTGACATCAAAGCAATGAATAAGAAATATTCATGAACAATTACCGGTTTCGTTCGTCACGGAGTTATTGACAGGTTCGTCATTTATAAATTATAGCTTTAATGCATGTCGCGGGAATACAAGGTTACGGCAATGACATAATGTAAAGGGCAGGTATTTCACGAGACGGATTTATTAGCATACTTGTAAGAAGAACAAATGCAAAATAATGGAATCATCATCGATATAAAAACTGAGTTCGACAACTAATATTTTATAGACTAACATCGATAAATTAAGTTCACGCATTAAGTATTACTACCGATTTATAAAGTTTTAAAAGTTCCTAAAAATATATATGTTATTTTTTAAGATAATATCTACACATTTGCAGAGCCGAAACGGTAATTATATGAAATTTCCTCGATATAAGAAAATTGCAAAGCTCCAAAAATTATTTAAAACAAATTTTGTTCTAGATTCATTTAACATGTTTTAATATGAAAAAAATTACAGTGTATTTTTATGCCTCGGCCAGAGAGAGGGGCGTGCGCGGTAGCGACAGCGGGCGCGAAATATCAATCGTATGTAAACGCCCGTTGCGGCCACACTGCGGAAGACGCGACAGGCGACTGGTATGGGCGATTTTATGAACTTCTGCCACTGCGCAAGCACCTATCTGTTCAGTCTGGCCGAGAGTTTCAATTGAGGCCTTTGTCGAGCGATTTTTGCACTATTTTAAACGAGTATGGTTTTATTAAATATTTTCACTATTTACGCTTAATTTTTATCGTTTTTTTTTAAATATTAGCGTGCTTCCTCTAACATTCATATTTACATATCTTCCTTTCAAATCCCCTTCTTCTTCTTCTTTTTGAATGCTTATTATCGAGCTAAGTTAAAATGTGTTTATTAATTCTCTTGTGTGATCTAAACATCAGATCTTTGCATATGCGTAAACAACTAGCTTTATCCACTCAAGCGCTTTTTGCCACATTATGGCACTACTTCCAAAACCTCGGATTGCTTTGTTGCCAAAATGTGGCAAATTTTCAACAATATTAAAACAACTATATAATATATTGTACATTCAAAATATAACAAAATAAATATTCTCTAGATTCTTTAAAATGTTTTAAGGTTAAAGATTTAATTATATATTTTTTTATAAATCCTACAAATATGTGATAATAAACAAAAGATAGGGGAATTCATTGGCTACAAATAACTGCAATCAGTTTGTATGTCTCCATATTTAAATTCGGAGGTATGATTTTTTTAAAGTGGGTGGAATAATTTCCTTTAGCAATCCGAGAAAAAATATTTTAATTGCTCTGTCGCTCCAGTGGTTATTAAACTATTCAAAGAACATTCGGAAATATTCTTGTGAGTCAGATGTTTCGGTCATCCCGTTAGCCCGTTACGGATGCATTACATTACATATTATGTGGCGCAAATCAATGCACTGAGAATTAAGGTAGCGACAGACTCGCAGCTCACATCAAAAAGTTATTTATAACATAATAGCGCTCGCCATACAATCCTATGAGACCCGCCAGACGTAAAAAGATGATGCGCTGTGATCGCGGTTTGAATCTTCGCTAATCGGAATTATTTTTCGTATTCGCTACAGTGGCGATATCAGAAAAGTTATGCGACCCCCTCTCTACCGTAAACAGGAGAGGGGGTCATTTTTAATACACGGAGCATGCACGTAGCTGTCAAGTTAACATATCCAGTACAAAGAAATGATATTCTCTCGACCGCTTCCGATTTCAACTGACCCCTTCTCCTGCCGTAGGAAGGAATATTTTATAACGTAGTGTGTCGGTAGAAAAGATACTTATAACGCAGTATCTTTTTGATGTGAACTTCGCGTTTGTCGCCCGCTTTAAAAATGCTTCTTTTTAAAAATAATAAGAGGGTCATAAATATTGGTTATAAACTATTCAAATACCTTTAAAAGCTTTCGCTACCAGCAATAAAAATCGGTATCGTAATTATTTCAAAATTGTAAAGGCAATAAACTACTTGCTTGCATACCTACTCGTAATGCCTCGACTACATACGAACAGACCCGCCCAGATGCGGGGAATAGCCCGGGGCAAAATTCAAGTTTGACCTTCTCAACACATTATCTTAAGGTCTAGGTTTCCATATTGATTCTCGTGGTGTTTATGCAAACATGTGAAATGAAACTACATTTCCGGAGAGCGTTTATTGACGTAGGTCTGAATAGTTTACGTAGCCATTTACGAGTACCTACTTAGATATGGCAAGTTGAAGCAGTTTTGACGATTTAGTCGCGTCATATTTCGCAATACTAGTTTATCATTAACGATATTATCTCTGCTCCGTTGATTGCGTGTTATACTGGTGCAGTAAGCGCCTCCGCCCACTGAGGCAACTGAAAACTCTCAACTGCCAACTGTCTTTGTATGACAATGTGATGGCCCGCACACTTCACAATCACACAAAACCCCGTTGTCAATGGTAACGCAAGCGGTGACTCGCGACTGGCACTGCTCATCGCCGTGGGCGGCCGTTACTAGTTGCCAGCTGTCAGCTGATTGTTCTTCGTCTATGGTTAAACAAGCTTTTTGACCAATCAAGACAGAGAAAACAGCTGGTTTTAGTTGGTTTTCAGTTGCCTCAGTGGGCGGAGGCGCTTAGTCAGTTAATTGAAGCCTTTATTCACGGTTATCGGTTTCAGAGATGTATTAACTGCATTAGTTTTATTTGCAATATACTGTAACTATTTTCAATATCTACGCAAAGCCATCATATACTCACCTAAATTGTTTTTAATTTTACATTATCTTAAATAATTGGGGATGACGTGTGGTGGTTACTTTATGATAAATAATGTGCGAACACTACGATCCAAGATTTTGAATAATTACACACTGATACTGTTGGAGGGAGGAAACACACGGCAAAAACACGTTAAATGCCAATAGTGTAAATGTAGAATGTCGGAATTATACAGCCTTACTAATAAGAATGAAGAGGACGATCGTTGATAGAGATAAAATATAAATTAAATAATAATACAAAAAAAAAACACTTAACGACCGTTAAACGCTGTTTCTGAAGCACGTTGTGTAAGGTCTCTACATATTTTAAAACCAAACGTTACTAATAACTAATAACATTATTGAAAATAATCGAACATAATTGAATTTTTCTGTTTGCCACCCTGAAAATTTGTTCATTGCGCATGTGCAGTACGCCATTTTCTTTTAAAGCGCGAACGGATGGCGGGGGGCAAATTACAGTTTGACATAAATATGAGATTTCACGTGCAGTTTATGTGTTTTTTATGGATAATTTCTGTCCCAATGACCAATTCACTATTATATAATCCAACATAATTATTATTATTTGTGTTATTTTTGTCACTTTTAGTACGTTAATAACGTCATATTGTTAATTTAATTCCGTGAACATAAAAAATAACGGTTACTAATTTATTATAAAATTTTATTTTTCCGCGTGATTTTAATAAAACTTCCATAAAAGTAATGCTATTTAATAACATAAATGCATTGTGCGTGTGTAAATAAATACAAATTCGAGAAATCAACGTCGAAATTTTACAAAAATGACTTAAAAATTAGGTATTTTCAGTTACTCTTGGGGAATTATTCATTTATGTTTTTATAATTTATAACTGTATGAACATGATAAAAAGTGAAATGATAGTTTTGTTTCAAATTTATTATGTAACAGGACTGCGTTTTTTTAATTTCAAATTTTCAGAAATTTTACGACGTTTTAATATAAAATGTTTAGTGTAACCTTTTTTTCATGTTTAAAGTTTAAAATACTCCAATTTGTAAACAATATAATAAGAGCTACTTTTTTTGCTTTTAAATTATGACGTATAAGTAATTAAATAAATCAGTTTTTGTTCATTTTGGAAGCAACTTTGGAATTTTTTGGGAGTTATTTATGATTATAAAAAAAAAATCTGCCTAATCCTTGGTTCTAAAATAATGAAAAATTAAATTTTAAAAAAATTGTTAAAAATGCGTTTCTTTGCATAGTAATTTAAAAATATAAACGACAAGTTTTTTTTTCGTTGTAAATAGGAAATTTGTAATTTAAATTTACACCCATCAAAATTGTTTAAAAAAAAAATTTAATATTTAAAAAAAGGATTTCATCATATTTTTAAAAAAATATAGCAAATATTATTGTTTTAAATGTTTACATTTACTCTCAAATAATTGTCCAAGTTGCCTCTAAAATCATAAAATATTTAAATTTTTAATAGCCTATATTTTAAAAATTAAAGCAAAAATCAATAAAGTAGCTCCTATTCGAGATCGACATTTGACATACCTTTTGATTACAAAAATAATATTTCAGTTTAGTTGGGTATTTTGGCCTAAAATCCAAAATTACGTTCAAAACTAAGTGGCCTTAAGGCTCCGTCAAACGGAAGGCGTACTTACCGCGCGTCAAGGCGTCAGCGTAAAGGTTCCTTCAAACAGCCACCAAAGCGCCGTAACGTCGCGTACTTTGTATTTGAACAGCCTCGACGTGTTCAGTACAACACAACGCAGCGTTATACGTCCGGGACGTTTTAACGCCTTGACGCGCGTAAGTACGCCTCCTGTTTGACAGAGCCTTTTAGGTACTGCATTGTATTATGGTGGATTTTATTTGTATTGCATTGTATTAAGGTTTCTCGTGTCCTTTTCACCAATTTAAAATTTAAAAAAAACACACTAAACTTATAATTATAATTCGACTTCTAAAAAATATATTATAATTGTCCTAATAAACGATTGAGCGAAGATTAATTTTAAAGATTAAACCAAATGAATCTCGTGATCTTTGTAGGGATTTAGCTAATGATTCTATGTTTCTTTGTATCGTGAATCTCCCGATTGTTCGTTCTTTACGAGCATTTATTCTTCTTCAAGGTTTTGGTAATAATTGGTCTGAAATTATGTAGGTACGCACAGTTTTATTGCCCTGTTAATGATCCATTATTTATAAACCTGAGTCCACGGTAAAGATGTAAGGCTGTTCGAAACATCGTGATTGGAGCCTCTCATCTAATATGTTAAGATTACTGCCACTTGTTGGCCTTGGAAAGATAAGGATATTGACGATATACAGACTTTTTTCGTTGTTTGTTTTTGGGGTGTTATGCCGTGTTGCGCTACCTCCTTATTTAGCCGACGTTTCTGACAGCGTTGCAGTGTCCATCATCAGGGCAGATCCGGCAGGTCGGATCTGCCCTGATGATCTGCCCTGATCGGACCCCAAACACAAACAACGAAAATGCTTTTGGTTTGAAAATCTAAAAACGTATCTGATATACAGACTGTTCAAAGGGAAAGAAAGGACCTCTGAAGTTTTTGATCATTTCCGCGATCCTTCACAGGCTACCACAATTTATATAATTTGAAATAGGTTTTTGTACATTTTTGAGGGTGAAATTGAATTAGTTTTTTGAAAATGTTAATATTGCCGCTACAGTAAATAAATGATTTTTATATTTTTAACCCCCTAGCCCTCGACCGTATTTTGTCAGAGCGTCAAAATATTGCCGTTTTGCAATAAAGTCCAAATAAATGGAATACTTCTCAACGTATCCAAAAACTAAAAACTGTTTTGGAAAGGTGATAAAATAGTATTCCAAATTTCATAACTGAAAATAAACCTATAATTTTTTAATGTAAAATTTTTGCATGCAAACATAAAAAAGTTTTATAAATGGCTCACCTTACGTTTTTTCTAACTAAAATAACTGATAATGAAAAAAAATACAAAAATATTTTTTCGGACATAATATGTATTATAAATGTTGTTTTCACCTCGACTTCTTTGTCGTTTCATTTAAAAATAATGAATAAAAAATTCTCAGATTCATACATTATGTTCAAATTGAAGTCGGAAACTTTGGATTCATAAAGGTGTACATTTGAATTATTTTGCGTTAACTTTTGTATTTGAATATAAAGCGTGGTATTTTTTCTTTTTAACACTGTTTAGATCATATTTCTTACCAAGATAGTAAGGGAGACACATGGATTTTCATGAGACCCGTATGAGATGTTCCGAAAACCGAACAAATAGACCTGACGGGTTTACTAACCCACAAATTGCTTGATTGGTAAATGATACAATTTTTTTTATTTATGTTCTAAAATATGTTTCATTTATATACCTAATGAAAAATACATTCACAAACAATGAGACATTGTATTAAGTAGTAACAATTCGTATAGAGCCCAATGGGTTTTTATATAAAATACAATACAATAAGGCAATCAAATGACACCCGATCAATTACTTCCTTTCCAATTGATTCCCGATTAAGCAGTGTTCTGTATTGGTAATATTTAAGTAAAGATCCGATTAAGATAGCGATTAACGAAATCCGTCGCTCGGAATGTTTCAGTAATAAGATATTGTATTAAACGTCATTAAGAAAATACAATGTTTAACTTCCGTGGGCGTAAAGTAAAACGAATAAGTGACATTCCCTTTTGAAAACGCAATATCCTATGGTATACAATAAATCAGATAAGTCCCATGAATGGCTTTCAATTACTTTTGGCCACAATGAAGATTTTTTAATCGAATATATCAAATTATGCAACTTTCTTAAAAACCTTATATTTCTAAAATGTCAAATGACCTGATCTTGTGATTTGTGAGTGTAAAGGAAGTGGGAAGAGATATAATAGGAGATGAAAAAAAGAAAATTTGGGAAACCACATAAACTCTAACTTCCTTCCAATCCTCATTGCACGTATTCTATGAATTTCCTATCAAAACAGAGCCCACTGGTATATCGGGTGTCATAGCACACTCGATCGATAAGGATTGTATCGATTACTAATCATCGTTCCCTAGCATGACTGCAAATCGCCAAAGAATAAGTGATAGTTCACAATGACTAAGTGCCCTTAATACATTCGAAATCTATTTATTTATTTTATTTTATTTATTTATTTAATGGATGATTTATCGAAAGTACATATAGTTTATTGCGATATTTCACCCTCCATGCTAGGGATGATCCTGTGTTTTAGCGGGTGAATTTTACAGTTTGCGGATATACATTCATTAGTATTGGTCGATAATTTTCATTAATTAATACTATGCACACAATTATTCTACAACAAAAAAAGTTATATGTAGTTAGATTGAATTACAAGAATAAGATGAACAATTTAAAGAATTATTGGAAAAGAGAAATTTAAGGAATTATTAGTAT
Organism: Limnephilus auricula; assembly: GCA_951813805.1. NCBI lineage: Eukaryota > Metazoa > Arthropoda > Insecta > Trichoptera > Limnephilidae > Limnephilus > Limnephilus auricula. The sequence continues at coordinate 27,477,120 of OX638398.1, read as the reverse complement.
ATAAGTCACAGTAATCAAGACAGGAAATAAAGATAAAGAATAAAGATAAAATATGCATTATGCATCAAATTCTTCTATAATTAAAAAAAATCAACTGTTGTTTGAACGTTAGCGATCTGCAGTTGTCCTAGGGAACGATGAGAAGTTACCGAAAGTTATCGATACAATCCTTATCGATCGAGTGTTCTAGGGGGCCAGGTGTGAGAGGAGTTCTCCTGACTGGGTTGGTACAATCGTATCATGTATCTTTTTCAAACAATATTTCAGTTCAAAACCTTGAAGATTTTTTTTTTAAAGAATTTGTATTTTGTGTTCACTTTAAAACAAATAAATGCAAAATAATTATGTAAATATCGCCAGCTTTGTACCCTCGGGCTATACGATCAAAGCAAAAATTTACAGTTCTACCATGGAGGACGACATTGATTGTATCTTGAATTAATTGATTCACATTTTCGGTGACATAATTGCAAATCTTGCTTTCTCTATATCATTGGAAACTACTGAGAAACACCAACTTAAGTTCCAGATTAGTCGTGACCACCGAAAGATAAATGTAAGGGCGTTGAATAGGAAATAACAATAATTAAACTATATGTACTTCTGCATCGCCTGTTGCGTTAGCGGAATGGTGTATGTGCAATACAAGAACAACGCAATAAAACATGCCTAACCTTAGACGGACTGACGGACACTGCGAGCATTGCAGCTAAAATGCAACGAGCTTGTTTTATTTTAACAACAAGTTAGGTTTTGTCAAGAATACGTAAACGAAGTGATTTCAAAATATTCTAAGAAAACTTTTTTCCACTGTCAATCAATCTAACACCCACAGAACCACATTGGAATTCCAAAATTTCGAGACTGGAGAGATTTGTAAGGAGAGAGTATTTGAGATGCGGGTATAATTTATTTATTGGATAACCAACACCCCTGCTATATATGTACACCTAATACAAAGGAGTATTAGGTGTCATTAGGTACATATCACATTTATTACATTCGTACAATGTGAAAAACGCTACGATATATTATAGACTGAGCGTAGCGAAGTCCTGTTTTCGACCACCTTGCACTTTGTTTGTCTGAAATTTCTGGCCTTTTGTTTTGTTTGTTTATTCTTATTAAGAATCTGGATATAGTTTGGAAAAAATTTCTACCTAGCGATGTGACTTAATTTTACACTGATATATAATACGAAGTAAACATAGAAAATTAATCTCTAAAAGAATTAATAGCGTTCGACTTTTTAATGTTTTCAGTGTCATCTTTAATATGATTTACTTTGTTGCGTTTGTTAAATTGAATTGATCGCATTGCCCTTATGAATTGCTAACAATTATTCTGATTGCAGTTCCATTAGGGTTAACAATACACAATGTTAATTACATGCACTTATCTTTTAGCTAATTGTCATAGCTTTGAGCCTGCACAGAGCTCACAGTCAGCGATGTTGTAATTGGATTGCCCTACTTGGAGAATGAACGTTTGTTTCTCTTATCTCGTTTTACCCGCATAGGTTCAACCTTGCGACTGAGTATTACGAAAAACGATGAGGTTTTTAATTATTTAAAATCCCACGAGATATGACGTTTAATTCCTGCTTCTTTAAAATATCGATCAATTTAATTAAATAATTGGATTATTAAACCGGTCCTAGTTGAAATCCTTGCGGTACGCCATTTATGTTTTTGACGGCTATTTGAAACGAAGAGCGCCGAATGCCCTTTACTTTCTCTACAATTTGATTCATTATTCTTATTTGGTTTACGCTAACGGAAATAAGGTACCTATAAAACATGTTAAGTACACAAATGCTCAGGTATTTATGCCTGGTCTGTAGTATTTAAGTCATGTACCTTGTGTATCTTCTTTATTGACATTTCTGAATATATTATTATTTCTTTTTTAAGTCTTTTTATATGTGTTATTGCGTGATTATCGATCAATAAAACCTGTTCAATTTGTCTTGTACAATTCTTGAAAAACTCCATTACATCAATCCTTAATCAATCTTTTTTTGCGCCACCACTCGTAATATTGACTAACAGACAAATATTATAAAATCAATTAAAATCCACGAATAAAATGAAATCATTAAAATCAAATTACACATATTTGTTTCTCCTTACATATTTATCATTATGATCTTTAATCAAAACAAAATTATATAATAATAAATAATAGCTAATATCCTTATTGTTTAGCCTTGAGTTTTTTTAAGAGTTATCTCAGTATTTGCCGGCAAACCATCTCCAGTTCTCGCCTATCCTTGGCCCTGAGATATCAGACTAAAGTGTGGGTCATTCATTACAAAAACGCGTACTATGAATAATTATGACGTTACCACTTATGCAATAGAGGAAAAGATGAAGTGAAAACACATTTTTTTAGAGATTTTTTTTTTTGTAAAAATTAATGATTATATAATTTTATTCTGCTGATTATAAAACTAGTTGAACTATCTATGTATATTGTGCACCTACGTACGTAAGTTCGTTTGGCTTAAAACGATCGTACCTTTGTGTTTGGTCGGACTCAATACATAAGATGTTATTCTAAAGATGAACGACCTAAAATTCATTATTAATAATAATCCTAAATCCTACTGATTAATTGTTGAGCTGAAATTATGGCTCAACACTCACTCCTCAAATGCACACAAATACGCTCTTCCCAACCCAGCTCTCCGACCAACAGGTGAATCGAGCGTTACTAAACAAATCACTTAGGTGATCGGAGACTCAGATTGATCGATAGAGTTGGGAACAACGACCTCAAGTTTAATAAAAAAAAACTTTTTTTTTTTTAAATTTTTTTTTTTTATATACATATATATATATTTTTTATTAGAAATAAAAGTCAGAAGGGGGAAATCCATATTCGGTTTAAATTTTGCTATTTACTACACATGTACAAACTGATAAATTGTAAGGCGTCGATTTCCCGAAAATGAATAATAAATAATCTTCATAACTTGAATTCAAAATGATTTTCGTCATATTATATACAATGCCTTAAAATCAGTTTAAAAATGTGTGAGTTATCTTGCCATCGCATCAGAAAAAAAAAGTTAATTAACCGTCTGCAAATATTCTGAAATTACATCATTGTAAATTATTCAAACAATGTTTTTGAAGTAAAACTTCTTTGCGCACGTGTGACTTGGGGGATAAGCTGGTGAATGCGTGACGAGAGCGTTTCGAAAAGTGTAGTCAGGTGAGGCGAACGGGCTGTATCACACTGTAGGAGTAAGAGAGAGCAGTGCGCGCGAACATTTTCTTTCTCTGTTACTCTCAGCCAGTGCGTGAAATATATATCGCAGTCAGTAGTAAACGAAGTTTTACTTCAGTCGTGTGGTCTGAAGCACACCCGTATTTTTTTAAATAAAAAGATTTACATGTTCTATGCCGACACGAAACAAACAACTTGACTTCAATCAAGACTGAGTTCAACTCAGACAAACCTCTCCATTGCCTCGATAGAACAAAGATCACTTCACCTTGACAAATGACAGTTATTGTTGACATAAGACAATCAAGAGATCCAACATCATTAACAATCAACATGCTAGACACTACTAGACCTTGCTACCAAAGAGAATTGATGAGTGATTTTTTTAATAAAGTTTTCAATTTACATTCCAGACTTAAGGATATCTACTCAATAAGCCGGATGTCTTATTATGTTAATGTAAATTAAATAAAGATGCAAAAGTTTTATGATAAGATTTAATTAAATATGGTTTTAAGTCAACGTAGGTCTATTCAATATTCTTTGTTAAATTATTAGTAACATTGCAATTTCATCTCAGATTGTATCTACAAAGACAAAATGTTGTGTTTTTTTTACTCGTAATTTACAGCATTTTTTTTCGAAATACAAATATTGTCTTTGAGGCCTATCACTAGTGGCTACTCAATTTTTTTAATGGATCTTTTTTCGCACACTACTCTTTACGTGATTAACGAACAAGGCTAAGTCTATTGTACTAATAATTAGTTGTCAAGAAGACAAGCAAATGAAAAGAAAATATTGAAATATTCTACAAATAAAAGTCCACACACATATATTAATTATTATTCCAACGCAAAGTCAAGAGATATGAATATATTGACAGAAACATAATATTAATCTTAAAAATTATTTTCTGGTAGGCCTAACACCGCACATATTAACGCGGGTACATCATTATATAAATAAATATTAAAAATAAGAATTTAAATCGCCGGTTATTATCCGCAATAGGTATTTACTTGTACGTACCTTTCAGAGTGGCAGATACTTTCAGTTTCACCTTGGTGAAAGACTACCGTTAAGATTTAACGTTGCTAGAAATAACTTTGGCAGTGTTTAATAACCCCGAATAGAAAGGTTCTTCGACGGATCTGCTGGATCTGCCCTGATGATGGACACTGCAACGCTGTCCGAAACGTCGGCTAAAGAAGGAGGTAGCACAACACGGCATAACACCCCAAAAACAAACAACGAGAAAGGTTCTTCCTTACTTTCGTTTCCCCCATCATCTCCTTCCCAGTACTTTCAGCCGAACAAATTAACAGGGATTCAATGTTTATTGGCGGGAACATGTATGAATAATTTGTTGGTATTACGTAATTTCGTACGTATACCAACAAATTATTCTTACATTTTCCCGCCAATATACATTGAAACACTGTTAATTTGTTCGTAAGAGCTTCAGTCTCGTTTTTAACCGTTTTTACGAATAAAATGATTGTTTTTTAGAATAACATTTTTCTTCGTGTGGATACGTTTGCGAGCAGTTGGTTTAGCAGCTGTGGAAATGTAATATGTGTATTTCATTTTACAAAAGTACTCTAATGTGTGTTTATTACTGACAGTGAACGTGTATTATTGTTCGGTATTGTGAATTTCACGTGTATTTTTGACGATTTGTTGACACTTTTATATTTTCTTTAATGTATCTGTATGAGAAAACGTAAGAATGACAATAATATTCCGTGTAAAGCCAAGATTTTCCACATGGGTCCTGACATAGTATCAACATGGAGATCGATATGTAAAAAATCATCGTGTAACACCAGTTAGCCCAGTGCCCAGCGTTGTGAGAGAAGCCCCTTGGGTCATTACGCTGTTTTATGTCAAGTAATTAGAGATCAAATGAGTGCCATCACGTTATGATTGGCTCTTTGTCCGCTAGCAGCTGAAGGTTTTTCAAACAGAGGCGTTACGTGAATTCACTTCACATATAATCCACTATTCTTTGATTTATTACCAAATTCTTATCGCAATCGGATGAACGGTATATCCGTTCATAACATACAAATCCAAAAAACAAACATTAATTTTTATGTATTAGATATACCAAAAGATTTTTAACCGAGCGATCATCCAAAAAAACGTTTTTTATGCATTAACTCTACACAGGGAGGAGGTCTTTAGGAAAATAATTTCAGTCAGGACCTATATCATCTTTAAGGATGCTGTATGGAGGGTTTTTTAGAGGAGAGGAAGGAACTCCTTCAACTATAAACTCAAATATATATTTCTTTTTTTAATATGTCGAACCTAATGTATATTTTTGGTTTCGACATGTAAAAAGCAGATAGATTGAGAGGTAGTTGTGATAAATTGCGTGCAAGTTGATGGTAAAAAATGATGGATATGTTATAATTAGCTGTTAAAAGATGTATGAACGTGGATGAAGATAATAGTGATATACTACAAGGACAGAGTTATGTCCGTCGTCGTGGAGTAATAACTGTTATGATGTTTATTTAGAGAACTAACGTCTTATCTGAAATTACCGTGTAAGGTTAGGTTAGCATTTCACAATTATCCCAGAAAAAATATTTATACACCTTAAATTATTAATGCGGTAATAGTTATGTTTTCATAAAGTAAGTTAGTTCCGTGTTTACACGGAGAAAAGTGGTATTCTAAATTACGATCATTTTATTCGTAAAAGCGGGACTGAAGTTCTTACGAACAAATTAACAGGGTTTCAATGTTTATTCTTACATTTTCCCGCCAATAAACATTGAAACACTGTTAATTTGTTCGTAAGAACTTCAGTCCCGTTTTTAACCGTTTTTACGAATAAAAGTATCGTATTTTAGAATAACACTTTTCTCCGTGTAGGTCGTATTAACAATATCAAGTGCTAATCGTAGCAATTTAAAATGTTTCAGCTAGCTCAATTCTTACGAGGAATGTACAAACAATAGAGATGGCAATTGAAACCATGCCGCAGGCGAAAATCAAACAAAAAATACACCGCGATGCTCCGACTCTAGACTAAGTGGAATGGAATGAGTCCCGCCATTGACAATAATAATAATAAATAAACGGTGTGACAGCGAGGAGGCAGAGCTGCGTGAATAACTTGATGAGAAGGTCGCCGCGCCCGAGAATCTACTGAAGATCGCACGCCGATAATAATGCTGCCACACTGCATATTTACATTATTTTTATACTGGTGTTATTTGTCATTAAATATCGTTTTTGTTAAATTTTGTAAAATAAAAACACTAATACACGGAGAAAAATGTTATTCTGAAATACGACCATTTTATTCGTAAAAACGGTTAAAAGCGGGACTGAAGTTCATAAGAACAAATTAACAGGTTTCAATGTTTATTGTCGGCAAAATGTTAGAATAAATTATTATTATTAATTGTTAAAACAAATTTTGTACGTATACATTGTTAGTACAACGTATTTTTTCGTTGTATCGTCATGTTGTATTATCAGGGCAACTAGACAAAACATTTCTAAACGAATGTTTTATAAATATGGCCTGATAAATCATCGTGAGGGTCAAAATCGATTTTTCTCCGTGTAGCCAATGATGCGACGATTATATTGAGATGTTAATGGAACAAGAATTCATATTTGTTAAGATAAGATAAATATAACTACTTAACAGGTGTTAGAATGGTTAAAGCCATATGACAAATTCCCACACAGTTTCAGAACAAATTAAAACAAAAATAACTACATGAAGGACATCAAATCTTGGCTTAAGGAACTATCGGAAAAAAACTTACCTACTAGTATATTAAAAACAGTGACCAGATACTCAACAATGTACAACTTCATCACTCCTTTTAAAAGTCAATAAAAAAATTATAACAATAAACAGTGACTGTGAACTTAAAGAACTGTAAGTCTTTCAATCAATACAAATTGTACTAAGACACTGGCTAGTTCTGATAAAATACAATATCTCTGTAGAGGACTACAGAGAAAATTTATAGTTTATGTTGCCTTTGATTTGCGTTAATTATTCCTGCGTGAAACATGAAACGTGGTTCAATGAACACAATTTTACCTTAAATTTAAGCGTCATTTTTTACATAGGAGTCAGTTGTTGTATGAAGTATTCAGACAAACGTTAAAGTAGGTACCTTACCTATAATACGATATTTTATGAAAAATTTATTTTAATAAGCATTTTTAGCAATGGAACTGATTTGTCAAGAATTCGCACCATCCCATGGTTTTTCACGGGTCTGCACTACTAAATACAACAACAAATCCGTTAACAGTAGATTTACAACCATACTTGACAACCCTCAACAATCGCAACGCTCATGCGCTATGGCGGAATAAAAAGGTACTATCATACACGGCTACCATCTTGACAGGATTGATTGGAGATGGAACAGACAAACAAATTTATAGACGAAAGACAAAGTAGTCATGTCAAAACAGGCCAATTCGAGTCGAATCAAAGTCGATTCAATTATGCTGTCCCAGCTATTCCACCATTTAAAGGCAACAAACTGATTTGGTCAATTGGGTAATAAAAAAAAGAAAAAAAAATAGGTTAAATAGGTTGCATTAGGTCGGGTTGGGTGCTATTTTTTCATCACTTTTAACGACTTTCCAAAGGGGTGTTGAAATGCCACTTTGTTGAGTTGTCATGGAAAGACTAAAAACATCGTCAGAAGTTTCTGAAAAACCTTACCCACACGTGAAGTTGCACCATAGAAGACGCAGAAAACTTATACGAAATATAATCCTCCTCAGCACTGAGGACTACGAAAATAATCTACACCTATTTAAAAAAAAAATTTTGCATGTTTCTTCTATAAATGTAAAATTATAATAAAATAAATTATAAAAAAATGACACGCCGATTTTTAAACTTGAAAATTGACTCAATTGACCCAATCAGTTTGGCGCTTTTAAATGGCGGAACAGCTGGAACAGCATAATTGACTACTTTGATTCGACTCGAATTGGCCTGTTTTGACATGACTACTTTGTCTTTCGTCTGTAAATTTATTTGTGTGTTCCATCTCCAATCAATCCTGTCAAGATGGTAGCCGTGTGTGATAGTACCTTTTTAATCCGCCAGAGCGGATGCGCGTTGCGATTGTTGGGAGTTGTCAAGTCGGAGTAATCAACATTAAATAAATGCCCATTAAAAATTTTTTATGATAAAATATTGTATTATAGGTAAGGTACCTACTTTATCGTTTGTCTGAATTCTTCATACAACAACTGACTCCAATGTAAAAAATGACGCTTAAATTCAAGCCAAAATTGTGTTCATTGAACCATGTTTCACGCAGGAATAAAAAAACGCACATCAAAGGCAACACAATCTGTAAAATTTCTCTGTAGTCGTCCTCTACTGTATAATTTGTATTTTATCACTACTAGCCAGTATCTCAGTACAATTTGTATTGATTGAAAGAATTATAGTTCTTTATGTTCACAGTGACTGTTTAGTGTTATTTTGTACTATACAAATATGGTTTAACAGGACACATGTCCTTGTAACTCGGAACCTAGTTTTTGTCTGGAGAGCTCTCGTGAAATAATGACTTGCCTGCCTGTGTTCGGCTATCTTCGACACACGTCGTAACCGAAACCATGCGACCCGAATATAGCATCAAATTTATAAAAAACTCTGTGCTTACTTAATGCTTTATTTATATCAAAACTTTATTTATGTTATATCTTATACTTTATAAGTAAATTTATATCCTGAAATGAATATTGGTACACAACTTGTGACTGTTTAGTTGAAGTTTATTTAGCTGCATTTGAAACTAACGAAGGTATCCTTTATCATAAATCAATGCCAACGAACTCGTGAATAATAAAACATTTAATGTGTTACTGTTCGGCAACTGCAAATGGCAACTAAATCACGTCTCATCTTTGAATCCCTCTGAAGTTGGTGCACAATGGCGATTTTTGCAAGTCAAAAGGAAACCGAGGATTCACATTCCGAAATTACCATAAGACGTGTCTTGTTATATTTACTGTGATTCATCAAAAATAAACTGGGCATTATAAATACTAAATCAAATATTCACAGTAAATGATGATTATTCACGATCAAAATGACCAACAAGATTATTTAATTTTTATGAAATATTACGATACTTGTATTATAATTCTAATTTAGAAAAAGACAAATAAAATAACTTTCTGCTAAAATTTAACTGATAAGTTCATCACACTTTTTCAATTTTTAAAGTGATACTCAAATTCAAAGCAAATTTTGAGTTCGTGGAACGTGCGTAATTGTACGTAGGAATAACTCACATCGCAGACAACTGAATTTATTAGTACATTATAAAAATTATCGTTTGGCAAAATTTTAATTACTGGTTACAGGCAAATCGGGACACGTTAGAATATATTATTTTTGCATGTCAAAAGTATCGAAAGTTTCAAAAAAGTTATTATATATTTTGGAACACCAGCTCACAGTCCCCTCTTACTCCACAAATGATATTTATCAATTATATTTAGTTTTTGACTTGTGATTCAATTTGACAATGTTCAAAAACAAAATTATTATTAAATTTATATATCAGTTAAATTTTTGAAATATCATTCAAAATGAATTATTTATCTTTGTCCAGGTACTTCAACACCTTCCCTATTCCACCTCCTTCCTCACCCAACTACCTTTAACTCACAAGATACCCCAATTGGGTATGGCTAGTCTCACTGGCTCCAGACGGGAGCAGTTGGGACTCTTGTGCAGTATTCACATAAAAAAAAAGTTATGGGAATTAGATGTATCTCAAGAAAATTATTTAGTTTGATAATTACTTTGTTCTATGAGTGTCTGTTGTTTATATGTTCTATGAGTGTATTTGTAGATATTTCAATAAATATATATTATAAAATCATCCATGTACACTATTCTACTAAACATTTTGGTCTCATTTAAAAAAAAAATTGTTTGCAAATAAGAAAATACACATTTTTTTTGTTATTTGTTGTTTTTGTGTTTAATTCGTAGAACTCCATTTATTTTTTTTTTAAATTTAAATTTAATTTAATTTAATAATGTTATTATTAAGTTCTGCAAATATTATAGATTTGTATTTTCGTTACAGCTGTTTCGGCTTACAAGACCATTCTCAAACTGTCTTTATAAGCCGAAACAGCTGTAACGAAAATACAAATCTATAATACTTGCAGAACTTAATAATAACATTATTAAATTTATTTTAAATTAAATTAAAAAAAAAAGGAAAATATACTTTTTAACTCGTCGTTGTTAAGTGATAATTGTATTAAATATTACCATCGAATGGATACCAACAATGACAAATTATTCACAATAAATAGAGGACAAGAAAAACGTGCGGTAAAAATATGCAAATAATGACAAAATTATCTTTAGAGCTAACATCATGTGCGACTGTTGAATCTGGAAAACTCCAGATTTGACGTAATGTGGGTGCGCGTCAATCTTGCCAGTACGGTAAGGTTCTATGCGTGTCTATACCGCTCACCGAACCTTAGCGAATCAGACACGTCCGAGCTCTTCAAACATTTAAGCGAAACTATTGATGATCTCTTGCCCCGCTACCCCTCGGCCGAGTTTGTGGTTCTGGGGGACTTCAATGTTCATAACGAACCATGGTTGAAGTTCTCGGGATCAACAGACTCGGCTGGCCGACAGGCGGAATCCTTTGCCCTTTGCCACGGATTGGAGCAAATGGTTCAGGAGCCTACAAGGGTTCCTGATGTCCAGACTCACCGCTCCAATCTGTTAGACCTATTTCTAACCACTGTGCCACACGGTTACAAGATTGAGGTCACAGCGCCTTTAGGATCGTCCGACCACTGCCTGGTGACGACCTCAATCCCCGTCAACTTCAGACCACCAAACGAGAGGCTGAAGAGAAAAGTATGGCACTATAGGTCAGCAGATTGGTTCGGTCTGCGGGCACATTTCAATGCTTTCCCGTGGTCAGCTGTCTGTTTTCGGACTTCGGATCCCTCAAGATGTGCCCAGGAAATTGGTGAAGTCATCACATCCGCAATGGATGGCTTCATTCAATCCACTGTCAAGGAAACTGGTGTGGGCTCAAAGCCGTGGTTCAGTCGACAATGCTCCGAAGCAGTTCGGCGAAAAAACGCGGCTTACCGAGCCTACAACACATCTAGAACATCCGAAAACAGAGCAGCATATAACAAATTGGCAAAGGAATGCAAGAGGATCATAAATAGGTCAAAGTTCGAGCACGACATGCAGATCAGCAAAAAGCTGGCTGCATGCCCGCATGGCAGCAGAGCCTTCTGGTCGCTTGCGGGCTCAATAGGTCGCAATTTCTGCAAATCCAGTCTGCCACCTCTTACCAGACCTGACGGCTCACTAGCAAACACCGCCACCGAAAAGGCAAACCTATTAGGTAAAATGTTTGCGGATAACTCAACCCTCGATGATCAAGGTGCAGTCCCGACGTCGGTTCCTCACTGCGGTTTCTATATGAAAAAGCTGAGGATCCGGCATCGGGATGTGCTCCAGGTTTTACGAGGGCTTGATGTTAATAAAGCTAGTGGGCCTGACGGAATCCCCGCCCTGGTATTGCGGAGGTGCGCTGCAGAAATAGCTCCGATTTTGACGAAGCTTTTCAAAATGTCCCTGAATTCTGGCTCTGTACCCTCTGGTTGGAAAAAAGCGGTTATCCATCCTATCCCAAAGAAGGGTGACCGCTCCAACCCGGCCAACTACCGCCCCATAGCGATCACATCAGTTCTATCCAAGGTGATGGAACGGGTGATCAACGACAAACTGCTCACATACCTCGAGAAGAACAAAATTATTAACGACCGTCAATACGGATTCCGGCGGAACCGCTCGTGCGGTGATCTTCTCGCGTATGTGACGCATGTTTGGGGGCGGTGCCTGGAACGTTTCGGTGAGACCCAAACGGTCGCACTGGATATTTCCAAGGCTTTTGACCGGGTCTGGCACCGAGGACTTGTCAACAAACTGCCTTCTTACGGACTTCCCGCATCCTTGTGTACGTGGATTGCCGACTTTTTGAGGGAGAGGTCGATTCAGACGGTTGCTGATGGCTTCACCTCTTCCTCGCACTCGATAAATGCTGGCGTCCCACAGGGATCGGTTCTGTCTCCGACTTTGTTTTTGTTGCACATCAATGACCTTTTGACATGTGCACCAATTCATTGCTACGCGGATGACAGTACAGTCCATGATAGCTTTTTGTTTGACAAGCCCCCAAAGGGTGCACAAATTCCAACGGCTCGGAGGGCTTTGAAGCAAAGAATGGACGGTTACCTCGAGAGTGTTTTCTCTTGGGGTAAGTATAATCTCGTCGAATTCAATGTTTCAAAGACCCAATCATGTCTGATTACGTCTAAAAGGGATCGAAATGACAATCTAGTCTCCTTCAACGGTAGCATTCTTCCAAACAGGTCCTCCATTGATATGCTCGGTGTAACTCTAAGTGACCAGCTCAGGTACGGGGGCTCCATCGAGGCCAGAGTTAAGTTGGCCTCTCAGAAACTGGGCGTACTGTACAGGGCCCGCAGATACTTTAATTGTACACAACTGCTAACCCTGTACAAATCGCAAGTGCGCCCCACTGTTGAATTTGGCAGCCATCTCTGGTCTGGAGCCCCGATGTACCTGAAAAACGCCCTCGACTCTGTGCAGAAACGGGCGGTCCGCTTGATAGATTCTCCTGTCTTAACAAACGGATTGCAATCTTTAGAGCACAGGCGTCGGGTGGGAATGCTATCCTTGTTCTACCGGTATTTCAATGGAAGATGCTCCGAGGAGCTAGCGTCATTGATCCCCTCGGCACCGGTGCATAGTCGGGAAACACGCCAAACGCGCGCCCAACATATGTACACAGTTGACATTTGTCACATGAGAACGGGACGCTTCTACGACTCGTTTTTGTGTTCAACAGCTCGGCTGTGGAACGATTTGCCGGCCTCTGTGTTTCCTCCTTCCTATAACATGGGTCTCTTCAAGACCCACGTTCACTCCTTCCTCTCCTCAAAAAGACCCTCCTCACAGCATCTTCAAAGATGACATAGGCCCTGAGGGAAATTATTTTCCTCAGGGCCTCCTGTGTGGAGTTAATATAAAAAAAAAAAAAAAAAAAATCATCACTCATAAAGCCTGACATTTATTGTTAATCGCATTCAACAAACTGCACAGACAACAAATCCATTTTTGCTATTGTTCTTTAATGACTGACTAACAGGAGAATCTTTTTATAAAAGAGCTTCTGAAACGTTTTTGCATTTACAAAAAATGAGACGTATTTTAATTTGATTTTAAAATTTAACATATATGTTTTTTGTGAATCTTTAATATCGTATACATACAATGGGTTTTACCGTGCTGGGGAATCCTTTTTTATAATTCGGAAGTTGTTTATTTATTTAAATAAATGAAAATAAAATACTTTGTTTTAGGTCACTTTTTTTCATTTAACGTCTACCGGTTTCATTACCTCCGTACCATCATCAGGACTGTTACAAAAATAATGTCTACAAATACAGAAGTACACACATATATATATATACAAAATGTTATGAAAGAAAGAGAGAGTATACAAGAGTGGGACAGAGCGTCAGTTATTGGAGGGAGGAGGGAAATGGGGGATAAGTGAAGACACGGGAAGATTCTTAAAATTGGACTGAAGGTTAAATTTAGTTGGATATTAATGATTTCTTCCTTTGAATTTACTGATTTTTTTATTATTTTTAAAGCTTCCAAGTTGTTTATTTATTTATTTACGTTTGTTTTTAAAATTTTTTTTTAAAGTTTTCTTTATTCTTTGAACTTTTTGTTACATTAATTGAGGATTTTTCGAAAAACGTGCTGGGCACATGGCCGCGTTATTGTGGTACATATTTATAGTTTGTACATAAGTAAAATAGCCAAAATAAAATCTGGTGATTTCCTCCTTTGACTTTACTTATGACAGCATAATAAGTTGTATTTGATTTGTTTTTGAAGTGTTTGTTGAATCGGTATTAATTATCTAATTGAAGAAAACATTTACATTGTGGTATGTGATAATTAAAATATATGAATATTCAATTTTTGAAGTAAATACTACTTTACGCCCGCTTGACTTAAGGGGTAAACTGGCGAATGCGTTAGGGAAATTACAGCGTTACGATAGGCCAACGATAGTAAATTAAAATTAGTTTTGAGGTTCATTCCTCACAATCTAATAACAACAGTGCTCAAATCCATAGTAATAACGTTTGAAATGGGTCATGGCATTTATGCTGACAATAGTTGTGTTGTTGTTCTCACATTCTAAACGTTAAAATATAACTAATAACTAGCACTTTTTCGATTGGAATTTTTTGAATTTCCTGCTGCAAATTTGAATAAACGTCGCTCTATAACAGGAATCCACATAAAAAAGTTTTATTTTAATTTTTGTAAGAATTAAATCAACAATCCCATTCTAAGCGTAATTCCCATCCAAATTTTCGTTTAGAGTGTGCGAACTCAGTGCATCGAAACGAATGATCTGTCACGATGATTGGTAACATTCCAAAGGAATCTTCAATATAGATTCTTATACACTGATGATTGGAATGGTTTTATTCGATTCCAGGAAGAAATTTAGATTAGACTAAATAAGTATTTACTTCAGTCGTGTGGTCTAAAGCACACTCGTATTTTTTTAATTAGAATAATTCTCTGATTCTTAATTAGATCTGCCGGATCTGCCCTGATGATGGACACTGCAACGCTGTCCGAAACGTCGGCTAAAGAAGGAGGTAGCACAACACGGCATAACACCCCAAAAACAAACAACGAGAATAATTCTTTTTTATAATAACATTTATAGCTAATTCTCATCAATGTAATATATCATTGAAGAAGATGATAATATTAATAAAAAAAAATGAAAATATTAAATAAAAAAGACAGAGAAAAATAAAAAAGGTTACCATTTTATTTTTCTCTGTCTTCTTTTTATCATATTTTCATTTGGATTTATTAGTATTATCTTCTTCCTCAATGACACAAAAAAAACATTAATTTGTTTGAAAGCACTTTAGTTGAATAATTGATTTATTTTAATCCGATTTTTAATTTTTTTTATAAGTTTGTAAAAGCTGTTTCCGAGATAATCGCATTTTGGTATGACGAAAGAGAAAGGGGTATTTTTAGTACGGAGCTCTGCATCCCATTATTTCAAAAGCACCACTCGGAAAAATCACTAATCACCATTCTGGAGTCCAGATTTTTGTAATAACTTCAGCATTGCTGCGCAGTACGCGAAGGTGCAAGCGCATACTTTAGTTTTCCAAACACTATCAATATTCATAATACCAATATATTGTTAGTAAAATATATGTCAAGAATAAACGGCAACTAAGCTAGAGATTAGAATGCGTAAATTTAATTATATATAATGAGAATGGTATGCCTATATTTAATCAATAACTTACTTATTAATCTGACAGACATGTAGATAGCCAGTCAAAGCTCTAAATAAAATACGTGCATAATAAGCGTTTGATGTACATGGAACCGTTTTAGAAGCACTTGTTTGAGATGACTTATGTAATAGATTCGATTGTAATCTGACCTCCCACAGTAGCGGTGGGAGATAGAACGTCTGCTGTTTTATTATTTATTTTGCACAATTAGCAACTGGCAGGAAGACCGAAGTGAATTTTAATTTTAAGCAGTGGTGGTGCGTGGTTCGGAGATTAAAAAAAGGAGAAAAAAATTCGCTCATCCATAAATCATAAGTTTCCATAAATACAGGTAGATTAGTAAATTTCTTGATTTGGGAGGTGGGTATATTTACCGGGAACCATTTATTGGATAACCAACACCCCGGTTCGCTACGTTGATTTAGCTAGCTATTTAGTTCGCTATTTAGCTCGAGTTCATGGGGTGAGGTTTGTCTAGGTCTTGGCCGACAATGCGTTTTCCCATCTACTGCGTAGCAAGCCAGATCGGAAGATATTGGTTGAGGGAGACCTAACCTAGATCTCTTATTTAACTCTCTCGACCCATAGCCTTGCACCACAGTGGGCCGTCCGTCACTCCTAGACCAATGCCCCTAAAATTACTACTCACCCCTCATACCGTTTACTTCCCAGAACTTCCTCTCCTTCATTTTCCTAAAAACACTCCCACACAGCATCCCCAAAGACGGCATAGGCCATGAGGTTTTTTTTTCCTAAGGGTTTCCAGTGTGGAGCTAATGTAAAAAAATCTAGATTATTTTTATAAAATTGATAAACTAATGTTTAAGACAAGATTTTTTTATGCATAGCACAAAGGGTAACAATTATTATAAGCAATAATTATTAGCCTGAAACACTCATAAATATTGAAAAACTCTCCCAAGAACGAGAAACTCGCCGTAGATTAATGGTAGAGCTCCTGTCCGGCAAACAGAGGGGTGCGGGTTCGAGTCCCGTCGGCGACATGTATCTATCTTTTCGGGAGAGTTTTTCAATATTGACGAGTGTTTTAGGCTAATAATTATTGCTTATAATAAAAAAAACATCTCTACCTATCTAAATGTCGTCAGTTATAAAAAAAATATTAAACAAAAATCACAACTAACGCAATAAACTGTTTATTTTTAATACTTAAAAATAACACCATCAGTGGGTACTTAACTTATTTTAATATCATCATATTATTCCGTACGAAGTTGCTGTGCACCCGGCCAGCTAACAGATTCCCAAGATTCGTAGGCTCGCACGGTTTACTGCTCAAGCGCCAGTAGTATGTTTTGTACGAACTAGTTCTCAGAGCAAAAAATCCTGTAGCCACTGGAGCGACACAGAGAATTATAAAAAAATCGCCTTAAGTGCTCGCCACTTTCAAAAATGAATTTAGAAAATTTTCCGCCCACATTAAAAAAATCATTACTCCACATTTATATAGTAAACATATAAACAAATTATACAGCCAAGGAGATCACCTATATTTTACTAATCATCCTATATTTTTAAAATTGATGGAAAAATTATTAAAAAATCTTTAACTTTTGTGCTTTAGTGATTTGAAAATTTGAAATTGCCGCCAGTAAATATTTTTAATATCTATATTGAATATTGTTCTACGTTTATATATTCTCTTTGGCCTGTTTGAAAACCGCGGATGCAAATATAATACTAGAAAACCAATTTTTTATATATGTGCATCAAATTACAAGCTTGTTTTGAAAATTATTTTGAAGTTCATTTGTAGAATTGAAGCTTTCCAACTACCAACCTTCATTCTAGAAGAATTTAAAGACAATCGATAAGGCCATAGACATAAAGTCTATTTAATCAACTATTTGATAGAATAATTTGCTGGTCATGAAAATGTTTCAAATAATTACAATAAATGTTTTACGAATGGTACGAAAATCGGTTCATTTTTGGACCGAAAGCAATCCTAGAAAAATTAAAGTGGTCCAAATTTGGACCGAAATCGCTCCAGTGGATACTCGCTTAATTCATAACGCACGTATGTAATTCATTTCTTTTTTGTTCGCCGACATTATTTACGGACGGGTGGATTTTTTAGCACGGAACTTGAATATAGCGTTTGTTTATATCTTTTTATGGGTGTTCACTGCACATGTTAAACTACTGTAGTGTTTTAATCATACTAGTTTTATATTGAAAATAACTTGAGTGCTTTGGTGTTAGTTAGCACGTACGTAACTACAAAGCTATTAAAGTATATAGCAACCACAAATACACGAAATATTTCAATTTAAATCATCACTAAAAACAGGCCTCTTAAACGAATACTTTACGCGAATTAAATATCTCTACTTCTATTTGTATTTATATACTACATTATTATAAAAATACTCCTTCTTTTTGATTGAGTAAGCTGTAAGATATAAGATGTACATAAAAGCTATACATTTTGTACTTTCTGCTTATTTTGTACAAGGAATGTTTTTTCAACTGTTATTATTATGAATTTTGAACTGTTAGGCGCTCCACCCACTGAGGCAACTGAAAACCAACTAAAACCGGCTGTTTCTCTGTCTTGATTGGTCAAAAAGCTTGGTTAACCATAGAAGAAGAACAATCAGCTGACAGTTGGCAACTATCAATGGCCACCCAGGGCAACCGGTAGAGCAAGTCGCAAGTCACCGCTTGCGTTACCATTGACAACGGGGTTTTGTGTGATTGTGTATGTGCGGGCCATCACATTGTCATACAAAGACAGTTGGCAGTTGAGAGTTTTCAGTTGCCTGAGTGGGCGGAGGCGCTTATTATTATGAATTTTGAACTGTTATTATTATGAATTTTGGACTGTTATTATTATGAATTTTGAACTGCTATTATTATGAATTTTGAATTGTTATTATGAATTTTGAACTGCTACTATTATGACTTTTTAATTGTTATTATTATGAATTTTGAACTGTTATTATTATGAATTTTAAACTGTTATTATTATGAGTTTTGAACTGTTATTATTATGAATTTTGAACCGTTATTATTAAATGAAACATTGTAGTTTTGTGCACCCGCGTGTTGTGGATTTCTTTGTAATGGACATTTTTTTAACGTATTTATTTGATTTTAAAATAAAGCACGAACTTTGATTTCACATTGTATATGTGAGGTGAATTTACACAAAATACGGCGCATAAAAAAATATCTTCTGATTTCCGGTCAACTGCACTATCCACTGAGCTACGTCGGCTTATCTCTTATCCGCCAAATAATTTAATATATACGAGTTTTTCATTTAACGATTACTGCTTATTACATTTTCACCTACAAACAATTAACTTTATTTTTATATGAGAAAGGCATTGTAAGTGCTAAATTTCCCACTAGGTGGCGTCGAGACATATCATGTCTACATTTTTTGGTGAAGTACTTTAACTCGTCAAATATTGATTATTTTTAATTGATAAACTAATGTTTAAGACAAGATTTTTATGCACATCACATAGGATAATAATTATTCCTTATAATAATTGTTACCCTTTGTGCTTGCATATAATCTTGTCCTAAACATTAGTTTATCAATTAAAAAATAATTCTTTATTATTTCTTCTAACTTCTCATATTCACTTTGTGGCGTCATTATTTATAAAGTGAAACAAATAACTTTGTTTTCACCACTAAATATAATATAATTATTTTTTATAAATAAAACTTTATTATTTGCACATTAATTTTCCTCATTCTGTTAATATAATTCCCGTGGGTGGAGATTGAGCAAAACCAACAATGAAATTCTCGCTGTCACGTGCTTTACGTGACCACCGTTCTGTGATCACCTTGACAGATGAAATTTCGCAAATCTCTTGAAATATCAATAGAATCATTTATAATTAAATGTTTTTTTAATAAGGTTTTAGGTCACTAAATATCTCAAAACAGAATTGTAGAAATTTAATAGACAAAACGATCATGACCGCAATTGTTGGCCTCTTCGGATTTGTAGGCTACTTATTATAAAATAAGAAACCCCGTCATTTGGGGCGATTTTGAATCGGGGGGCGACTTTTACCATCGCAAATATCTAAGTAATACGAAATCGTGTGTATGGTTTAAAAATAAGATAGCTTACAGATATTTTAAACTTCGTCAAATAAGAGTAGAAAATATAAAAACCGGTACTAAAAAAATTGTAGGTTGGCAACACCAAATTTACTGTCAAAATGACAGTAAAATGACAATGACACGGTTTTTATCAATGCTCTTTATATAAATATTTTCAAACACGGATAAATGTTTTAAGTATGATTTTATTTTCGTAGATACACAATATTGTTAGCTATCATAGTTTTTTTTTCGCAGCTAATTCAGACGAATTGTCAAGGAGGGCGAAACAATTAAGGGTAAATTCGAAACTCCAAGCAAAATAAAAAAGGGTCGCACTCCGAAAGATATAAATAGTTTTGACATCAGTGCTATTCATCATAAGGTAGGTACATTGTTTTAGGGGGGTGATCTATAGCCCAGGCAACGCTGGGTACTTATTATTAAATAAATGTGAGCAAATTATAAACTGCTTTGTAATTTACTACAATATCGTTATTCTTCATTGTGTTAACACAAAATTGCAAAGGAATAATATATATCTCGTATATGCATTTCTAATTTTGAGATCAGTGGGTTTCATTGCAATGATAAAATATTTTCCCACAAAAATCAAAAACATATAAAAATGTGTTTTTAATTTTTTTTACAAAATTTTACGTTACACAGCTTTATATTTCCACCGTGTGTTCTTTAGTATGGCTATTTGAAGAACAGTGGCGCCCTCCTATATTTTCTAATACTCTTATTTGACAAAAAAAAATGACGCCATGTATGATGTAAATTCACTGGTTTCATGACATTCATGTCTATAGATGAATGATACACAACTACACCACCGGTTGTTAAGTTTGGTGGCTTGTATTGAGAAATGCAATAAAAATTATGAATATAGATTCGCTCTTGATTTTTCATCCAAGTTTCGGGAAAAAAAAAATATATATATATTCTAGCGTCCTTTAAAAATAAAAAAAAACACAGATGGCAGAAGTTGTACCGATATCCGAACTTCATTTCCATTTGAAAACATCTGAGTTACTTTCCGTCCGAAAAAACATCTGAGTTACTCATCATATCGCGCCTAAAGTAGTTTTACTTCAAAAATAATTGTTAATATTAAAAGGCAATTTAAAGATTCTTTGTTCGGAATGAACAAGATCCAAGACAACGTGTTTAAGTGAACATTGCTATGTGTAGTGTCGATTAGCCTCGCATTTCGCTTAGAGCCTCTAAGCTCTCAGGGAAGATATTTAGTGACCAATTATCAACCTACTTATTGGAATTTCACAAAGAACATCACGATGTTGTGTGAATCTGAAAATTGCCGTAATGAGGCATGCCGAGCAGCCATTAGATCACCTGAGGCGCTCATTCACTGATAATTCTAGAACTTACCTACTATTTGGCTTATTTTATTATTATTAATAATATAGGTACTATAGTAATTCTGTCAACAGTGACTTAATGCCCAAAATATGATATTTCTACTTTTCTCATATTTCAATCAAAACCAAAATTTCCTCTGAAATCGTAAGATTCTTAAGTAGGTGTGTACTCCTGTTGAAAGCCAACATACAAAAATATATTTTTTCAATACGACGTAAAATATTTGACAGTTCTCACATTTCTTACTAAGTCAATTTTTATAACATTTCTTTTGTGATGTATTAC
This sequence comes from Limnephilus auricula, assembly GCA_951813805.1. Lineage (NCBI taxonomy): Eukaryota > Metazoa > Arthropoda > Insecta > Trichoptera > Limnephilidae > Limnephilus > Limnephilus auricula. The sequence goes on along the minus strand of OX638398.1, from coordinate 27,455,652 downwards.
AAAAATTACATCAAAATAATGTAGATAAAACAAACTTCCTAATAATCACTCAAATCTCGGCTTTTCACAATGGATTTATATAAAAAACAATGATAAAATATAGTCTTCGAATACGACTCCGTTCGTATTATCAAGCGGCAGCCATTTTGTCCGCCATCTTTGATGCCCGGCGCGTCATTGTAAATGAATTTGAATTATTCAGAGTGGCTAGACGCTATCCAGTATTTCGTTACGTGAAGATTGAGAATGTCCCAAGCGATTCTGATTCATACAATTTCTATATACATAAGGGACAAAATCGATTCCAAAATCGATGGAACACCGGAGTACGTACGGCCAATGACAGGTTAATGCTTTTCTTGAGCATGAATTATTATGTAACGATTTCTAGACATTTGGTTTTGAGGAGTTTTATTTAACACGTACATCTGTTACTTAATTTTTATTTATCAGCTACGTTTGTTTACATCTGCTCGCTGTGTACATCTACTCATTTCTCCTGCCACTAAATTCTAATCATTTCTGTACTTGTATAATTTTTAAGATTGCTAGTGAATGTCACGAATTTGTCGAAACTGGTAGCAGATAAATAAAAATTGAGTAACAAATGTACATGTGAAATAAAACTCATCGGAACAAATGGAACTTTAATACCTACCTACTTAATTGTAAACCGTTTAAGGAACACTTTTTACAATTTAAAATAAGAAATTATACAATTTGGCCCAAGTAACGCCACTTTCGTAATGAATTTCTCAATTATTTTTAAAATTGAAATAATGGGAATAGGAGAGGCCAAATTACTAAGCACGATGATTTCATATTTGAAAAAGAATCTTTACTGAACAGTTAAAACGGCCACAACGGAACGTACAAACAAATTTACAGACCGACCATAGACACATTATGTATAGATCTGCCCTAAGTGATAAAAGCGTATTATTTTCCCCTCCTTAATTCTGGGTTCCATGGAACCGGCCGCGCGTGCGTATAGGTTCGCGTGAATCTAGAAAATGTGACGTCATCATTCTTGTGCGGACTAGCGTCGAGCTCTCATCGGTACATTTTACGAAATAACACGGCAAAAATGGTAAATTGTGCTATTAAAACGTGTAAAAATAGAAGTGAATAAGAGTATAAACCTATTTGTCGTATTACCTTCCATAGATAGGCATTATTTGTCTTTATTTTAAGCTTATTCACATCATATAATATGATCAGTTTTATCACAGCGAGGAACATGAAGCGTTGGCAACCGAAATTCCCGGTCCCGTCGTGTGCACGTTGCTGTTTACTGGGATAAGTAAATTATGAAACATTTGTAAAAGTGCCTTAACTAAACACGGTAACAAAATATTCGACTCTCAAAACAAGCGCACCTTTCTTCGCTTTATATGGATTACACAAGTTTGTTCAAACCGGGCGAACAATTCGCGCTCCCATGTAAAAAGGTCTATTCATTCAAAAGCCGATTTTACTTTTAAGAACTAAATGGTGATATTATAATGTGAGATGCCTATATTCTGTCAGATTGAAGTATTAACGAATCACATATCGTTACAGTCAACTCATCCCTCTGCGCCCCGCTACAGTTGGTTTTTAGAATATATATTATTTTATTGTAGTTTGGCAATCTCACAATAAAATGGAACCTGACCAAATGTAGGGTAACTAATGTAGAAGTTGATAGAGTGATTACTTTTTGGGTTATTATGCCATGTTGCGCATTCTCATTCGTTAGCCAACGTAACGGACAGTCTTACAGTGACCATCATGAGGGCAATCATCTTAATGTGATTTTATGTGTTTAGTTATGTCAATAACAAACACCCACAATAAAACTTTTGGTCTTGAAAATCTCAAATCTTATATAATTCAGAAGTTATTCATCGACTGGCCAAAAAATGCACTAAATATTAAAATAAGTAATGTTCATTGCTTCACGGCGGCGATAAATGCAAAATAACAAAACTGTGTAATTCAAAGAAAAAAATATGGAGGACTCAACAAAGAAAGGTGCAAAAAAAAGATATTAGTCTACAACACCACTGTGGCATCCACCTGAATTACTGCACAAGTGTAATCTTTCTGAGCAATAAAACCCAAGTTATAAGAATGGATTCAATTCAGAATAGAGGCTTTCGGTCTATACTGTGCAGTAGGCAGATACACCAAGATAAAAACCATGCAATGCCAACTCAATATCCTAAGTGTGTGGCAACGATTAGTTTACAATAAGCTAGTATTTATTTATAAGTTAAAAAATAAAATGTTGCCAGATTATATGTTGAATAATGTTAGAATTAATAGTACAGTTCATTACTATCCTACGAGAAACTGCAACGATTTAAGGCATCCTAAAACAAATTTATCAGGAACACAAAACAATATTTATTACAAAGATTTTAAAATGTACAATGAACTCCATGAAATTGTTAAGGAAGCTAAAAGTCTTGCAGTTTTTCGTGGATTATGTCTGTCCAAATTTTAGTAAGTAGGTACATAGTAAATAATATTATAGTAGTCTTAGAATAGAATATATTAGATATAAGATGTAAAATTTTATAACTAAATAAAATATGGGTACTTAAAAAAAATAAAAATAAATCCGTGCTGCAATATACAGAGTGAAGATTGCCTTAAAGAAAACCAATCTCCGATAAAGAAAAGAGAATAAGAATCATTATTAAGTTTAATCCATTTGTAAACCTTCAACAGAGATAATAAGTGGTGATTTATAAGCAATCATTGTCATTCCGTTTATTCAATAGGTAATAGCTACAATTATTATAAACAAAACATTCCTCTCTGAAACACCTGCGTTATAATAATGTATAAAGTTAGTAAGTACTAGCTTACATAACAAGTAATAAAAATGATTGTTAAAATAATGCAAGCATTCTTTCACACATCCGTCCACGTGTAACGTGCGTGCTTTGATTCGGTACAAAACCAAATAAATTTACATTACAAAACAAGTACATCCATTTGTTTTTAACAACTTTATTTTAACGCGTCTCTACCAGTTTCAGAAGTACTCAAAACTAACATAACGTCGTTGCATATAGAATATGAACGATGTGAAACTGCGTACATTTTGAGAAAATCGATAAAAACTGTTGGCAAACATTAATTATTTTATGCCAGAAAATTGAATTTTAACGCGTTTTTCTCACATGCTTCATATTCTATGAACAGTTTTTCTCACATGGTTCATATTCTATACACAGTTTTCGTCATAATTTCAAATACCAGTAGAATATTTATTTTTAATTTATTCAAAGTTGACAGTTTGACAGGCATCTCAAAATGATGTTAATAATGTTATGTACATATCAAGGCAATTGATTTGTGTAGTGGTATGCAGAGGATATGACTTTTTTTTTATTTTTTATTATGTATTATTTTGATTGTCCTCATATAGTATATTTTCTATCGCCTTAAATGTTTTATATTTGTACATGGCTCATATGTAGAAGATGGAGAATAAAAAATAACATTATATTTGTTGGCACTAATTCTAAAACCGGTAGTAATGTTAAAATGAAGTGGTTTAAAACAAATTGGTGTTTGTTTATATTGTAATCACGACAAGCTACAGAGAATACACTTTTTACGAAAGTTATTACAGGTTTTATTATTAATAATGAACGAATGTGTAGGGATGTAAATATTATAAATTCTGCCTTCTTATTCGCGCTATTGTATGCTTACTGATGATTATAATATGTGAGTATGTTTGCTTAGAAGCCAGTCAAGGTCACGGTTGTAAAACTCGGATATTAATTACTCATTACGATTAATTCAATATCTATACTGATTGCATTGATGTAGTATATTCTAAGTTATTCTGCGATTGGAGGCCTTCGCGTGTGTTCTTGCAGAACTCGGCGATACCATTTTCAAGGAAGTACGAGTAAAAGCATTAGGAATCCTAATTGGAGCAGATTAATTGCCGTGTACATTACACATTTTACACGGTCTATCGTATTAATAAAGTTAATACTTCTTATATTAAACTTTGTTGTGCGCACGAAATATGGAAGTGATTCGTGTTTGGCGAGTTTGCGGAAAAGTTCAAGGTTAAAGATCCTCACTTTTTATTGGTTTCTGGTGAATCCGCCAATTCTCACCACTTCTACTTTTCTTATTACATAGTCAAGCCATTGTTTAAAACTACAAATATGGAGGGTGGATTTGCATTATTTTTTTTGAGATTTAGAGGATTTCAAAATAGACAAGAAAAGTGAGTAATATATTTAATTGTTTTATATTTTGTTAGGGCAATCCTGATGGTTTTTTTTTTTAATTTTAGAAAGGGAGGAACTAAAATTTCGTAAATATGGGAGGTAGAAGATACAATTTTACCTAGGTATTTTGGTATATGTATATGTCATGGGGTGAAGTTTATCCTGGTTTTGGCGGCGGATTCGTCTGCTGAGTCTATTGAGTGACGGACCGAATCGAGAGAGACTGGTTGAGGAAGGCCTTTAGACCTCTCCAGCCAGATTCTCTCTGCCTTGCATCGCAGTTGGAAGGTTGGATTCATAGGTCTCTTTTATGCTCGACACACCGACATAAGGGTGCCTACCCATACCTCATTATTTTTTCTTCCCAAAACTGCCTATCCTTCTTTCCCTAGAAAGACCGACTACACAGCATCCCCAAAGATAACATGGGCCAGAAGGAAGTTTTTTCCGGTGTATGTATATATATGTAATATAACCTCCACATTACAAATGAGGAGGTTCTCCAAAGAATTGAAGGAGGAAGGCACCTGCTCAGGACCTTGTCCAAAAGGCGTGCAAGATGGATCGGCCATATAATACGACAAGAAGGCCTCTTGTATGCCTTAATGGAGGGTATGACCGAGGGGACAAACTCTAGGGGACGCCCACGCCGAGAGTACTTGGAGGACCTGCTGGTGGACTTACGCTGCTCATCATATGCAGACTTCAAAAGAGCCGCACAAGACAGGGAAGAATGGAAGAGAAAAATAGAGGAAATTGCTGCAAACCAATCCCAGGATTGAAACCAGAGAGAGAGAGAGATATGTAAAAAACGCCGTCAATTTTATCATTCACCTGCGTCCATTTTTGCACCAATTACTAATATATCTTAAATTTTTTCGCATATTTTTGGTGTAATTGCAAAGTTCTACCAGATTATTTTTACAATCTCATGATGTCTTCGACAAGACTATCCAATTTAATTTATTAGTTACTTATTTTAATACGAGTATTTTTCACGAGTTTCGTTCATGTCCAAGCTTCTTCATAGAAATATATATAACATTGGTTTTATCACTTATTTTGCTTTCTATGGATATCTTCATAATGTAACTCCAACTTACTTTACCATAAATACGTGGATGAGTCTTGATTTTTTCTAAAACCTCGTTTTAATCACTGATTTTTTCTAGTTTTAGTAAACACACTTATACGTTGTAATATTTGTATCGTTATTGTAAAACATAACGCTCTTTAGCTCATTCGTTGTTCTGGCCAACTTCATCACAAAACTAATTTCATTTAGTTATAATAATTTATAATGGACGCACAGCGAAAAGTTAACAAAAAATCTGAGTAAGAACTGACTGTAAAACCCGCACGGGTTACTAAACCCTTTAACATTCCAAGTTTTGTTGCCAGGCCGAGGGGCGTAGAACTGTAGTTGTGCTAAACCTAATGGCAACACTTTATTGATGAAAAAACTAAGTAAGATTGTTAATTCGTCTCAAGCCAAAGGCGGATGAAGGATAAAAACATCACACTGATCGCGATAAAAGAGCGGTTGTTTTATTATAAGAAGTTCAATACTGAAAAGAGGCAAATTATGGGTTAACTTGTTGAAAGCCAGCATACAAAAAATATATTTTTTCAATACGACGTAAAATATTTGACAGTTCTCACCTTTCTTACGAATTCAATTTTTATAACATTTCTTGTGTGATATATTACAAAAATTACAACAAAAAATTTAGATAAAACGAACTTCCTAATAATCACTCAAATCTATGCTTTCCACAATCGATTTATATAAAAAAAAATGAATAAATGTATAGATAATATTTTAATTAATGAGGATAGTATTAGCGAAAGTCAATCGAAAATCCGAAACAGAAAATATTATAATTTGAGGTTTAACTCTTTAAGTTAAAAAGTTTAAAATAAAAATAAAAGTAAACATAGACTTCGAATATGACTCCGTTCATATTATCAAGCGGCAGCCATTTTGTCCGCCATCTTTGGTGCCTGGCGCGTCATTGGCAATTAATTTGAATTATCCGGAGTGGCTAAACGCTATCCAGTATTTCGTTATGTCAAGAACGAGAATGGCCCAAGCGATTCTGACCTTGTTCTTCATATAATTTATTTATACATAAGGGGCAAAATCGCTTAAAAAATCCGGACGCGCCTGGGGGACTGCGGCCAATTAGAGGTTAAGATTAAGGTAAAGCTGTAACTTTGAAGAATTTTTTTATAAGGTTTTTCGTCTATCCCTATTGGTAATAAATATAGTGTTCGCCCTATGCCTAATTGTGTTTTTTTTACATTAGCTTCACACAGAACGCCTTGAGGAAAATCAATATTTCTGGGGCCTGTCTCATCTTTGGGGATGCTTTGTGGGGGGTCTCTTTAGAGAAAGGAAGGACAGAACGTTTTGTGAAGGAAAAGATATGAGGGGTGGGGTAGGAATCTAGAATCAATGTGTCTAGGCGTGACGGACGCATAAATCCATCCCTCCCACTGCGGTACAAGGCTATTCTTCGAGAGAGTTCAGCTGGAAAAGTAAAAAGGTCTTCACCAAACAGTCTCTCGCGATCCGAATATCGCCACGTAGTAGGTAGGCAAATGCATGTGCTGACAAGACCTAGACAAACCTTACCCCATGAAACTGTGCACCCTTGTTAAGTCATCAAACGTAGTAATATATGGAAGGGGTATTTATTGGTTATCCAATAAATGGTTCTTAGGGTGGCGGTACAAATTGAAGTATCTAATCAAGAAAACTGTTAATAATAACTAACTTAGAATCTATCTGATAATACTGAAGTATTTATTGATTTTTGATTTTACGAGTATTTTTGTAGAAATTATTTCAAACTCATTTTTTTTTAATAACTCAGTATAGGTAGAGGATTATTCTCGCAGCTAATAGTCCATCGTACATTATACCTACATATAGTGAACAGCGCTGTTGTTCGATTAGAAATACGTTTTGCAAAATTTAAAACAACGTATTGAATTTCAATGATAACAGAAAAATAACAATAGAATTTGCAGTGAAAACCAGTGGAGGATCGTGTCCTTGGGGTTACAAGAAGATTATAAGGATATTTCAAGTTTCATGCGGTGTTTTTATACAGAAATATTATATGCAGAGATGCAAGGTACTTACAGTAGAAGACCTTCAAAAGTTCACGTTTTCTTCGGCCGAACAATGAACACAAGTGGAAGAAAAAAAGTGTACCGGATCAAGCGTACCATGCATAACAGTCTCATCGCCCACGTATGACCGGCTGTTGTAGAGAAACAAAGTGTCGAATCATTCATATCGTTTATTTTGAAATAAAACATTTTTTTGTACATTCGTATAATTTGGAAATAAGTTAAGAACTTAAATTATATTACGTGGTACCAACTACCAACGAATTTTCCTTATCATTTTGGAAACTTAACCTACCCTCACGAACTTTGTTTTATACCTATATAGGTACATTGCCCGACGTAAGCAATACACGAATACTACACGGAGAAAAATGTTATTAAAAAAAAGATCATTTTAATAGTAAAAACGGTTAAAAACGGGACTGAAGTTCTTACGAACAAATTAACAGTGTTTCAATGTTTATTGGCTGGAAAATGTAAGAATAATTTGTTGGTATACGTACGAAATTACGTATACTAACAAATTATTCTTACATGATCCCGCCAATAAACATTGAAAGCCTGTTAATTTGTTCGTAAGATATTCAGTCCCGTTTTTACTATTAAAATGATCGTTTTTTTTAATAACATTTTTCTCCGTGTAGTATAACTATGGAGCGATCAAAATGGCGCATCTTCTGACATAAGAACTTCAACCATCAGAAATGTTTTTTTTATGTGAATATCGAACAAGACTCCCAACTGCTTCCGTCTGGAGCAAGGGAGTCTATGGGATCGCCAATGGGAGTATATTGTGAGGCTGAAGGCAGTGGGGAGTGGAAGGAGGTAGTGTGGAGAACGGCATTGAAGTATTACATAACAAGTTGTTATTATACTACTAGCGCAGACCCGTAAAAAATGGGACAGTATAACTTCTTGAAAATCAGTTTCAATTTTGAAAACGACTTTAAATTCAAACGAAATTTGAGTTCATTCAGCCAGAGTCACGCAGGACGCACAGACATCCGAAATTAGTATTTTTTTAATTATATCTACCTATTAGGTACAGTTTCCGTCTTCGTTTGGTTTTCGACCAGGTCGGTTTCATCAAGCCACGAGCATTTTTAGATCAGTCCCTGACTGGGAGACCAGTCTAAAAACACTCACAAATACAGACATATTAAAAACGCAAAACAACGTAGTTTCACCAAGAAGTGTGTTAGAAAAATGAAATAACATTACCGTCAGTTGTTATTAATGTATTTTTCTGCAGCATTTACAACAGTTATTATCCATTAAGCAAAATTGAGGTTTGATATTCTTCAAAGTTGAATATTATAATTCGGATTTCATACAACACTTAATCTTAATAATTATTTAACATAATTTCAAGGCCTCCAGGAATAGATAAAAACGGTTATTTTCGCGCTTGTCTAAATAGCTAACCAGTTTGTTAATTGGGCGAGTCTGTAGAGTCTGTAGGCTGTCGGCTGTGTAGCTGTAGTGGAGGCTGTATTATAGTTAAAGGATGTATATCTGCGGCGGGATGGCTCTACCTGCGATGATACCTAGTATAGGTACAGGTGTACTCGTATACTGGAGACATCCGGGAGGAAAAACCCGGCATTGAGATGTCATTTTTATACGGTTTTATTTTTAAAGTACACTTTACGTCATCATTAGCAATGATCTTTCTCTGAAGTGGATTTTGGTTTTGTAGGTCGATTATTTGTTAGTCCTAAGTTTTATTAGACTTCTTTATACCCCTGTGTTTATTGAACTCTCTTTGCTCAGCTAATAGTCCATCGTACCTTATACCTACCGGGGTATATAATAGACATCATTTGATAATGTAGAGCGGTCACTAAGCATTATGGGATAGGTTTGGTTATAAAGTGAATAAAACAATCACAATCAAAAACAATCATTCAATAATCTTAATATATAAAACAAAGTCGGGTGAGTTACACCATTTATAACTCAAGAACGGCTGAACCGATTTTTATGATCTTTGATTTGTTGGATTTGTCTCCGTCCCGATTAACAGAATAACCATTAAAACATCGGAAAAAATCACGGGAAAATAATTATGAAGAAAATTATTTTTTTCATATATTTTGAATCGAACGGTTTTTCAAATAATGTGCGTTAGTCGACATAATTTGAATCAATTCGAACTGTCAATGGTGTATTGTCATGATTAGTCAACAGATCAATTTCATTTTTTGAACTTAAGAGTATTTATTTTAACTTAATTTATTTTAGCTAATGTTTATTGATTCTGGGGCCTACGAAGTTTGCCGGGTCACTTAATAATATAAAAAAATGAATGTTTCTTTGAGTGTCCCTTGTAGGTTCCTAAACCATTCATTCGATTGCGATAAAACTTTTGAGATTTGATGTGTGCATGCCCGGGATGGTTTCTATATATATAATTGTGAGCTATGGTATTATGAAATTATTTCCTATACTATTCATCCGATTGCGATGAAACTTTAGTGGTTGTTGTCGCAAAGGTTTCAAATATACTATATATTTTCTATATATACTGGTGAGCTCTGGTGTTATGCAATTTATACAAAAAACTGCAATAGGTGGCAGCGAGTTGTTTGAGAAGTTAGTGTATTTCATATTGTTTAGGAACAATTTATTTATTTTAAATGGAATTGCAACGCATGCTGGGAACTCGCTGGTAAAATAATAATAATTTCGAAACTCACGAAAGAAATCTTAGTAGGTAACCTAACCTAACCCAACCCAACGAAATTAAACTTCGTAAGTATTTAGTTTTATTGTTCTATTATTTCAATTATTCATAGACTATTGTTTTCTAAACAACAACGATGATAGATTTTTTTAATCTCTTCAATATAGTTTAAAGATAAAATAATTCCTAATAATTAAACCACGATTGTATAATGCTAATATACTTTGAGCATACACTACACCTTAAGAGCGATTGACCAGCAGCTGAGAATAAAAGTTTAAAAATGCTTGCAACTGTACGGGGAGGTTCCAATGAGAAAGATGGATTATTCCCCGTATCAAATATTTTGAATAAAAAAATTAATATAGATTTATTTCATTCAAAACTTGCTTTAATTTATACCTACATTCAAGTAAGCAATAAAAATGCTCAAAACGCACGATGATAAATTATTACATATAGTGTATTTCTTGTTAGTATTTTTTGATCATAAGTATTTATGATTTTTCAATAATGTCTAAATAAAATAAATGTGTAATAAACAATTGAAATATTTTAGTTTGTAAGACCTAAAATAAATAGAAAAACTGAGGTATTTTTATCACAAAACACGTTCTCGGATTTATTTTTTAATGATTTTAATTTAACTAAAATTAAAAATTTTAAAACTGTGTTGACTAGATTATGTATTGATTTATTTTGTTGTATGATTTATATGATTTGAAATTTGTGTTAATAGAATCGAACAAATCTGCGAACAACCAACGGTATAACCTTATTATATTAAAACACGCTTAGTTATTCAAGTTTTTAAAACTGCGTGTACCAGATAAAATAACAATCTTTTAAAATCAATTTATGTTTTTGTGTAAAAAAGAATCAATACCTCTGAAATTTGATTTAAAAATGACTAATTTCCGGTATTCTCTGGTAATAGACTCTTAACACGAATGTAGACATTTTAGATTGTAAACAATCATACGAGATGGAGACATTTTCAATTGTACTTAGAAAACAAAATATTTAAAGCTAAACTGATTGAATCTCTATCACATGATGCGAAAGTTACACTCATTTTTAATATTGTCGTTGTTCTTATGATATCTTATTGTTTATGTTTCTTTTGTTTTCGTTTACATTGTAGTATGTATGATCACTTAATTAATCGCAACTGGTTTATCATATACTCATTATTTTATGTGAAAATTATAATATTATTATAAAAAAATAATGTGACAGTTAAATATAATAAATTTAAAAAATCAACTCACCTTTTATCTCAAGACAATCAGCTTGATCAGCGAAGCTTCGGCTGATCTTTCCCAATACAATAAACCAATCAAATAATGGGAAAGCTAGCGAAGAATCACTTGGCCATATAAACAATACCACTTAATGTCACTCACGAGTCCTACGTGAGATAATTCAACTCAGCAAAAATTTTAATCGCATCTCTCAGCAATAAAGTGCTAAGTGTTTCCATCAGCTGATCCCGAAGAGATTTCACTTTCTTTCTAACACCCGATCTGTTGACTTTATCAATTCGCACGATTCTCTTTGTTAAATGCAGCGGCTATTATGTATTATGTTGTATATTATTGAAATTGTTGAAACTGTGTCACAGAGACAAATATCAGTTGTTGGTATTTAATCAGTACGTAATTGAAGAGGTTTCAAACACTTTTTATTCAATGTTTGAATCAAACAACACTTTATAATTAACTCAATCTCAAGGTTTATATTCTCTCTGATAATCGCTGTGCTCACAAAAATAATAATTTATTTTTAACCCGTCAAAATGATCACTTCGTACAAAGCCGCAATCACGTTACAACAATAAACACTCATAGCTCGAAATGTCGTAATTTGAGAGTTGCATAATGAAATAATTCACTGTCAATGCTGCGAGAACACGGTAAGACTTGAACGTTTCCGCGTTTTTACAAACTTCGACATTCACCACGACGATTACGCTGTGTTTTGACTTACAAATTCTTTTGTAAACTTGTCGTCAAAACAACAAAAGTCACAACTCATCACAATTAAAAATAAATTAAAAAGTAATTATTTAAAACTGTTTTCACAAATTAAAAAAAGTGTAATTTTAAACTTGTTTTTTATGAATATTTTATTGCTTGTATTTCACGGTTTATAAGCGTCGTTTTTTTATGCGTCGGCGTCCGCGTTTTAGTCCGGCGTCGTCGGTTATTCGTTCGGCACTGATCGTTGGCCGCCTTGTCGCGGGGCTGATACCTGATCGGCCGATCGGCTGATACGGCCGCACAGCGACTAGGAAGGAAGACGGCCGCCGCCGAACGCTCAAGGTCCGTCAAGAGGAAAATGTTTTCATCTCGGAATTACTTGGACGAGTAGCGACACCTTACTCCTTGACGTTATGTGCTCCGGGTAACGTATGCAAACTTTGTCGTTAGTTGTCGGGAGTATGTTGATTTTTAACTTCATTATCTATCAACGCACTTTGAATGCAATAAGTAACTCTTGATTAGGGTATTGTGCTAAAAAAAGTTTTCATATAACTACATATTTTTGTTATTTCAATTTTAAGCTGTGTGAAAAATCAGTTTAATTTTTTATTAATAGAAGACTGAATTATTTTGTGTTTAGTTGATAAATTTAGTTTAAAAAAATAATAATATTAAACATTCCGCCAATAAATTTATTTTTTATTCTGTAAATTTTGTAAAAAGTATAAATGAATTGGAATTTAAAAAATCAAAATTAAGATATATATAAATCAATAATCTAGGCACCTTCCTAGGAAAGTAAATACAATTAGTTTAGGTTAGGTTTTCTTTTCAAAATGATTTCTTATGCCATTTTTTTTTTTACATTAGAGGAAAAAATTCTCTCGGGGCCTCTGTCATCTTTGGGGATACTGTGTAGAGGTTTTTTTTTAGGGAAAGGAAGAAGAGGATGTTCTAGGAAGGAAAAAGTATGAGGGGTGGATAGAAGTCTGGAGGTCAATGTGTCTAGGGGTGACGGACGTAAAAATCTACCCCTTCCACAAGGCGATGGGTCCGGAGAGTCCAGCTGGAGAGGTCTTGATTAGGTTTCCTTCAACCAGTCTCTTCCGGTCCTGCCCGCCAATACGTCACCCGTGAACCATGAACCATGAACATGAACAATACAATGAATCCGGGCAACCCTGCTAAGTCACCAAAAGTAGCGAACTACTTGGGGTGACCTTTGGCGGAGATGTTGGTAATTCAATAAATGGTTCCCGGGGCGGCGGTACCCAAATCCATCTCGCAAATTGTTTATAAGATATTTAGGTATTGATCCGGAACAGAACAGGACCAATATAGTGGTTTTTAAATTAATGTATTGGAATGATTAATGATGTGTTGATTAATGTTTTGAATTGACTTATTGACGTAGTGTAACGGAATCAAAAAATATATTAACTAACCGATCTATAGTTAATGATAGCACGTGATAATCGATTAGTGCGATGAGAAGTTTTAGGAACATAATATGTTACGTAAATATTTCAGAGCAAAGTAACAACAAATTCTCTGCAATTCTCATAAACTTGACCAAGGTTAAATTTATCATTTATATTTGCTTTGGGAAATGGATTGAAAAAAATATTAGATGAAATGCGTCACTCGTAATCCTAGCATTTAAAACACCAGGATACAACATAGCAGAACCGATATTCTGACTCAGCATAAATAGCATAACACAAGGAATGATGCTGATTAATGAACATTATTGAAAATAAAAATAGATGTTTGTTTTCTGTATAGGTATAAAATATATGCCAGGGAGCACAATTAATTTTCGTTTATTAATACGAGTCTCAATTGTTTAGGATTTTTTAAATTTACAAATACCTACATAATTATTATATTCTCTGCAGTAAACTCGTATATTATAATGAACTTACGCAGCCGTTCTTGCCTTTCTAGCAATTGATCGGGGTTCGGTACAATCGTGGCTTTCAAAAAAAAAAACATAATTTGATTTTTTAAATAATTTTATATAAGTTAAATAATAATAAATAAAATAAGATTTTTAATAGCGGTGAGCTGTTGCTTAAAAATATATATTGTTGGAAAAGATATGTCGATGATATATTTTTATCACGGGTCTGCTCTAGTATTACATATATTACGTAAACTAACATTTTTATTTCTTATCATTATTATACACGTTCCTCAGCAACTAGAAAATATCCATTATGCATTTTTTTTTCAAACTAACTTAGGAATAGGCAGAGAGGATAGACCGCCAAACAACTCAGTTCTGACACATATTCTTCGCCTCATTTATATTCGCACATCGGAAGTGGTTTTAAATTAATTTTATTTAATTGCTAACTGGTACCAAACACACACTTAAATATAATAAAAAGCCAATCGCCAAGCCAATTCGAAATATTCTAAACAATTAACAAATATATAGGGTACTGCAGGTTTGCAATTTAAATAACATGCTCCTGCTTATTTATATTCTCTTAACTGGAAATTTAAGTTCTTTATTTTTATTTTTATTCTTGGTTTTATTTTTATTTTTATTGTATTTTTATTTTTATAACGTATGTAAGCTTTTGATGGTAGTGTAACAAATAATAAAATCAAAATAAGAAGGTATGTAAATATTTATTATATATATTTACTTTTGCTTTCTTACACATATCTTTTTAACACATATCTCTTTTAATGCATATCTATATTAATACATATTTTTAATGCATGTCTCTTATGATTGATATCCTTTTTAAATATATATACTTATTATGTTATTTACCCGCCTCGGAACAGACTTCGTCTAGTGAGGCAGGTAAAGGAACTTGTAGTGAACCTACCCTGGCCTTACTAACTTCTATGGGTCTCGGGACCTCCTGTAATGTACCTGTGGGGCTACCCGGCACCCGTTGTAATGATCCGTAGTCGTCTACCCTTGGTTTTTCTATTCTTTCCCTTTAACACTAGCTGTCGGGATCTACTGGCTACGCTACCCTTATCTTTTGGCCTTCGATCAATATTCCCTTGTATCTAGCTACACCTAACTTTTCCTTAAACCCCTGCGATTTTCTCACAGTAAATAAGATTTAAGATTTTATTGCACATTATTCCTATTTACCCCGTTGTGTGATTTTTTGATTCGGTAATTACATTTGAATGTGTAAATTAATACGCATACACATGTAGAGGAAATAATGTAGTGTGTGGTAACCTCAGATTCTTTAGAGGAAAGTGTGAAAGACTCCCGTTTGATAAACTAATCCCGTTTTTAGATTGTTTTGTTTTTTTTTTCAAACCTATCCGTATTACCCGCCTTCTCTCAACTTGGGTAAGTATGTCATTGACGCTAATTCTACAGTAAATTGTCACCCGGTTTATAAAATTCAAAGTCGTAGTTTTCTTACCCGATTTTTTCCTGTCTATAGGTTTACATTGGGTTATTTTTACATTACGTGTACAGTGTGTATTATGACATACATGTCGGTATCCTTGCGAAGCTCTCAATGTCGTCGTACTGCACCTAAATGGTCAAGTTATTTTGTTATTAGTATACACTACATGTACTGGGGAAGAGGAAGGTGGGGAGGGGTGATAGGTGGATTTTTGGGGGATATTGTTTCCTGAATAAGTCGGCTCCTCCTCTAACCAAATAGATACTGGTGACCAACATTCCAGACAAAGACTCAATCATTACGTTTGCTAGGATGGTCCTTAAGTCCTGATTTTGTTCTCTTGCATGAACTTCATTGCTACGAAAGGGTCCCTTCACGCCAGATGAAAGAGCGCAGAGTCCTCATGTTACTTCCAGTATTATCCCGACTTCCTTTCCTCCAGATTTGATTTTAACTCGACTGATTCTAGAAGGGGTATGTCCATTTCTTCCCTTATCATGACTCTACTCGCGTTGAGTGCGTACGGAGCCGTTTGAGATGATCCTTTCGTCTCCTTCGTAGGATAATCATTGGCTTGCGTTCCTCGCCTCTGAGAGCTGACATAACTTCTACCTCGTAAAAACTATGTTTGCTTTCAGGTCGACATCGATGACAAATACGCAAATGGTCGATTGTTTGAATGCCGCGCCAGCGTGTCAAGTCAATACAAACTACACCTTCCTCCTCACGTGCAATTCGTATCTTTGACACCGTCGAAGGAATCAAAATCACTCCTCAAAAAAACAGTTGTGGGCTGTTTAATTCAGAAAATGTTTACGTACCTCACCGAGGAAGTGTAATTTCGCAGGGCAAATATGGATTGGTGGACTGTCTGATCTTGTTGTTTGCAGTGGTTTTTTTATTGAAGGTACTGACCCCTCGTGTAAGGAATTAGGTAAGGTTACCCATCTGTTCAGAAAGGTATGAAATGGGAAAAAGGGTTGAATTGCGTAATCTGAAGGTTGAAGACTATCTGTCTTATGATTGTGGGTCCAATGGAATCCTTTAAAATTGAAATTTAAATCTCTATAATATTAATAGCGTAATCGATTGAGGGTAAGTATATGTCTGTTGGAATCATAATACTAAACCGAAGTTGAATACATTATGCTGGTTCGTTAACCTCTGGCGGAATGTGATACCCGAGAAATGTTTATATAAGGCCCATTTAATTGTTTGTTTATAAAACATTTGGTTTGGCCTACTGCCCTAGATCGGAGGATTCTGATTTCAAGGTGAGGTACCTCTAATATATTCATGTTGGATCTCGATAGTGATAATATCAATAATAAGATGATTTACAGAGCGCCGTTTTAGGGAAACTCGTATATATTTGCATTGTATTTATTGAGGTGAAGGTCACAGGTGACGAAATGACGTTAGTGCTAGGTATATTTGGGATGACCTAGTGCCGGATGGTAAGTACCGTTGATAGGTGAAATCTATGGTTAGGTATTTCAGAATGACCTACTTCCTGTATAGGTATTTTGGTGGATGACCTATATTCTCAGTTAGGCATTTTCATTTTATTGGAAGGTGAAGGTCATAATTGACGAAATGATTTTAGTACTAGGTATATTTGGGATGACCTAGTGCCGGATGGTAAGTACCGTTGATAGGTGAAATCTATGGTTAGGTATTTCAGAATGACCTACTTCCTGTATAGGTATTTTGGTGGATGACCTATATTCTCAGTTAGGTATTTTTGTTGACCCAATTTCTAGTTAGGTACTTTGTGATGCGGCTGAACATACATCACGCTAACCTGTGGAAAAACGATCTATAAAATGTTACATTTTGTTAGTGTCAATCATGCTATTTCGCAAAAAAATCGTAGACACGTACAACTGCTGCAAAGCTCTCCGAGGTCTGGAAAATGTATAATATTGAGCACTTACCGAGATCTCTCCAAATTACCAATTTTCCACTGGGAATACAACAGCTTGGCAATATTTCACTGTGTTTATCTTACCTTAAAATTACAAAATTTGTGAATTTAATTTCTCAATATTGCTCCCTGATCTAAGAAAAATATAACTATTTCTAAGTGGCTATCTCCTTTGATTTCATTGTACTTAATGTTCAAATTCTAAAGTTTTCTAAATTGCGCAATATCCCTTTCCGTACTTTTTTATGACATTATTTAAAGTTATCTAACGTGAAGGATTTATTTAATTTTCGAACGAAACAAAAATGGAGTCCGTTTTCCTCTCAAGTCCGTTGTAGTATATTTATTTAAATTTATTTAATTCGTGAACTTAATCCTCCTTCCTTTATTTTTATATCACCTTGTGTTATAATAATGCACGATGTTTACTGTTGATTTATTTTAATTATTTGAGATTTTTCTCTTTTCAATCACATTTAAATAATAACCGCGAATAATTTTTAATTTTCACATAAATTTATCAAATTAGATAATTATTATTTTTCCGAACGCCTTCCTATTTCACAATAATAACCGAACTCTGTCTATCAATACTTTGATTATTATTTTATTTAAACTTTAAAATAAACTTTTTCTACACTTAGATGTACGCACTTTAATTTAAGCACTCGGATTTATTTTAAACTTTATTTTTAGGCACTGTTAAATATTTATAAAACTAATCACTTTTGTTATTTAATTTTTAATTTTTATATATTTTATAAACTTCACTGAAGTGTTGATCATTTTGGGCCACGATAATCAATTTGTTTACACTCTTTATTTTTATTTATCACCATTTTTATAACTAAATTAATAAGGTAATTATTTCCACTAAAACTTTTCCGTTTAAATGCAAGTCACTTTAATTGTTAACACTAATAATTATTATTTAATTCATCTCTTTTACTTTCACTTGATAAGAATAAAACCAAATTCTAAAGAAAACTCTAAGTGTTGAAAATTATTTTGAACGAATTTATAACAACACTCTTCAATTATGTAACTGGACTTAGAACTTTTGATCTGTAAATTTCACTTTGAAAGTTAGCCGTACGTATGTCGCGTTATTGTAGATAATCCTTCCGTTGTCGAATCAACTGTCATTCTGAGCTCGTCATCAGCATTTATACCTCCCTCCTCTCCAGAACATCTTAACTCCACTTGTCCTGGCATAAAATAATGATTCCTATCAACTCGTAATTTTTTGAAATGGACACATTATTATCGACTGTCTTGACTTAAGTCATTTTGTTTCGTGAAGAAATATTTTTTAGTTGCAACCCCCCTAGCTATTTCACTCACTCGCGGAATTCGGATCCGGACTGGTAAATATAATCAACTATTCGCCCAACCTTTCTGAGAATACAGTTCAAGTGGATATTTTTTTTATACATATAAAATTTATTTTGTAAACGAATATGTCCATGATCGCGGACACAATGCGAGCCTGTCACTGGGTGCAAATACGCTATTTTCCCGTTGATTGAGTACATCTCTCTTCACTTTCAAATTTTTTGATCCAAATTTTAACTGAAATACCTTCAAACTCTTTCAACTTTATAATCGATCATTTAGTTGCACATTTTTCCTTCGTTTTTCGCTGAATTTTACAGCAAAAATGGCTTTCGCCATGCCCATCTATGTATGTATTAAATTTCTTTCTGAAACCGGTAGAATACCTATATTCGTCATTATGTGCATTCTATTCACCCTCGAATCGTGCTAATTTCGATGTGATTTAATTTTTTGGCACCATTTTCTGATTTTAAAAAGGGTTTCCCTTCTATAAAACATTTTTCCCTCTTTCCAAAGTGATTTGCCATGTATTCAAACGCTTTCCAATAATTTAAGGGGAACTTAATTTTGTCAAAGCATTTTTTCTTCCATTTTCTTGCACCTTCACTACAAACGTATCACCAATTCGACCCCGTTTAAATGTCATCTTTAATTGTTTTATTCAAAGTACGTAAGTATTTTGTTTCACTCACTCTGGGGAAAAGCATTAATATCCATAAAATATCTATGTTTATCATTCGATTTGTTTATATCCCAAGACTCCGCTGTTTCTGTTTACGTTACGTATTATTTTAATGTGTTTCCTCTGTTTAGATTATCTCATAAGACCAATGTATTTTTTTACGACCTCTAAAGCTATAAAAGGGTCCTTAATTGCTAGAAATCATGTTCAAATTTTGATGTGTTTATGTTTTGAATTCGTCGGCGGCCGATAACCTTTTATATCTGAGTTTCTCCCTTGTTAAATCACATATGTCTATACTCTGGTTTTCCTTTTAATTTCATGGTTCCGTACGTCCAACCATTTCCTTCTATTTTCCAACAAAATTGGCTGTCGGTTTTCAATAATATTATAACCCTCGCATTAAGATTAAAGCTGTTTTCAGTGTTTTAAGCTATCCGCCATCTGTCGATAAAGTACGAATTTTCCTTGATTTTCTTTTCGATTTGCCGTTCCTCTCGACTCACTATACCATATCAACTCTCATAATTGTATATTTCCCGTTTTCTGATTTATACAAATCTTAGTTCGGAATTCTCGTTCTGTCTCGCCTTTTACGTCAATTTTCACCAATGTTCGTAAGTTTTTTAACACCTCAATCATTGTGTGTAACTTTTCCTTTATCGTACTGACGCATTTTATACATCTGATTTTCATAATCATTTTACGTGAACTTTTTTTGTCATCTCGGAGGCAGTTTCTTCCCGTACTTCAATGGTTAATTATCCCTCTACTGCACTCGTATTGTAAACATTTGCTAGGGTCATCGTTCCGAATGCACTGATCGTGTGACTTTGTTTATTTCTCCGGGCATGAACCCTTATTCGATTTTAATAAATCTCAAGGTTGGATCCATTAGTTTCTTGAATTATGTCTCAAGTCCAAAGTTCAAAGTGGTCTTTCATATATTGTCACGCCTCCTGTTTCTTGATTGGATAAAACTTTTCTGTGAGACTCCTCCCTTAAAGTTTTAAATATCACGTTTTTATTTATCGACATCTTTCGATGGAAGGAGAAATCACCATAATTTTGTTGTTTTACAGATCTCTCTAATAGTTTGTTGATTTATCGCAGGTGTCGCTATAGTGTCCGATTTGAACTTCGTTTGGGTGGGAAAAAAAATTGTATGAGCTTTTCCGATGAAGAAAATGCTTTTTTTTTTTTCTCTTTCGAAAGTAATGTTGAAGTCGTCACAAACTGAAAATTGTAAACCATTCAATTTATATTAAATAAACGCCCGGGTTGCCGGCACTGAAACTGAAGCGCATTAAGTCGATAATCAATTATTATTAGATTTCTTTAGTCGAGTAACGAACAATAAACGAATTTGATGTTTCCTTCGAAAGAATTTTTGAATATTGTAATATTATTGTGAAAGTTTACAAAATAATTATTGACATCGAAAAAACGTATGTAAAAATAAGTTACTAACTAAGGGTGGCGTTTACCAATCAAACTCAGCTATCTCTAAGTTAAATGCAGATGGCGTCAGAATACTGAGAACAAGTATTTATTTGCTGCAATACGATTATTCGTTTTAACCAGGAAGAACACTTGATATGTAAATGATTTGAAATAAATTACAGCTTGTCTAATTATTTATTGAACGTACTGTAACAGAAAATATTTGCATTTAAAGAATCTAACGTTTTTTAACCCCTCAGGCCTCGGGCCTATTTTGTAGAAAGGTAAAAATATTTCAGCTTTGCAATAAAATCCAAATAAATAGAATATTACAAAATTCATCCGAAAACTAGAAACTGTTTGTGAAAGGTGCCGAAATACGCTTTCAAATTTTTTAAATCGAAATTAACCTTATAAGTTTTAAATATAAAATATTTGAATGCAAACAAAAATATGTTCAAAAATGGTTCACCTTATATTTTTCTAACTAACTGATATCAAAACATACATATTTTATTAGGCAAATGATATCTAATAAACGTTATCGCCAGCTATTTTTTGTGTCGTTTCATGTAATAACAATTTACCTTTAATTGGCCGTTGGCCCACCGGTGGCCACCAATGAAAATTATTATTATTTTTTTTTTTTAAATCATTATTTGTTTACGAGTTTCTATTACAAAAAAATATTATTAGTAACAATAGTTGTATAAACTACCAAAATCTGAAAGAATTGTTACTGTAAACTTATAAAATGTGACACAAAAAAATTCTGAAGTGGCGTTTGATTTTAAAAAAAAACTGGCTCTGCAAAGGTTAATAAATTTTTTTTTAAATTGCTGTCGGAAACATTGGATTTTAAAAGCGTACATTTTAATTATTTTGCGGTTTAATTTTAGATTTGATTATAAAGCGTGGTATTTTTCCTTTCTTAAACCGTTTAGATTATATTTTTAACCGTGATAGTAAGGGAGACACAATGATTTATTGAGACCTTGTGAGTTGTTTTGAAATCTGAACAAAATAGCCTGTAGTATTAAAAAGACTCCCAATTGGTTAAAAACATTTTGTTTGAAATGAAAGGTCCTTCTAGTTTGTTATGTGTCATTCGGTAGTGTTAACATTTAAAAGTGAAATAGATTTGACTTCTGATTATTCCATCAATCAGTCTGAAGAAGCCAGGGTCACATTGTTGAAGATAGAACGATGAGTCGGACTTCTTCACGCCACAACACGGTACGGACCACGGAATCGTGTTCAACAACATCGATAAGAGATATTGTTTGAGATACCTGAACAAAGATGATCTACATACCTACGCTTATTTAATAGTCCGTTGTTAAAATGGATCGTGTAAATTGTTAACATGGCCTTCCATTTGACTTTGACTTTTCTGTTTGTTTCCCACAACAACGAAAAATGCATTCAAATTATTTGATTAGGATCATTTTTGTTAATGCATTTGTATTGTCGGTTGTATTTTTTATTTATTTATTTTTTATTTATATATTGAAAGAACAGTTATAATTATACATCGGATTATATGCACTAACAAGGTGCCAAAATATGCATGCAAATATGCACTAAAAAGGCCGAAATATGCACTAAAAAAGGCCGAAATATGCACTAAAAACTCTTGATATGCCCAAAATATGCACATGCAAAATCAAAAAAACCATTTTTATTTTTATGTATTTTAATTAAAGACTTTACAAAAACAGCGAAATATTTTTTAAATTATGCATAGTTTTTGTGACAGTATAAAATTAAGTATTTTTCCAAAATTTCGAGCGCAAATTTGTGACGTTTGTCACCCAATATTAATTTGTACGCCAAAAACGAACTCTCTACGTCAAATGACGTCGCAGGACAAAATTTAATGCCATTTCTGAAGATACCTGTTTAGGCAGGGTATGTATGACCTACAGCGTTGGAGTAGGCATGTCCTTCATGTCTTCAAGACTCGGGTTCTTTTCTGAAATTGAATTAGGAAGGGCTTTGGCGAGTTCGATCATTGTTTTCAGTATTTCTATTGATTTAAATAGAGGAAGGTTTTTTGTTTACAATTTTTCTATGGCATCTGGTGGAAATGTATCGAGATGAGGGCGATATTCTGTTTAATGAATGCGTCTTCAAATGCTAGCTTGCTTGACTGAATGGTCTCAGAATTGTCAAATTAACCAACGAAATATGCACGATTGGGAAAAAAGCCGTATTTAGACAGTTATATGCATGTGCATATGCAAATATGCATATGCATATAATCCGATGTCTAGTTATAATATATCAACAAACAAGTCCTGCTAAGCCAATTGCATTGGTTTGTCAGCAGGTGCTTATAATTTAGTTACATATACAGAATTTACATCTTATATCTAGAGATTTAACTTTTATTCATACATTTTTCATACACAATATAATTTTTTTTTTCCGATAGCCAATTGTTCACCATATATTTAACCTTATTCATAGAATAACATTGCTTTATAGTGTCAGATAATAAATTAAATATCTTCGGTATGTTGCATTCAAACGTTCTCTGACCGTACTTATTATTAAATTTCGGAACTATTAACCCGTCGTTGCGCGTGAATCTAGTGCTGTATTTATGTTCTAATTTCTCTTTATGCTGCGGGGTAAATATATGCTGAATTATAATTTTGTGCCATAGTATAAGCCTTATCAGGTAAAATTTTGGCGCTCTAACAACAACAGTGTATTTGTGTCTCTGAAAATATTAGGGACGACTAATAATTTTACAATTGTGTTTTCTACCACTTGGACTTGTTTCAGATTGGTTATAGTAGTATTTCCCCATATTGTTATTCCATATCTTATATTAGATTCTGCCAATGACATTTAAATTATTGTAAAGTTTGTTGGAAAGAAAGTTCATAAATTAGTATTGTTTTTTTTTTAATATTGTATCAATTATTTTATTTTTGACGGTCCCCGTGGTCGAGGTGCAAAGCAATATAATGGCAGTTCGAGACATAAATTCTCGCGATTCATTATCCGCTGAGATGCGGCAGTGCGAGGTTGTTTGTTCGCGCTGCTCTTAATGACAACATATTCCATTTGTATTTGTAATAATCGTGTTTGGTGACCAGATCTGAATAGCCAGGTACTTCCCTTCTTCACCATCTCACAATATAACCCAATTAGGGACGCCATAGTTTCACTGGCTCTAGGAGGTTGGGAGCAGTTAGGCTAGGTTAGGTTAGGTTAGGTTAGGTTAGGTTAGGTTAGGTTAGGTTAGGTTAGGTTAAGTTAGATTAGGAGGCTCTAGGAGGTTGGGAGCAGTTAGGTTAGGTTAGGTTAGGTTAAGTTAGGTTAGGTTAGGTTAGGTTAGGTTAGGTTAGGTTAGGTTAGGTTAGGTTAAGTTAGGTTAGGAGGCTCTATGAGGTTGGGAGCAGTTAGGTTAGCTTAGGTTAGGTTAGGTTAGGTTAGGTTAGGTTAGGTTAGGTTAGGTTAGGTTAGGTTAAGTTAGGTTAGGAGGCTCTAGGAGGTTGGGAGCAGTTAGGTTAGCTTAGGTTAGGTTAGGTTAGGTTAGGTTAGGTTAGGTTAGGTTAAGTTAGGTTAGGAGGCTCTAGGAGGTTGGGAGCAGTTAGGTTAGCTTAGGTTAGGTTAGGTTAGGTTAGGTTAGGCTAGGTTAAGTTAGGTTAGGAGGCTCTAGGAGGTTGGGAGCAGTTAGGTTAGCTTAGGTTAGGTTAGGTTAGGTTAGGTTAGGCTAGGTTAAGTTAGGTTAGGAGGCTCTAGGAGGTTGGGAGCAGTTAGGAACTTAAAAAAATATATATTTGTATAAATAAAAAATAAAAAACTATAATACGTGTTGTCATATTATTGATGGAATGTTTGAGTCACGAAATGTTGACCTGATTAAATTTAAAAATATTAATTGTTACATAAATGATTCATTATTCTTGTTTGGGTACTTTCAGATTGTTTTAAATGTACAAAGAAAAGTAATTTAGATTATTAATTATAATTTTTCGACTGATCGAAACAATTTCGCCACCTTTCCATCTTGGTGAATTGCACAAATCACCGTCAAATTACATATTATAGTTGTGCGAATTTTCATCATCGTTGAGTGAGATAATTTGTCGCGTTGCCCAACTGTTCGAGGAAGAGTTTGTTTGGCATGCGGCATTGGTACAGGGCAAGTCGGACAGGTAAGAGTGGTAAAATGAAAGTAAAATAAATAACGCATGACCGTGAGAAGCAGTGACAGTGACTGAGACAAGGTCGCCCGGT
Organism: Limnephilus auricula; assembly: GCA_951813805.1. Taxonomy (NCBI): domain Eukaryota; kingdom Metazoa; phylum Arthropoda; class Insecta; order Trichoptera; family Limnephilidae; genus Limnephilus; species Limnephilus auricula. Next base: position 27,430,545 of record OX638398.1, on the reverse strand, counting down.
GACCGGAACCGGGGACACTTGAGACTTGAGACACATTGCACATTGAACCAGTCTTGCCATGTGGATGGTTTTTACCGTGAATTCATGGTTTTTTCTGTCATTTATACCACGTAGAACCATGTTTTTACCGGTCATCAAAAGTGCTTACTTTTGAGTGGGATACGTCTTTTAGCATGTGTCAAATGGGGAAATCCTGAAATCAGCTAGGGTTCATAATGTTTCATTATCTAATTTAACTTTGTTAATAAGGAATGTAATATTTTTTTTTACATTAGCTCCACACATGAGGCCCTGAGAAAAATAATTTCCCTCAGGGCGTATGTCATCATTGGGGAAGCTGTGTGGAGGGTATTTTTAAGGAAGGAGAGGAAGTTCTGGGAAGGAAAAGGGTATGAGGGTTGGTTAGGAATCTGGGGTTTAGTGTGTCCAGATCATCCGCCGCCAAGACCTAGACAAACCTCACCCCCATGAACCGGGCACCCCTGCTAAGTCACCAAATGTAGCGAACGACTTAAAAAAAAAAATTATGTACTTATTCAGCAGGTAACTTTAATTAGGTGCCTACACTTACTTAGCTACTCTAAAATTTAGAAAAAAAATGATTGGAGAATTATTTAAAAATAAACTATATTTTACCCACCATTAATCTATATTATCTATATTATACACCATTAATCTACTAAATTAAATGATTTTAAGGGCCGGTAGTACCCGCCCAAAAAGAAGAAGAGGGAGAGATACGACAATACGAATGTTGTAGCGCCCGCGCTAAAACGAAAAAATTTTAACGAAAATTGCGAAAATGTTTAATAAAACACGACTCATTTATAATAGAGCAAAAATCTCTCTTCAACACCTTAAGTAGCATTTAAATAAATATTATATTTTTTCGTACATATAACTCGTAAAATAACAGAAACAAACGTATAAATAATAATAAAAAAAATTTCTATCGAGGGAGTTTTATGTAATTAACGTTTCGGCTCTATAAATCTTCAGATATTATCTTAAAATTTATTTTTTATTTTATTTAAGAAATTAGAAACCTAAAATGTTCAAGGCACATATGTCATAAATCGGCAGAATATCGGAATTCCGGCCCTTAATATCATGATTATAATAATTCCCCATTCATAATACAATAACTAAATTTGGGTGCCTTCAAAAATTAGGAATAACAACCGCTGAATATCATCAAAAAACTAACGCAAATGCTTTTTAATGATGACACTTCATAAATGACCATATGATATGCTATAGCAGATAGTACAATAATTTTGTCAAGCTGGCTTGTTCTGTGGTCCACTGTACATCGGTGATAGACACCGGCTACCAGTGACATATGTATCCGGTACACGTGACGAATACCGCGTAACTATAAAACAGATAAAGAATGCAGTTGAATAATTTATTGCAGACACATTCATTTACATATAAGTGTTCAATGTCTTTTTATAATGTTATACATTCCTACCTGTTACAGGTTATTTAGAAATTACATCATTGTCCTTAAATCCTGTTTGGTGACACAAAGAAAATCAGACATAGATTGTACAGAGGACTTGTAAAGGTAGAACCTAGGTATTTAAGGGCCGGTAGTACCCGCCCAAAAATAATAAGTTGGAGAGATACGACAATACGATTGTTAGAGCAAGCGCGCTAATATAAACAACGTAAAAATTCGTGCGAAAATTGGGAAAATGTTTAATAAACTCGTTTACAATAGAGCAAAAATCTCTCTTAAACACCTTAAGTAGCAATTAAAAAAACACTGTGCAATTTTTCATACATATAACTTGTAAAATAACAGAAACAAACGTGTAAGAAATAATTTATTTTTTTTTCTATCGAGGGAATTTTATGTATCTAATAAACGTTTCGGCTATACAAATCTTCAGAAAATCTTTTTTTTAAGAACTTAGAAACTTAAAGTGTTCAAGGGACTCTGTTTATTCTTGAATGGAGAAGGTGAGAAACTCCCAATCGCAATCATGAAAGACTGACAAATGTGTACGGTGATGCAACAGTGGATGTCAGCACTTTTAAATGATGTGTTCGTCGCTATAACGAAGCTGAAGGAAAAAATCCGTTGGCTGACGAAAAGCTTAGCGGTAGGCAGTTCACTGCAGTGACTCCACGCAACCTTCAGCGACGGTCACCACGATCATTCTTGGTGACCTTCGGATAATTACAGATGAATTGTGATGCATTCTCTCCTTCAGCAAAGGCAATGTGATATGAAGCTCATCGTGAGATTCACTTCGAAAATGCGGAGGCCTTGAAAACGTCCGTGCGTCAATGGCTTATATATAGGAAGCAGGACTGTGCTTTTTACCAGAATGGAAAACACGCCCTTGCTAAAAGATGGACAAAAACTGTGGAAATGGACGGAGATAATATTGAAAAGTTACAAATTAATTGTGAATGGTGGGTTTCAACCTGTGTAATTGCATTTTAATTTCTTGACAATTAAAAGGAGAAAAAATTGGAGGCATTACTTTTTGACTGACCCTAGTAATATATGCCAAAGTCAATAGCTCAAAATAAAAATGACGTTTCAAGCTCACAATTTATTATCCTTATACCCTAAAAAGCATAACAAAATAAAAGCTATGTCACTTATGTGACGCAAAAGCTCACCATTTAAGAGTTTTTGCTGCTCTACATAACAGATTTCTGTTACCTATATAGTTCAATGTCTCATTGTTCAAGTCTTATCTCTAAACAGGTTTTGTGTTATTTATCCATTTGGTCCAATAATCCTTGAATTATGTTTTTAAAATCATTTTCTGTAAACTTAATTTGAATAATTGCTCAATTCTTTTCAACTTGAACTAATTATTTAAACCTACTCACCTCACAAAAATATTTATAGTGAATTAATGTGTGGTGTTCCAAAAAAACAATTTTTGATATCTTCCAAACCTCAGAAAACGAAAATTGAACTAGAAAGGGAAACTATGTAGATACTGATAATACGAGTATAAAGAGAAGTAAAACAACATTCCTCGGACTCATGCTGCAGAGTAACAACTGCTTCATACCTAATTTGGTCATGAAATCAGGAGTGCAAGGCCAAATGGCAAAAAGATGAAGGAGACTTTTAATGCCTCAGGAACAACCACTAGTGGACAGGTGTTTAAAAAGATAAGATGTTCCCGTTGACCCAGAACTTGGAAAAGTAAAAGAGCAAGATATTTGCCACATTAAAGAATAGGACATCCAATAAAATAATACAATAATAACTAAGTTACAGGTACAAGATAGGGATAGGTATACGAAATTTAAATAAAAATTAGTACCTATTTCTAATGTGAACCAAATTTTGTTATAAAATGGGTTTAGAAGAGACAAGAATTATTTAAGTCATCGAATACAAAATATGTCATCAACATATCATTTCCACAAAAACACATTTAAGAAAAGTTATTTTCGACTTTGAAGAATACGACATCCAGGAAAATAATACAATAATTACTAAGATACAGTGTCGTATGTGTTATACGACATGTAATAAGATGAACTGGTTATTGATATACGAGGTAGTGCGCAAAGTATCAAGTTTCCTATCAACGATCGCCTATCCACTCTTCCTTTCAATGTTGCAGCAGCCAGGGGAACGCGGTCAGTGGGCCATCGCACAATAAAGTGGAACATTGCCAGAAGTAAATATGTAACTCAGTAATTTTCACTTTCATCACATTAAATACATTATCATTGTTCTTACGTGTATTATTCATCCAATGACGTAGATAGCAATCTAACGTACATATCTATACCTATACAACATCTTAAGATACAACAGGCAAAATTATGCATTAACATTTCATTTCCTTGTATTCACATGATTATAATACTGGAATTCTGATGTTACTCATGTGGAGAATAAGTATTTGTAACTTGCTTGTATATTATGTCCTTCATGTTGTATTTCGTAAATCTCTTCGTAGCACTTAAATTCTTGAATTTTGAACTGGTAAAAGAGTTGACAAGTGAATGAACAAATGAAACATAATGTTGTTTTCAGATATTTTAAGGTGTGTGGAAAAAAGTGGATATGATAATATATTTATAAAGAACAAAAACAAATGGGAGCGGCTTGATGGGATGAGAACTATGCAAACAAGAATAACATTTTAATGTTATAAACTTTATTTTTTTCTTTAGAGATTTTATTTGATTCATTCGATTATGTAGTGCAAATAATATAAAAGTTGGTCATGATTTTTAAGTTGCATAGGTGATACTTTTAACATTTTTCAAAGAATTTCTCAGTCACCCTTATAACATACAACATACCCCATGAGGCAAATCCACCATCCACCAATATCTCGAAAGCTGTCCAAACGAAAAAACAGAGATGTCGAATATTTATTAGTTTTGTTGTTATATTATTATTGGTTTAACTATATCAGTGTATCATTGTTATTTTATTCTTCTACAATGACCGTGTTACAACCAATATAAGGACATTTGCCTAGTTTTATAAGTGTAATTTTATGATAAATAAATATTTTAAACTTTTTTGAACGATCAAAATGGTATGGACACTTAATGTGTACTAATTTTTTAACTCCTTTCCTGTATGTGATCATGTACCTAATTTTAGTATTAAAATTTTCCATATGTATGCTATATGTTTTTACTTTCATCTACATATATGGATGATTATACTAAATATTTTATATTTAATATAACATCTTATGAATCTCGACTACCATAATACGGGCATTTGCCTAGCTTGGTAGTCGAAAATCCATGTAAAACAAACCTGTAACAAACAAAATGAATAAAGAAAATAAAAAAAAATAAAAAAAAACTATTTACTTCTTCAGTTGTAATATTGTGTACAGTGATACAATGTCCGTTATTGAAAATTATTCAACAAGATGGCAAAGAAATGATTTTTTTTGTTTGTAATAAATTCTCATTAATTTGTTCTTCTCCCTATGTATTCATTCCTTCAAGGACACTTAGGCCCTAGCACACTCGCTCGATACGGATCGATAGGATAACTATCGGTAACTAGGACAACTGCACATCGCTAACGTACAAACAACAGTTGATGTCGAATATGTTAAGGACACTTAGTCATTGTGAACTGTCAGTTATTCGTTGGCGATCTGTAGTCATGCTAGAGAACGATGAGAAGTTACCGATAGTTATCCTATCGATCGTTATCGAGCGAGTGTGCTACGGCCTCTGGGGTGCTATCGTGGTCGATCGATATGAAGTTCCCACCGATCGTATATATATATATATATATATCTCCCTTCCTCCACCCAACCTACTATCCATGTAACCTGTCCTTATCTAACAGTGGGTGGCCAATTTACTTATGTGTGACATTTGCAACAACCCCTGCAATGATCAACTCCTATGATGATCTCTCGGTGAAATTGATAACAACTCGTTTAAAATCTGGGCAGTGACCACCTTATACTTCCTCGATGTATAATACCGAATCTTTAAGACGTGCTTGTGCAGTGAATACCACCAGGATCCCTCAAAGCGATAAGATCGATACTTATCAACAATAATTTCAAAATACCGAAGATAATTCAATCATTTACAAGCCCAATCTTTACCAAATCCCATAGTTGTGTCAACTGAAAAGATGATTTCATTATTTTTTTATTGCAGTCCACAAATTAACAAAATATATGCGACTTCATGTCTAGTTTTTAAAATAATTATATTTTTTTAAATACAAGGGTAAGAAAGAAGAAAGTATGTCGGTTAGAAGCGAATATAAATAAATTGGTCACGGAGCGCAGAAGGACAAAGTGGTAGTTTATTATCATCAAAACTCCGCTCACCTTTTATACGGTCCATAATGAATCAATAAGCCACTTTCTGAAGCTCGCATTTTATAGTCGTGCATATCTAATTTACTTGATACCATTTAAATTCAGACCCCAGGGTCAACTAAACTAAAATATCAACCTCTTGTTTCCAATGAGTAATGCCTCCAAAATTTACAAGAGATTATAATAACATTAGGGTGTACCTAAAATACGTAAAAAATTATGTAAAAATAAATAGGGTGTACCAATATTGTTTGGTTTTGAAATGAGAATATGCATAGTTCCTACCGGGATGTCATTTATCCAATACCTACCTCTCCCCTCCTTCCCATCTTCTTGCTATAAACGTATTAGAAATTTGGAAAATGAAAAGAAAAATAGCAAATTCAAGTACAGTTGTTCTTGAAAAACAGAATAAGAAATGGAACAATTCCATACCTCGAAAGCAAGCTGTTGGTATTTTTCGTGTACACTACCTCGTTTTTGAACCAAAAGAAAGTATTTGACCATCTTGAAAGTCAACTATATTGTTTTGTACTTATTCTTGTTATTATGGAGATAATTACTTATCTTAACTTATCTTATAAATTATATTGAGATTGTGTTGTGTGCTCCTTTGCAGACGTGTAGTGGTAAGTGATTATGGTTATCCTTTTTCCTTGCATCCATTGTTTTTCCTACACATATTATTACCCAATTCCAGTAAACACCATTTCCTCTCATTTTATTTGTAATATTTACAGTGCATTTCCAAGTGCATCTGAAGCTGTAATTTTTTAAATTTTTTATTTTTTAATAGTTTCAATAGCAAAGTTTGTACATTATGTAGGTATAAAGTATAATATAAGTCTTTTTTCACAGTTTTTTAAAACTTTTGTATTTAGTTTTGAATTGTCTTTACATCGTCTTCAAAATGTTTGTAAGTTGATTATTACTTTGATCTCTCAGCCATGTTTTGACTTTTGTTTTAAATATACTCATTTCCTTTATTTTATTTTTTGTTTGTTTGATTTGGTAGAGCATTATACAATTCGTAAGGATTGAGCAATTCGTAAGCAGTTTCAGATGCAACATATATTGTACGGGAATTGCTTCGTATAACGAACACAAATACAAATAATGAAGATGTGAGAACGATAAAGAACTTTAAACGATAAAGTTTATTGTAGGTGTTATCTCAATAAATTATATATGTAGCGAATTTACGATTATTACAGTCGCGATCCCACGATGTGTCGAGCGCTGATCCTCGCTGTTTCCGGAACAATCTCTTAAGTAGTTCTTATTCACTCATCTCTGCAGCCTGTAATTATTTATTAAAAACATGGTCATACACACTTTAGGTAACGTATTTTAGCTTTCAACGCCTAGTTCTTGTAGCGCGAAGAATGAATAATTATTTCCGTATCCTAGAATGCACAAGGCGAAGCCTACTTCAAGAACTACATTGAAAGAACAACCTTCTTGGTCCTACCTGCTGTCTCGCCTGGCACTATTTAGTCACGCTTTTTTCTTCGTAACACCTGTCCTGTTGGTGTCAAATGAAAGTACCTACGTGTTGTACACACAGGGTCAATGTAAATAGATATTTTATTTTTAGTTTGCTTGATCATGATTTATTTTGGTAAGGCAAATAATCTTAATATGTAAATATTTAATCAAACCACTCTCCTGCACGCCAGTTTTAAATACAAGCGTTGTACATAGAACAAACAGTATGTAGATTTTATATACACCATTTTTATTTTTTTTAATGTCTGAATCATTACCGGTCTTGCCGGCAATGAAATAAAAAAATATTAAATTATTTGCCAATTACTTTAACATTTTACAATTATTATTTATTTTATTTTATTTATTAATGATAATCAATAGATTATTTACATCCATGACAATAAACTTAATAATAAAAATAAAATGTAATCACAGATTTTCACATAATTTTAAATTGTAAAAATAATAAAAATAATAGAGTCCTGTACCCGGGGGCTGACATATTTACAAAAAATGCAAAATTGTAAATATTAAAAAAAAAATAATAGAAGATGTAAGAACACAAATAAATAACAATTAGGTAACCAATATAGTAATAACCAGCTAAATTTCAAAACATAATGTGTATAAAATAGCAATAATAACAATACCTAATATATACCTAAAACTAAAGTGAACACAATAAATTGGATGACAAGTAACTTGAAAGGATTCACAGCAAAAACATGATAACTGATAACTAACAATGAGAATTTTAAAAATTATTTTATGTTAGCTTTGACAATTTTTTTAAAGTTTCAATTACACGAGAATATGTCCATATCATTAAAATTATTATTAAATATATTACAGGTTCTGAATATAAAAGCATTTTGTAGGAGATTAGTAGAACATTTATGAAGATGAAAAAGTGATTTTTCTCTAGTTCTAACGTTCGGGACTCTAAAATAATTCTCAGACAGAAGGGGAGAACAATCAATAAAGCCATTGATAATTTTATGGAGTTATATTATATCTGCGGAGACTCTCCTAGTTTTTAATGGCTAACTCATAGACAAATGAGTGGGCTAACTCCATAAAGGTCCTTCGAACTGTTTAAGTTTATTATTACTACCGTTACTTTTTATCTACTCATAAAAGGTGTCCGAATTATGTCGTGTCATTAGACTTGCATTTCTTGAGACCAATGATCCGGTACCTAGTGTTAGCTGTTGTGGGTACATTGTTGACGCGCTGCATTAACAAGGAAGCTAAAAATATAATATTTGTGAAAATGTTTATGGAAAGATACAATAAAATATCGGCTCCTATAATTCGTTTAATATTCAAAGTACAACTGGTATGGCGTCTAAAAACGGAAGAGACTCTCTTTTACACGCAAACATACCTTTCATACTATTAGAGTATAGAGCTAGAATATATTATTAGAGCTTTTAATACCGGGATCTCGAGAATTGGGATCCCGGGAATCTGGGCCCCGGTGCTACGCTTGTCTTAATCCCGGGATGACATTTTTGTTGGTTTTACGACCTTGTTTCAACGATAAGATTTTTTTTTAATTATAGACACAGAATATCATTCCGAATTAAGTCTTGTGTATTTAGGCGTTTGAATAAACCTACAATAAATTATCTAACATTTCGAAAACAGTCGATGAAAAGATGTATAGCTATGTGTCGGATTTAGATAAGGACATATACAGGTAGTCGATTCAAATCTGTACATGAAAAGTTTGACATAGCTATTTATCTTGGATTTAATTCCAAAATCTCTTCAAAAATACGCACAACCAGAGATATATGAAATACTAGCTTCTGCCCGCGACATCGTCTGCATAGGATTAGTGCTTCGAGTCATCTATTTTTTTTCCAGGTCCCATCTACGTTTATACTAAAATTCTTAACCTATTTATTTAAAATACCTATAAATTTGGATTCTTTATTCGATTCAAAGTATTAGGCGAGAACTTCAAATAATTGCACTAATTTAAATATTTTCTAAAATAGAATTTTGATTTAACAATCATCGTTTTGCTAAATGTCATACTCAAATTTTGACATTTTCTATTAAACAATAATTATTATTTTCAATATATTGAAAATAAATAGTTAGCTTTATGAATTATAGCCTGTATATTATTCTAATGTATGGCTATATTATTGTAAAGTTTTATTAAAATCCATTCAGTAAATTTTGCGTGAAAGAGTAACAAACATACATACATCCATACAAACTTTCGCGTTTTTAATATTACTAAGAAGATTTTTAAATTTTATAATTTGAAAGTCATATTGGATATTGGATAATTTGGAATTCGAAACGCAGTGTGGATTAAGTCTAGAAAAGTGCTAGGTACAAGGATTTAAATTCAAAAGTTTTTTTGGGAATGTGGAAAATTAGCTACTAAAATAAGATAATCACTACCCCAGACGCTTTTATCTTATTGAGGTCGTATTTTAAGACAAAAATATTGAATGATTTTTTTTATTGAATTATGTATATTTTCCTATTATCGATTATTTTCTTCTTTTGTGCGTCTTCTTTTATAGTGATGGAATTTAATTATTAACGTATGTAACGTAATCTATGTATAATACCTGAAAAATAAACATAGAACAGGTTTAAAAATCTTATATATTAAATTAATTAAACATGTAAATCCCAGAATTTAAAAAAAATCTGGCACGGTAATACCAGTTCTAAAAAAAATACGAGTGTGCTTTAGACCACACGACTGAAGTAAAACTTCTTTAGCTCCATCTCCCCCGCTTTTGGCGCGTCACTGGTATTTCAAAATACTGACTGGGATATTTCATGCACTGGCTATGAGAGGAAGAGAGACAGAAAATGTGCGCGCCCACTGCTCTCTCTTGCTTCTACAGTGTGATACAGCCCGTTCGCCTCTCCCGTAACGCATTACACTTTTCGTAACGCATTCGCCAGCTTACCCCCCAAGTCAAGCGTGCGTAAAGAAGTTTTACTTCAAAAATACCGGAATTGACTGCCCGATTTCATCTTACTTACGTTTTAAACGTACGTTAATTCATAATCTCCGACCTACGTTCTTTACAAAAAACATCGCACATTTTGTTCAATTCTCAAGCTCAATATTCAGTTTGTTGTATTTTCTTCATATTTTGTTTTAAATGATCACTTTCTCTATTGGGACAGTGTCTCCAAAACACGCAGAAAATATGAAGTTATTTCACGACAGATGTTATGAACCTTGTCTGACCTTCATGCTGTTAAATGTGTAATCATTATTACTCTTTTGACATTATGTATGGGTAAAGTTGGGTATAAAGTCGAATATTTGACACATTGGTGAGCTGTAATCGAATACTACAATTACTGAGAAAAAATCATGATTCAGAGCACATGTCATGAACCCCGTCTAACCTTCATAGTAGGTATTTACAGTTCTGAGGACGTTGGATATGCCATATGACTAATATTATTCATAATGTTAAATCCTTCAACTATCCCCGAAAGGATATGGTGTAAGACAAATTCAAACTAACTGAAGCCACTGAAACTAAAGCCTTCTTCTCGTTTTTGTACCTACTTCCCTTCAACCTTTTCCATTCGCATATAAAAATAATGGGAATGATTTATTTCCCTTGGTTACGGGTTGATATTGTTTATTTTTCAAGTACTTATTTACTGAGTTAGTTTTCATTTTCTGGCAACGTTGACAGCTCTATCTGTCGGTAATGTAGAGACAGTTTGAATTGTCGGTAAAAAAGATTTCTTAGGAAAGGGTCATTATTTGCTTGTGTCATTTAGGATTTCGTATAAATATCAATGTTTTGTTTTTTGCCGGTCATTCTTAACCAAATTTAGTAAAACAGCAAGGTCTGTGATAATCTGGGGGAATCTATTGAATCCGGGTAGTAAATATTTATTGTAACAGTGAATTTATTGTAAAAGGTGCAAATAAAAAACAGTGTCAAGCAACAAATGTTTTTAATGAAGGAAGCCCAAATCATTTGAACTGAAGGAAGGAACCCGTACAAATTTAACAGATATCACGTAAAAAAAATCTATGTAAATGTTCAAATCAATAACTAGCTACCATTGCCTTTGTGGAATAAATATCTGATAGGCTGGTTTGGCACTTAGCTAAACCCCACATTGTGTCGTTTTTACGAAATGATTATCCAATGGTAATGCAGATTTCTAGCCTAGACTGTTATTTTTTTGAGATGACAGTATTGTCTTCATTTGGCGCCTGCATTAGTGTTAGATTTTACTATAGCAAAAACAATGTGATGCCTCAACTCGCGCCTTTTTTACCCTAATCATCCAGCGAACTAAAAAGTGTCATAGACAGGCATGGAGCCGTGCCATGTAGATCCGATTCAATGTAGCGTCAAAAAAGTGCAAGGTCATGTTAAAAAACTGTAAATTAATTTGAAATAATTAATTTGAATGAGAAAAGTGTTTTTTTATTGAATGAGACCATATAAATTAAACAGTAACATTGGATGAAGTAGGATATACTTCAAGAATCTTCTGGTAAATGATAGTAATATGTTGATCTTTCTTGGAGTGCACCTAAAAGTATCAAAAGGCGTCCTTCTTAAGCTATCGTTTCAGACAGCCAATTCAGTTTCCTGAAGTTTCAGTTCCCCTGAAGATGGTCACTGCAAGGCTTTCTGAAATGTAGGCCAAATTTGTATTACAAATTGTAGTACAAAGCTTATTTCAGACAGCCAATGCAGTTTCCATCTTTAGAGCAGAGAGCCTGCACATTGAAGATGGATTAGCCAAATTTGTACCACAGTTGGTATCACAAAACTAATAAAATCAATCAAAATAAAACAAGTGGGTAAAAACTAATAGCTAGTTTTATAAACGTAGGTACAAAAAAAATGTGGAATTCTTTATATAAGTAGCATCAGGATTTTCGAAATTGATGTGATAATGTCCAATTTCTAAAATGTGTGTCTTAATTCTGTAAAATCTTCTGGGTATTTCGGACAAGAAAATTCTAAAATCTGTGACATTGAATTTAGAAATTGATTATTCAACAGCGGTATAATCAGTCTCCTTCCAACCAAGGTTCTTTGCATATATTATAATATATAGATACATATTCTACAGGTACTTCTTTACCGATAGATTTAAACAGGTCGCTTTGTCGCGCTTAGAAATAATGTCTTTTCAAACAGAGGCCTTCGGGTTCATTGACTGGACATAAAGAAAAATCTTCCAAACTAATTGACCGAAAAACCCTGAGTCGTGATTTTAAGAATCGGAAGTTTTAATAAGTTATACGTTATGAAAGGGCAAATAGAAACGTTCGGATTTACTTTCAGATTTTTTAAATTTTATAAGAATAATAATAAGTAAATAAATATATAAAAAATAACTTGATTAAAACATTTAGTAAATAAATTTACCTATTGACATATAGGTAACATTTATGGAATAACTAGTAAAACATCGGATTATAATAATTAATCATTGAAGATAATATTAACCGAAAAAACCCAGAAAAGGATACGATAGCATCTTGAAATTGAACCCAGGACATCCTTGCTGGGGCTCTACTCTAACCACTGAGCTAATTTGACTCCATTCCCTTCGGTCATATTTAACTGTATCATAATTTGACTAAGAACTATTATTAACGACTAAGCGCCTCCGCCCACTGAGGCAACTGAAAACTCTCAACTGCCAACTGTATGACAATGTGATGGCCCGCACACTTCACAATCACACAAAACCCCGTTGTCAATGGTAACGCAAGCGGTGACTTGCGACCGTTGCTAGTTGCCAGCTGTCAGCTGATTGTTCTTCGTCTATGGTTAAACAAGCTTTTTGACCAATCAAGACAGAGAAAACAGCCGGTTTTAGTTGGTTTTCAGTTGCCTCAGTGGGCGGAGGCGCTAAGAACAACTTCAATGATTAAATATTCAAATTTAAAATTTTACTCATTAAATTGTTCCAAAAATAAATATTCGTCCTAGACTAGAAGAAAAGTCAATTAAAATAAAAAAGGATCTATTTATCCAAGAACACTATCTGGATTGCATTTAGTTCAGCAAGAATCTTATAATCATATATAAATATTTCAGCCACTATGCAGTAAGAAAATAAAAATAATGTAGGTAGTTCTTAGTCGAAGTAATATGACCGAAGAGAATGGGGTCGAATTAACTCAGTGGTTTATTAGAGCAGAGCCACGGCAAGGATGAGGTCCTGGATTCAATTTTCCTAGATGTGACTGTATCTTTGTATCCAAATAAAATAAACTACCTCCTCCAGTTAGACCGCCACACAACCCTGTCTCGGCACATTGTTTCATTCGCATTCATATACATACTATTATGTTTTTCTAACTCGTGCCATGACCTGACTCGAGTGTTTGAGTCACATGTGCAATTACTACCTCGGGTGTCCCCAACTTGTTTTTATTATATATTCTTAAAGAGACATTAGAACATAAATACAGCACTAGATTCACGCGCAACGACGGGTTAATAGTGCCGAAATTTAATAATAAGTACAGACAGAGAACGTTTGAATACAAATTATTATTTTTATTTTTATTTTTAACTTTTTAACTTAAAGAGTTAAACCTCAAATTGTAATATTTTAATTAATGAAGATAATATTAGCGAAAGTCAATCGAAAATCTGAAACAGAAAAAGATACGGATACATCTGGGACTCGAACCCAGGTCCTCCGGCAATCCGGGCCGACGCGCTAACCAACTGCGCCAACGTATCCCTATCCGATTCGGTCATTTTTAACTGTATCATACTTCGACTGAGAACCACCAACATTATTTTCATTTTTCTTATCGCATATTTTTATTGGCTGCTACCTTTATGTGTGATTGCAAGATTCAACTCGAACTAAATGCCCTCTAGATAGTGTCAGGATAAATTTTTATCACTTTTTATTAATATTGACTTTCGCTAATATTATCTTCATTAATTAAAATATTATAATTTGAGGTTTAACTCTTTAAGTTAAAAAGTTAAAAATAAAAATAAAAATATTTCATCCTAGACTTGCAGATAAAGTCAATAGATGTCGCATATTAATAAAAAGTGATAAAAAATTATCCTGACACTATCTAGAGGGCATTTAGTTCGAGTTGAATCTTGCAATCACACATAAAGGTAGCAGCCAATAAAAATATGCGATAAGAAAAATGAAAATAATGTTGGTGGTTCTCAGTCGAAGTATGATACAGTTAAAAATGACCGAATCGGATAGGGATACGTTGGCGCAGTTGGTTAGCGCGTCGGCCCGGATTGCCGGAGGACCTGGGTTCGAGTCCCAGATGTATCCGTATCTTTTTCTGATTTTTCTGTTTCAGATTTTCGATTGACTTTCGCTAATATTATCTTCATTAATTAAAATATTACAAATTATTATTATATTGTTATTCAATTTATTACCTGACACTATAAAGCAATGTAATTCTATGAATAAGGTTAAATATATGGTGAAAAAGTGGCTATCGGAAAAATATATTTATATTGTGTATGAAAAATATGAAAAAATGTTGAATCTCTAGATATAAGATGTAAATTATGTATATGTAACTAAATTATAAACACCTGCTGACAAGCCAATTCAATTGGCTTAGCAGGACTTGTTTGTTGGTATGTTATAATACTGTTCTTTCAATAAAAAAATATAAAAATAAAATTAAAAAATTAACTTCCGCGTCATATTATATTCACCTTAAACTTTTTTCTGTGTTCGTCCACTAGTTATACATGCCAAGCAAGTCATTTAAGCGTCCCTTTCTTCTTATACTTTTAATCAGAATTGCATTATTTTTTCCACATTTTTAACACGCTCGTACAAAGTAGTTAATTAGTATTAATGCATACCAACTTATCTGAGAAACCATGAACTAATAACTAACTAACCCAAATAATAATCTATCGATGGTATCGAAGCATTACAGATTTTCGCTTATGACCTAGAGTTAGAGTACGGGTTTGGTTCTAATTAGATGTTTCATACTGCATTTACAGATACTTCATATTTAAATACTGGCAATAATTAAGAAACGATATTGAATAAGTAGTATTACCTCGAAAATATATTAAAATGAGCAGATTAAAAAGCGATTTTTTTCGGTCGATCTACGAGAAGTATAATTAATTAATCTATAACTACTTTAGTCATATAAGCTGATGATTAATTTTTTGGATAAATCTATTAAAATATATTGGATCAGTTAATTACTGAGTTATTAATTAAAGTGTAAATCTAAGGGAACATTCGTATGATAACTTTTTCGAAGAGTATTTAATTCATTTTATTATTTATATCATATTGAGGTACAGAAAAAATCATAACAAATTTATTATAGAGTAATAAAGTGTTCAAGAAGTTAATAAATGTTTAAACACACGAAAGGCTTTTTTTTCCTCATAGGTCAGCGACAAATTGGGTTTTTACATCGTCAACATGTCAATAATTCTTGGATACACATTAATATATATATTTTTTTTAAATAACGTTAGTTTGTATATCTATCTACATATATATAAATATGAATCCCTGTTTCCCTAGGTCACGCTATAACTTCAGAACGACCTTACCTATTGCATTAATCTTTTTTTTTAAGTTTTCTATTACTTTGTAGAAGGTTCTTACGGAAAGAAAAATTAAGAAAATTGCGCAGAAAATTTTAAAATTTTCTGAAAACTTATCGACTATTTTAACTTCGAACGTTTGATAGTTAGCGCGTTTGATAATTTAGTGATATTTCCTATACTATTCATCCGATTGCGATAAAAAATTGGTGGGTTGTTGTGGACATGCAAATTAAGGTTTCTATGTAGCGATATTTCTATATTAGTGAGTTCTGGAGTTGTGAAATTTGCAAAAAAAAATAGCAATAGGGCTCACGCGTGTTGTTTGAATGAGTGAGTTTTATGGAGTTGTTTGGGGGAAAAAAGGGGTGAGGGCAAGGGTAATCCGGGAGGGGCGGAGAGGAATGAAGGAGGGGTTGTTCGCGTGAGGGAGGACGAGGGAGGGGGAAGGCGAAGAAAGGTGGAAGGGGAATTCGGGAGGGGAGAGGTTTGCGAGAAGGGGGAAATTGGGAAACGGGAGGGGGAACGCGGAAGGGGAACGGGACGAATGTGAAAGGACACGCAGGGAGAAACAATTTCTTTTTTAAAGTGGCATAGCATGCCGGGTATCAGCTAGTTAGTAATATAAATCGATTAAAACGCTTTAAAACTCTTGAAGAAATCCCAGTGGTTTTTTTTCAAGCCTATTCACGTTTGTGTATGTTGTGTAAGAAACTAGAGTCATAACAAATTGCAGAAGTGAGGATACTTATAATCAAACCTTCCTCTTTCCCACCTTATTTCTGCCCCGTTACCTTCATCAAAATATTGTTGGCTATATTACCGGCATCAAATTAGGGATACCATAACTTCGGACCGTTGGGACCAGCTGGGGCTATTTTACCGTAGTCTGGATAAATGAAAAAAAAACTGCTGGAGATTTTAGTTTATTTTATTTGGATTCCGTACAAGAATCCAAAATGCTCCGAACCATCAGTGAGATCGTGGCATCCCCGATTGAGATATGTTGTGAGGCTAAAGATAGTGAGGGAGTAGATGGGAAAGAGAGAGTGACTGTCCTTCTCTCAGTAGAGCATAATATAATGATATTTAACTTCTCCCCGTATCATGTAACTTGAAGGGTAGGCTAACCCTTATTCAGGTATGATTATTGTAAAATGGAGGGCTCAGCACGGGTGAACCAATCAGAGAGGCCCACAGTATCAATAATGTCTTAATATAAAATTATTGTATCAAATAAACAAATACAAAAAAAACTTTAAATCCTCAGCGAAGACAATTTTAGAGCAGTCTTCTGATTCCACGCTTTTTTCCTACTTGAAACGACAGCATTTTTCTTCAGTATAATATATTTTCCGTAAAAAATATTGAAACTATTTAAAATTTATCAAAAGGTTTGAAACTCGAGGTTAAATTGACATCCAGAAACATTCAAATACTCGCAGGAGTTAACTTATGTTGGTTTTGGTTAATCACGTAAAGTGAATACACAATAAACTCATAATATTTATTTAACAACAAAGGACATTACAAGTGAGTGACAATAGTATTCAAAGGAGAATCTCTAAACGAAAGAAGCAAGTTGCTTCTGTAACTCTAGATTGGAGATTAGCGGCTCTTAGGGTGTTGTGGTTCCTTTTATATCTTCTTCTCGTGGGTAGATCGAGGTCCGAGTCCATTGTGGTTGATAGTGTTTATTGGTTTGTTGTCCACAGATAAGGTGCAGAGCCGGATGTGTAGTAGGTGCAGCGTCATCTCAGGGTCGGGTGCATTCTGGGGTTGTTAACACAGGCGACTATCAAAGCAGTATTCTGCTTTGATTGTCGCCTTCAGTCGATTCAGTTCTCCAAACTGTCATTGGAAATCTGCGATTCGTCAAACATTGCCAGCATTAAAAAGATCGCAGTTCCTACATTTAATTGTACGATGATTGTAAGTGGCTAATATAAACTAAGCAACATAACTAACAATCAGTGCAGTGTATCCCACAGCGAGCTATATTATTAAAGCATAAAGGAAGTTATTATCGTGTGGTACATGGTAGTGTAGAGCAGGTTGGTTGCCCGCAGTAATTTAAGTAAAATAATTCGTACTACCGCGCCGATTAGCCCAGTAGTGTTTGCTGCTTGTTTAAAGGCATTATTACAGATTTGATAGAGGACAGCGGTGAACGGCCGCTATTAAACATTTCATTAAGAATATTAATTGGCATTTTCAAGGCGAACGGGATACGACACAATACACAACACAGATCTCAAAACACAGCAAACATCACCTCAGCAAGTAGCTTAGCTAACTAGGGGATCAATCAACCAACTTCGAAGTAACAAATATTTCTTCCAAGTTCCCAACTATTGAACAGTTCTGTTCTGCATCCCTAAGGATTATTCTTATTATCTATACACTTGTTCGGAAATTCGTAGTACTGTTTATTATTGAAATATATTGCAACAATGAACAGTGTGCACTTACGACATTTGCTCTATCGAAAACCAATTAAATCTGTTTTTTCGTTGTTTGTTTTTGGGGTGTTATGCCGTGTTGCACTACCTCCTTCTTTAGCCGACGTTTCGGACAGCGTTGCACTGTCCATTATCAGGGCAGATTCGACGATGACGATCACACATCGTTTTTCGTCGGATCTGCCGGATCTGCCCTGATAATGGACACTGCAACGCTGACCGAAACGTCATCTAAAGAAGGAGGTAGCGCAACACGGCATAACACCCCAAAAACAAACAACGAAAATGCTTTTGGCCGTGAAAATCTAAAAACGTATCTAATTAAATCCGTGTTTAAAACCGGCGTATAGAATATAAACTATATCGGGGGTGATTCTCTAAGTTATATTTAGGGCCGGTTTTATAACCATCCGTTCGTTACGCTTGATACCATTTTTAACAATAATCGTTTGGCGATAGAACGAATATTTGTTAAACGAACATATAAAACCCACCCTTAAACTTTAAAGTTTGTTATAATTTAACAATTTTTTAACGTAATTTTAAGTGTCTTTAATATTTTCGAACAGTATCTCCAGAAGCTATTTATTAATTCGTGGAAAGAGCTGAATACTGACATTCACTAAAAAATGAATTTGAATAAAAATACTCTCTCGTCAATAAATTTGGCCAAAGAGCTTGTTAAAGGCATCCACAAAGCCATACCGGGTCCATCTTCAAAAATATCAATATATCAGATGGACGTATAAATTCATCCCTCCTACTGCGTTGCAAGACGACGGATCGAGAGAGTCCATTTGGATAGGTCTAAGGGTCTCCCCCACAGACTCTCCCTTTGGCCCACCAAGCAACATGGCTAAAGCCATTTCAAGCTGCAAAAAATGTTGGTTTTACACCAGGTCTATACTGACAGTATCTTCCACTCTGGAACGTGACGCAAATATACCATATATTATTTTAATTGCTTAAATTATGAAAACACATATTAATCAATTGAAATATACTTCGGCACGCTGGGATTTAATACCGCTACCCCCGGATCGCTAGTAGAGAGCCTCACCTCTTGACCACGGAAGTGGTCAAAAGGTGTCTAGGTCTTCCATAACTACACAAGCAACATCTTCCGCTTACTGTAGTCGTAGTAGATTTTAAAATTAATTAATTAAGACAAACATTCCCGGGTTACGAATAACCTGACAATAATTTCGACGGTCCCGATGAACAATGTCAGTTCTGCTAAAATTTTGATGTTGGCTTATTTATTGGTTAATTTTGTTGATTTAAAAGTCTGTATTTTCGGAATTTTTAATTAAATGAAAGGAAATGTCAAATATCAAAACAACACCATATTTCTCGATGTGAAAAACAGTGAAAATGCAGGAACAAAATTTTAAACAGCTCTACCGTAAAACTACAAAATTCCACATACGACATCGTTCTTTGGGACCGTCGAAATTATTGTCAGGTTATTCATAACGCGGGAACGTATGTCTTAATTAAAAAGAAAATAATAATAATTATTATTAAGTTTGTTTTAAAACATAACTCGGAATTGATTTATATGTTTTTTTTAATGTTTGTTAAGGCTCATCAAGTTTGATTAAGTACCGAAAATAGAGTTATTGTCCTTGTTACGAACGTACATAATTACGCACTATGTATTTCACTATTGCATGCAATTCCCAAAGACCCCGAAGTTTTATGTGTTTTCCAGTAAGGCTGAATAAATTTCCACATTTTTTTATTGCGGCATTAAAAAACTTATGTACGAAGTCGGTATTAATTAATTCTTCCGTGTGTTAATTACAACTCAATATCTTATTAAATTGAGAAATATTTAATACCATTCTTTGTAGTTTTCATATAAGCATTTATTGCAAGTATTTTTTTTACATAAAATGACAATTATACAGGGTGTCCGGGGGTAAAGTGCACAAACTTCAGGAGGTGATTATACATGATAGTACTAGTAAAAAAGACAAACAACTTTTTTCAAAATTTCAAACGTATTTTATACTAAAATTATTTTTTTTTAAAATACATTGAATTGAAAAAGTGTAGATCATGAGTATGAAGATGTATTTATCTTGAGTACATTGAATTTAAAAAGAAGTATGATATGTATATGAAGTCAGGTAGTAAGTATATCTACTCGCTTAGAAACTTAGAATAATAATTAAAAAAAATTAAACGAGTGTTGCTAGGATGCGTTTACCTAAAATTTATGTTCATTATTTTGGGCTGAAAAACGTAATTTTCTGGAAAACTTTAAGGATATTTTTATTACTGTAGTTTTTGGGTGAAGAAGTTGAATTGTTTGTATAAAAAAAGTTATATTCTTTATGGAAAAATATTTTTGTATGGGAAAAGTTATTTTTCTTTTTTTACTTCTACGACTTCTACCATCATGTAGAATTACCTCGCGAAGTTTTTGTACCCCAGGCATTTTTTTATATAAAAAGATAAGTTCATTAGATATATTTATTTATTTATTAAAGAATTTTATACATAGTGTACATATTGTGTTATTTCGCCCGCCATGCTAGGGATGTCTCTGTGTTATGGCGGGTTATTCATTATATATTAAAAGTTATTCTAGAAGAAGTGGCCTAAACATTTAGATATAATGCCCAGGATTCCAACATATTATTAACTATCGTAAAATCGGACGACTTTGATCATTTTGTAACTTTGAAACCAAATATATTCTTCACGATGTAATCTTGACTGTCTCCGTGATCTAGGGGTAAGGCTCTCGACGCGCGACGTCTCGACTAGCATTCCGAAGGTAGCAGGTTCGAATCCCAACGTGCGTAATCAAATTAAAAAAATAAAAGTGGTGTTTAACAAAATGTGTTTTTTTATTTAAATATATAATGTCACACCCCAAAGTATTTGCTTCCTTTGACAAATTTAATTTATTTGATTAGTGTTATTTCACAATTTATTCATTTATAATAATAATAATAATATATTTTTTTGCTGATTTATACAACACCGTTTTTGTGAAAAATTACCTCAAGGGCGCTGATATAAACAGTATATTTGTAGCACATTCCAAAGTGAAAGATACTCTCAGCATCGCCCTGGTATATCACCACTATTCGGAATTGAAACATTACTTGAAATGGCTTTAGCCTCGGTTGGTGACCAGATCTCAATAGCCAGGTACTTCCCTGCCTCCCTCTTCCCCATCTCCTTTCCCTTTTCACTACCTTCAGCCTCACAACATACCCCGACGGGGGGTGCCTTAGTCTCACTGGCTCCGTACCATGTAAAGAAACAATAAATAAATGACAAGATCTTGATCTATTTAACGCTGCTTGTTTAAGACAGATAAAAAGCAATGCCAAATATGTAATTAATCACAGCATACTTACACTTACGACAGTCGCCATTGCATTGAACTAACTTGCATTCAAATTAATCAAGTACCATTTGGGCTACAATACCCGGTACCCGGAAATTTGTCACTTCCTCGGAGAGCGTGACCCACTGAACGTAACTTTGAAATTTTGATTTGCGTCCGAAAAGTGTTTGTTACCTGTCAAGTGTCGTAATTCAGATTGCGACACTTTGGTTTGATGTTTGCTGTTTGCTGTTGCCCTTGTGCCCCGGGCATGTATTCTCGTTCCGGGCGGTTCAACGGCCACAAGCAATCGAAGGTGAAGTGTCGCATTTATCACCATAATTAAGTAGAGGTATGTTCTGCTTGCTTAATAACAAAAACTAACTAATTTCCGCTTCTGTTGGCTCTCAAATATAATCCTTTGAAAAGACAATTAATTAAGCTCTGTTCGGAGTGGGTTACACACCTCATTTTAAATACGAGCTGGTTGATAACGAGTTATTAATTGATTACTTTGTTCCGAACAGTTCGACCAATTCCCCCAATCAATGCCAGATACCGGACATTAAACAATTAATATATTTGGGTGACCTATACCACCAGACGAATAAACTGATAACAGACAAATATAAATCTAAAATAATTAACCTGAATACCCTATAATAAATAATACCTCAAGTTTCTGACATTTCCCATGGATACATTCTGATGGCAGAATGCTACACTAGCGTCTTCTTGCGGCGCAAGTTGTGCGCCTTGGTATTCTTTCATACGTATTAATGGATTTTATGTACATATTCCAGAATACATCAACACACGGAGAAAAATGTTATTCGAAAAAACGATCATTTTAATAGTAAAAACGGTTAAAAACGGGACTGAAGTTCTTACTACAAATAAAATATCAAATTACATTAATAAAATTAAATTATGGCTGAATGATTCAGCAAACACTTTTCCTACAAAACCTTTGTAAATCTTTATGTTTCATAACTAAAAAACTAAAATTATATAGTTACTTAACTACTTACTACTGTACTGTATTTAAAAGAAAATATAATTTTTTTTTATTTTTTATTTTATTCCCGAAACTTTAATATTTTATGTTTTCACTTTAATATTAACATACATAACTGTATTTTATACCGTAACCTTAAAATTTTCATTTTGTACCTGCACGGAGAAAAATGTTATTCGAAAAACGATAATTTTATTCGTAAAAATTGTTAAAAACGGGACTGAAGTTCTTACGAACAAATTAACAGGGTATCAATGTTTATTGTCGGGAACATGTGAGAATAATTTGTTGGTATACGTAATTTCGTACGCATACCAACAAATTATTCTTCCATTTTCCCGCCAATAAACCTTGAAACACTGTTAATTTGTTCGTAAGAACTTCAGTCCCGTTTTTATGAATAAAATGATCGAATTTTAGAATAACATTTTTCTCCGTGCAGTTTTTAGTTTTCAGATACATTCAGAAATATTCCATGTATTTGGATTTTATTGCAACGCGGAAATTTTCCGACCTTCTGACAGAATATGCTGAGACCTGTTGGGTTAAAAATATTCTGGAAACATGAGAGTGTTACTTTTGTTAGACAATAACATATCTTTTCGTATTGTAATTTTATTGCTCACGGGTATGAAAATATCTCTGTATAACAATGTGTAATAGTTCTGAATGTGACAAATCAGTACGACCTGCTATTGCTACGGTTGCGGTATGAGATCGAGGTCGGATAGCTGCCGAAGGTTCTCAGGTTCAAGTCAGTGCACTGGATCAATGTCGGAAACTTCAGCTGGTCGGTGGTCGAATCCGGTGTCACCTTACACTTCTCACTTCTCACATCTCACAGGTAACAAACATGTGTGCACGTTCCTTCAGGTAACTAGTTATCTGACGCCTTATAAACAATACTTCGTGAGCTTTTACGTTGCTCATAAATTAGAATAATACAGTTATGGCACCAGTAAATGTACATGTTCATGTGCTTACTTGGTTTTGTGTATAATATGTTTGCTAGGCGTGAAAAGATTCAGTGTAACTTCCTTATTCTTATGCCATCTTATTAATCTTACTAATATTATAAATGTGAAAGTTTGTATGGATGTATGTATGTTTGTTCCTCTTTAAATCGAAATTTAATGAACGGATTTTAATGAAACTTTACAATAATATAGCTCATACATCAGAATAAAATATAGGCTATAATTTATGAAGCTAGCTATTTATTTTCAATATATTGAAAATAATAATGATTGTTCAATAGAAAACGCCAAAATTTGAGAATGACATTTTGCAAAACAATGATTGTTAAATCCAAATTCTATTTTTGAAAATATTTAAATTACTGAATTTATTTGAAGTACTCGCCCAATACTTTGAATCGAATCAAGAATTATACATATTTTAAATAAATAGGTTAAGAATTTTGGTATAAACGTAGATAGGATCTAGGAAAAGAAAATAGATTACTCGAAGTAATGACGAAGTCGCGGGCAGAAGCTTGTAATACATAAATATAACATCTAAACTCCTCTATTTTCAACACAACAATTATATTTACAAAGGCATAAAATATTTCAATAATCTTTCCGAAGAGGTTAAAAAAAACAGTCGTATATTTTAAGAAAGAGATCAAATTATTCTTAAAAAAATAACAACCATAACATCATCAATCAAAATACTGCAACTTCATTTCATGCCATATTATAATTTTTAACGTTACAATCCTAATACGTAAGACTATATATATTGTACACTAATATAAAATTGTGAAATAACTCCTACACCGAGCTCAAGAGCTAGCTCTCTTAAATGGCGTAGAATACTTGAAAATGTGTAATTTACTAACTGTTTTTGCCATACCATGTTTATAACTGTAACAATATTATAATTTAAATTTAAAAAAAAATTAAAATGTACTGCTGAAGATGTGAATAACAACTAACTATTCGTTCCTACCTCCTCTGTTTTTTTTTTACTGCTAAGGGGGTTTCTCACCATCCTACCGTTAGCTTATCTACCCTAATAACGAATATTATTAAAAATAAAAATAAAATACTCGCAGTGGTTAGAAAACTCGGCCAACTTATCCAATATATAGCCATTATTCATAGTTCGAATACCGAATTATAAACTCCAACTTAATAAATAAATAAACCGTAAATCGTAAATCGCAAATATTCGTTATTAAGGTAGATAAGCTATTGGGAGGATGGTGAGAAACCCCCTAAGTACGAGTATGTATATATTTACTCGTAGCAGCTGATTCGCCAGCCACAGTTTGAAACAGCTATCATCCTCATCACAATCTCTCACTAAGAGCTTTAGGGGATATTTCTTCATCCTTTTCATAGTTTATCCGTACATAGGATAAGATATATTAATACATATTTGCAATAGGTAGAAAACTCGGCTAACTTATCCGATATACAGGTTGTCCGGGGGTAAAGTGCATTAATAATAATAATAATAATAATTGGATAATTTGTATAGCGCCGTTTTTGTGAGAAATCACCTCAAGGGCGCTGTACAATTTAAAATATAATTCTTAGGCTATATTTAAGTTTATTATTTACAATTGTATACAGAAACATACTTACCTGGTCGATCACTTCCGATAAACACACTTTAATAAGAAAGTTTATGCTTGGAGAAGATACCAATTTGCACGCGGAGGACATTATATTGAAAACACTGGACTTTGCATGATTTTACATTTACTGACCCCATCACTTTTGATATTCACTTATAAGAAGTATAATGCCAAAGGTGAGTTAATACTTACTTTGAAAGACTTGAGAATTTAATGATTCTTTACGACTGGAGAATTTTCATCAAGTGACCATTATAAAAGCTTACAAAAAAAGAATTAACTCATATTTTCACAATTAGTTATTTACAATGTCACGGGCTGTGAATGTGAAAGTGAGAAGGTTTTGACTTTATGGATAAGACAGTCCGAACAGATGAGTTTTAAGTTTAGCTCTAAATTCCGCCGAGTCTGTAATCATTCTTAACTCATGTGGCAGCCTATTCCATGCTTTAGGTCCCGACACTCCGAAAGCGCGCTCACCGAACTTAGTGTCTGGTGTGCGCTTTGGTTCCTTCAACCTTCCGATAGCTGATGATGCTGCTGACCTGAGGGTTGATTGTCGAGAATTGGAATTTTCAGGAATACACAGTTTCGATAAGTAAGCCGGAGCCATTGCGTTAAGCGACTTAAATACCATCCAGCAGAGCTTGAACTGGATTCTTTCAGGACATTTGAGCCAGTGAAGATTTTTGAGATGTTCTGAAATATGGGAATATTTAGATACGCCGGTGATAAGTCTTGCCGCAGCGTTGAAAACGGATTGTAGTTTGTTTATTTGATATTTTGGGAGACTTGCATATATACCGTTGCAATAATCTAGACGTGAAACAAAATACGAATTGACTAGTAATTTAGTCGCCTCTGTTGGCAGGTTTCTTCGCACTGCTTTAATTTGCCTCAATTGAAAGAACCCCGTGCTTACGGTTCTGTTCACTTGAGTTTTCAGGGAAAAATCAGCGTCGAGATTAACACCCAGTAGTTTTATACAAGTCTTTGGACTGATGTCACTTCCTGAAATTGTCATTGGGGAGTTATCAATGTTACGCTGACGTCTGCTGGTGGCGGTCCAGAGAAACTCAGTCTTTGAAGGATTCAGTTTCAATCTATTTGAGGTCATCCAGCGGGTGATTGCTTCTAGACACTCAGTTATACGAGTTTAAAGATTGTCTATTTCTTCTGGTAAGCAGTAAAAGTAGACTTGCTGGTCATCAGCGTAGCAGTGAGATAGAAGACCAAGTGATTCGATTATTTTAGCGACATCATTTGTGAAGAGAATGAAGAGAAGTGGGCCCAGAACAGACCCTTGGGGTACTCCTGATGAAAGGTTTAACTTCGGAAGGTGATTCTACATGATTAGTAAAAGTAAAAAAGACAAATAACTTTTTTCGGAATTCCAACTTTTAGGGGTAGGTACTTTATTGGTAAAAATACAAAATTAGTCCGGCGTGTGCGGCCAGCACTATAATTTTACGCTTGAATACGAGTAAATCACAACCATCCAATGTCGCCACAATCGCGTCCGGCTGACGCACAGCAAATTTATCGGTTAAGTTTCTACCTTACACTAAGGATTTTTAATATGTACGTCTTTTTGTAAGAGAAAAAAAAAGTTGTAATTTCGGAAAAAGTTGTTTATCTCTTTTACTCCAAACATCATATTGAATCACCTCCCGAAGTAAATGCACTTTACCCCCGGACACCTGTATAGCTAGTATTCATAAGGTTCGAGTGTCGAATAGTAAACTCGAACATAAATGCACACAATCATAAAAGCAGAACCAAACTAATAGACATACAATATTTTTGTGTAAAGAAAGGACAAAGAAGCTTTGAATTTTTAGCACTAGAATTGTATAACAAAGTCTTACACAGAATCAAACAAATTAAATCAAAAAATATCTACATTAAGGACATCAAATTTTGGCTTAAGGAACTATCGGAAAAAATAACTTACTAGAAGGTATATTAAAAACTTCGTTGTAGAAGTTTCTGAAAAAACCTTACCCAAACCACACCATACCATAGAAGTCACTGAAACTTATCCAAAACATAGTCCACCTCAGCACAAGATCTCCAGTGATGAGGACTATGAGAATAATCTACATCTATTTTATATTTGTATTTAACATGTATTGTATCTTCTATAAATGTGAAAATTAAAATACAGTAACTTAAAAAAATATATATTAAGAAACTAAACGAACTAATTTCGGAAATGGTCCCCATCAATTCAATAAATGGATTTAATTAAAATATTGACGTGATATTCAAGGGATCATTACCATAGGGTGTTCTCGGCCATATTTTTTCAAGACTGGCTTCCACGAAAATATTAGTCATCCAATGACAAGTTAATTGTCATTATTACTGAACTCACCAGTTACGAATTCATCAGTGATGACACGTGAGGCTAGCCGGACTTAATGACCAAATAATCCTTGACTGGTCACTGATTTGAACTCGGAATTTCAACCACCACAAAAGTTTTGACCTTACAGTAAAATACTTTAATTATAGGTGAACTCAAAGATAAATAGCTATCATCATTCAACAACCTGTCTTGTTCAAGTATTAACAAATTAGTCTCAAAAGCCTTAGGTGTTGAATTAACCACTTTTTACCCTATCACGAAATTGTCTGCACAAAATGGGATACTTATATCTGCAGGCGTCTTGGTATTGAGTGGAAATCCGTTGTACAAATGTTTTTGCTAACAATAACGCCGTGTGTTAGTAAGTATGCCGTATTTTCTTATTCGGTCGTGCATCCTCATTGCATACTTCTTCGAGGACTCGGCTCTTGTTAGTAAAAATATTTTGTTTTGCGGATTTCTCCCAAGACGTCTTCAGATAAGTATTTCGACTTTAGTTATACGGCTGTATATCTTCTTTGCATACTTACTTTACAAATGAGGACGTACAGGAGAAATAATTCGTTTAGGGGATCAATTGTTCGAGGAAAAAGCTCTATGGGGATCAACTACTTGTGGATCAACTTTTGCGTGGCCAACTCTCGGGAGATCAATTGTCAAGGAACCTCAAAATAGCATGCCAAAATTGATTTATAAACTGAGAGATGTTGCCTTCCTGAGTATCTATTAAATGATATTTTTAAAACTGTTTAATTAAGGAAGTTTATATTAGTAATGTCCATAACATCCTAGAATTTAAGAAGGAATGTACAGTTAGATATACACTTCTGCAAAAAAATCTTGAGAATGGTATACGTTAAAGTGTTCAGTATGTCGCAAATATGTGACATCGTGCATTGTTCAGGCTTAAATTTTATAGTACCATTGTGATTGGTAAGGACCGGAAATTTTATCGTTTTTTTTGGAAAAGCGGTGGTATTTTGTAACAAAAGAGTTGTCATGTTTCTTTTCGTATTTTGCAGCAAAAAAATGGCATATAGATATAAAAAAAAATTAGAATATCTGACAATAAGTCTTATTTTAGTTATGTTGTGACCTTTAAAGTGAAGTGATAACTTGCGAAAATTTCATTCAGACCGTTTCAAAGGATAATCATTTATCACTCATTGGAAAAGATCTAGGCCAAGCAAATTAAAACTAATTTATATAAATCAATCGGTCAAAATGAATTCAAATAACAATCATTTAGAGAACCCTTGGTCTTAAAATAACTGCATATTTATCACTTGGTTTTTCAAACAAAAGTGGCCGGGGTCACTGCATGTATTGCCTCTAAGCAGTTCAAATGAGCCTTGAATCTTCGATCATTAAACTGACCAAAGAATTGTACTTCCATATTTGAATACCACGTCTACTGACCTTATTCAGTACGTGACCCAAGTATGCCCTCGTCTCTTCGTCCAACCAAAACACGTCAAGTTGAATGGATAAAGATTCATTTGATCCATTGTGCTGAGCCCAAACATGTTGAAGGCTCGAGTAATTAGCTGTCTGGATTAAACTCGATTCGGTGATTGATAGCGCAGATTACGGAAATATTTGTGGACCTAATAAATCTGTTCAGACCTATGAAAGGACACAGGTAGGCCTAATTATAGTTCGTAGACCTAGATTAAAATTAAGTGTTCTTTTAGTCATAAATTCAATGCCGAAGCTAAACGTTCACGGTCTTCCAGTAGTACCTCGAGAATTTGACTGATGACTTTATTCGAGGAGTTGTATCCTCACCGTACCTTTGTTAGCAGATGTAATATATTCCCTGTTTCTGCAGAAAATGATTTTAGCTTAATGTTCATCATAAACGCAACGTTCGTATAAAGTTATTCTGTCTTTAATGTCTTCCTATCTTTTTCATTTTTGTGAGTGTATCTATAGCACGCATTTAAATATATGCACCTAAATACTTATACTGTAGGTCGTTTGTTGTTGTTGTTTTTTTAAAATTTCTGTATTTAAATATTTGCAACACTTTTTATTTTAATATTAACGCCACGTAGTACGATAGGGGAATCTATCAAACGGATTCTGCACAGATTCAAGAGTTTTTTCAGTTATTTTTTGGCTCCAAAGGGTCAGAATTTGTGTACTTATCACTACTAAAGTATCTGCGGGCCCTGCATAGTTTGTCCAGCTTCTAAAAAAATTGACTATTTTTAAAAATTTAATTTTAATTAATTTAAAAAAAAATTAAATGGAGTTCCACGAATTAAACACAATAAAATAAATAACTTAACTCTGGCTGCGATGGAGCCCCCATGCCTGAGCTGGTCACTTAGAGTTACAACAAGGCATTTTGGGAAGATTCCTTCCGTTGAAGGTGACTAGATTGTTATTTCGATCCCTTTTAATTGTAATTTGACATGATTCAGTCTTTGAAATATTAAATTAGACTAGGTTGTTCTTACCCCAGTAATCTCACACGGTTACAGTCCATTCTCTGCTTCAAAGCCTTCCGAGCTGTTGAATTTGCTGCTCTCTTTGAGGGCACTCACACATTTAATACGATAGTATGCATTTTTTTAGAAAAATTATAACTCTGATCATGAAGCGATGTATTTATTCTCTTCCAGAACAGTTAAGATGATGGGCTTCGCTTTTCGGCCCGGGAAAAAACACTTTTCTACATCGAAAATTGCACAAAATGAATATATTTTTTTTATACTGCCTTCTAGAGGGTGAAAACTATGTCGGTATGTTTTCGAATTTTCGATGCGTTTCGTATTAACGTAGACATTCACTGTCAAACATGTACGATTTATCACAAAATATTATTTAAGGAAAAAGTGCTGCTAACTCGACTCTCATAAAAAAATATAAAAAGCTACCGACGTAGCTTCTTCTTAATAAATTTTTTTTTTTTTTAAATTTCGATTTCGTGAAAGTTTCGGTGTAGAAAAGTATATTCTCCATAAACTCCTTTTCGAGCGATTTCTGTAGGTAAATTTGAGCGTTGTCTCATTCGCCCATTTCGCATGCGCATGTATTGTAAGTGTGCGTGAGCTTATTGTGAGCGGGACAGAATGACAGACGCGGGTGTTCCGCGTGTGGTTCAAAGTCTAGCCTCTAGCTACGTCGGTAGCTTTTTATAATTTTATAATTCTTTATGAGAGTTGAGTTAGCAGCACTTCTTCCTTAAATAATATTTTTTGATAAATCCTACATGTTTGACAGTGAATGTTTACGTTAATACGAAACGCATCGAAAATTCGAAAACATACCGACATAGTTTTCACCCTTTAGAATGCAGTATAAAAAAAATATATTCATTTTGTGCAATTTTCGATGTAGAAAAGTGTTTTTTCCCGGGCGTCCTTTTTGTATGGGCCGAAAAGCGAAGTCTATCGTCTTAGTGGTAAAATATTGCTGTAGGAGACGCCTGGAACCCAATGTCATGTCGTCGTATCAAACAGGTTGTGTGAAATATGAAACATTAAAGAAAATAAAGATATGTACACACTTTAAAAAAAAAAAAAATCTAATTTCCAAGAAGTGGGAATAATTTAAATTACTGCATTTAAAGATAATGTTCTTTATACAAATAGAACAACGTCATATGCGCCCAACAATTTTTACCTCATGTAACCCGTTCACGATTTTGTTTTTATCTACATGCTTAGAAGGATTTTCATACCAAAGCAAAAAATAATATCAAAGTTTATTGCAGCAATAAAACACTGACACTGCATTTTATTACATAAATTATGCCATAAATTATTATATCAAGAATGGCTGAATTTAGCCACCAATGGCATTATGTTTAAGGCACCATATTAGCGAACCGGCAATGTTGTTATAATATTCATGTCGGTAACATAATTCAAAGATTATTTATTTGACGTCCGCAATTAAAACTAATTAGCGTAAGTAAGTATTCCACTGCATGTTTATGCAAATAGGTTAACCCCTGACCGCAGAAGACAACTTCACACTTACTGGAAATCCTTGTGCGCATCGCCATTATGGGAGAATCGAATTCACAAAGACGGGAAAAACGGCCAAGCACAATCACGCTATCATTAAATGGATATATGCTTAGAAATCAGGCAGTCTACTTAGGGTGCTTCAAAAATGAATGTTTTTTTTTTAAATTTTCTATGAGTGACCCTTTCATATATTTCCAAATTTCAAAAAATTTAAACCTTTTTTTCAGATTTTTAAAGAGGGTTTAGGGGTCAAATGAAAATGTTGGGGTTTAACCAAAGAGTGTCGGAAGTATTTAAACTCAGGAATTATTTTAATAATTTTTTTTACAATGTGATAACTTTATTTTAGGACGGCAGTTAATTTCATGAACCTAAAATATGTTTAGACGGGTTGATTTTTTAAGAGTTATCTTCCCCAAGTGTTGGCTCATTTGTTTCGTTAGCGTCCCTCCTAAATATCCACAAGGTGTCAGGGTCACGCCTATTAACTGAACAGTCAAGTGGTCTTATTTAATAAACCAAAACCTCAATTTCCTTTTGAACTCATAAGGTTTCTAAATATGTACTTAAATACTCACCTACAAATAATATTTTATGCCGGGTTTTTTTGTTATCAAATTAGTAATTATACAATGTGTCCATAGACATATGAATATTCATAGACCAGAGAATCAGGGAGAGGGGTAAACACCAACTGTAGCGGGGTGCAGAGGGATGAGTTGACTGTAACGATATGTGATTCGTTAATAATTCAATCTGACAGTATATCACCATTTAGTTCTTAAAAGTAAAATCTGCTTTTGAATGAATAGACCTTTTTACATGGGAGCGCGAATTGTTCGCCCGGTTTGAACAAACTTGTGTAATCCATATAAAGCGAAGAAATGTTCGCTTGTTTTAAGAGTCGAATATTTTGTTACCGTGTTTAGTTAAGACAATTTTAAATGTTTCATAATTTACTTACCCCAGTAAACAGCAACGTGCACACGACGGGACCGGGAATTTTGGTTGCCAACGCTTCATGTTTCTCGGTGTGATAAAACTGATCATATTATATGATATGAATAAGCTTAAAATAAAGACAAATAATGCCTACCTATGGAAGGTAATACGACAATTGGTTTTATACTCTTTTTCACATCTATTTTTACACGTTTTAATAGCACAAGTTACCATTTTTGCCGTGTTATTTGGTAAAATGTACCGATGAGAGCTCGACGCTAGTCCGCACAAGAATGATGACGCCACATTTTCAAGATTCACGCGAACCTATACGCCAGCCCAGCCGGTTCCATGGAACCCAGGATTAGGGAGGGGGAAATAATACGCTTTTGTCACTTAGGGCAGGTCTATACATAATATGTCTATGAATGTGTCCAAAGAAATGGCACTACCTCAGCATCAATTCTTTTTAAATACAACTATTTGAATTTCACTTTTGTTTTTATGATAGAATGAATGTGTGCATGAAGTGGATTCTTGGAAGTGGAAATAGCCCACTTCCCAACATCTGCTCGAGCTGAAACTTCGCAGATAGACTCGTTGTCGATTACAATGTATTCTGTCACTTTGGGTAGCAATCATGCACACACGAGGATATCTCTAAAAATCAATGATATTACAGCACTTAATTAATATACGAAATAAATGTCGGCCTGACCCATTCTGACTACCAATGCCTGGATAGGATGGTTCAATTCTAGATTTATTTTAGTAAAAATCCTTTTACTGGTTGATTTTACTTTAAACTTTTTTTAACAGCATTACCAGATAATCTGCTAAAAGGGCTCCTTTATGTATTTGTACATTAATCCCTGGCGTAAGGCATAACTGATGCAACACACCACGCAAAAACCAGATTAAAAAAAAACATTTTATTGTTTTCCTTTTATACCTCAATTCATCAATCAATCTTTTCTTTATCTTATTTAATTAGTAAAATACCAAAAGTAATGTTTTCGTGCTGTAGCTTACTACATTTAAATTGTTTAGGTGTTGGTTCATCGGTCTTGAAGTGTTCCAATGATGGTGTTGTAAGATAATAGGTTTTTTATATCATTACCTTCATGATATCATAATACTAAAATTCTCCACATTGTACCCGACTAATGCCCAATTTAATCCTCAAGGCCTGCCCTTTAGGTGCCGAATAAGATGCTGACAATAGAAAAAAATATTCTGTAATGTATTTAACAATAAGTAGTTATTATAGAAGTTATCCACTGTCGTAATTGTTGTTGTCAAATAAGATATTAAAATTGACCTCATTTGTTTATTACTTCCAAAGCCGGTATTTTAACGTTGCCTTTGGGGGTTTAAATTATCTTCAGATAAAACTACATAAAAATATCAATGCGCAAGAGAACGAATTATTATTTATTAAAACGGAGACGATTTACATAATTTCCGTGAGCACTCCGGCCATGTGCTCATTGTTCTATCTCCCATTTTACCTCATTCCTTGGACCGCAGACGGGCATCTTTGATTGTCATTAAATATCCTGGTCCAAGGTTTGTGCAAGTTTTTTTTGTCCAAGTCCTGCGCTTTGTTCCCAGCAGGACGGCTAATTTAGTTGGTACAATTTGTCCATGATTTTACCGAAATCACCTCGGTGAAACATTTTAACTGTCCTAAACGAGCCGGGGGCAGACGGTACCGTAATAAGGGATAAATTTATAATGCTCAGTGATGTGAATCTTCAGGCGTCAGAGGTTCAGTAGGGTGGGTTATATTACATTCTGAAATGTTTGTCAAGAATTCGTTTATTTGTGTGGTTACAGATTAAAAATGGTGTATTTGAGTGAATGATAGGGAATCAACCAAAGCACTGGTCTACTGGAAAATTTAGTTAGAATTGGTTGCGCCCTTTTGTTACCTTCCAATTTAGTTTGGGTATTTTACTGCTGAGAGTCTGTTGACGTCATCCTGATAAGCGATTAAAATTAAAGGGGTTTAATCGCTTGCACGAATGAATATTATATTTTGTATCGAAATTGCATCTTATTCGCTTTCTTGCATTTTTCTACAAATTGTGAAATTAATCTTGCCTTATTCTTATCCTTCCAGTATACTTTGTGTTTTGCCAGGGTCTGAAAGTATAGCCCACGGCGTGTTTTGAAATATACACCGTTGTCTTCATCATGGCCACTTATCTTCTTGTCTCCATTTAGATGTTTCCTAATTGCAGCAGCAATCTTTGTTTCTTAGCCACAGATCTGACCTGCCCAATCATTTCTGAGCTGTGTCATCCTTTTGTCAATAACCATCGCGTGGGAATAATGTTTTATCAGTAACTTAATTGTTTTGCGATTTATCTGTCCTCCTTTCTCTCCGTAGCATAATTAACCATTTTAATTTTGATAAAAAAACACCCTTAGATTATGATACATGTAAGCCTGACATCATGCACTGAATACCCATTGTTTGTTTCATATTATCAACATTTGCATTATTGAGTGAGGGGCGATTTCTTAGTCTCATGTGGTGTTTTCATCGTGCAGTTTGGTGGAAAGATTAAGTACGAGACACGAGCATGATTCTGATTCTAGAACACCTCACCTCCACAAGACTTTCTGTGGTTGGGAGATCGTAAAAATCATCGCTCCCTTAATGTTTCTTTTTTACTTAATAAATAATTAGACACTTTTAACGAACGACAGTTTGTGCAGGTGTCAACGTGATAGAAAATCAGGATGAATAAACTCTATTGGAAACTATTGGAAACTCTTCAACTCTCTATTGGAAACTCTTCAAACACCGACATTTGACATTTGTCACATTCAAACGGGTGATTTCTACGAATCTTTTGGGCCTCACTCTTTAATTTCATTAAAAATACCCTCACACCTACCCCTAACGCTAATATAGATCATGAGCGAAATAAATTCATCATGTGTGGAGTTATTGTTAAAAAAAACGAGTGTGCTTTAGACCACACGACTGAAGTAAAACTTCTTAAGCTCCATCAATATGTATAAAATATATATGTGTATATACATATATTAATGTTCTACAAATATTTATTTAAATTTATTATCGTTCGCCTCGCCTGATCAAGCCGTGTGCATCGAGGTCCGCACTCCTCCGCGTTTGGCGCATTACTGCGTGAAGGTACTGGAACGCACAGTTTGTATTTCAAAATACTGACTGAGATATTTCACGCATTGGCTATGAGAGGAAGAGAGAAAGAAAATGTGCGCGCGCACTGCTCTCTCTTGCTCCTACAGTGTCCCGATAAAACGCCTTTTCGTAACGCTCTCGTCAAGCATTCGCCAGCTTACTCCACAAGTCAAGCGTGCGTAAAGAAGTTTTACTTCAAAAACTAATCTTAATAAAATAATCTAGCAAAATCTTGAAAAAACCATTAGGTTACAGTATAAATCATCATAATGCAATTCTTTCAAGTAAAATCACAGCACTCAGCGATAAGCGTATTGTTACATTTCCTACCAGAGGGGTAAGGAAACAGCAAGCAATACTATTTCCTGGTCTATGTCTACATTTTCTGTGGTTTTCTCATTGATTATTCTGTCTGCTATTTCAGATGGGAAGACATCCAGCGGGCCGCTTTGGACATTTCCAGAGGATGTGCAAGGAGGCAACTGAACTAGTGCAGGGTGCACGGCAGGATCGCTTGAAGACGCCTTGAAGACACCGTTGGCGTCGATGCGATGGGTTCCCTACGCGAATAGCACAAGGAGGATTAGATGTTAAAAACATAAATATTTTGAGTAGTGTTCGTTACTATTCATAATTTATATTTGATCAAGTTGCGCAACAAAGTTTGATTAAAAAGTACTGTTGTTATGAACTAGGTGCGTTGCCATGACACATAAAAGGGCAAATTAATTTTTTTGAAGAACTCACTCCCTCCATATTACCTAGTGTCATTATCTTACACGTCTTCATGTCGTGCTCAACTTCCCAAGTACGTGTGATTGTAATTTAATGTCTGCGTCAACAATAATCCACTCCAACGTATCTAAATGGTACATAAGCATCAAACAATGATTTTTCCGCCCACATTCAAAAAAATCATGCCTCCGAATTTGAATATGGAGACAAACAAACTGATTATATGTTCAATATAGACAATGAATGAACATGATAATAATGACAACAAATGAACGGGTACCGCCACCCCGGGAACCTGTCATAGGTTATTCCGAATGGTTCGCTACGTTTGGTGACTTAGAAGGGGTGCCCGGGTTCATGGCGTGAGGTTTTTTTAGGTCTTGGCGGCGGACGATCTGGACACACTGAACACCATATTCCTACCCAACCCTCATACATTTTTCCTTCCCAGAACTTCCTCTCTTTCCTTTACTTAAAAACACCCTCCACACAGCATCCCCAAAGATGACATAGGCCCTGAGGGAAATTATTTTCCTCAGGGCCTCCTGTGTGGTGCTAATGTAAAAAAAAATGAATTCACTTATCTTTTGTTTATTATCACATATTCGTAGGATTTAAAAAAAAACTTATTATAAAATCGTTATCTTTAAAACATATTAAAGAATCTAGAGGATATTTGCCACGTTTTGGCCACAAACCAATCCGTGATTTTGGAAATAGTGCCATATTGTGGCAAAAAGCCTTTATATAAGTATATACTCGCATATTTACCTCTGTATTATGTAATGTAGTATATATGTTTGTTTTTTACAAATAAATAAATAAACATAAGTACCTACCCTAATTATTGAAGACGCCATATTGCCATTGGCTCCAGATGATTGGTTACAGTTGGGAGTCTAGTGCCGCATCAATATACCTATATAAACAATCTTTAACTCTACCATAAAAATATTTTAATTAACTTCTATCTTCGTAAGGAAAAAATATACATGTACATATATAATATAATATAATGCGTCCTCATATATTATCTGAGTTTGTAATAAATTCCGAAACGTCACCGTAGGACACGGCACGCATTATAATAATTATTATAAGCAATCGAATACAAGAAGCAGCTTACATAATAATTATTAATAATGTAATAATATCAGGCACGAGATGGGCGCCTTATCTTTATTATAAAACAGTAAAAGCTCCCGGTAGATCATCAGTTAGCAGTAATAAAATTGTTAGCCGACTGTGGCAGGCTTGAAAACACAACTTCTTACAGCGGCCGCAAGATGTCACTGTAAGTATTAAAAAATATCATGTTGCATGAAAATAAAATTCCTTTGCGTAAAACTTTATGTTCCTACTATATTATTTTTTACAATATAATTATTACTATACTTAATATTTTTTTTCTTTAAAAATATCAGTTAGAAACTATTCAGTTAAACATATTATTGTTTAATCATATTGGAGTGAGATGTGGTTGGTAATTTTATTTAATAAAATATTGTGTTAAAATAATAATAATAGGTTTTCAAAACCATTTACGTCACACTATAATAAAAATGTTTTTCTTCGTCACCAATCCGAAAACTTTAAAACCAGGATAAAGTTTTTCAGATAAATAAATAATTTTACATAAATTAACCTAAACGCACTCAGCATATTTTTTTAAACTCGAATTGATTTAAATACATCAGAAAAACAACAATGATTTTTCAGGTGTAGGTATGATTTACATAAATAGGTATTGTGATAAATGAAAAATAAATTTAAAAAATAAGCTCAACGAAGTATTTTCAATTAAATTTAATTATATGTAACATAAAGTGCCCTTGAGGTGATTTCTCACAAAAACGGCGCTCTACAAATTATCCAATTATTATTATTATTATTATAAACAACCTTAACACAGATTTTTCAAATGTGATTGAACTCTTCTGTCAATCCTACATAGTTGTAATTTTTTTTAAAGAAAAGAGCGTGGCTTTGTATAAAAAAAATTCTATTCCGAGATCGATGAAATTTTGCATATTTGATCTTCAAAATTAGAGGAACGTAGCTGTTTATATGATATTCCGACAAACCACTACCATTCCCTACTTATACTTCTTCGTGAAATTTGCACAATTGACGTCCAAAAAGGGAGGAAAATTACTTACCCCGTCTGAATTGGCGGAGGGGGGGGCAACGCCGAGGACTTCAGTACTAATACATGAATTACAGTTTTTGCAGTAGTATTTCGTTATTTAAATAAAATCGGATATGTCTTTCACAGGCACTATCTAGGTTACAAACCAGTTCTTCGAAAAGTTATTGAAAAGTTATCGGTAGAGAAGATTCATACCAAAATTCAAATAAATCGGTTCAGTAGAACTCTAGATATCATGCACGCCAACTCGAAAAAAGTAGTTTCGACAAAAACGAGTTTAAAGTTTTGAGTAAAGTTTTACGCAGTTTTATAAATATTTTTTTATTCTTATGTTACGTTACTAGGATCATCAGTTAAAAATACATTATATTTGCATTATATATACATTATATAGAATATAAGAATATTTTTATGTGGTAATCCATCTGCAGGTAGTCGGGCAATGTCTACATTATATTGTTTAATTTGTTCCGTCCAGACCAGTTTAGTTGGCGCGCAACCAAAATAGCTACAACTCCGAAAATAATACGAACTTCGAAACATCCTTTTAAGGGCATATTTTTAATGATCTAATTATTGGAAATATGTAAAAAAATCGAAATTCTAGACCAGAATACCCCCTTAAGACGAGAGATCCTGGGATCGAGTCCCAGTTGCAACCGTAAGCATTTCTCTGTGTCTTGTCCTTTTATGCATTATCGTCTTCTTCAATGGTATATTATTTTATATTTAATTATTATGCCAAAACTCTTTTCCAAGGCACTTGTTAACACCGACCTAATTATTGGTGTTCCCACGACTGTTTGTGACATGGCAGTTTGTTGGTAATAGTTTGGTCAGATTTTGATCGTCTTTCAATGGTGAATGCGGCCTCCATATAAGCGCAGTTCGTCTTTTGTGCGCCTAATGGTCAACTGTGACTCCTTTAGGGGATTGACTTCGCTAACACGTTATAATTATTGTGCAATTACAATGGGAAAAGACCAAAGGCGTGCGAGAAACTTTGTCATCCACTTTGTGATGAGAATTTTTTACCGTTTTTTAGCACGTTTGTGAATAAACACTAACAAGAAATCAACCATGAAAATCACTTTAACCTTCAAGGATAGATTTAATTTTTGAATTTATTTATTAGCATCATAAACAGTCTTTATAAATTCATATAAAACTAATATTTTCGACCAATAAAATAAAGACGAAAAACAAATTTAATATCAAAATAGAAAGAGAAAATTTATTTATTTTTAATTTTAACTAAATGAGTAAAACCTCAAATTGTAATATATTAATTAATAAAGATAATATCAGCGAAACTCAATCGAAAATCGGAAACAGAAAAATCAGAAAAAGATACGGTCAGGGCACAGTTCTTCCAACTGATCTAATGTGTCCCTATCTGCATATATATGATATATGATATAGGGACACATTAGCTCAGTTGCTAGAGCTCTGCCCCGGCAATTGCAAATGTCCTGGGTTCAAGTCCCAAATGTGATTTTATCTTTTTCTGATTTTTGTTTCAGATTTGCTATTAAGTTTCGCTAATATTGTCTTCGTAAATTAAAATAGAAATAGAAAAATAAAGTGTTTTAACCACTGGAACGACAGAGCAATTAAAATATTTTTTCTCGGATTGCTAAAGGAAATTTTGCCGCCAACATAAAAAAATCATACCTCAGAATTTAAATATGGAAACATACAAACTGATTATAGTTCTATATAGCCAATGAATTCCCCTATCTTTTGTCTACTATAACATATTGTTACGATTTAAAAAAAAATATATAATTAAATCTTAAATCTAAACTCCTACTAGCACCATCATAAACGGAAGATGTTGCTTGGCCTTCGGGAACCCAACGCATTTGGCAACTCAGCCACT
Organism: Limnephilus auricula; assembly: GCA_951813805.1. NCBI lineage: Eukaryota > Metazoa > Arthropoda > Insecta > Trichoptera > Limnephilidae > Limnephilus > Limnephilus auricula. The sequence goes on along the minus strand of OX638398.1, from coordinate 27,390,015 downwards.
GATTGGTCAATTTTCATTTGATTCAATGTAATTATCCTATACGTAAATATTGTATATTGTTTGCGCGAGTTATATGTAAGTACTTTCGATTGCTATTAATCAGAGTAATTCAAATAGCCTTTAATGCTTCCATTTATCTCCCTTCCTTTGTTTCGCCCAGAGACAGAAATTGAGCACTTCGAAAACAAATGAAGTCCGTTTCGTTCCACACGCCGAAAAAAGTCGCAATATGCAATACAGTTAACCGCACCGCAAAGATTTTTGTTGTTATTTGATAATAATCAAATTATCTGCTGTAATCCGTCGTATTTTGTTGTACCCACAAAAACACATGTTTTGAACCGCCGCGACCGATATAATTGTGGTTGTGTTATTGAATAATACTATCGTGTTTTTTTGTGAATATGAAGAAAAACCAGTCGAAATTTATCTTTCCCGCACGCCATTGAAAAAAGACAGAAGTATAGAATTCTATTGACGTACTAAATAGGCAACATACAAATAGCATCCACTAGAAAGGATGAAACCGAGTATGAATAGAATGTGTGGCGGCCATAAGCGGGTCAGAATGATTTGAGCTTATAAGGAAAAACAGGAAAAGCGAATATTGAGATATGTCAATGATTAGTTGTTCTGCGAACTACTCTAGTACTGAGAGCGTGGCCAGTCAGTGACAGTGTTGAATCTGAGCCTACTGAGATGAATGGAAAATTATTCACCATTTACATTTCTCAACGACATATTATTATTATGTAGAAGATTAGTATTAACCAGTAGAAAATTTAGCATAACTAAATTTTTTAAGACGAGGTTTGGTGTAAAATTAGTATTTTCGATTAATATTTACTACAAACCTGTGAAAATGATGTGAACACAAAAGTAATATATTTTGGTTAAATAGAAGCTTTTCTATCATTTCGCTTGAGTATAATTTAAATGAAATTGTTAAGATGATAGACATCGCTTTTCGGCCCATACAAAAAGGACGCCCGGGAAAAAACACTTTTCTACATCGAAAATTGCACAAAATGAATATATATTTTTTATACTGCCCTCTAGAGAGTGAAAACTATGTCGGTATGTTTTGGAATTTTCGATCCGTTTCGTATTAACGTAAACATTCACTGTCAAACATGTACGATTTATCAAAAAATATTATTTAAGGAAAAAGTGCTGCTAACTCAACTCTCATAAAGAATTATAAAATTATAAAAAGCTACCGACCGCGACGTAGCTTCTTCTTTCTAAAATATATATATATTTAAAAAAAATTCAATTTCGTGAAAGTTTCGGTGTAGAAAAGTGTATTCTCCATAAACCCCTTTTCGAGCGATTTCTGTAGGTAAATTTGAACGTTGTCTCATTCGCACATTTCGCATTCGCATGTATTGTAAGTATGTGTAAGCTTATTGTGAGCGGGACAGAATGACAGACGCGGGTGTTCCGCGTGTGGTTCAAAGTCTAGCCTCTTAATGACTTAATAAAAAATATAATCGTAAATTACTAAAAAGTATTTTTTCATTGATAATACAACGTAAAACACAGATTTTTTTATAAGAAAAACTCTCTTTTTGACTTTTGAAGGTTATTCTCATCAATGTAATATATCATTGAAGAAGAAGATAACGATAATATTCTAATTTTTAAAATATGAAAATGAATAAGTTCCAGAAAAATAATAAAAGATAATGGTCGCAACTGGGACTCCAACTCAGAACCTCATGTCTAACCGGGACATTCGCTTTATCCAATTCAGCCATTGCGATCTAATATGAGACTATCGTATTTTTACGATTACGTTTCGTCCCGGTTTGACGTGAGATTCTGGGTTCGAGTCCCAGTTGCGACCATTACCTTTTATTATTTTTTCTTTCTTAAAAAAATCACAAAATAAATTAACACCACACGGAGAAAAATGTTATTCTAAAATACGATCATTTTATTCGTAAAAACGGTTAAAAATGGGACTGAAGTTCTTACGAACAAATTAACAGGGTTTCAATGTTTGTTGGCGGGAACATGTACGAATAATTTGTTCATATACGTAATTTTTCTTACATTTTCCCGCCAATAAACATTGAAACACTGTTGATTTGTTCGTAAGAACTTCAGTCCCGTTTTTACGAATAAAATGATCGTATTTTAAAATAACATTTTTCTCCGTGCACTTTTGCGTTTCTGGACCACGTTTGCCAAACAATGTTTACATATATGTGTATTTATATAGTTATTATACATCTATGACGTATTTTACACCTAATGAGATTTATTAAATGTATATACAAATATGTTATGTTATATTTCTGTATTATGTAAAATTTCGACATGGATTATGTCTGTAAAAGCCCAATGTGCGTTAAATAAACAAATTATTCATATAATATTATGAAGAAAGATTTAAAAGTGTGAAATGATCTCTGCAACAATCAACTCTTTTAGATTCCAACTGTAATTATACTCAATTACATGTTTCAAATAAAGGAACTATTAGGGCAGTGTTGTAAGTGGAAACCGTTATTTATTCAAAATGTTGCAACGGATATAAATGTTAAAACTGCACCTGTGTTAGAAGACAATGTGAGATAAATAACGTTAACCGAACAGCGGATACTACAGTACCTATTACCTATTGTAGACCGAGAAGGTAGAAAGGTAGTAGTTACCTTACTAACTGACTAACTTAACTACATTTACTTTAAATGGGTCATCGGATGAACGAACAATGTTTCGTCATGTACTAACAGCTTAAGATCCTTCACGCTAAGCAGTTTTCATTGAAGGTATAAAGGACCAACAAGGAAATATTAGATGTCGTACTTTAATATGGTATTACCAGAGAATACCGGAAATTAGTCATTTTTAAATCAATTTCTAGACGTATTGACTCTTTTTTACAAAAAAAACATAAATTGATTTTGAAAGATTTGTTAGTTTATCTGGTACCCGCAGTTTTAAAATTTTGAAAAACTAAGTGTATTTTTAATATACTAATGTTATACCGTTGGACGTTGGCAGATTTGTTCAATTTTCAAACGATGGATTCTATTAAATTTTCTAAATCTTGGCCTATTAAACAATACAAATTTCAAATCATATTATCATACAATAAAATAAATCAATACATCTAGTCAACACAGCTTTCAAAATTAAAATTTTAGTTCAATTAAAATCATTAAAAAATAAATCCGAGAACGTGTTTTGTGACAAAAATACCTCAATTTTTCTATTTATTTAAGGTCTTACAAACTAAAATATTTCAATTTTTTTTTTACACACTTATTTTGTTTAGACATTATTGAAAAATCATAAAAACTTATGAGCGAAAAATAGCACTGTTTTTAATAATTTATCATCGTGCGTTTTTAGCATTTTAATTGCTTACTTGAATGTAGGTATATATTAAAGCAAGTTTTTAATGAAATAAATCGATTAAATTAAATTTTTAATTTAAAAAATTTGATAAGGGGAATAATCGATCTTTCTCAGTGGAACCTCCCTGTACAGTTGCAAGCATTTTTAAACTTTTATTACAAACGCACCGCATAATTGACGTTTGATGTCTACGTACTTAACTAAGTAAGAGGATGTAATGAAGGATAATGAAGTGAAGCGATTTTCTTGTCCGTCTTTCGCAATGAATGTGAGGTTGTGTGGTTTGATAGTTGTGTTTTTGTGCGGTTGTCTGGTTATTTACTTGTGTGGATAAATGTTGGTGTGGCTATATGCTGGTGTGATCGTGTGGTATGGTAAGAATAGACACGACGGAAGCATTGCAGAAAAGTGCACCGACCTTAAGTTCAACACCGCAGGCATTACGCGCTACTCCCATTTCATTATCCTGCGGTTAAAGTATATATATCCAAAAAGGGTCCCGTGTGACGAAATGAAGCCACCGAAAAGAAATAATTCCAGCTTAGGACATTACTTGTTGACATACACGTATACAGACGTATAACCTCTGACAATCCTATACGATAATTCAATCGATATACATTTATACCCGCTGACAACTCACGCACTCTGACATACACTTATACCCTCTGACAACTCACGCACTCTGACATACACTTATACCCTCTGACAACTCACGCACTCTGACATACACTTATACCCTCTGACAACTCACGCACTCTGACATACACTTATACCCTCTGACAACTCACGCACTCTGACATACACTTATACCCTCTGACAATTCACGCACTCTGACATACACTTATACCCTCTGACAACTCACGCACTCTGACATACACTTATACCCTCTGACAACTCACGCACTCTGACATACACTTATACCCTCTGACAACTCACGCACTCTGACATACACTTATACCCTCTGACAACTCACGCACTCTGACATACACTTATACCCTCTGACAACTCACGCACTCTGACATACACTTATACCCTCTGACAACTCACGCACTCTGACATACACTTATACCCTCTGACAATTCACGCACTCTGACATACACTTATACCCTCTGACAACTCACGCACTCTGACATACACTTATACCCTCTGACAACTCACGCACTCTGACAAACACTTATACCCTCTGACAACTCACGCACTCTGACATACACTTATACCCTCTGACAACTCACGCACTCTGACATACACTTATACCCTCTGACAACTCACGCACTCTGACATACACTTATACCCTCTGACAACTCACGCACTCTGACATACACTTATACCCTCTGACAACTCACGCACTCTGACATACACCTACACCATCTGACAACTTACGCTCTCTGACATACACTTATACCCTTTGATAACTCACGCACACGGAGAAAAATGTTATTCTAAAATACGATTATTTTATTCGTAAAAACGGGACTGAAGTTCATACGAACAAATTAACAGTGTTTGAATGTTTATTGACAAGAAAATGTAAGAATAATTTGTTAGTATACGTACGAAATTACGTATACCAACAAATTAATATTTTTATAAAGACTTTTGTAGTAAATTTTACAACCGTCTAAATTAAAAAAACTGTTTTAACATAAAAAATGTTAATGATGTTTAGGGTATTCGACTATAAATAATTGGCTGTTTGGTTTAAAATGCGTGGTTTTTTTTAATTTTTATAGTAAATACCTCACTAGAGTCCCAACTGCTCCCGTCTGGAGCCAGTGAGACTATGGAATCCCCAATTGGAGTATGTTGTGAGGCTGAAGGTAAATGGGGAAGGGAAAGAGATGGGGAAGAGGAAGGTGGGGAAGTACCTGGCTATTCAGTTCTAATCACTAAACACGGCTTAAGCCTTTCAAGCAACTTTTCAATTCTGAATGGTGGTCTTACACCAGCGCGATACTGAGAATATCTTCCACTCTGGAATGTGCCGCAAATGTAGTATATATTATTTTTATTTCATTAATTGTGAAATAACATAAATTAATCAAATAAAATGTATTTACCTGCGACCTTCGGAATGGGAGTCCAAAGCCTTACCCCTGGACTACGCCGGCCGGCGTGTATAATCAGATTTACATTTTTTAGAAGAGATTATTTACAAAGGTGAATCCAATGAATCTTTGTTATGCATTGCCGAATTATCACTAAATTGTTATAGAGGGGCCTGACTGAAGCAGGCAGAATAAAAAATCTGAAATGAATTTTTCGATGATTTAATAAATTAAATGTTCAATTCTCCAAAACAATGGTCCAACGAAATCCGTTACAAACTTAGTTTTGGTCGTCGAAGTGAATAACAATTTGTCGGTTTCAAAACCACGGATGAAATCTTTCAATCTTGCACGGCGTGCTCTGAATCTATGGTTTCAATAATTTGTGGTTGTCATTCCGATCAATATTGCTCCTCGAAGTGGAAACTTACAACAGATTTCTTAGGAGCGATTGACCAGCAGGTGAGAATTAAAGTTTAAAAATGCTTGCAACTGTACATGGAGGTTCCAATCAGAAAGTTCGTTTATTCCCCGTATCAAAATTTTTAAATTTAAAATTTAATATCGATTTATTTAAAAACTTGCTTTAATATATACCTACATTCAAGTAAGCAAAAAAATGCTCAAAACGCACGATGATAAATGATTAAATAACGTGTACTTCTTGTAAGTATTTTTTAATCATGATTTTTTAATAATGTCTAAAAAAAATATGTAAAAAAAAATTGTTTGTAAGACCTTAAATAAATAGAAAAACTGCGGTATTTTTGTTACAGAACATGTTCGCGGATTTATTTTTTAATGATTTTAATTTAACTAAAATTAAAATTCTTAAAACTGTTTTGACTAGATTACGTATTGATTTATTTAATTGTATGATTATATGATTTGAAATTTGTGTTGTTTAATAGAATCTATCGTTTGAAAATTGAAGAAATCTGCCAACGACCAACGGTATAACCTTAGTAATTAAAAATACACTTAGTTTTTAAAAATTTAAAAACTGCGTGTACCAGATAAAATAACTATCTTTCGAAATCAATTTATGTTTTTTTGTAAAAAAGAGTTTTTTTACGAGAAATTTAAAAATATTTAAAAAAAGAGAAATTTCCGGTATTGTCTGTTAATATGAAATAACTTCCATTAGTTGCAGCCAAACCTATTTTATATACCTACGAAGAAGACAATAATTTAAATAAAATGCGTACAATAATATATAACTATTTTCAAGCTGCTGAATTATGAAAACACTCGTACCTTAAGGGCGCGCTACACCGCTCAAAAAGAAGATGGAAAGATACGACCATACGAACGTGAGAGCGAGCGCGCTAACATTAAAAAAATAAAACACATAAAATTCATGCGAAATTGTGAAAATATTTAATAAAAGACGACTCGTTTGACAAAGAGCAAAAATCTCGTGGGGGATGTGCCAAGTAGCATTTAAAGAAAAATTGTGAATTTTTTCATACATATAACTTGTAAAATATCAGAAACAAACGTGTTAATAATAATTTTTGGAGCATACTTTGCGATTTATTTCTATCGAGGGAATTTCAAATAATTACCGTTTCGGCGTGGGGAATGTATAGATACTATCTTAAAGAATAACATATATTTTTTTAAAAGCTAAAAAACTTCAAACGTTTAAGGAAAACGTGTCAGAAATCGGTAGAAATTGGCAGAGCGGCCCGTTAAATATCGTGTGTTTTTCAGAAATGCTGAACAATCTATGATGCCTCCCCGCAACTCTTGATCTTGCTTCTGATATTTTCATTTCATTATGTATGTGCACTGTGCAGTGTGAATCTCAAGTGACATCCCAGGTAAGAATGGTCCTATATATTTTCTGCCTGTACCCTTGTACAGAATATAATAAATAATAAGACTAATAAGCATTAACTTTGTGGCTCGCCATAATTTACAATAAAAATACATAGATTTGTTTTAGACCACTTTAAATTTAATTGTTTTTATTGTAAAATACTAATATGCTTATGTACTTTCTAACAAAGCTTCACGTTGATTTGTCAAATGAATTGCTCATATGGTTATGTATTAGTAACCAACGAACCGGTGGATGCAATTTGTTAGCCATAAGTTGTTATAGTAATTGTGTCTTTACATAGTTACTTTAATAAGATAGATCATTGTAGAAATATATTATATATTTGAACAGCGCTCTTAAGGTATTTTTTTAAAATAACGACTCTATACAAATCATTCAAATATTATTATTAGTATTATATATTTTTTAAATTAAAACAGATCAATGTTTTCCAATGTCACAAATTATAAATAAATACCTATCATTAATTTGAATAATTAAAAATAATATTTCTATAAAGTTCTACAAATTGAGCACAATAGCATTGATATCTCTAAGTAGAAGATTTGAAAATTTTTAATTGAGCCTATTTGAAAGTAAGGTATACTTATCGTTAAAATTTTTGAAATGTAATTTTGGCCCTTGGAATAGGTACTTTGAAGTTGTAGGCATAACACAGGGATATCCCTAATATAGTGGCAAAAAATACTCCTTGTAATTATACAACTTAGACCACGTTCTCACTAGGCGAGTAAATTAGTCGAGTAGCGAGTAACTCGCCTCTTGACTGACCAAAATGCTCCTACTTACTACTAAATGTATGGTGTTCGGAGACGTTTAGTTACTAAAATACTTGCTACTCGACTAAAATACAACCTAGTCTGTACGGGCCATAAAAGATAAAATTAATACATTTTCCACAAAATCTGATATGCAAGTGACGTAGAATTGACGTGATATTTCGTAGCGTCATTAGTGGAAAAGGTGTAACGATGTTGTTATATTTGAGCTTCTTTACAACAATCATTTCGTGGCGTTATCAGTAGAAAAGTTCTAATGAAATTGTTAAAATTGAGCTTTTTAACGTGGCGTCTTTTAATGGCAAGGCGTCGTTAGTGGAAAAGTTGTAATGATGTTGTTAATTGAGCCTTTCGTATCGTCATTAGTGGAAAATTTTTAATGATGTTGAGCTTTTCTTATAATTATCTTTATTAGTGTCATTAGTGGAAAAGTTGTAATAGTTTTGTTATTTGAGCTTTTCTTACAACAATTTTTTTCGTATGGTCATTAGTGAAGAAGTTTTTTTTAAATTTAATATTTGTAGGTTTTTTTTTAACAATAAATGCACAATTTTTACATATTTATACAGTGTTAGAATGGTAGATAAGAATAGCTGTTCCTCACCATAAAGAGACGAGGCTTTTGTGTTTGGTGAGGGAATTTTAGTTCAATTTACATAATATCATGTATGAAAGTAAATACTACAGTATAGCAAAACAACGGATAATTAGGAAAATGCAAGATTTATCAATAACGGATTTCAATGTTTGAAAGTTGTAATGATGTTGTTAATTGAGCTTTTCTTACAACTATCTTTTCGTAACGTCATTAGTGGAAAAGTTATAATGATTTTTATTTCCTTAATCATAATAACAAAAATGCTATCTAACTCAAAAATGTGTAAACTATTTCAAAAAATTGTACTAATTATAGTTAATCTGTTATCCCTTTTCAAATTAACACTCCTCTTCCACCCACAAGCAGATTCTTCTAATGGAAAAGATGTATAAATTATAAGATACAAAATTGTAATATATGCAAAATTAAAAAAATAACATAATGAAAAAAAGACTTAGTTAAATTTGACCTTTTTTACAACAATAAATACTTTTTTATGAAAATATGTTTACTAATAAAGAAAAAAATTGATGAAATTATGATTTGGTTAATGCTCTTTAGAGTCGAGTAACCTAACATGGGGCGTAAAATATTACTATTATTAAAGCATACATAATTTTGATAAATCTTTAAAAAGAACGATGGCAGTTGATTTATAAATTCAGAAATATATATTTAATTTACTTTTTGAGCCACAAATAACCAGATCTCTTACATATTCCAATAATAAAAACACTAATTAACAGATGTTATATAATAAATACGCTAGAAACAATTAATTCGATTTCCAAAGAGTAGTTTGTTCAGAAGTAGTGTAATGGCGCCAGAAAGCGCTAAGCGCTAATGGTAATGGCTTCGTAATAAGCACTTTCTAACGAGATTGCACGAAAATGCGGAATTAATACAAATAATATACTAAGTTATTTTAATACTAAACATCGGTCATCGCTTCTGTAATCCACATGTAAGTTGGCTAACAACCGACTCCCGTTTAAATCGTACAAATTGAAAACATTGCCGCAGTGTTGCCGAGGCGGAAAATTTTATAAAAGTACCTACCTTGGATTTCTTTTTTTTTTTAGAATAACTCTGAGGCTCTGAAGAAAATAACTTCCCCAAATGCCCATGTAATCTTTGTGGATGCTGTGTGGAGGTTGTGTTCAAGGAAATAATGTGATTTTTTTTATTTTTTTTATTATTTGAAAAACCAACTGTTATAATATTTTATAATGTATATTAAAATATGTGTAAATTATTTAATCAATAATCAGTTTTCTGAGAAGGAAAAGGTATGAGCTGTGGGTAGGAATCTGGGGTACGTGGCGCACGGCGATGGGTCCAGAGAGTCCGGTTGGAGAAATCTAATGGCCTCGCAGTAAGAGGGCAGACGCATCCGATGCCAAGTTCTAGACAAACTTCACTCCGTGAACCCGGGCACCCCTGCCGGATCTCCAAAAGTAGCTAATCACTTAGAAAGACCTGTGGCAGGCGTGTTGGTTATCCAATAAGTTGTTCCCGTGACGGCGGTACCCATACCCGCCTTCCAAATTAATTAACTCGTTATAAAGACTAAATTATACGTTAAAACATTACTAAACTGCATTTTGTACCAAAAAACAAATTTTAACAATCACAAAATATCACTAACAGACCAGTTAGACGTACAAAGAAAACATAAAAACTCCGACGGTAAATACTAGCTTTGGACAAAGCCACTACCAATATCACGCTATAAAAGCAATCAACAGTCTAACACTTGAAAATAAAATGTAGGAAAACAAAAATAAATTCCGACACAAAATTACAAAAGGGATTAAAGAACAAAAAAGACAATATTACCAAAATCTCATAGCATAAAATAATAAAACATGCACGTAACACACAAAACCATTATAAAACACATCACCCACAAAGACACAACACACAATATATCGATTTTAAATGTATATAATTTTAATTTTTTTATTTATTTAATTTTAAATCTTTATTTTTAGTTTAAATTTATTTTAATCTTATGTTTTTTTTCTTCACCAACATTATATTTTAAATGTATTATGTATATTTTTTTGGATTATAAAATGGAGGCCTCAGCACGGGTAAGCTACCCAGTAAGGCCAACATTACAAGATTGTAATATAAAATATTGTATCAAAAAAAAGAAACAAAGCTCTTATGTTTGGTGATAGAAATATAATTATATAAAAAATATTTAAATGTGAAAAAAAAAACCGGTATCATCTGGCTGTGATTTAGTATGTAGCTAAACAAAACTAAATTTTAAACAAATTTGTGTTTTGGTGCATTTTTTCATAGTTTGACTTTCACAAAAATTTTATATTATACAGTGGATTTGAAGGTTTCCACAATAGCTCAGTGGTTCGAGCTATCACCAGATTCGAAGATATTTGCGTTCAAATCCCGGTTACGGCAATAATTTATTTTCTCTTGAGACTTCACAATACGTGATATTTAATGCCTAATTTTTATTCATTCATTATTTTATTATAAATAGTTTCTTTGCTAAATGAAATTACTATTAGTATGTTTACTTTGCAATGAGGAAATTTGTAGAAAATAACTACATTGCTACAGATATTCTGTCAACTCAAAGTACGAACCTTTCTTAACATGTATTTAAGCAAACTTTATACTTTAGGTAATTTTAAATCTTTTGTACTTTAATAAGCTAACCGTTCGACTTTTTGACAAATATTTTATGAAGTTAAATTTTTAATTAAATTTTCATTAATTTTAATACAACGTTGTGGCCCGGATCGGGAGAAGCTGGTTGAGGGGTACCTTTTGAACTCTCCAGTGGGACTCTCTTGACCCATCGCTTTGCAACAAAGTGGGATGAATGGTTTTATACGTCCATCTCTCCTGGACACATTTAAACCCAATTTCCTACCCACCCCTCATACCCTTTCCTTCCTAGAACTTCATCTAATTGCTTTTCTTAAAAAGAGCATTCACGGAGCATCTCCAAAGGTGACATAGGCCCTGAGTGATTTTTTCCTCGGGGCCTTTAGTGTAGAGCTAACTATAAAAAATCCCGAAGCATTTATAAAATCCCGCGATTTTTCACGGTTCTGCGCTCGTAATAAACCGCTCCACTAACGATGCTGCGAATATATGTTGGGCTGTATGGCATATGTTGGCTGGCCGATATGTCGGGCTGTTTGCAGAATGTCTAGAAATCGCAAAGGATTCGGCAGCCGGGTTGTGCCTACTAACGATGCGATTTTTAGCCATTCCGATATGTCGGGCAGTTCGCAGTATGGTGTGTAGACCACATTAGTATGATTAATAATTATAAAAAAATCATCACTAGCAGTAAAATGTATGCAGATTCCAATATGGTCTGATCCACCATGTTCACATCAGAATTAATTCACAGATTAATACATCATCAAAATCTTAATTCATTATTTTCATAACATCAAATGAGCTAATAATTCTATAACAGTGGGGGACACAATATATTATGTATATTTGTACATTTTTACATATCACCTACCTGTCTTATCCCGCGCATGCGCCGCCACGTGACTTCATCTGGCAGAAGAAAGTTTTCCAGTATAATACTGTCTTCTCTGTCGCACCCGCACCAACTTGTATTTCGCCGCACTGCTCTGATGGTCAGAAACTGCCTGGGGCGAGTTCACTTTCTCTACCCAAGCATTCTTGCAAACATGGTTGACAGCTTCAACTTTTAATAATATCTATTTATAAGTGCCATTATTATTTTTCAAACTCTTTCGTTATAACATGTTTAATTTTTCTCAGGAAAACTAGTTTTAGCAAATATATATTAAACGTGTCGTGGTAATTTAGGTACCTTATTGTAGGTTGCTTTGTACATATAAACGGTGTTCAGAAACTCGTTGTAGATAATACAAACGGGCAACAGATGAATTTACCTCATAGGAGTCGATTTTGTGGTATAACCTTTTTTGATTTGAGCTTTCGTTTTCGAGTTAATCGAGTCCGAAGTTGAAAGGTTTTAGATCATATTTGAAAAAAATCAGCTCATATTAACAATAAATTTAATAATAAGTTAATTTTTTTTTAACTAAATGCTCAAATGAAAATAAAAGTTATTTGGGATTCCTTGTGTGATTGTTTGCACTACGAGTTTCCAGACACCGCATATATTTTTTTATTCAGTTATACAATTTTCCCAGGAATCACATAATTATTACATTTATTACCAATTGCGCCGTGAATATATAGATAAAACCTTCCATTTTCGTAACATTTAAAAAAAATATTATGCTGCATATATATTAACTAGGGTATTTCCAAGTTTTTTATTGCAAAAATTAAGCAAAAAATTACGATCATTATTTCATTTCTATTTTATTTTTATGTTGGCGAATAAATTTTCTACAGCGTGTCTAAGTTGCCCATTTTTGTAATCCCGTCAAAACGGCATTTTCGACGTGTGACGTCACAAGGGTCGCTCGTTCTTGAAAAATTTCCGACAGTTCTACTTTGAGGTCGTGCGTACCAAGCGTCGTTGGCAATCACGGGCCGTTTTAGTTTTGTAAGTTTTTGAGCGTTTTTAAAATGAATAAATTTGAATGAAAACATAAAAACAAACATTTTTGGTAGGATGATTAAAATCAGAAAAATGATCTTTAAATATTCCATACATTTTCAACAGAATCCCTCGTTTGTGAAAATACCCTATTGATCAAAATTTTGTGGCAGCCCTGGTGGCTAGGCTCTTTGGTGCAGCATGTGGGTAGGTAATATGGTAGTATATATTATATATGATATATAATAATATTTAAAAGGATACACGAAAGCTCATCCCAGCCAAGGCAAAACCAATAAACGAATTCGCAAAACGGTGTCTAGATGGAATCATGATTAATTCGAATTTAAAATGGATTCTGGAGACCCGTACGCACTAGCGGCTAACCGCCTAGGCGGCTAGCCGCGGCGGCCGGCCGCCCTTTTATTTTAATATGCAACCGCTCATTTCGTACGCACTAAACCGCCGAAAAATTCAAACAAAATTCAACCGCTAGTCGAACCGCCTAGGCGGCCAGCCGCTAGTGCGTACGTGCTCTAAAAGAAGCAAAGTCAATAATGTATGAATATATTGTAAATGTAAAAATAATAATAATAACTAAGGGCCGTCTGTTACAGTTAAAGTTAGACTAAAAGCGGTTACTAAAGTTAAATTTCACCAAAACGCGTTGTTCAATCAATTTGAATGCTTGTTTTACATTACTTTAAACTTTTGTATTTACTTTCCGAAAACAGACAGTTACCCTATAGTTACTCCGCCATATTGGCATATTTGACAGTTCTGTTCAGCTCTGTTGGAGGAAGCTACGAAATTTCACGCTTCAAAATCGATTACTAATCATAAATATTATAGAAGATGATGATGGTGAAGATGAAATCCTCATCCAATATGTCTTGCAGTGAAAACCAAAAATATTTCGATCCCGCCTCAATAATATGGTTATTTGGGAAGGTCTCAAAATTTTGGCGTGGCATCGGGTGTCGAAAAATCTCGTAAAATTGCTGGAAAGTAATTAATTTTTTTTCGTATAATATCGTACATATTATAATAGGCCGTCATTTATTTGTAAATACTCATACAAACATTTTAAACGGAACAAAGCTGTCAGATCAACAAAATAAAGTCAGATATTTTGATAAGTTTTGGCAATTCTTCTGAATTTCAAATGTAATTTTCGGTGTGGCCAGGCCAAAAAATATTGCGATGCGTTTTTTCATACGATTTTGAGGTATTTGCTTTTTAGACTGGCCAAAGTGGCCACACTAACTATTATAACTTTTGCTAAAGTAAGCTTTAAACAGCGCGTGGTCCTCTTTAACTTCCTTATTACTATAACTGAAGGTTAACATTTAAAATTAGTTCACGATTTAGCTTTCTCGTGAAACAGACGGCCCTAAGCCATGAAATGTAGGTAACCTACACGTAAGAGTTACGTGCGCTTCGGCATTTCTTTCAAAGCGGTTTTAACGCGAGGCAAAAAAAAAAGTTTCACATTATTTTTAAGAATCTAGAGTGAATTTCAAAAGCAAAAAGGGTAAGTGAGTTTAAGTTCTGATTATCATGTTCAAATTCTTTTTTTATAAAACAGATAATCTTTCCCAGATTAAAAAAAACCCGATAAGATTTATTAATTATTTTTGTATTTTATTTGTAAATCAATTTTTTCGTATATTGTTATTTTATTAAGTTCTGCAAGTATTAAAGTTTTTTTTATTATTATTATGACAGCTGTTTCGGCTTTCAAGGCCATTATCAAACTGTTATTAGGCACTTTGAGATGACTTGTAATTATGTTTTTATTTACCCCTGCCCGATTTCAATTTGCATGGTACTAAAAATGATTTATTACCGGTTACATCGATTTACTGTGAAAATAATTGTGACAGTAGATTCTCAATTCTGTGGGTAATTGTTTAATAATGACGTGACTGCGTATTATATCGAAAGCGGAAATTTGAAATGCTGAAGGACAATATGAGTTAAATCTGCATCCTCGAAATATTTCTGGAAAAAATGTCTTTAAACGACGCGACGTACATTTAATAAATACTGTTATTAAACAAATTTTCCAAAAAGGTTAAATATTTTGGAAGATCTATTCGATGTTATTTTATAATAAAACCAGCTTCTCCCGGCGACTTCGTCTGCGCAGGATTAGTACTTCGAGTAGCCTATTTTCTTTTCCTGGGTCACATCTATGTATATACCAAAATTCTTAACCTATTTATTTAAAATATATATATAATTTTTGATTCAATTCAAAGTATTAGGCGAGTACTTCAAATAAATTGACTAATTCAAATATTTTCTAAAATAGAATTTTTATTTAACAATCATTGTTTTTGCAAAATGTCATTCTCAAATTTTGACATTTTCTATTCAACAGTGATTATTATCTATAATATATTGAAAACAGCTATTTTCATAAATTATAGCCTACGTGTTATTCTGATGTATGAGCTATATTATTGTAAAGTTTCATTAAAATGCATTCAGTAGTTTTTGCGTGAAAGAGTAACAAACACACCTTTTTTTAAAAAAGAAACCCAACAACATTTTAAAACCTCCTACTACCACCACAGTAAGCGGAAGATGTTGCTTTTATTGTGCTGGAGGACTTAGCCAGTCGAGGAATCGAACACGGAACGTCTGGGCGGGACCCAAACGCGATGCCCACTCAACTACTGACCGGTCAAATCTACATCCATACAAATTTTCACGTTTATAATATTAATAAGATTCAATTCATTTACGTGTACAAAGACAGGATACTGCATTATACGATTTTTTGAAAAATATAAAACTTTCTTTTCGCTCTGCTCAAGAATTAATATTTTGTCCTTTACAGCATTTCAAATTTTCATGATCGATTTTGTTTAGATCTTGTGAAAATACTGGGAAGCGAAAAATATACGCCTTTCCTTACTTTATTAAGTAATTATTGTTATATTAGGATCATTCGATCGGAAATGACAATATTTGATTTTTTTATTTATTGTTTTTGTGTATAATTCGTAGAACTCCATTTAATTATTTTTTTTATTTAATTTTAATTAAATTTAATAACGTTATTATACAGTTCTGCAAGTGTTTTATTTTTATTATTGTTACAGCTTCAGTAATGTTATTGTGAAGTTCTGCAAGTGTTATGTTACATATATTTTTTTTATTTTTATTATTATTGTTATAGCTGCTTTGGCTTAAAAGGCCATTTTCAAACAGTTTGAAACTGGCCTTGTAAGCCGAAACAGCTGAACAATAATAAAAATTTAAAAAAATATAGCACTTGCAGAACTTCATAATAACATTCCCAATTACTGAATTGTATTTAAATTAAATAAAAACACAAAAAAGACAATATTTGAATTTATTCTACCATCATTATTAGCAAAATGATCCAAGTACAGTTCGTGTATGCCAACCATTATGAACATTTATTTTATGTTATTAATAGGTAGATACTTTGAAAAAAATTGATAAAAATGTGTATATAGTCAGTTATGTGAAAATCTGTCATTGGATTTCATTTTTATTGTTTTCAAGTTTATTATACAGTGTTAAAAATCGTCCTTGACTTAGGACCAGCGATTCCTGAATTAATTTGAGTAAAAAATGTAACGTAAATGAAATTTAGTTCTCCGGTGACATTTTTGATGTTTTTTTTCTACAAAAACATTAAAAATAGTTGTTTTGGACAGGGTGAGGTAAGAGATTAGGCAGTTACTCGGCTGAGTGACCAGAGACGACATGTGGATTTTTTTTTGTTTGATATTAAAGAAAAAAAATAAAAAAGTTCACGAAATAGTCACCGGAGACAAAAAATTCATTTACATTTTTACTCCAAATATTGTCAGGAATCACTGGTTAAAGTAAGTCAAGTACGATCCTTAACAACCTGTATATAGAGATTTAAAAAAAGGCTGGTTTTCCAGAATAAATAAATAAATTAAATACGTCCAAATTAAGCAAAAATTATAGACAGCAAGCATTATGGCCTTTGTTTCAGTATTACCAAAGCCATTGTTTAAATTGTATACCATTGTAAGAGTAACTTTGTAGCCATAATATAACTTACTTGTAGTTTAGTTACAACATGTCGATTAGCAATAACAGCTACAGAGACTTGAAATTTAACGTTTCAGGATTTTTACAAAGAGACCAACAGTTGTTTGTGCATTACAAAATAGTAAAAGAGAAAAAAAAATTACCAAATTTTTTATATTTTTAAAATAATTATTTTGAAAATACTTACTTAAGCATATAAGTATTATAAATATAATTAGATATAAATATTAAATATGTTGTAAGACCACCTTTTTTGAAAGTCAAAACTCCGCTAATCAATTAAGGTAAAATGTTAATTTTTTTAAAAATATTATATGATTGATAAGTTTTTTTATGCCCAAGGAGTAGTGAGTCGAGGTAAGAGATGGGAAAGGGGAAAGTTGAAAATAGGTACCAGATTCTTCAGATCTAGTTAGTAAAAACGGTTAATGCCATTTCAAACAACATTTTGTCGATTTTGATTGCCGATCTTACAACAGGGAAATAATAAAAAAATAAAAACCTAGATTCTAGTATATGGAAATATAAAAGCATACAGATTCCCTCGTCTTAACAAGTAAATTACAATTAGCCCAGTTAATGAAGGGAAAAAAACACCCAATCTCGGAACTAATTCCCCGGAAGCTGAATTACATATGGAATCACATATGGTAGAACACCTTTAAACATGCATTTTTACAAGAATCCCCATGTTTCCCCTTGTGCTTCCCTCCCCACCTCCTCTTAAATATATTTTGCAAAGCCTTTTGAAATACGCTAATATCTCATTAACCGCTGTTTGAAATCAAAGTATTAATTTTTATTTCAGTTGTTAATCAGTCAGTCACTGACCCTTCGCCCCCGGTGAATAGTTGGGAAACACTCCAAACACTCGTCCAATATATATATATATATACCGTTGACATTTTTCGCATAATAAAGGGTCGCTTCTTGAGTTCAACAGCTCGGCTGTAGTATGATTCGCTAGCTTTTATGTATTTTTTATATAGAGGAGATGTACCGAATATGGGATAGCTTAGGTAAAAAAATTCTAATTAATTATATTTAAATCGTTTATAAGGTTTTACACATTAAAATCATTGGAAAAACAGTTACGTAACTTAAAATGTCAACGAAACTTAAAAAAAAACACACTAACGTCTTCATTTTAAACGAAAAGTAAAAACATAGAAAAAACCAATGTCCAAAAAAGTGCTCCTATTATGGGATACTCCGATTTCGATGCAATAATCACATATAAAATCAATATTATCTGCTCCCGAACACTCAATATGGCACCAATGGCGGTGCCATATTGGTGCTGGCTATACATTGGATCCACTCTTTGCCTCTGATATCACAAACCTCATCGGACTCATCATCACGAGGTTGGATTGCCTTCGGAATGTCTTCAGAAGAATGGGATAACAGCGACATACTCGTACGTGACAGCTCAAAAGAAGACGTAGAGTCGTATCGTAACCTCTGATGGGTTTCTTCGATACTTCTTTTTTCACCTGGACCCCACTAGCCTCCACTAGTGGGGTCACATATATTCGTGCCATATTTTACAACACCCCTTTTCTTCTGCAAGCCTTCCAGCTCAGTTTTATAAGGAGACGCGTTATTATGCAAGTTTTTCCTGCTTTTCTTCCTCTAATGGAAACCGTCTTTTCTTTTTTGTGTAGGGCGTAATTATATGTGGGTCTTGGGTAATTATATGTGGGGCTTGGGTCAGCAGATGGAAGTGACGTGCTAGTTGGAATACTGATTGAGTTGGGATAATCATTTTCTTGGTCCTCATTTTCTAGGAAGTCCTCTCCCTGAATATATTCCGGTTGATGGGGTAAATTCCAATAGCATTGAAACCGTTAACGGCTAAAGCTGCACATTTTATTTTCAGATATGCTTTTCAAAAACTTTTCACGCTGTCAAAGACAGACAAAGGCTTCTGCTTCATTAGAAGCCATTGCCGAATTTCTTCGCTGTAATATGTCTTTAAAGCTCCCATCACTACCTTATCGAGGGGCTGCAGTTTGAGGGTAGAATGTGAAGGTATGTACAGAATGGGGACATGATGCTCACGAGCTTTATCTATAACATCAATGCTGAGTGTGTGGCTGTAAAGTCCGACAAAGTTTTAGTTTCGTATATTTGATGAAGTGCTGGAACCAGTCCGTAAATAGTTCTGTTTGAATAGGTAATCCAGCAACTGAATTTCGTCCAAGCGCAGCTTCCGTGTCAACTTCTTCAGCGCTAGGCTTACACAGTCTGAATAAAGTGCTTCGAGGGACCTCGAAAAGAATGGCGGCTCTCTGATATCCCATGGTCTTCGATTTTACAGCTTCCATGGCTTTTATCAATTTTTCTGTGTTCCACGTCTTCCGCTGTTTCTTCTCCGAGATTTTGACCTTCGTGTAGGCCAAAATACAAACTACAATAGCAAAAAAGAAATTTAGTTCTACTAGAATTTCGTATTAGAAACACTGTTCCTAATATGAGATACTATTCCATATTAGGGTCATCAAGAAATCCCATATTTGGAACAAGATCAATACAATCAAATATATTCATAGAATAAAATCTACTTGTATTTAACTTCAAAACATTACGAAAACATAAAAGTTAAATAATAATTTTGCCGATCAGTGAAAGATTGAGAATTTTGTGAAGAAAATTTTTTGAGAAAAAATATAATGAAAATTACGTAAATATCATATCGCTGAGGCACAAAAACTTAATCACTCTCTCAGGCCCATGTAGTGTGGCCGGCGTCCGGAAGAGTACTGACTTATTCAAGGTCGGTAGGTGGGGAATGGGGAACGCTGGGTTATGGAGGCTTTTCTCCCTTACATTTTGAGAAACACCACTATCTCATATTAGGGACATATGCCATATTCGGTACATCTCCTCTATTACATATTTTTCCTCCCTCCTACAAAATGGGTAACTTCAATCTCCATATTCACTCCTTCCTCTCCTCACAAAGATTCTGCACACAGCATCTTCAAATATGGCATATACCCCAAGGACAATTATTTTCTTCAGGGTCTCCTATGTGAAGTTAATAAAAAAAATAAAAAAGGCACCATCAGTATGAGAGTAACTTTTTTTTACTTGTGAGACAATACATGAATGTACTGAATTGCATGAAGCAAGGAGGATGTGCCAAGACAAAGAGTTGTGGCGGTCTATCCTCTCTGCATACCTCTGTCATGATGATTATTTAGTTAGTTGAGAGTAACTTTATTTAAATAATTGCTAATTCAATCCACGAGTCGAGAATATTCTATTTCGTAAAGCCCCCACACCTTCAGCTTATTACTGAGGCCAAGTTTGGAAATCGTTTTTCTTTGTGAAGGCATCGCACAATGTACAATAATGCCTTAACTTGGTGAACAGCGGTGGAACCCACAGCACGTGCTATGCAAAGGGTCTAACTGCAATTAGGTCCAATTTACTGTAGCCACTACGATAGAGGCGTACCCATAAACAGATCAAATTTTCATAATTTTATCCGCCTTTGACCTCTCGGTATTGCAACAGACTTTAAAGCCAGAATTTAATGTTAATAAATAATAGCGATTTTTTAATTTCTATTTTGAATGTGATTTTTTTGCAAAGGAACGGAAGAATGATCTTTTTAAAAAAAAAATATTTTGGATTTTAGGCCAAAATACCCATGGGCATACTGAGTTTGGGGGCACATTTTTAAAGCCATTTTCAGGAAAACAGTATACCTCATAAAATATTATTGAAGAAGAAGATAACACTAATAATCTAAATTAAAATATGAAAATGAACAAGAAATAGAAATGTAATAAAAGATAACGGTCGCAACTAGGACTCGAACCCAGAACCTCTCTCTTTATTGCCACCTATCATAAAAACGTTCGAGGTTCAGAGGTTCTGGGTTCGAGTCCCAGTTGCGACCGTTATCTTTTATTATTTTTCTGTATCTTATTCATTTTCATATTTTAATTTCGATTAATAGTGTTATCTTATTCTTCAATGATATATTAAATTGATCGGAAAAACCTTTAAAAGTTAGGAAAAGATAGTTTTTCTTATAAAAATTTCATAAAATATTGTTTAATATTTAGACACTGAACAGCGAAGGTGAAGTTTTAACACAGAAAATGCGCAGTAGGGATTTTTTTTTTTAGGTGTAACTTCTTTCCTTCATCCTCAGCCCAGGGACACTAGTTTTTCTTATAAAAATTTCATAAAACATTGTTTAAAATTTATTGCACGGGTTCATGTTAGACACTGAATAGCGAAGGCGAAGTTTTTACACAGAAAATGCGCAGTAGGCGAATTTTTTTTTAAGTCTAATTTCTTTCCTTCATCCTCAGCCAGGGACACTGGTCTCATGCCCTTTGTGCCCATAGGGTAAAGACAGAATTGCGGAGCTCTAGAGTTCCCCAGCAGAGGGGGGCGGAGGATGGTCGTATGGGGGAGGAGGTCGTATGGGGGGGGGGGGGGTCGTAGGGTAGTGGTCGTAAGTGTGGGGGTTAGGGGGGGGGGGTTAAAGGGGTGTTAAGGGGGGAGGTTAAGGGGGGATTAAAGGGGGGGTTAAAGGGGTGGGTGGGTTGAAGGGGAAGTTAAAGGGGGGGATCAAGTAATAGTAATCTTAGCCTGAATTCATTAAAATGCATCAATGCAATTTACCCACAGTTTGACACAGTTTTGACCTGGGAATGTTTGTCTTAATTTTTCCTTTTTTTAGAATGGGAACCAGAAGATATTAATTTACGGCAAACAATAAGTTTCACGTTAATGTATAATTTTAAAAACCTAATTGATTAATTATTGTGAGTTTAATATCAAAATTCAAATATTTTACAGGCACTCACAATGGGCATATACATTAATCATTACAAGCCAAATACAAAAATTACAAATTATTATAATGTAAAAAAAAAACATTTTTTACTGTGAACAATAGAAACAATGAACTCATTTCAAGAGCAAATATTCAAATACATTTTAGAAAGTAATGTAATATCGATTGATAAAATAAAAACCTAGGCACCAATTCGCATTGGAAAAAACGTTGTATTTATTCATCACCCCAAGATAAGAGATTGTAGATTTATTTACGAGTAATTGGATCCACCCACTTGGTTTACTGACAGAATCCACTCAGCATTTTGCTATTCTTTAGCAGTTGGGTAAGCAACCACCTTTCTGTGGTGGGCGTGTTGAATGGCAGAAGAATTATTATAATGAATGTCTAAGTTTAATGTTTTGATAGCCATCAATTTACGAAAAAACTTTTTAAAGATTGTTACCAGTAAAAAAAAAAAAATATACACTGTTTGGTTTTATTACAATATGCGTAGTTCTTATCGGGATGTCATTTATCCGATACCTAACCTTACGTAACCATCAGCTTGCTGGAAAAGTATTTAAAATTTGGAACAATGGCAACAAATACAAAATGCGAGCGCATTTGTTTTTGAAAAACAGAAGAAGCATTGGAATTAACTTGGAAGAAAGTTGTTAATGTTTTTCGTATAACTATATTATGATTGTGTTGTGTGCTCCTTCGCAGAGGTACAGTGGTAAGTGATAGGTTATCCTTTTTCCTTGCATCCCTAGTATTTCCTACACATACTATCACCCAATGATAAAAATGGAACACAACGATTTTACAAATTTCGAAACCTGGCGAGCATCCAGCTATTTGAATCACGAATTGAATACCATATTTTACATTATGTACATTAACTGGACATCTCCTACAAGTACTTTACTGTACAAGGATTGCGAAATAATTTAATTGCGCCAACAAGCGGCAAAATGGTTACATTATCTCACGAATCGCTTATATATCCAGAACCTCATCTTGTAATGATTTAGCTATAATAATGAAATATAGGTTTAATCAACACGATCTGAACTAAGTAAGGGCAGAAAGGGGGCTATGGCCCGGGTTATCATTGATACCATGTTAATAACTGAATAAAATAAATCTTTTTCGATGTGTTTTATTTGTAGTTGAAGTGAGGAAAAGCGAATTTATATTGCATATAATTTTGAAAATTGGATTTTCCAACTGCTCCCAACGTTTGGAGTAAGATAATGGAATTACCAATCGGGGTATTTTGTGTGGCTGAAGGTAGTGAGGATGGGAAGGAGATGGGAGAGAGAAGGGTGGGGAAGTACCTGCCTATTCAGATATGGTCACCAAATAGGGCTAATGGATTTTAAGCAACTATTCAATTCTAGTCAATGGTGCAGTGGCGAAACTATACCATCGGGGGCCCGTGGCAAATTCATTGGATGGGGCCCCCCCGGCAAAAAATTCAGCAACCAATGGATGCGTTCTAAAATTGAACGACATCCTTTTCTTATGAATACGTTTGAATCCCTTCAAAAATTTGGCGTATTTTGTCAGAGGCTATAAATATTGAGAGTGGAAGATACTCTCAGTATCGCCCTGGTGTAAGACCACCATTCAGAATTGAAACGTTGCTTAATAATGGCTTTAGCCGTGTTTAGTGACTAGATCTGAATAGCCAGGTACTTTCCCACCTTCCTCTTCCCCATCTCCTTCCCTTTCCCACTTACCTTCAGCCTCACAACATACTCCACAATTGGGGATGCCATAGTCTCACTGGCCCCAGAAGGGAGCAGTTGGGACTCTTGTGAGGTTTCTCTTTAAAAAAAAAAAAAAATCCCGCTTTGCAATAAAATCCAAATAAATGGAACATTTGTTAATATATCCTAACTCTAAAAACTGTTTTCGAAAGGTGATGAAATAGGCTTTTCAATCTTTTTATTAAAATTTACTATGTATTTTTTTTAATATAAATTTTTTTGGCGAAAACATTAAAAAGTTTTAAAAATGGCTCACTTTCCTTTTCTTCTAACTAAAATTACTGATAAATGAAAAAATAAACACTTATTTCTTTAGATAAATGAATTATAAACCTTACTGTCACCTCACTTTTTTTCGTTTCATGTAGAAAACTTTGGTTTTAAAAATGGGTAAATTTTTATTTTTTGTGGTTTACTTTTAGATTTGAATATATAGCTTGTTGTATTATCTTTCCAATACCGTTTAGATCATACTTCTGACTATGATAGTAAGGGAGAAACAACGATTTCTGTGAGACCTATGTGACCTGGGACAAATATGGTCTTCTGTGATTAAACGGGTTAATAATTTATTTGAATTTGTATTTGGTTTTTAGTTGTATCCAACTTCATAATGTTTACTAGATTTTGTTAAAAATATTAGGTTACTTCTGAGTTCGCGTGGGGGCCCCGTGGCATTTTTCCAGCCCTGCCACCCTATAGTTTCGCCACTGCAATGGTGGTATCACACGTGAGCAATACTGAGAGTATTTTCCACATTATTAGCTCCACACCAACGGGAAATAATTTCTATTAGGGTCTATGTCATCTTTGCGGATGACGGTACTCCCACTTCGGAGCAAGATGGTCTCGCTGAAGAGGTAAAAGGTCTCCTTCAACCAATATCTCGGTTGTTTCAAAACAGTTAAATAAAACCTGCTGACAAGAAAGAAAGGACTTACTTTAAAATCTTTTTTTTTTTAATTCCATTCAACACAGGATGAGAAAGGGTTTTATATTATTATTTAAATTCAATTGCAAGTTCAAAAAATGCCTCACATTGCTCCATTCTAATAATTGTTTTACGTCAGGAAATTGCGATAAAAGTGTTTTCCGTTTAGCATATTAACGCCGTTTGGACACGGACACCTTTGCAACCGAAACCGTGTTACTTCATTGACACTAACTTATACATATCTGGATGTTGGGCTTATCAATAATTCATTTTTTTATCTCTTCATCCATTGTAATATAAATGCATATCAAATTCAAGACATGTTTGTAATATATCCACGGTACAACGTATTGAACCTTCTATAAAATAAACAATGAGAAGCATTTAAAAGACTAATTTGAACTTTCTATGTATTATTCTTATAAAAATTGCATTACTTTAGTAACATTTTCTCATAATCATGAAATGAAAAATTTAATTGTCCACAAATTGGCTACACTTGTTTCCATGGGTCAATAATCTTGACGTGGTCGATAATATTTATTTATTTTGTATTTCACGCCCAACTGGGCTTTTACATGTTATTTATTTAATTTTTTATTCACCAATTTCATCTAATATTATAAAACTTGAGAGTTATTTTTGAAAAAATATAATTGAATACTCTCTCATGGCCTTTCATGAATCACTTCCATGAATCACCAATTACAAGCAATAATGGTCAGCCTGAAACACTCATCCACATGAAAAATCTTCTGAGAAAAGATACATGCTGCCGACGGGAGTCGAAGCCGTATCTTTCTGATAATTATTGCTTATAATAATTGTTAGCCTTTATTAAAATACTGTATAAAACATTAGTTTATCAATTAAAAATAATTCCATGAATCAGTGGAAATGGAGAACCTACCCTAAAATTATTTAAAAAAATAATATAAGGTACTGACAATACTATTATTTATAATGTAAAAACCCGCAAATTACCTAATTTATTTTGCAAAATCCTTTTTCATTTTACTTTATTTTTGAAAAAACTTTAAGGTAAATCTTTATATAACTTTATTAGTAATGCTGTGATTGAAATAAAAACTGAAATTCAACTAATGTTAAATTAATTAACAGTTGCTGACAAGAAAATATTACATATAAATTAAAATTAGCGACTTACCAATGTTGACTCAAGCCGCAATATTCTGTGTCGCTTTCTTTTCATTTCTTGATTACTAACTTTTAATGATTTAATTTCACTGATTTAAAACATACATCACTTCACTTATCATTTTTTTGTATCACATTTCATAGCGTATTTTAACACTTTCAGAGAAAAGGGTTTTATAGAAAAAGCTGCTAATCTTTACTACTTTTTTACACTGTTTTATATCACTATTGACTATTGACTGAATGGAGCAATTATTCTCTATTTCAAATGAGTTTATATTTTACTTTGATGATGGTGATCTGCTATCTGGAACAAAAGAAAAAAATATACATGAAAATTGGCTTCTTTGTTTCCTCCCTCGTAGAACATGGGTTTTACCTCTTTATAAGACCCAGGTTCACTCCTTCTTTTCCTCAAAAAGATGCTGATCGCCAGTTTCTCCAAAAACGACGCAGGACTGATGGATAATATTTCCAAGAGGACCTCCTGGGGGCCTAGTCTCTATCTCTCACAACGTCCGTACCTACGTTACGAATCCTTATTAACTTTCCCCTTACCGTGCTAAAAACTTCCCCGCTCTCCGGTGCTGAACACTCAGTAAATATTTATATGTTGTATTTATTTAATCCAATACATAAATGTATTGTGGAGGAATACCCAAAATATTAACTCTATGTTTAGTATATTTACAAAGATATTTCAGTAAATATAAACAGTGACCGCTTAGTTGACAGCACCGTCAAGAAAGGTTAAACGGCAAACGTGCTTGTTTGTGATACCGAAAGATAGAGACTGGGCCCCCTGTACTACTGTGGGAAGATGAATGATAAATAATAAGAAAATCAAGCATTTTCTTATGCACAAAAACGTATAACTACTATTAAGTTTAAATCTACTCTATATAAATATATCAGATTTTTTTGTCTACTACATTTGCCGTGAGATGTATTTAGCGCAAAAAAATGAAGTCCCAAAATTAAACTGAGAATTTTTTGGCAATATTTAACGTTACAATCATTTTGAAGGATGCATATCCACTTTAGAAGAAGGTCCGAAGCAGATAATACAACTTTTGTATTTCACAACACAATGAAAGCACATTGTTTCTCGGAGCCGACAGAGATGAGACCAGATGTTATTGTGAAATATACAAGTGATAAAGAACCAAGTAAAAGGAAGTCCGGCCTAGTTCGTGAGGAAATTGCATTATTTCCAGATAATAATAATATAATGTAGGTTGTTCCAAAGAACAGAACACAACACGGAGTGGTTGAATTGCTAAGACTATGAGTAGAGATTGCAAATCCGGTGTTGTTTGGGAAAATCTAGATATATGAATTAAATTCAAATAAAATTAATTTAATGATTTTAATCTTCCGAATTTTTTGGCATGATATAATTTCTTTGATTAAAACCCAATTAGAAAAAAAAATTATTGAAATAAATACATAATCACTTCATCTTACTAATACGATGAACTTATTATTTGAAACATTGTCAAATTGGGTAAGAATTGTATTTCTTAAAAATAAACAACAAAAAAATCTTAGTCATAAAATAATATTGAAAAATGTATGTTTAATATTTTTCTAACTTAATTTGATCATCTAAATAATGGAGTAGCACAAAATTATTATTTAAATATTTAATTTCGAAAAATTAATTATTTTGTGCCTTTTGCTTGTTTTAAGCATTTATTTAATACGAAATTGTACTGCATAATATGCACATAAATTTCTTTTTAAATTTTTAATTTAGGATTTCAGATTGCAAAAATCCGGAATCTAATTTCACTGTGATTAATTTGAAAATACGGATATTTCGAAATCTGGATTATCCGGATTACAATCATTAGCTATTAGTGGTAATCCTAATTGAGTCTAGATGTTTCAAGTATCTGCCTAAGTGCTGTGTGAAATAACGTAATAATATACACCTTTGTGACGAAAGCCTTAGTTATATAGTAGTTTTACTGTAGACAAGGTTTACCAATTACTTTGTGCTCGATTTTATTTTTTAGTCAGCACACATTACACAATGTAACATTTCGCATCCTTCAGTAATAGCACTGTGAACCTTTAACACATAAGATCTCCAAAAGCTAAACCCCACCTTATATACGCCCTTCATAGTTAGTTCCCTGAAGAGTTGAACATCGTCCACGAAACATGTTGATTTTGTATCAAAATAAAGTGATGTAATCAATGTTATTTATCTTTTAATTAAAGAAATAAATATTTCATCGATGAAGAAGATATCACTAATAATCTAAATCAAAATATGAAAATGAACCAAACCCAGAAAAATAAACATGCGACACATGGGAATAACCTTCAAATGTTTTAAAAAGAGAGTTTCTCTTATAATTTTTTTTTTTATGTTGCATTATTTTTTATGTTGCATATATAATGCTTTTGTAAGAAGGTGCAATTTTTTCCAATACCAATAATACTGTTAATCCCAGGCATTGATATATACTTATAGACTGATAATTTCCGCGCCAAAGCGTTGCCAGTGCACATTTGACCACAGTCACATGCCCGGCTAACATGCCAGTTCAGTCGTTCAGCGCTCAAGTTGACGCCAACCGAGTTGTACCGAACGACACGTGATCAAAACGATCCTCAAAATGGGTAAATGCGTTGTGAAATAATGCGATTTAAGGTCAGGAATACATAACAAATCAAGCGGAATTACTTTCCACACTTAGTTTATTGTTAACATATTCATATTAAATTACGGACGTATGAATCTATCCCTCCCACTGCGGTGCATGGCGATGTTCCGAGAGAGTCCTGCTGGAGAGGTCAAAAGGTCTCCCACAACCAGTTGTGATGGCTTCAACACTACGTTCGAAAGAAAAAAAAAAGCATCTTCTTTATCGGAAGAGCTCATACAAAATTTTTCCCACCTAAACGAAATTTCAAATCGACTAAACTAGCGACCGCTATTGAAAAGGACAGAAAAATCACAATCTGAGAAGGGCTGAGGTAGATAAAGGTGATGACATAATGGAGAGCTCGAAGTTTTCAAATCGATACCACGTTTAAAATTTATCAATATTGAATGTAAGCCGACACTTCAGACCGTCCATAAATTTAAAATCCTAGAGCGTGTCGAAGAGAGTTTGTTTAGTAACAAAAAAAACTTACATGGTTTTGAGGAATAAATGGGGTAATTAAGCCCAAATTACCACTACAGAATACAGACGGAGTATTGATAAAACCAATTAAAATTAACGACGTATACAATCTATGAATTAGTGCTATAGATCGAGATTTTTCGAAAGGCAAACAAAACACTCAGATTAAAAGTAAATAAGATTTTTACTTTTGGATACACAAAAAAATGAAGCCAAACAGGTACGTACTAGACCATAGAGCTATTTGGAACGCATTAAGAAAATGAATTCTGAATTAATAAGGTGATATTAGTTATTACCAGACAAAGTTTTACGAATATTATATCTGATCATGAAAAGGGACGAAGGATAAAAAATAGTTGTAAACATCTGCAAGGAATGTGGTGAATCAAGTAAATGACAGAAGCAATTTCATGCTACCATGAGAATTAAGCCGGAATACTACTGAATTCAATTTTACCCGCCGCAAATTTTAAACAAAAATAAATGGGAGAGTGCGAGAGTGATAATTATTTCAGATGTAAAGTCACAATTAGCCGAGGAAATTTACCGATTATTAAGGAAAGACCGATTGCAGAATTCTAGAAAAAGTTTAAAGCAAAATCGCATCAAAAGGGTGAGTTACACTTATCGGCGGCCAGACAAAGAAATAATTAAAATGGACATATTTAATTTTGGAGAGAGAGAGTCATGAAAAATAACATATCAATGAAAGTTGAAATAGTCTGAACTCTCAATTATAAAACGCCCTAACGAAAGACGAGATGTACGTCCTGAGTCCACGCCTGGCACCTTTTTTTGGACAAGATATTCGAAGGGCTGGATACCATGTGGCGGTAGGCAGTAAGAGTCGAGTAAGAGTCGAGTAAGAGTCGAGGATCGAAGGAAGACGAGGCTATAGAGTGCTAGCAGTGATAAGATCGTTCGTATTTAACAAAACAATTGATCAAATATTATAAAAACGAGTGATAAGACATAATCCACCGAAGAATTAAAAAAGTCGTGATAAACAGTGACAAGTGTTTGTTAATGTTGGGAGAAAATATCCATCGTAATATTAAAGAATTTTTAAGGTTGTGACTTCGTGAGAAGCAATAGTTCGTGTACATAAATTAATTATTCGGCTTGTTAAAATACTCTATTGAAAATTAGCTGCAGTGAATGACAGTGCGCCGCGAGTGGATTAATTAAATAATAAAATTAATTTGAATTATCAAAACCAAAATAGTAATCAAAGTGAATGAAATACTTAGCTTCAGTGAGTTTATAATAACATAACTTTGTGTTTTAAAAATAGAAGGGAGTGCATCGCGTGAATTTTGATTTGAAATATAAAATTAGTCTAGTCAATAATAACGTACAAATATCATTTTCAAACTTGTACACACAAAATAATAATATCAAAACAACATCAAAATAAATAACCTACATACAAATGTCACCTTCGATCTTCCGCGAAAATAATAATGATGCCAACATACCTACGCGCTTGTAGTTGCTTCAATATATCATATAATCAAGATAATACAAATATTCAAAATAATATCAACAAATACCTACGTATAAATGTCATCTTCGATAATATTGTTAACAAATAATAATTAATAACCTACGTATTTTCTTAAACTCAAATAAAAGTGTGACATAGAGTCATGGGTGTTACTACTTCTGGGGACTAAATTACCGAATCATAGTGACAGGAAGGTTTTTTACTTTTAATATTTTCCCCACATGTACGTAATCAGGCTTCGTTCAGGTGAGTGAAAGAAACATTTTAATTAAATTACAGGTCGTACATGGTCCCGATACCTGAGAGGATCTGCCAATCTACAAAACCAATGATAAAAGAAGTTATGTTCCAGGATATAATTGTGTTTTAAATATTATTCTCAATGTGTAATTACGAGATTTGTCCCAAATTAAATCTATTATCAATGTGGGTTCAACGAACTTATATTTTTTGCGTGCTAGAAAGGACGAGACGAATGCGTATAAAAAAGGATCCCGGCCATAAATCGTAGCCGTACAGTCATCCAAATTAGAAGGTTTTTTTCTGAGGTATGCCGAGCCAAAGTGGAGTGACGGAAGCATCCATACCATACTGGATGTTGGTCCAAAAATGAAATTTGGAGAATTGAATTTAAACATTATAATTGTTTACTAACAACAATATTATCATGTCAAATTTCTTTCAGGCTTCCTTACAAAATATGAAATCAACATTATTTCGGTAATGTTTTCTCAATCAGACCCTTCCAAAATCCCGCTTGACCTGCGAAATATAGACTTCACGATTGGGGAATGCAATAGCGTTCACTGAAATTATATCCCCACAAGATATGAGACAAAGAGGGCTTTTTTTCTTACGCTATCATGCGATAGGGGATGTCAACGTAAACTTAGCATTCACGCGGGGTACTGGAAGTTAATCCCTTTCGCGGGGTCATGCAGAGTGAAAAGGCATGAAAGACAGAATAAAAAGAAAATGCCACTTGGAATGGTAGGGTATGATTCGCTGACGGAGGCGTTTCGACCGAAGGTATCCCAAGTTTTGCGAAGTTATGTGGAGGGGACGTCGGCGTGGTATTCCGTGAGAATAAGTCTGTAGCACTATTGCATACTACCAGTAGTGTCGACCTGAAAGCAAACATAGTTTTTACAAGGTAGAAGTTATGTCAGCTCTTGGAGGCGAGGAACGCAAGCCAATGATTATCCTCGTAGGAGACGAAAGGATCATCTCAAACGGCTCCGTACGCACTCAACGCGAGTAGAATCATGATAAGGGAAGAAATGGACATACCCCTTCTAGAATCAGTCGAGTTAAAATCAAATCTGGAGGATAGGAAGTCGGAATAATACTGGAAGTGACATGAGGACTCTGCGCGCTTTCATCTGGCGTGAAGGGACCCTTTCGTAGCAATGAAGTTCATGCAAGAGAACAAAATCAGGACTTAAGGACCATCCTAGCAAACGTAATGATTGAGTCTTTGTCCGGAATGTTGGTCACCAGTATCTATTTGGTTAGAGGAGGAGCCGACTTATTCAGGAAACAACATTTCCCAGATCCTCCTATCACCCCTCCTCACCTTCCTCTTCCCCAGTACATGTAGTGTATACTAATAACAATAATAACTTGACCATTTAGGTGCAGTACGACGACATTGAGAGCTTCGCAAGGAATCCTGGTATGTATGTCATAATTCACACTGTCCATGTCATGTTAATATAATACAATGTAAACCCATAGACAGGAAAAAATCGGGTAAGAAAACTACGACTTTGAATTTTATAAACCGGGTGACAATTCACTGTAGGATTAGCGTCAATGACACTCCGTTCAAGTTGAGAAAAGGCGGGTAATACGAGTATAGGTTTGAAAATAAAATAAAACAATCTAAAAAACGGGGTCAGTTTATCAAACGAGATTCTTTCACACTTTACTCCAAAAGAATTTGAGGTTACCACACACACTACATTATTTCCTCTACATGTGTATGTGTATTAATTTACACATTCAAATGTAATTACCGAATCAAAAAATCACACAACGTGGTGAATAGGAATAATGTACAATAAAATCTTAAATCTTATTTACTGTGAGAAAATCGCAGGGGTTTAAGGAAAAGTTAGGTGTAGCTAGATACAAGGGTATATTGATCGAAGGCCAAAAGATAAGGGTAGCGTAGCCAGTAGATCCCGACAGCTAATGTTAAAGGGAAAGAATAGAAAAACCAAGGATAGACGACTACGGATCAGTACAACGGGTGCCGGGTAGCCCCACAGGTACATTACAGGAGGTCCCGAGACCCATAGAAGTTAGTAAGGCCAGGGGTAGGTTCACTACAACTGGTGCCGGGTAGCCCAGGAGGGTGGATCGTCACAAATTAGTATCCGCGGCGGGTAGGGTGTCGAGACGGATCACTACAACTGTTGCCGTGACCAAAGGAGAAAGTTTTACAAGTGGAAGATTTTCGAAATTAATAATAAATTGGAAATAATAAGCTTTTCGAAATTAAAAATAAATTGAAAAAACAAATAATAATTTTAACTAAAATTGAATAACCGAACCTTAAATGAATAAAATTAATTGCTTAATAAATTGGAAAAAATAAATAATCTAAACTAAAATTGAAAAACTGAACCTAAAATAGAAGAATTTATCCCGCATGTTCCGAGCGTATATTAAACATAAACAGTAAGTTTAAATAAACATCGAATACGGGTCGACTCAATGCACAAAAAATGAGCTAACAAACGATAAGATCGTAGATTTATGGCTCTTGCGTTTAGGGTAGGTCGGAGACAAAAAAATATGGATCCTTGCCTTTAAAATTATTTGAACAGATGTTTAGAAAGAAAATAAATTATCAAATAGTCACTCAGAATAATAATAATGATAAAATTAATACATAAAAA
This sequence comes from Limnephilus auricula, assembly GCA_951813805.1. NCBI lineage: Eukaryota > Metazoa > Arthropoda > Insecta > Trichoptera > Limnephilidae > Limnephilus > Limnephilus auricula. The sequence continues at coordinate 27,356,528 of OX638398.1, read as the reverse complement.
ATAAAAATAAAATAAAAACATAACTAATTAACCATCGCGCGTTTCCTCGCAGGGGTGGGCAGAGACGACAGATCTTGGCACACACTCTTTGCCTCATTCACATTCATACATCTTCTAATACACACATATTCCGACAAAATAAAAATAGATAAACAAAAAAAAAAATCAAAACCATAATAATAAATAAGCTAAACTGATTTGGGCGATTTGTATAGCGTCGGGTTATGCAAAAAAATCAATACGGTACGAATTAAAAATACATATCTGAAATCTGACTTTTAACTACAGTCTAGACACAACATTATAAACGAGTTAGTCAAATAAAAATAAATGAGTAGAGACATTGTGCTATCCAACTTCCGATAAGATTGAAGAATAAAAATAAAAATGAAGGAGAACTTTTTAGAGATCATTGTACGCGATAAATCTTATACATTTAAACATTGCTAAATGTTAAAAAACGTAAATAATAAAAATATAAAACTAGGAAAAAATTAATTAGTAAATTAAAGACAATTAAATCTAAAATCATACATGAAGTAATTACGCGTAAAATGTATTGCATTCTCAAGTACACCTACAAATTAAAAAATAGAGCATCCGGGGTAACCATCCATCATTGACGTTCAGTCTTGTTTAGAAACAGGTACCTAGTCAAGTAGATGAATGAATCCAACAAAAAAATGTAGGAGGACAGGGGCGAATTGGATAATAAGAAAAAAACAAAAAATAAATAAATAAAAAAAAAACCGACATACAAGAGAAGAGGGAGTAAAATCTTAGGGGGGAGGGAGTATAATCTTAGGGGGGGGGGAATACAATCTTAGGGGGGGGGAGTAGGACAGCAAGGGAGAGAGAAAGATTTGTACAAGTAGGAACGTACGAATAGTTCGCCGACGGAAAATGGAACTAGTTTCAACAAATAACACATGAAGTAAATGGGACGGAACCCTGCAAGATTTAATAGCAAGGATCAGGGGTACAGAACATTAGTAGAAAATTGAAGGAATTAAATGACCTATGGTGAGTTCTAATCCCATCGACTAACACTAGGAGGCGTGTTTACCGCTGGATTTAAAACTCTAGGGGGGCTGTGATGGCTTCAACACTACGTTCGAAAGAAAAAAAAAAGCATCTTCTTTATCGGAAGAGCTCATACAAAATTTTTCCCACCTAAACGAAATTTCAAATCGACTAAACTAGCGACCGCTATTGAAAAGGACAGAAAAATCACAATCTGAGAAGGGCTGAGGTAGATAAAGGTGATGACATAATGGAGAGCTCGAAGTTTTCAAATCGATACCACGTTTAAAATTTATCAATATTGAATGTAAGCCGACACTTCAGACCGTCCATAAATTTAAAATCCTAGAGCGTGTCGAAGAGAGTTTGTTTAGTAACAAAAAAAACTTACATGGTTTTGAGGAATAAATGGGGTAATTAAGCCCAAATTACCACTACAGAATACAGACGGAGTATTGATAAAACCAATTAAAATTAACGACGTATACAATCTATGAATTAGTGCTATAGATCGAGATTTTTCGAAAGGCAAACAAAACACTCAGATTAAAAGTAAATAAGATTTTTACTTTTGGATACACAAAAAAATGAAGCCAAACAGGTACGTACTAGACCATAGAGCTATTTGGAACGCATTAAGAAAATGAATTCTGAATTAATAAGGTGATATTAGTTATTACCAGACAAAGTTTTACGAATATTATATCTGATCATGAAAAGGGACGAAGGATAAAAAATAGTTGTAAACATCTGCAAGGAATGTGGTGAATCAAGTAAATGACAGAAGCAATTTCATGCTACCATGAGAATTAAGCCGGAATACTACTGAATTCAATTTTACCCGCCGCAAATTTTAAACAAAAATAAATGGGAGAGTGCGAGAGTGATAATTATTTCAGATGTAAAGTCACAATTAGCCGAGGAAATTTACCGATTATTAAGGAAAGACCGATTGCAGAATTCTAGAAAAAGTTTAAAGCAAAATCGCATCAAAAGGGTGAGTTACACTTATCGGCGGCCAGACAAAGAAATAATTAAAATGGACATATTTAATTTTGGAGAGAGAGAGTCATGAAAAATAACATATCAATGAAAGTTGAAATAGTCTGAACTCTCAATTATAAAACGCCCTAACGAAAGACGAGATGTACGTCCTGAGTCCACGCCTGGCACCTTTTTTTGGACAAGATATTCGAAGGGCTGGATACCATGTGGCGGTAGGCAGTAAGAGTCGAGTAAGAGTCGAGTAAGAGTCGAGGATCGAAGGAAGACGAGGCTATAGAGTGCTAGCAGTGATAAGATCGTTCGTATTTAACAAAACAATTGATCAAATATTATAAAAACGAGTGATAAGACATAATCCACCGAAGAATTAAAAAAGTCGTGATAAACAGTGACAAGTGTTTGTTAATGTTGGGAGAAAATATCCATCGTAATATTAAAGAATTTTTAAGGTTGTGACTTCGTGAGAAGCAATAGTTCGTGTACATAAATTAATTATTCGGCTTGTTAAAATACTCTATTGAAAATTAGCTGCAGTGAATGACAGTGCGCCGCGAGTGGATTAATTAAATAATAAAATTAATTTGAATTATCAAAACCAAAATAGTAATCAAAGTGAATGAAATACTTAGCTTCAGTGAGTTTATAATAACATAACTTTGTGTTTTAAAAATAGAAGGGAGTGCATCGCGTGAATTTTGATTTGAAATATAAAATTAGTCTAGTCAATAATAACGTACAAATATCATTTTCAAACTTGTACACACAAAATAATAATATCAAAACAACATCAAAATAAATAACCTACATACAAATGTCACCTTCGATCTTCCGCGAAAATAATAATGATGCCAACATACCTACGCGCTTGTAGTTGCTTCAATATATCATATAATCAAGATAATACAAATATTCAAAATAATATCAACAAATACCTACGTATAAATGTCATCTTCGATAATATTGTTAACAAATAATAATTAATAACCTACGTATTTTCTTAAACTCAAATAAAAGTGTGACATAGAGTCATGGGTGTTACTACTTCTGGGGACTAAATTACCGAATCATAGTGACAGGAAGGTTTTTTACTTTTAATATTTTCCCCACATGTACGTAATCAGGCTTCGTTCAGGTGAGTGAAAGAAACATTTTAATTAAATTACAGGTCGTACATGGTCCCGATACCTGAGAGGATCTGCCAATCTACAAAACCAATGATAAAAGAAGTTATGTTCCAGGATATAATTGTGTTTTAAATATTATTCTCAATGTGTAATTACGAGATTTGTCCCAAATTAAATCTATTATCAATGTGGGTTCAACGAACTTATATTTTTTGCGTGCTAGAAAGGACGAGACGAATGCGTATAAAAAAGGATCCCGGCCATAAATCGTAGCCGTACAGTCATCCAAATTAGAAGGTTTTTTTCTGAGGTATGCCGAGCCAAAGTGGAGTGACGGAAGCATCCATACCATACTGGATGTTGGTCCAAAAATGAAATTTGGAGAATTGAATTTAAACATTATAATTGTTTACTAACAACAATATTATCATGTCAAATTTCTTTCAGGCTTCCTTACAAAATATGAAATCAACATTATTTCGGTAATGTTTTCTCAATCAGACCCTTCCAAAATCCCGCTTGACCTGCGAAATATAGACTTCACGATTGGGGAATGCAATAGCGTTCACTGAAATTATATCCCCACAAGATATGAGACAAAGAGGGCTTTTTTTCTTACGCTATCATGCGATAGGGGATGTCAACGTAAACTTAGCATTCACGCGGGGTACTGGAAGTTAATCCCTTTCGCGGGGTCATGCAGAGTGAAAAGGCATGAAAGACAGAATAAAAAGAAAATGCCACTTGGAATGGTAGGGTATGATTCGCTGACGGAGGCGTTTCGACCGAAGGTATCCCAAGTTTTGCGAAGTTATGTGGAGGGGACGTCGGCGTGGTATTCCGTGAGAATAAGTCTGTAGCACTATTGCATACTACCAGTAGTGTCGACCTGAAAGCAAACATAGTTTTTACAAGGTAGAAGTTATGTCAGCTCTTGGAGGCGAGGAACGCAAGCCAATGATTATCCTCGTAGGAGACGAAAGGATCATCTCAAACGGCTCCGTACGCACTCAACGCGAGTAGAATCATGATAAGGGAAGAAATGGACATACCCCTTCTAGAATCAGTCGAGTTAAAATCAAATCTGGAGGATAGGAAGTCGGAATAATACTGGAAGTGACATGAGGACTCTGCGCGCTTTCATCTGGCGTGAAGGGACCCTTTCGTAGCAATGAAGTTCATGCAAGAGAACAAAATCAGGACTTAAGGACCATCCTAGCAAACGTAATGATTGAGTCTTTGTCCGGAATGTTGGTCACCAGTATCTATTTGGTTAGAGGAGGAGCCGACTTATTCAGGAAACAACATTTCCCAGATCCTCCTATCACCCCTCCTCACCTTCCTCTTCCCCAGTACATGTAGTGTATACTAATAACAATAATAACTTGACCATTTAGGTGCAGTACGACGACATTGAGAGCTTCGCAAGGAATCCTGGTATGTATGTCATAATTCACACTGTCCATGTCATGTTAATATAATACAATGTAAACCCATAGACAGGAAAAAATCGGGTAAGAAAACTACGACTTTGAATTTTATAAACCGGGTGACAATTCACTGTAGGATTAGCGTCAATGACACTCCGTTCAAGTTGAGAAAAGGCGGGTAATACGAGTATAGGTTTGAAAATAAAATAAAACAATCTAAAAAACGGGGTCAGTTTATCAAACGAGATTCTTTCACACTTTACTCCAAAAGAATTTGAGGTTACCACACACACTACATTATTTCCTCTACATGTGTATGTGTATTAATTTACACATTCAAATGTAATTACCGAATCAAAAAATCACACAACGTGGTGAATAGGAATAATGTACAATAAAATCTTAAATCTTATTTACTGTGAGAAAATCGCAGGGGTTTAAGGAAAAGTTAGGTGTAGCTAGATACAAGGGTATATTGATCGAAGGCCAAAAGATAAGGGTAGCGTAGCCAGTAGATCCCGACAGCTAATGTTAAAGGGAAAGAATAGAAAAACCAAGGATAGACGACTACGGATCAGTACAACGGGTGCCGGGTAGCCCCACAGGTACATTACAGGAGGTCCCGAGACCCATAGAAGTTAGTAAGGCCAGGGGTAGGTTCACTACAACTGGTGCCGGGTAGCCCAGGAGGGTGGATCGTCACAAATTAGTATCCGCGGCGGGTAGGGTGTCGAGACGGATCACTACACAGTCTCTACCGATCCGGCCTGCCACACAGTTGGTGAGCTAACGTATCTGCTTCCAAGATCCGGAACAACCTCACCCCATGAACGGGTACCCCTGCACGACGAAAAATGTTATTCTAAAATACGATCATTTGATTCGTAAAAACGGGACTGAAGTTCTTATGAACCAATTAACAGTGTTTCAATGTTTATTGGCGGAATGTAAGAATGATTTGTTGGTATACGTACGAAATTACGTTTACCAACAAATTATTCTTACATGTTCCCGCCAATAAACGTTAAAACCCTGTTAATTTGTTCGTAAGAACTTCAATCCCGTTTTTAACCGTTTTTACGAATAAAATCATCGTATTTTAGAATAACGTTTTTCTCCGTGTGCCAAAGCACCAAACGCATCGAAACATTTCAGGAGACCTATAGCAGAGGTTACTTATATAATAAATAGTTTCTTGGGGGACGATATCCATACCCGCCTACTAAATTTAATTTTCCTATTTAATCTAAAATTAACACCAAGGAAGTACGTACCTACCTAAATTTAATACATTTTTAATTGAATTATGTGTAACCCTATTCGTACCATTACACGTATCAGTATTTCGACTCAGTATTTACTGATCAGTATATTGACAACAGCCTTTAGTATTTGTATGCCTTTACACAATCTCAGTATAGGTACTGACGTCAGTAATGTTGTCAGTACTTGCCATTGCACGAGTATTAAAATACTGACACGTGTAATGCCAATGATGTACTGACAACATTACTGACGTCAGTATACTGATCGACATTGCTTAGGCTGGAATCAGACGGTTCACTCGAGTGAAGGTTTACGCCATGTTTTTTCGGCCTAATCTTTGTTTCATTCCATGTTCAGACGGCGCTATACAAATAAGCGTTCACTCGTCCATTCCCGCTACAGCGTCGCCGAGCGAGGTCAACCGCGCTGGAATTCGTTTGATTTCCAGCGCGGTCCGGCCCCGAATTTTAAGGAAAAACAGATGCATCGATTTTTACGCAATTTTGTTGACATAATTAAATAAAAATAAATTTAAAAAAAACAGTATTGTGTCGTCTTATAAACCTTTTTATTTTTATGACATAATAACACAATTTGATTTCACTTTTTTTATCACGAACATTTTCCTACAAATTAATAATCTTACATATATTAAAAAATATATATATAATACATGTATATGAGAGGTGTTCCCAAAAGCAAACAAATTAGCCGAACGAATACCATTTTGACGTTTTGCGTGCGACGTGATAGCGTCCTTCCTTGGTCCTTCCCGTACAGGACGCGAGACAAACTGATTGAGATTTCACTCGGTGTTCAGACATTTCACTTTGCTCTCTTCCGCGCGCATGCGCGCGCTAGTGAAGGATGCCGAATGAAAATATCCAACATTGTTGGATCGGTTCACTTGAAGATTTCATTCGGCAGTATTCGGCACTTTCGTTTCATTTCATGTTCAGACGTGTCATTCCGAGTAAACTAGGCCGAATAAAATGCGGAAATGAGCGATTAGTGAACCGTCTGAATGGCGCTTTAGTAAGCCGAACGGTGCAGTACTGCCAGCAGGTAAAGGCAAGTAGACAGGAGGTATTGGCAGGTACTGTCTGCTTTTCCCAACAATGGTGTCATTGTTACGAAGATAGATAATCGCGATCTTTATTTAACTCGACTCTAATCAATGGACGATTGTTCTCCGATTGGTTTCACAATCGGCGTAAAGATACTGAAATTATGCGGATAATTAGCCGTCTAAAAATCCTAATTTCGGTTTCATAAATTATTTACGTTCGCGAAAAGGTTGCGTCTAAATTGCCGAATGTGGTAAGATGGGATGTTTCCGCTGGGCTAACAGAAGAAATAAAATTGTACTTCCATTTCACAATGCACTCAAATACAAAAAAGATTTTTTCGAAAAATTGTTTTGTTTTTGGGAATAACTTAATGAATACAATGCCAATTTGCAATATTTAATCATTGGAGACAATATTAGAGACTCTCAATCAGGGTCAAATTAGCTCAGTGGTAGAGCAAAGCCCGCAAAGTCTAAGGTCCTGGGTTCAATTCCTATACCAATTCGCAACGGAATCCTTATACCTATATACCCTTAGCTAATATTGTCTCCAATGATTACATATTAAATTATATTTGTAAATCAGCTACAAAAATGTTGGGTTTTGTCATACACAATTCAAAGGAAATTTATACGATGCCTCTTTATGAGAGAGTTTGGTTTTTATCCATGGCTGTTTCCAACAGCATTTATCTCGGGAATGCTGAGTATCTGCAGCCTTAGTTCCAGACTTTTATGGGTTATAAGCTTCTGAATGGTTTAATATCAATACCAGACATTCTGGATAAAATAGGACTTGACGTCCCGGATAACTTCACGCGAGGCCGTCAACACAAGCTTTTAATTCTTCCCAGGTGCAGAATTAATTTACTAATGGTGATGCCCTTGGGAAGACTGACTAGGTTAATCAACTCCCTAGCGGGTAACTTGGATACTTTACACATGTCATACAACGATTTTAAGTGCGAAATATTATATATGTTTTAAATGTGTACTTATGTACCTATATAATTTTTTGTCCTAACTTAAATGAATTTATTTTGTCAATAGTTTGTATGTTATTTTGTTTACCGCTTTTGCAATGTATTGGTTTCTGTACTGTTTTTGAATAAATATTAATTATATTAAATTGCTATACTTCGCATTTGTTTGAAGTAAACTTGAACACGATTCTCCTGTCTGGAACCCACATTACAATATTCGAGTAGGTACAAGTTATTGGGAAAATAAAATACAAACGTTTTTATACTTTCTAAGTTTTAAGCTACATAAGTCTTTTAAATGATCTGAATATGTTTAAATTGTCAGACAGAAGGATATTCAGTATTTCTGTTTAAATTCTAAATTATGCATTTGATAGTCCAGAATTGCTTACATTGATAAGCTTTTGCATTCTGTTTCGTAATACTATAAATCTGTATTTATTACAGTGCAGAGATTTTGGGATTAACCATTATTATGTATTCCTCATTGCACATAATACTAACGGAAGGAATAATTATGCTTAGACATTGGACATCTTCAAATTATCACTAAATAAATACAAAAGATTGTTGCTTGGTCTATTCTGTTATGTATAAAAATAAAAAAATAAAGTGTAATTTTCCTATTCCTTTCTAAAATCTAAAAAAGGTAATAAAAATTAAATATATGAATAAATTGAGCCTAATCCGAATCTGTTTGTAGCTTTAGTTAATATATCTGAGTAATTCGAATAGGTACACAAAAATCAAGATGGATGCTTACGAGTAGAGTCTAATCTCTCCGGACAATGACGAATGATCGATTCCGATACTTAAGAGGCTAGACTTTAAACGACACGCGGAACACCCGCGACTGTCATTCTGTCCCGCTCAGAATGAGCTCACGCACACTTACAATACATGCGAATGCGAAATGTGCGAATGAGACAACGCTCAAATTTACCTACAGAAATCGCTCGAAAAGGGGTTTATGGAGAATACACTTTTCTACACCGAAACTGTCACGAAATTGAAATTTTAAAAAATATATATTTTTTAGAAAGAAGAAGCTACGTCGGTAGCTTTTTATAATTTTATAATTCTTTATGAGAGTTGAGTTAGCAGCACTTTTTCCTTAAATAATATTTTTTGATAAATCGTACATGTTTGACAGTGAATGTTTACGTTAATACGAAACGCATCAAAAATTCGAAAACATACCGACATAGTTTTCACCCTTTAGAAGGCAGGATAAAAAAATATATTCATTTTGTGCAATTTTCGATGTAGAAAAGTGATTTTTCCCGGGCGTCCTTTTTGTATGGGCCGAAAAGCGAAGTCTATCGTCTTAAAGGTTCATAATCTTATGGTTCCTTGACATTAACGACTCAAATTTGTTTAATAGTGTCCATTTAAATTTCCAAATTGATTGTATAATTGTTTGAACTGTGTCGAATTGATCACCTACAATGCAGACATTTAGCCAGTGAGATAAATTATACGGAGTTATTATAATATTATTTATTCGTAAAGAAATAACAAGGCGGGTAAATGTTATAACGATTAATTCTGACATGGCTTACGACAGAGAAATGGAGCAAATTTTTTCCATATACTTTTATAATTACCTAGATATGTTGCTTATGAAAAATTTGCTTGTTATGCATATCAAACAAAGCTATATGGTAGGTACGAAGGCAAAAAGTGGCGATCACACATCGTCGGATCTGCCAGATCTGCCCTGATGATGGACACTGCAACGCTGTCCAAAACGTCGGCTAAAGAAGGAGGTAGCGCAACACGGCATAACACCCCTAAAACAAGCAACAAAAGTGTTCTTAATTGTTTAATAATGACGTTACTGTTATGAATATTGTTTAGGTTTTGTGAAAATACTTTGATGAGGTTGATATATTATTTTCCTTACTTTATTAATTAATGTTAAATTAGGGTCGTTCGTGAGTTTATTAATTTCTAATTGTGCGAGTAAATTCAATCGAAGATCTTTTCTTTCTACATGTAATGGTTTAGGTCCCTTGTTGTTATGTGGGTTGTGATTATTCACCAAGAGATGTTCTGCGAATTTTGAGATGTGTTTTTATTATTATAACATCGAATATGTTCTTTTAATCTAGTTGAGAATGCCCTTCCGGTCTGTCCGATGTACGTAGCATTACAGTCGGCGTGGTCACATTTTATTCATATATACCACTATTACTAAGTTTAGGATGCCCCAATCATTTTTGTAAATACCTCACAAGAGTCCCATCTGCTCTCGTATGGAGCCAGTGAGACTATGGCATCCCCTATTGAGCGGAAGGAGATGGGGAAGGTGGGGAACTGCCTGGCTATTCAGATCTACTCAGCAAACATGGTTAAAACCATTTCAAGCAACGTTTCAATTCTGAATAGTGGTCTTATTACAGGGCAATACTGAGAGTATCTTCCACTCTGGAAAGTGCCGCAAATATACCTTATATTCTTTTAAATGATTAAATTATGAAAAGACAAACAATATATTATTTTTTTCTGCTCAAGCCGAGATTTGAACTAGGGTCGTTAGTCGAGAACATTGCCCCTCAATTACGGTACAAGGCTCTCGACTAGTTTAACGTGTCTGTTGGATGATTTGACTTTCTTTTTGAAGAAATAAAACACGAGAAATTTACATTCATACAGTCAAAGGACATATAGATGTGTTAACATATTTAGATTAATGAATGGATAAAGACAAAGAACTCCTGGATGACTCAATGCTCTAAAATTCTAAGTAGAAACGGCCTAGAAGAGAGCGATACCCAGAACCGAACAAGCTACAACCTGAGAACGAGGAGAGCCGACCCCAACAGCCTACCTAGGCAATGAGTTGGGACAGTGCAAGGAAGAAGAAGAAGAATGGATAAAGACAAGGTTGCGACAGCTATTGCTTTGTCATCCATGCTGCCATGGTTTTGTGGTTTCACATTAAATATATACGAATATCATATCAAACAAGATAGGGTGATCAGGCAGGCAATTTCGATAAAGCATAGGTACCTATTCTATTAATGTCCTAGCGACTGAACGTTGAAATTTAAGAGCCTGACTTCGAGTATATCTCCGAAGGCACCTTATGCAAAACTATCGTCGTACGTGAAGTTTGTTACAAAGCTACTGTCGTGTCGCCCGCTGCCTCCGGTTCGATAGCTGCTCGCTGCCCGCAAGGCTTAGCAGCACAAATCATTTATGACAAATCATGATGACGGTTCAAACGACGAAAGGAAACAAAACATTGATTAAGTAATGACCGAATACGAGACACAGCCCGCGAATGACAGTGACAGTCTATGGCAGTGTTGCCATGTCCCAAAATGAAAATCCATCTTTCAGGCGTGAAAAAAAATGTTATATTTACATGTTTTGAAAGGATAAAAAACAATGTTTTTCGTAAGCTTTTTATTGATGATATAAATAAGAAAATAACGTATGTATCTAAGTAACAAATCTATAATCTGTGGCAACACAATCTGTCAAAAGCAGATGTCAAGTTAATTTTTTGCTCCATATAAAATAGTGAAATACAGTGTAAAAAGTTGATTTTGATACATACAAACGTGTGAAAAAGTGGCATCATAGTGCTACGATAATTCAAACCGAACATTTATATGTGTAATGAACTATATAAATATGAAAAACTAATTTTAAAAAATTAAATAACGGTGATTGCAACAAATTTGAACGTTCTACCTACTTATAGTTTATTTATGCTACTTGTTCATAGATGGCAGTAAATACCTAACTACTATAAATTAATTTTAAATTAATTAGTTTCGCTACTAGTCAACAGATGGCAATACATGCATAAATGTGTTATTCCACGACTACGATGACCTCGGACGCATTTAACGTGTAAAGTGCACGGTACGTTCAATACCACTCTACAAAACAGCGCAAAAAAATAACTCTACAATGACGGTGACTAACTATCTTGAAGAACTTAAAAACGAAGTATCAAAAATTCAAACAATTAAAGATCAAAAAACAAAAAATACTATAGAACTAATAATAACGAAGTTAGAAGATGCCATAAATAAAGAAAACCTCTCATTACAAAACAAAATTATTGAATTACAAGAAAATATAATAAACAGTGACCGTAAATATATTAGTAACTTGGAAAAATTTCAAAATCCCGAAAACAAAACAATCACGAAAAGTTACGCAAGCATTGCCAGTGGAAAATACACGACACCAGTGTACCCAGTTATAATAAAAACCAAAAATAATAATGAAGATATAAAAGAAACAATCATAAAAAATGTGAAAATATCTAAACTAGGAATCGGAGTAAGCAGCATCAGAAAGACATCAAGAAATGAATTAATAATAAATTTGCAAAAAGCAGATGATATGGCCAACATCAAAAATGAAATTACAAAATTAAAACTTGAAGGAATACAAGTGGAAAACATTGATAAAAAAAGACCGTGCATGATATTTAAAGGAATCGATGAAAAATACACACAGGAAGAATTTATATCAGATCTTATACTGCAAAATGAAGATATAAAAATAATATACGAAATGGACCCAAACAAAATAAAATATAAAGGAACAATTCCAATTAAAAAATTTCAGCAAAAAAATATCATCCTAGAAACCAGTGGAGACTTGAGAAATCTACTAATTTCAAAAAAGAGAGTTAACCTTGGTTTTTACCAAATCAAAGTAGAAGATTGTAACCCCCTAATGCAGTGTTACCACTGCCAAAAATATGGACACACAGCAATGCGTTGCCTCCAACTTCCAAACAAGCCGAAATGCCTTCATTGTGCGGGTGACCATAACATTAAAGACTGCAACAATAAGAATGAAACACCCAAATGTATCAATTGCACAGAAATTAATTCAAAATTCAAAACTACGACTCCAACAGACCACAAAGCAAATAGTGAAAAATGCAAACACCGAATGAAAATGCTTGACTTTGCTCAAGAAAAAATAAATTACAATTAAAAATGACAGATTTTATAGTAAAACAAATTGACAAAAAATACAAAATAAACCAGGAAATATGTCAAAATATTACAGAAGTTAATAAGTGGTGTGTTACTAACAGTTCCTCATTTTTATTATTACATATGAACATTCGAAGCATCACAAAAAACCTAGATGAATTTTTGATAAATATTCATGATCAATTGTCAATATCGTATTATTATATACACCTAATATACTCTCATGACTAACTCATTTTTTGAAGATATAGACTCATCTTTCAAAATTTCGGAAGATATTTGTATATCCAGTTTCGAATGTAATAACTCACTATCAGAAATGGACCCTCTAAAATCATTAACAATCCTTCACCTAAATATTCGAAGCATTTATAAAAATTTTGATCATTTCACACTAGAATTGAATGAACTGGCCCTAAAACCTGATTGTATTGTGTTAACCGAAGCCAGAATTAGTCCCAACTCAAGTACTTATAATTTACCTGGATACAAATACTTTGTTACAACTTACAACATTAATCAAAACAGTGGAATAGTGGTTTTTGTAAAAACTATTTATAACGATATTTCTGTAAATGAAATATTTATTGAACTTGTTAATTGTCTACATATTAAAATAAATATAAAAAATATTTTTTATGATATAATTGCATTATATAGAACTCACAGCTCGAGCATTAGTAATTTCACAGAAAATCTGATATCTTTTATAAACATAAATCGTTTTCAAAATGCATTTATTGTAGGCGACATTAATATTGATATATCTGATGAATCTGAAAACAATGGTAATAAGGAAAAAACTAAATATATCAACAGATTATCTGAACTCAATTTCAAACCATGTATAAAAAAATTTACAAGAGAATGTTTTGGACAAAGGCCATCATGCATTGACCATATTTGGTGTAATACTAATGAAACTGATAAAATAAAATCTGTTATTTGGAAAAATAATATTACTGATCATCACACATGCATTGTTGCTATTAAAACTGATAAAATAAATAAGAATAATTATTCTCGCTATAACTTTCCGAAAACTCTTATTAATTATGAAAAATTACAACAACATCTTGACATTGAAAATTGGGAAACTGTACTTTCCTTTAATAATACTGATTTATGTTCACATAATTTTGAAATAACCTTGAATAAACACATCAAATCTTCCTCTTCCATTGTAACACACTCTCCAAAGAATAAATTTAAAAAATTAAAACCGTGGATTACACAAGGAATTATAATATCAATAAGACATAAAGAAAAAATTTATAAAGAGTTAAAAAAGTTCCCTGAAAACCACAAACTACGCGAATATTTTAAAAAATTTAGAAATAAATTATGTTACATTATCCGGAAAACTAAAGAAGATTTCTATAAAGAAAAAATCAATATTGCTGGCAACAACAACAAAAAGGTGTGGCAAACTATTAATGAAATTATCAATAAAAAACCAAAAAAATCTAATATAAATAAAATCTCAGATATTGATAACACAATTTACAATGTTAACACAGATCCAACGAAATGTGCAAATATTTTAAACAATTATTTTGGGTCAGTTGGTGAAAAATTAGCACTTAAAATAAATAACTACGATAATGATAATCTACCATCACCTTCCAATTCCAGTAACACCCTAACACAATTTCAACGAATTAACGTTGATGAAATTAAACAAATTATTAATGAATTAAAAGGAAATTCTTCCCCTGGTTATGACAATATTTCTGTAGAAATACTTAAAAGAAATTCAAACTCACTTTGCAAACCATTGGCACACATCATAAATACAAGTTTCGAAAATGGCAACTTTCCCTTAAATTACAAAAAAACTATTATTACCCCAATTTTTAAATCTGGGGACCCCCATCTAAGTAGTAACTATAGGCCAATTTCTCTTACCTCAAATATTGCAAAAATATTTGAAAAAATTGTAAAAAAACAAATATTTAAATTTGTAAAAGAAAATAATATATTAAATGCACATCAATATGGGTTTAGAGAAAATTTGAGCACTCAAGATGCGATTGTAGATTTAACATCTGAAATATATAAATCTTTAGATAATAAAAAAAAATGCATCGGAACATTTGTCGACCTAAGAAAAGCATTTGACAGTATATCACACTCTAATCTCATCTCCAAACTAACGAAAATTGGTATAACTGACAATGCTTTAACTTGGATCAAAAATTACCTATTTAATAGAGAGCAATTTGTTAAGTTAAATGGCTTTCTGAGCGGTTCACAGACCACGAATTTTGGCATCCCGCAGGGAACTGTACTGGGACCAATCCTTTTTATCATTTATGTCAACGACATGTTCAAACTCAAAATCAAGTCTAAACTCATTTCATATGCAGACGACACAGCAATTCTAACCGAGGGATTAACTTGGAATGAAACCCAGAAAACAGCAGAGTTAGACTTAAACATACTAAAAAAATGGTTCGATAAAAACTTGCTGTCACTTAATACGGAAAAAACCTTTGTAATACCGTTCACCATTAATAAACATGCATTCCCTGAAAATTTAAAGATTAGTATACATTCATATAATTGTAATAGAAATTTAAATTCATGTAAACCTGACTGCTCTGTACTCACTGTTAAAACTAATGTAAAATACCTCGGTGTAATTATAGATAGTAACATAAAATGGAAACTACAGATCAATGCAACAGTAGAAAGATTAAGAAAATTATTGTACATTTTTCTTAGAATCCGAAACATATTAAATTTTAAACTATTAAGAATCATTTATTTTTCACTGATTCAATCTGTATTACAATATGGAATTGTTGGCTGGGGTGGTGCATTCAAAACTTCTCTCTTGCCTTTAGAAATCATCCAAAGAATATTAATAAAAATAATTTTAAAAAAACCATATGATTACCCCACCATAAGATTATTTCAAGAATTTAAAGTCCCTTCACTACACATTATTTATAAAAAAAATTCACTTTTACAAATACACAAAGATTGTTTCAACAACGATACCTCAATATCTATTTCAAACAGCAAAAGACCAAGTATTCTTGGCTCTATAACTATCCCGCGTTGTAATACCACCACAGCCCAACAATTTTATAAATATTTTGGAGTCAAATGGTTTAACCAATTACCCCTTAACTTAAGATTGGAAACAAACTATAAAAAATTCAAAAGGTTAATTAAAACAATATATCAATAACATATTACAATCATTGTGACTGTGACTTTGGAAATCCCTTTACTTTTATACTCTTTTTTATTTTCTCTCTTCTTCTTCTTTTATATCTTTTCTTTACTCAATTCTGTTTTTTTCTTTACTCAATTGTATGATATTCTGTTTTTTTTTTCTTTACTCAATTGTATGATATTCTGTTTTTTTTCTTTACTCAATTGTTTGATATACATATATAAAAAAAATTAAATATTATAATTTTCATTATCCTTATTACAAATTTTAAAAATATATGTTGAATTGTTTTTCGCTGCTCCACCTTTTTTACACGAGCATTGCTCAAAAAAAAGGTGAAACACGATATTTAAAAAAATGTATTAAAAATATATATTTACAATGTATAATAACTGTATTTGTAAATAAAAAAATAAATAAAAAAAAATAAAAAAATAATAATAATAATAATAATAATAAGCCCTTTATTCTGGACTTCGGTTAGGTACATGAATTTAGACATTTTTTGTTTTTTATAATATGTTTGTTATAATATGTCCCGAAGCTCAGTTTGCCTCTTGGCATAGGCCTCCTCTAACATTTTCCATTGGGATAATGCTGATTAAATTTATTTATTTTCAATCAAAAAGTGTAGCGAATTAATTGCTTTATTATTTATTTTTGTTTCAAATTTAAAATAGAAATGTATATATATATAGAATTTAGAGGCAACTTTGACAATTACTTGTCAGTTAAGGCCCAGGTTTTACGGTAACATTTTGGAAATTTATTCAGTAATGAGTGGATATTTGAGGGGAGAGGTCGCGCGCTCGCATTGCAGTTCCGTCAAGCAATGAATGGGGAAATGGGTGTTATACAAGCAAAGTAGAAATTAAATAATTAATTATTTTATCGTATAAAAATGAATGTTTCTTTGTTTGTTCCTCGTGCGGAACCTAAAGCATTTATCCGATAGCGATTTGTCGTGTATGAAATTATTTCCTGTCTAGGGTTATGAAATTATTTCCTATACCATTTATCCGATTGTGATGAAACTCTGGTGAGTTGTTATGTGCACACCCACCAATGTTTCTATAAATAATAGTGAGCTCGGGCGTCATGAAATTTGTGAAAAAAATACAAAAAAATAATGTTTCTTTGTTTGTCCCTTATTCGGTACCTAAAGCATTCATCTGAGTGCGATGAAACTTTGGCGGATTTTTCGTGTACGTGTACATGCCCTTGAAGGTTTCTATATATATTATAGTGCAAGTGAGCTCTAGCGTTATGAATTTATTTCCTGTACTATTT
The DNA here is from genome assembly GCA_951813805.1 of Limnephilus auricula. Taxonomy (NCBI): domain Eukaryota; kingdom Metazoa; phylum Arthropoda; class Insecta; order Trichoptera; family Limnephilidae; genus Limnephilus; species Limnephilus auricula. Next base: position 27,339,175 of record OX638398.1, on the reverse strand, counting down.
ATGCGATTGTGATGAAACTTTTGTAAGTTGTTAAATGCACACCTGGGGCATCAAGGCTTGTTCCTAAATTATTATTGGTTCGAAAAGCTATATTTAAACCACATTTTTTAATTTCTTTTGCAATTTTTCGAGATACTGGGCCGAGGAATTCGACACATGCAAATTTTTCTATGTTTTTATTATTTACCGGATAAATTAAATTGATTTTATTTTTATATTTCTTATTTTTTCAAGGCCCCCAAAGATGAGGCCCTCTTCCCTCATGGGGCCTACAGGGAAACAAGGTGGGGTGGACTCTTCCCTCTTGGGGTCTTCGGGGAACCGAAGGGGAGTGGACTCTCCGTCGTGGGACCTTCAAGGAACCAAGAAGGAGTGGAGAGGAGAGATGAAGCCCTCTTCCCTTATGGGGCCTTCAGGGAGCCAAGGTGGGGTGGACTCTTCCCTTGAGGGGCCTTCATGGAACCAAAGGGGAGTGGACTCTCCGTCGTGGAGCCTTCAGGCAACTAAGGAGTGGAGAGGAGATATTAGACCCTCTTCCCTCATGGGGCCTACAGGGAAACAAGGTGGGGTGGACTCTTCCCTCTTGGGGCCTTCGGGGAACCGAAGGGGAGTGGACTCTCCGTCGTGGGACCTTTAAGGAATCAAGAAGGAGTGGAGAGGAGAGATGAAGCCCTCTTCCCTTATGGGGCCTTCAGGGAGCCAAGGTGGGGTGGACTCTTCCCTTGAGGGGCCTTCATGGAACCAAAGGGGAGTGGACTCTCCGTCGTGGAGCCTTCAGGCAACTAAGGAGTGGAGAGGAGATATTAGACCCTCTTCCCTCATGGGGCCTACAGGGAAACAAGGTGGGGTGGACTCTTCCCTCTTGGGGCCTTCGGGGAACCGAAGGGGAGTGGACTCTCCGTCGTGGGACCTTTAAGGAATCAAGAAGGAGTGGAGAGGAGAGATGAAGCCCTCTTCCCTTATGGGGCCTTCAGGGAGCCAAGGTGGGGTGGAATCTTCCCTTGTGGGGCCTTCATGGAACCAAAGGGGAGTGGACTCTCCGTCGTGGAGCCTTCAGGCAACTAAGGAGTGGAGAGGAGATATTAGACCCTCTTCCCTCATGGGGCCTACAGGGAAACAAGGTGGGGTGGACTCTTCCCTCTTGGGGCCTTCGGGGAACCGAAGGGGAGTGGACTCTCCGTCATGGGACCTTCCAGGAACCAAGAAGGAGTGGAGAGGAGAGATGAAGCCCTCTTCCCTTATGGGGCCTTCAGGAAGCCAAGGTGGGGTGGACTCTTCCCTTGTGGGGCCTTCATGGAACCAAAGGGGATTGGACTCTCCATTGTGGAGCCTTTAGGCAACTAAGGAGTGGAGAGGAGATATTAGACCCTCTTCCCTCATGGGGCCTACAGGGAACCAAGGTGGGGTGTACTCTCCATCGTGGAGCCCTCAAGGAACTAGGGAGTGGAGAAGAGATATTAAGCCCTCTTCCCTCGTGGGGCCTTCAGGGTGACAAGGTGGGGTGGACTCTTCCCTTGTGGGGCCTTCAGGGAACCAAGGGGGAGTGGACTCTCCGTCGTGGAGCCTTCAGGGAACTAAGGAGTGGAGGGGAGATATTAGGCCCTCTTCCCTCACGGGGCATTCGAGAAACCAAGGGGGTAGCTCTTCCCTTGTTGGGCCTTCAGGGAAATAAGGGGGAGTGGAGAGGAGAGATGAGACCTGGGAAACACACTGTGGAACCAGAGGATATGGCCTCCTATCCAATGACAACCCTGGTGAACTTTTTAAAAGGAGCTGGGTTACTGTTAAAGGATTGAGGTAAAATGGGAGACAGCACAATGGGCCTATGGCCTAAGTGCTCACGGGAACTACTAGTAAACCGTCTCCGCTCTTTAAAAAAAAAAAAAAAAATATTTTTTCAATGTTATCTTTACTTTTAATTTCTATCGGTACTGCCCAAAACAATTTAAATAATAGAAACCAGAACGATAATTATTAATAACTTTTGTTATCAAATAAAATCGTTTCTAAAAAACATTAATATTCTTTTTTTCACCGATCAGGACTTAATTTCATATTGTTGCAAGAGAGAACACAGTTTCAGAGGAAAAGGAATATCGTGCTTCTACGAAAACTAAACAGTAGGTATTTGAGACAATGGAACACAAAATATTATGATTAAAGTGAAATATATGAATTACGCGCTGTCTACAAAAATTGCGAAACTTACAAAAAAATATACCTGCGATCAGTACAAAAAAAATATCATTACATAAAAATAATTTCGAAATTTCTACGTAAAAGAGCATTTGATTTGGACGCCATCTAAAAAATATTAACAAATGACCCGCGGGCGGAACGGGTTTCTTCAAACATCAACGCCTATTTTATAGTACTAAATTAATCACTGATTAGCCACCATTGTTGCTGCAAGATGTCGTAGCAGCTTTCATCGGACCAAGCTGACTTGACTGGTATGCTATAATATGTCTACTTATCTACTGTTTGGATGAGTGACTGAAAGATAAAATGTCGAAACGAATCTTAGCATGTCACAATTGAACAGTTTCCACAAAATATCTATAGTAACCGCTTTTAAAATGCACGAAGATACCTACACAAAATGAATAAATGTAATTATACAATAAACTTGTAACTAGATACGTTTTTAGATTTTCACGGCCAAAAGCATTTTCGTTGTTTGTTTTTGGGGTGTTATGCCGTGTTATGCTACCTCCTTCTTTAGCCGACGTTTCGGACAGCGTTGCAGTGTCCATCATCAGGGCAGATCCGGCAGATCCGTCGATGTGAATTTGTAGTGTTAAGTGTGTGCTTATTTAGTTGGAAGCGATACCGTGCCGTTAGCTTTATTTCAGAAGAAAGTGAACTACTTTGAAAGGCAAATTTGGTGAAAGCGCAGTATTTACGTTAGCCTGGGGCCCGTCCACGGAGAAATGTAACGAAATTTCCAAACGAAAGTAGTGTCATCTTGTGGCGAATTCTAGAAATAGAAAAAAAACAATCTGAAGCGAATGTAGCCAATATCAAGGTATAAACAAATGGTTTTATACTTTTGTATTGAATTATTATATGTTATTAAAGTATACTTAGACATGGTTTTTTGCGATTAGCTTTGGTGTAGCCGTCAATTACCGGATACCAAGAGCTGTTGAGCTTAGCTCCGTCGTCTCTTGTAACTACTTTGTTTATTGTTTTTGTGTTTAATTCGTAGAACTCAATTATTAAAATTTTTATTTAAATTAATTAAGTTCTGCAAGTGTTTTAGTTTTTATAATTGTGACAGCTGTTTCGGTTTACAAAGCAATTTTCAAACTGCGGTATTCCACAATTAGACGACATATTATTTATACAATTTACAGTATCAATTTTGGAACTGAATAGATTGATTTATTATCATTTCCTGGGAAAACAAAAGTATTCTCACCCAGGGGTATTTTGAAATTTGTAAATGTGTTCTTAATCGTTTAATTATGACGTTACCGCTATGAATATTGTTTTGGTTTTGTGAATGTACTAAGAATAGGTAAATAGATTATTTTCCTTACTTTATTAATACTGGCGTTTGGTTGTTTAAGTGTTATGATTTCAAAATCAATATATGTAGGTAAAGTTGAAAAATTTCAGATAGCTTGTGAATCGAGGATACTTTCATTACATCGATAAACATTTACATCGATTTTTGATGGCGGGTTGATTTTCAGGTGCTTTGACATAGGTAAGCATAGGCCTATTTTTACCAAATATCTTCTTCCGTATCTCTTTTCGGGTATTCCTACCTGTTTCCAGAGCTGATTGCTAATTGGTTACAACGAATATGTCAATGGCATATATGCTGGGAAGTTTGCTTCCTTCCCAAAAGAGACCATGAGAGTTAGTTCTCTTCAAGAAACACAAACAAAGAGTCATCAAACTGTCCCATTCTTCATATCACTTCATGCATCCTTTTCTGAATCATGAAACGGCCAACCTTAAGCACGGACAATGAATGGTTGTTTCTATCTCGTAATTTTTACCTTTATCAATGACTGTTCTTAGGTATATCATGTCCTCTCAGTACCTGACCGGAATAACGAGCGTATGACGTGATTTTTAGTTTCACTTTTGCAAAATTTCAAACTAACATTTAAAAGGTGTGTCCCAGACATTTGCATGATATCTCTTTTGACAGTTTTATTAGTTTCAGAATTTCGAGTCAGCAAAAAGTGACGTTGCTATGATTTCCTAGTAAATTGATGTCCGCCCCTTTTGGAGAGAAAAAGTTTATAAATGTTTGAAGGGACCGAAATATTCATAAGACTCTCCGCTGTCGTTCATTTCTGTTATTAATACGATATACGATAATTACGATGAGGCCACGATTGAAAACCTGTCTATTTCCTGTGGTTTCACAGTTTCTAATGCGCGAGGAAGGCGCATTCGCCTCCACACCTTCTGGCCACCTAATGATTGTAGATATCCTCACACTTCTTCCTGCAGACCTCTTTAGTGGTTGACTTTCTTCCATACTTGCTACCTGTACTACTAATCACCTTCGTTCTAGCCCTATCATGGACAATTCGCACAATAGGGTATTTTCACAAACGAGGGATTCTGTAGAAAATGTTTGGAATATTTAATTCATTTTTCTGATTTTAATCATCTTACTAAAAATGTTTGTTTTTTATGTTTTCATTCAAATTTATTCATTTTAAAAAAGCTCAAAAACCTACAAAACCAAAACGGCCCGTGGTTGCCAACGACGCCTCTTACGCACGTCAACACATAAACAAAGTGCTACTGTCAGAAAATTTTCAAGATCGGGCGACGCTTGTGACGTCACACACAATGGGCAACATAGACTCGCTGTAGAAAATGTATTCGTCAACATAAAAATAAAATTAAAATGCCCTAATAATCGTAATTTTTTTAAGCAAAAAAAAAACTTCGATACACCCTATTGTTAAAGCTCATAATTCAGCATTGTCCACCACACAATATTTTTTCATATGTCTCCAAAATTATTCAAACGAGCGCCAAAAACTCTGAGCTTATCTCAGTTCTAGTTGGTTGAGTGTTTTTGGATTTGATTCATAAATACATTTTATTTTTTCTCCAGTGGGTATCTAGGGCCATGCACAGCAACATTTTCGCATCACAAAAGTAATTTTGAAACGTTTTTAATATCAAATACAATCCTGACAAAATTATTGTACAAAATTCACGACCTAAACTTTATCAACATTTGGTCAGATACTGACTACATCTTAGGAAAACGAAGACAACTTCTGTTTTTTTTTTGCTTCTGAACGCAAGACATTTGAATTGCACAAATATGCTTAACATAAGCACACCAGTGACCTTTGGATAAAAGCTATACATTAATGGTATTATAACATCATTACACATTACACAGTATCGAATGTCCACATCGACAGTATTTTAATCGAAGAATAGTATGTAAACGAGTTCTTTATTCAACATTCCTAGTAGGTAGAAACTAATAAACAGTGAGCAGGTTAACATTAATCATTGTTAATCGTTGGAGCTCGGGATAAAGGTTGGAACGCTGTGTCTATTAAACCAGCGTTTCATCTGGAAGATGATGCTCTGAGGAAATAATGGCTACATTTATACATTTGGCGCCGGTACTCAACAAGGAGTATCTATAAAAACTGTAGAAAGCTATATCTATCCTGTGTCTTTGCTCTCTTCTAGATTCAGTTTTACGCTTTCTTTTCCCTGGAAAAAATAACATCACTAGATACGTAGTGAAGATGTCGACCGTCCATTTGATTAATCAAACATTTACTAAAAAATTGAGTTGAGAATGTAGTTATATTTAAAAGTGTACCCTCTATCTGATACAATACTCAGATAACTCATAAACACCACCCAAATAAATGTAATGCAGAAAACTCGTAGTGAAATAACCGAAAAATTTTGGGTTACTAGTTTATTAAATTACTAGTAAGAAAAATCAAAATATCATTTATCGAACCGTTATGCTTCCTGATGTCATTTTATGGCATATTTAATATGTAAAACACAGACACGTGAAAATAATATTTGATTTATGGTGAGCATTCGAATAGTGTTTTCCTCGTTATTTAAAAATTTAGTATTTGGAGATGTCTGACTAATCAACTGAATGCCCAATGTGTATAATTTTTATTCGAAGTATTTATCTAGAGTCGTTTGTAATACTATCACGAATTATTCATTATATTCATAAATTGCTATAAGCTGCTCATCACAACGTACCCGTTTTAACTGTTTAATAAAAATCCTGAAAACATTTCAATACTTTTACTTATACGTTCGTAGTATCCTTGAATACGTATCATAAGTGTGGAACCCAGGCTAAACAATACATAAAAATAGAATTGAAAGTGTTCAACATAGATTTTTAAGGTACCTTAACTTCCGATCTTTCCGATCGCATGTCAGTAGTGAAGACTCTGCAAAGTTCTTCAATATATGACTAGCCGAAGAAATATAGCAGATTTGGTAATGTTATTTAAAATCACACACAATTTAATCAATAGCACTGATCTTCTCCAACGCCTATCATTCCATGTTCCAAATCGCAACAGCAGACAGTCGCTTACTTTTAATCTCCATCTTTGCAAGACCAACTACAAACAATACTCATTTATCTATAGATCCACACATTCATTTAACTTAAATTATTACCATATTGACATTTTTAACTCGACTTTACGCGACATAAAACGAAAAATTCACTAAGCAACATGATTAAGCGGAAGTTCATTCCCTATATATTCCCGTCATTTGCCTCTTAATCCTAATCCCATGTTTCCTCCTCCCCCTCCCCTTTTTTCACATACTGTTACAAGAAAATAATTTAATTAAGAAAACAACCCTACAATGTCACACCTTATCATTTATTATCGTCAGTGGAAAGTTCATAATTGGCATAATTAACTATACTAGCAGTGAAAAGCCCGCTCCTTCCAGCTGGACCCTGCGGGCGGCTTTTCGTTCTGCTTTGCCCAGTTTAAGTGTTGGTGACTATTTATAAGGCATTACCCTTTTGAAAAAACTAACTACTATTAACATTAAACTACAGAATACTTATAGTAGACATTCTTACATGAAGACCGTGAATAATGAGAGGAACACTCTTCATCCCAACATAAATCTTCTTATTATTGAATGAAAGCGAAAAATGTTTCTTCTTCTTCATACTTTTTTCCTTAAATATAGTATTATAGATGACGCCACTTCCGTTTTCAAATTGAATGTGAGCGAGTGATAAGTGTGCATAATACGGCAGCAGCTCCGTGGAAAAATGCACGTACACGGACGGGTCAGAACGGTTTCTGTACAGTGTGGCGTCGGAGATTTACTTAGAGTCGGGTTCCTTAATTTGAACCGTACGGGCATTACCGTATTAATATACTTCGATTATTAACATAACACTAGGTTTTGCCCGTTGCAACGCAACTAATTGGTTAAAGCACTAAGCGATTTAACGTTGGAATGTGGATGAAGCAAGAAGTGTAAGCCTGCATTTAAAAAAAATTAAATATTTGAAGAAAAAAAACGATGTTTGAATGTGGATGACGCAAGAATTGTGAGAACTACTCAAAGGTTCCTGTGAGTTAATCGCTCAATTTTGTACAACTGCTGGCGACCTATGAAATCCATATGAAATCCCCATCCTCGGTTTACCAGAAACGATTAGTTACATGACTAACCTAAAAAAAGGCTTAAAATCCCCACCTTTTTTTGTGAAAAACGATATGTCACATGACTAACCTTAGAAAAGTCTTAAAAAACAAAATGTCGACAGAAATGTTGACTAATATGAAATCCCCTCCTTTTTTTGTGAAAAACGATATGTCACATGACTAACCTTAGAAAAGTCCTAAAAAACAAAATGGCGACCAAAATGTTGACTTATATGAAATCCCCACATTTTTTTGTGAAAAACGATATGTCACATGACTAACCGTAGAAAAGTCTTAAAAAACAAAATGGCCACCAAAATGTTGACTAATATGACAACCCCACCTTTTTTTGAAAAACGATGTCACATGGCTAACCTTAGAAATGTCTTAAAAACAATTCTTAATTACAAATATGATTTTTGACTGTGGATGAAGCAAGAATTGCAAAAAACCTCAATTTGGTAGGTGGGTATGGGTACCGCCGCCTCGGGAACCAACACACCTGCAATAGGTCATTTGAAGTTGTTCGCTATGTTTGATGATTTAGCAGGGGTGCCAGGGTTCATAGGGTGAGGTTTTTACCGCTCTTGGTGGTGGATGCGTCTGCCCACCAATTGCGTGGCAGGCCAGATCGGGAGAGACTGGTTTAGGGATACTTTTTGGCTTCTCAAGCAGAGCTCTCTCGGAACATCACCCCTCACCGCAGTGGTAGGGATAAAACCATTCGTCCGTCACTCCACACACTGATCCCCAGATTCCTACCCACCCCTTATACCTTTTTTCCTTCCCAGAACATCATCTCCTTCCTTTCCTAAAAATAACCCTCCACGCAGCATTCCCAAAGAATTTAATGCTCTTTGGTCCTTTATATATTTTTTATAATCCTCGGGTAGCGAAACATTTGGGTTACCCATAAAAAAATTTTTAAATGTAATTTTTTAAATTGGAAATTTTTTTATATTTGGAATTTCTTGAGAAATTTTGGCGCTATAAAAATATAAACTATTTAAAATAAAAATTATTCCATTAAACACATTTGTATTTCATTAATCTTTTTGTATAAAAAACATAATATAAAACCTACCTAACCCTCACTCAAACTAATAATATTTGTTCATTTACCTACGTAATTTCTAAAAAAAAACATTGTAAATTTACTATTTATTAAAAAAACAATCTTATCAAACTCAATTTTACTGCAATAAAAAAATTACCCCAAAGAAATTATTTCACAATATGCGGGTACCCGTGCACACGTATAATTATTTTTATTTTTAAAGTTTATAATGACCTTAGTAAACGAACGAATCCTGACCTATCTATTTTTCGATTTATATGCAAATGAAAAATCTGTATTGAACCCACCTAATTTATAAAAAAGTACCTTCCTACATACCTACCTACCCAGAGTACCTGTTCAGTTCTTATTTCCTACCTACCTGCATATCTACCTACCCCTGTGTATACCGTATGCAAATATCCATCTTTGGTTACTTTTTTGTATCATAATTTTTTTTTTGATTAAACGGAAAGAAGTTCTTACTTACAGTAAATATCGATATTTGAATTCAATGGAATACCATGTCTAGTCATCTTCCCTGATTGGTCAGTCGAAATGAACGACAGGGTCCGGCAAAATTTCCTCACTCATTATTACAAAAACCAATCGATTAAAAAAAATATTTTTTTTTTTAATCAACACTTTAATATTTTTTTATGGAAATGACATCTCTCAAGTGTCCACCTTTTGATTTCACGGACGCCATAACTCTTTTCGTAATAAATAATTATTAATAACGATGAATGTATAGAACATTTGAAAAAAAAACTTTGCATCTTATTTAGATAAATTTTAATGCGCCGCAAAAACGTTGGTCGCAAACGCGCGACAATATTTTTTATACAAAAAAAAATTAAGAAAAAAATCATGAGTTTTAATAAAAAAATTAATCAGTATATTTCGAGCGGAATTTTTTTTTACCAGCATGTATCTGCATTTGAATTAAAAGACCGACAAACTGCAATCGTCATTTTTTCAGGAGAAACGCATATAGTACCGTACCAACTTTGGTGATTTCTCTTAATTTCAAACCATTTATTTGTAATTCGATGGAGCAAAGTAGGTACCTACCCAGTGATTAATATTATACGTTTCCACCTAGCCAGTAATATTTTTAAATCTTGTGGAATTTGTTAGCGGATTTTTCTTGGATTGTTTTGTAAAATGACAAATTTTTAGCACGATGTTGTGGAATATTTTCAATGGAATGCCACTAAAAAACGGTTGAATAAGTTTTCGAAACCTTTCGCCATTGAATATATCAAAAAACATCTACGCCAGAGGCCGTCATTTTGAGGCAATTTCGTTTGTAAATGAAGGATTAGGGAGACTTTTTGGCTTCTCCAGCAGAGCTCTCTCGGAACATCACCTTGCACCGCAGTGGGAGGGATACAACCATTCGTCCGTCACTTCATACACTGATCTCCAGATTCCTACCCACCCCTCATACCTTTTTCCTTCTCAGAATATCCTTTCCTTCCTTTCCTAAAAATAACCCTCCACACAGCATTTCCAAAGACGACGCAGGCCCCGAGGGGAATTATTTTCTTCCGGGCCTCCAGTATCGAGCTATTGTAAACACTACTCCCTGTAGATTTTCCGAATATTGTACAAAAATACTCGAGTTAAGTACCCCGTTTAGAATGTCATCCATTAAATAATTCCCGGGGCGGCGGTACCAATGCACACCACTCACATTGAATGATAATATAAACATGCAACATACAGAAACGGCGTTTTACAAAAAGAAATCCTCCACACAGCATTCCCAAAAATGACATAGGCCCTGAGAGTAATTATTAATACTATTCGGGGCCTCCTGTATGAAGCGATTGTAAAAAAAAAAAGTTCTCTACTCCCGGTAGTTTTCCCGAACATTTTATAAAAATACTCAAGAAAGTACTCCATTAATTAAGCCATCCATTAAATTATTCCCGGGGCGGCGGTACCAATGCACACCACTCACCTTGAATGATACTATAACCATGCCAAATACAAAAACGGCGCTTTACAAATTTTTACTACTTAGCAAAAAAACATTATATGAATCTAAATTTAATTGCAATAAAAAAAATTCAGAAAAAATCTGTCACAAACCTGTTAAAAAAAAAAATTATTTATTGAAAAACAAACTAACAATACGAATTTTGGCAAATATTTGCCACCATCTTTGATGATTTTTTTACTTAAGTTTCTGCAGTGAAATGGCCCAATATTATTTATTTGAAATTTTTAAATCCAAAATAATCACATCAAACCAATAATACATTGTCCGGATAGGTACCTACTCGTTATCGCACAAAAATTACATCGAAAATATTTCAAGTTAGCGGGTAAGTACTTATACAGTTGACATCACTATCTGAACACAACAAAATAGGCCATCTCTACTGAATGCACTGACAGTACATGATCCAGCATAATTCCTTTTCTGATTTTCAATACAAATAAATTGATTTAAAAATTGTGCATTTTCAGAAAAAAAAAATTGTTTTTGTTTTTCTTAAAATATTTTTCTGGAAATGACATCGGTCGAGTGTCCAGTTTTTGAATTCATCAACAAACATACTATTTTAGTAATAAATAATTATTCATAACGATAATTGGGTAAATTGGCGATAAGCCGCCGCTTGCCGCTACGCTCTTAGTAGGCATATATTTTAAAAACTAAACTACAAATAAACTTGACTACCACAAGAACCATCAGTTTCAGTCGAAAAAGGCGGAAAAATATGCATTTAAATTTATATTCGTAAAAACTTTTATACACGTAATATTTCTTTAATTCTCCGTTTTGACGCGGACGCCATATTAAATCTTGTCTGATCTTGTCCATAGAAACCACATAGGAATTTTTTTTCGAAAATAACGAACCATAAACAAAAGAAAAATCGTTCTACTTTTTCGTTTTGTACAGAGAGCAGTGCTTGTCTTGATATGTGTTCTAATACATTTTATTATAAAAACAGCTTCAAAATTCTCAATTATTAATTTTTGAATGTCGTCGGAGAACGTCTTATTTAATATACCTAACCAAACCTAAACTAATCTAATAACCTTAACTAAGAACGAAAGTAATAAAGGAACACGCACGCAAGTTTAAGCAAGATATACATCCCAGGTTTTGAATGGTTTGTAGGGCAAGCAGGGTTTGTCTAACGGGTTTGTGTAATTATTTGAATACCTAGAACGAAAAAAAAAGATACGCACGCGTTTTAAGTAGTTTAGCGGCTACGCTAGGTTTATGTTACAAAAAAGTGCCCCTTTATAGCGCCTGCTCACGGCAAGGCAAGAAAAACATCCCAGTTTTCAAGTAGTTTAGCGGCTACGCTAGGTTTGTGTAACATGGTTTGTGATGCAAAAGAAAGTGCCCCCTTTATAGCGCCTGCTCACGTCAAGTCTAGAAAAACATCCCAGTTTTCAAGTAGTTTAGCGGCTACGCTAGGTTTGTGTAACATGGTTTGTGATACAAGTGAAAGTGCCCCCTTTATAGCGCCTGCTCACGTCAAGGCAAGAAAAACATCCCAGTTTTCAAGTAGTTTGGCGGCTACGCTAGGTTTGTGTAACATGGTTTGTGATACAAGAGAAAGTGCCCCCTTTATAGCGCCTGCTCACGTCAAGGCAAGAAAAACATCCCAGTTTTCAAGTAGTTTGGCGGCTACGCTAGGTTTGTGTAACATGGTTTGTGATACAAGAGAAAGGGCCCCCTTTATAGCGCCTGCTCACGTCAAGGCAAGAAAAACATCCCAGTTTTCAAGTAGTTTGGCGGCTACGCTAGGTTTGTGCAACATGGTTTGTGATACAAAAGTGAGTGTATTATTTTAAAAATAATAATTACTAGAAAAAAAGCATGTTTTTTTACGTCATTTTATTTTCAAAACTCCGGTACTTAAATTAGTGTTTATCTAATACGCCCAGATTTCGTGATATCTTCAAAATCTTCTAGCCGGTCGTTATATATAAAAAAATTATCAGGACTACCAACATACCAAAGTGACAGTGATTACAAATATGGGCAAAATTTCACAAGACGAAGCTAATGTAATTAAGGTGAATCAAAAGAGTTTATTTAAAAAAAGTGTTTCCATCTATATCCAATAATTATTACTTAACCTAACCCAACACAACCTAATTAATAGTACATTGATTTTAATTCGTCCTAAATATACTTAATTATTTATTTATTCGGAAAATTAAAATTTGTATGGTGCAACCCAATCTTTAGTTAGTACCTTCCTCGAGTGATTTCTTGCCATAGAGTAATTTTTTTTAAAATATTTATCGATTGGTACCCTGGAAATTGTTCAGCATTGTTCTATGCAAAATAATGTAATACGAAATGTCAGCCGTAACGAGGAATTACGTACAGTTTTTTTTTTAATGAAATGTAAATTTAAATGCATATTTTTCCACCGGTCTCGACTGAAACCGATGTTTTTTGTAGTAACTAAGTTTAAAAGTAGTGTACTTTTCAAAATCTGTGCCTATTAAAAAAGCGGCGGCTTATTGCAAAGTTACCGATAATTGTACTAAAAATAAAAAAATCTAAGAACCTTAATTGGAGAAATATTTCTATGACACACCAGCGTTAGTCGCGACCGAACGACTCTTTTTTCTTTAAAAAAAAAAAAATAAGAAAAAAAATCGTTAATAATAATTTAAAAAAATTATTCATATTTATCAGAAAGGAAATTTTTCACCGCAATGCATTCGCATTACGATATTTGAAGCTATGATTAAAATGTAGTAACATTTTCAACACTCCAGTTTCTTTGGGAATAATTTGAATTTCGACCGATGTTGAAATATTTCTTAGCAAATTAGAGTGGTACTAAATCTTGCCGCCAGTGGAGCAGGTAAATCATGTCAACCATTATTTTTTTATAGCGGTTTCCGAATGCGCCTTTGACGTGGTTTTTTTTTTAAATGTCAGATTGGAAATCAAAATAACAGACGTTTTTTCAAGAAATGTTGTCAATATGACCGTCGATTTACATTCGTAAAACTCTTGTCGATAAGGTTTTACTAAATTTTGAAAGCCGAGATCGATATTTTTAAAGCCATTTCGTATTTTCGAGCTGGCTGTCGACAAAATCAATAAAAATGACATTACACAACCGAGAAAAAACAAATGAACTCGAATTATTTGGCAGGTGAAACTTATTTTATACGTAATAAAGCATTTTTTTTACTGGCTACGAATATTTTAACAGTTTTTAACTCGGAAATTTTTTCGTAAACGTCAGAAATTCCCCACGTTTGAAAAGGAATCCTGACAAAATTTCCATGAAAAGTCATAAATATAATATATTTTTAATGTTCCGAAACCTGTCGTAGTCGAAATAATACAAAAACATCTAAGCCAGGTATCTTTTTTAAGTCGCAATTTTGATTTACCTCGAGGCTCGTCGAAAAGTAAAATTTTGAGGTGAGACGCCTTATATTTAAAAAAATATACACTTTACGATTTTAGTACTGAGGCTCTTTCACAAATTTTTCGTGAAGGTCTGACAATAAATTTTTCCTTTTTTGACTGGCGAACCTGGCGGCTGGCAATATAACTCTGAATTTCTTCGTCGAATAATGAGCGCTTCTAGTTTACGCCGCTAGGTTTTCATACATCAGTTTTATTAGTAGTTTATTTTTTTTGTATCCGTTTTTTTATATGAAAATTTGCAATTGGTAAAACTTCTGGCTGAATTTTTCCCATACAAATCAGGTCTGAAAAAATCGTATGTGATTTCATCCACGGTCCCTGTCTTGCTATAATCAGCTTTCGGGTCGGTTAAACTTAAGGGGGAGAGTGGTCGTTTTTCGCCTGCAGGGCTTGTCTTAAAATATGGTCGTTTAGAGCATTAATATATATACTAGCTTTTGCCCGTTGCAACGCAACTAATTGGTTAAAGCACTAAGCGATTTAACGTTTGAATGTGGATGAAGCAAGAAGTGTAAGCCTGCATTAAAAAAAAATATATATATTTGAAGAAAAAAACTATGTTTGAATGTGGATGAAGCAAGAATTGTGAGAACTACTCAAAGGGTCCTGTGAGTTAATCGCTCAATTTTGTACAACTGCTGGCGACCTATGAAATCCATATGAAATCCCCATCCTCGGTTTACCAGAAACGATTAGTTACATGACTAACCTAAAAAAAGGCTTAAAATACAACATGGCGACCAAAATTTTTATTAATATGAAATCCCCATCCTCGGTTTAGTCAAAAACGATATGTCACATAAATAACATTAGAAAAGTCTTAAAAAAACAAAATGGCGCCCAAAATGTTGACTAATACGAAATCCCCACCTTTTTTTGTGAAAAACGATATGTCACATGACTAACCTTAGAAAAGTCTTAAAAAACAAAATGTCGACAGAAATGTTGACTAATATGAAATCCCCTCCTTTTTTTGGGAAAAACTATATGTCACATGACCAACTTAGAAAAGTCCTAAAAAACAAAATGGCGACCAAAATGTTGACTTATATGAAATCCCCACATTTTTTTGTGAAAAACGATATGTCGCATGACTAACCGTAGAAAAGTCTTAAAAAACAAAATGGCCACCAAAATGTGGACTAATATGAAACCCCACTTTTTTTTGAAAAACGATGTCACATGGCTAACCTTAGAAAAGTCTTAAAAAACAATTCTTAATTACAAATATGATTTTTGACTGTGGATGAAGCAAGAATTGCAAAAAACCTCAATTTGGTAGGTGGGTATGGGTACCGCCGCCTCGGGAACCAACACACCTGCAATAGGTCATTTGAAGTTGTTCGCTATGTTTGATGATTTAGCAGGGGTGCCAGGGTTCATAGGGTGAGGTTTTTACCGCTCTTGGTGGTGGATGCGTCTGCCCACCAATTGCGTGGCAGGCCAGATCGGGAGAGGCTGGTTTAGGGATACTTTTTGGCTTCTCCAGCAGAGCTCTCTCGGAACATCACCCCTCACCGCAGTGGTAGGGATAAAACCAATCCACAGATTCCTACCCACCCCTTATACCTTTTTTCCTTCCCAGAACATCATCTCCTTCCTTTCCTAAAAATAACCCTCCACGCAGCATTCCCAAAGAATTTAATGCTCTTTGGTCCTTTATATATTTTTTATAATCCTCGGGTAGCGAAACATTTGGGATACCCATAAAAAAATTTTTAAATGTAATTTTTTTAATTGGAAATTTTTTTATATTTGGAATTTCTTGAGAAATTTTGGCGCTATAAAAATATAAACTATTTAAAATAAAAATTATTTCATAAAACACATTTGTATTTCATTAATCTTTTTGTATAAAAAACATAATATAAAACCTACCTAACCCTCACTCAAACAAATAATATTTGTTCATTTACCTACGTAATTTCTAAAAAAAAACATTGTAAATTTACTATTTATCAAAAAAACAATCTTATCAAACTCAATTTTACTGCAATAAAAAAATTACCCCAAAGAAATTATTTCACAATATGCGGGTACCCGTGCACACGTATAATTATTTTTATTTTTAAAGTTTATAATGACCTTAGTAAACGAACGAATCCTGACCTATCTATTTTTTGATTTATATGCAAATGAAAAATCTGTATTGAACCCACCTAATTTATAAAAAAGTACCTTCCTACATACCTACCTACCCAGAGTACCTGTTCAGTTCTTATTTCCTACCTACCTGCATATCTACCTACC
Organism: Limnephilus auricula; assembly: GCA_951813805.1. Classification (NCBI taxonomy): domain Eukaryota; kingdom Metazoa; phylum Arthropoda; class Insecta; order Trichoptera; family Limnephilidae; genus Limnephilus; species Limnephilus auricula. The sequence goes on along the minus strand of OX638398.1, from coordinate 27,322,755 downwards.
CCTGTGTATACCGTATGCAAATATCCATCTTTGGTTACTTTTTTGTATCATAATTTTTTTTTTGATTAAACGGAAAGAAGTTCTTACTTACAGTAAATATCGATATTTGAATTCAATGGAATACCATGTCTAGTCATCTTCCCTGATTGGTCAGCCGAAATGAACGACAGGGTCCGGCAAAATTTCCTCACTCATTATTACAAAAACCAATCGAAAAAAAAAAATACCTTTTTTTTTTTAATCAACACTTTAATATTTTTTTTTGGAAATGACATCTCTCAAGTGTCCACCTTTTGATTTCACGGACGCCATAACTCTTTTCATAATAAATAATTATTAATAACGATGAATGTATAGAAAATTTGAAAAAAAAACTTTGCATCTTATTTAGATAAATTTTAATGCGCCGCAAAAACGTTGGTCGCAAACGCCCGACAATATTTTTTAAACAAAAAAAAATTAAGAAAAAAATCATGAGTTTTAATAAAAAAATTAATCAGTATATTTCGAGAGGAATTTTTTTTACCAGCATGTATCTGCATTTGAATTAAAAGACCGACAAACTGCAATCGTCATTTTTTCAGGAGGAACGCATATAGTACCGTACCAACTTTGGTGATTTCTCTTAATTTCAAACCATTTATTTGTAATTCGATGGAGCAAAGTAGGTACCTACCCAGTGATTAATATTATACGTTTCCACCTAGCCAGTAATATTTTTAAATCTTGTGGAATTTGTTAGCGGATTTTTTTGTAAAATGACAAATTTTTAGCACGATATTGTGGAATATTTTCAATGGAATGCCACTAAAAAACAGTTGAATAAGTTTTCGAAACCTTTCGCCATTGAATATATCAAAAAACATCTACCCCAGAGGCCGTCATTTTGAGGCAATTTCGTTTGCAAATGAAGGATTAGGGAGACTTTTTGGCTTCTCCAACAGAGCTCTCTCGGAACATCACCTTGCACCGCAGTGGGAGGGATACAACCATTCGTCCGTCACTCCATACACTGATCCCCAGATTCCTACCCACCCCTCATACCTTTTTCCTTCTCAGAATATCCTTTCCTTCCTTTCCTAAAAATAACCCTCCACACAGCATTCCCAAAGACGACGTAGGCCCCGAGGGGAATTATTTTCTTCCGGGCCTCCAGTATCGAGCTATTGTAAAAACTACTCCCTGTAGATTTTCCGGATATTGTACAAAAATACTCGAGTTAAGTACCCCGTTTAGAATGTCATCCATTAAATAATTCCCGGGGCGGCGGTACCAATGCACACCACTCACATTGAATGATAATATAAACATGCAACATACAGAAACGGCGTTTTACAAAAAGAAATCCTCCACACAGCATTCCCAAAAATGACATAGGCCCTGAGAGGAATTATTAATACTATTCGGGGCCTCCTGTATGAAGCGATTGTAAAAAAAAAAAGTTCTCTACTCCCGGTAGTTTTCCCGAACATTTTATAAAAATACTCAAGAAAGTACTCCATTAATTAAGTCATCCATTAAATTATTCCCGGGGCGGCGGTACCAATGCACACAACTCACCTTGAAAGTTACTATAAACACGCAAAATAAAAAACGGCGCTTTACAAAATTTTTACTACTTGGTAAAAAAATATTATATGAAACTAAACTTAATTGCAATAAAAAATTTTCAGAAAAAATCTTTCACAAACCTGTTAAAAAAAAAATATTTATTGAAAAACAAACTAACAATACGAATTTTGGCAAATATTTGCCACCATCTTTGATAATTTTTTTACTTAAGTTTTTGCACAGAAATGGCCCAATATTATTTATTTGAAATTTTTAAATCAAAAATAATCACATCAAACCAATAATTTATTGTCCGGATAGGTACCTACTCGTTATCGCCTAAAAATTGCATAGAAAATATTTCAAGTTAGCGGGTAAGTACTTATGCAGTTTAACATCACTATTTGAACACAACAAAATAGGCCATCTCTACTGAATTCCCTGATAGTACATGATCCAGAATAATTTCTTTCCCGATTTTCAATCCAAATAAATTGATTTAAAAATTGTGCATTTTCAGAAGAATTTTTTTGTTTTTGTTTTTCTTAAAATATTTTTCTGGAAATTACATTGGTCGAGTGTCCAGTTTTTGAATTCATCAACAAACATACTATTTTAGTAATAAATAATTATTCATAACGATAATTGTACTGAAAAATAAAAAATCTAAGAACCTTAATTGGAGAAATATTTCTATGACACACCAGCGTTAGTCGCGACCGAACGACTCTTTTTTCTTTAAAAAAAAAAAATAAGAAAAAAAATCTTTAATAATAATTAAAAAAATAATTCATATTTATCAGAAAGGAAATTTTTCACCGCAATGCATTCGACATACGATATTTGAAGCTATGATTAAAATGTACTAACATTTTCAACACTCCAGTTTCTTTGGGAATAATTTGAATTTCGACCGATGTTGAATGTTTCTTAGTAAATTAGAGTGGTACTAAATCTTGCCGCCAGTGGAGCAGGTAATTCGTGTCAACCATTATTTTTTATAGCGGGGTCCGAATGCGCCTTTGAGGTGGTTTTTTTTTCAAATGTCAGATTGGATATCAAAATAACAGACGTTTTTTCAAGAAATGTTGTCAATATGACCGTCGATTTACATTCGTAAAACTCTTGTCGAAAAGGTTTTACTAAATTTTGAAAGCCCAGATCGATATTTTCAAAGCCATTTCATATTTTCGAGCTGGGTGTCGACAAAATCAATAAATGACATTACACAACCGAGAAAAAACATATGAACTCGAATTATTTGGCAAGTGAAACTTATTTTATACGTAATAAAGCATTTTTTTTTACTGGCTACGAACATTTTAACAGTTTTTAACTCGGAATTTTTTTCGTAAACGTCAGAAATTACCGACGTTTGAAAACGAATCCTGACAAAATTTCCATGAAAAGTCACAAATATAATATATTATTAATGTTCCGAAACCTGTCGTAGTCGAAATAATACAAAAACATCTAAGCCAGGTATCTTTTTTAAGTCGCAATTTTGATTTACCTCGAGGCTCGTCGAAATGTAAAATTTTGAGGTGAGACGCCATATATTTAAAAAATATACACTTTACGATTTTAGTACTGAGGCTCTTTCAGAAATTTTTCGTGAAGGTCCGACGATAAATTATTCCTTTTTTGAGGGGCGAACCTGGCGGCTGGCAATATAACTTTGAATTTCATCGTCGAATAATGAGCGCTTCTAGTTTTCGCCGCTAGGTTTTAATACATCATTTTTTTTAGCAGTTAATTTTTTTTGCATCAGTTTTTTTATATGAAAATTTGCAATTGGTAAAACTTCTGGCTGAATTTTTCCCATACAAATCAGGTCTGAAAAAATCGTATGTGATTTCATCCACGGTCCCTGTCTCGCGATAATCAGCTTTCGGGTCGGTTAAACTTAAGGGGGAGAGTGGTCGTTTTTTGCCTGCAGGGCTTGTCTTAAAATATGGTCGTTTAGAGCATTAATATATATATTGTATAATCTCAGATTTGCTGTCAACTTTTCCTAAAATAAAAAATAAAGACCGTAAAAGAATAGTTTTGGTTAAGTGTCGTGCTACTTTTCGGAGGGTTTTTGTCACAATCGTCTTAGACATAATAATAAATGTGAAATTAAGCATAATTATAATGTAAAAAGTGTAGTAATGAGTATATCATGTCTTAATCGGCACATCTGGATTAGTGTGGGCCGATTTTTTTTTCTTCAGAATTCCCTTTGACGCTAGTGATGAAAAGTTGTCTGTGTATCTAAAACATCAAAAAAATATAATTTAAAAAAAAACAAAAAATGTCCTAAGGCTCCACCGGCCCCTTGAAGTTTGAGAAAATATCAAAATATTCCTATATTTTCAGTCTCTTTATGAAATATTCTGGAATAGTTAAATGATGTTCATTTATGAGATCTAGTATAATAAAGTATGTAGGTTCAGTAGATATAACTATCATTAATTATTTTTGCAGTAATATGTGACTAAAGCACGTCCGCCCGCAGTCCCCCATCCGCCCGCAATAAGGGCAGCGCGCAATACTAGCCGTTCTGTATTTGCGTTACTTGACCAACTGCTCTCGAGGGGAGAGGTCACGCGTATTTTTTGGGTTACAAAAATATTTCTAGTGTAAAAATGAGTAAAATTAATACTAGACAGTTAACTACGTACCCCATAATTGGTACTTTTAAGGTGTTTAAAGACAATGTGTTGCCCACGTACGAAGACGTATTGAAATGTTATGAGTGGGAACGATTGGAGTGGAAATCTATCAATGGTCCCAAAGACCCTCCGTTTCGTGATGTTCTTGTGAAGGTAACTACAAGTATTTTGAAAATATGGGAAAAAGCTTCTTTGCCAACCATTTCGAAAGAAAGAATTACAAAAATTATTAAGGCATCTTGAATACAAAAACTTGTTGAAGATAAGAAAAGGTAAAAGAATTACAGTTTCCTTAAGTAACAAGCTCCCGACTGTTTGATATTTGTTCTTGTAAATGTAAAAACAATAATTGCACTTGTTCGAAAGCAATGAAAGTTTCTCTTAAAGAAAAAGAGTTTTTGGAAGACCAAAGAGGTGAGAGAAAAATGTTCATCGGCAGTGTTGATATACCGACTACGAAACAATTGGAAAAGTCTGTGAAGAGAAAGAGAAAAGATCTTACCAAATTAAATGAACAGATGTGTGAAGACAAAACTTTAGAATTTGTAGACACTGTATCATTGTCTTCCACCTCAACATCAAAATCATCTTCTCCGGTTGCAAAATCAAGTAGGCTACTTAATACTAATATCACAGCCTTTCCCACAACCAGCAAATCTCCGTCTTTAACAATTCTCTCCAAGATCTGTGACAGGTTCAGGATATCGGATCGAGCTGGTGCAGCAATAGCATCTGCCGTCTTAAATGATTTCAACATAATCACGCAGGATAATACTAATAAAGTTATAGACAAAAATAGACTGCGCCGCGCACGTCTGCGTACCAGATCTGCACTCATGAAAGCAAAGACTTGGAATAAAGTAAGTGGATTATTTTTTGATGGTCGAAAGGACACGTATCGTTAATCGTGGAACCAGGCTCTCATTTCATGACGCACATTACCCCTAAGTCAGGCACTGCCGTTAATATAACCAAAGCGATAATTGAATATTTTGATTTTGAAAACATTTCACTTGACCATGTAAAAGCTATTGGGTGTGACGGCACTAATGTTAATACTGGATCAAATGGTGGTGTAATTCGTACGATGGAGAAACACTTGAATCGACCAGTACAGTGGCTGATATGTCTTCTTCATTGCAACGAGCTGCTTTTACGCCATTTGGTTATTAAATTAGATGGTCCAACCACTGGACCTCGTGGTTTTTCCGGCCCCTTAGGTTCGAATCTTCTCGATTGCCATAATTTGCCGGTGCAATCTTTTTAAAAAATTGATGTGGACTATTCGACCGACGTCCTGTTTTCTTTTCGGATTTAAGCACTGATCAAAAATACTTGCTTGATATTTTTAAAGCAGTTTCCAGCGGACGTTGTCATCCTGATATTGCCAGAAGAAACCCAGGAGTGATGTCACATGCACGGTGGCTTACCACAGCGAGTCGTATCCTACGACTGTATATTGGAAGCCCAACGCCATCACAAAATTTGGTCATATTAGCTACGTTTATCATGAGAGCATACATACCTATGTGGTTTGACATAAAACTACATGGATCGTGCAAAGATGGTGCGAGGCATACTTTTAATATGATAAACTATTCGCGCTATCTTCCGGACGAATTAAAGGTAATAATTAATCCTGCGATACAGCGAAACGCTTATTACGCTCATCCTGAAAATTTACTCTTATCAATGATAACCGATGAATCGCCTACCATCAAAGAGCTTGGAATAAGGCGTTTTTTGAAAGCTAGAGAGTTATCCCGGACGGAACACCGAACATTTAAAGTACCGAAATTGAATTTTAGTGCACAATCCTATATTGATATGATATCTTGGCAGGATACACCAATCACATATCCTCCCATTTTGGAAAATGTCACGAGAGAAGAATTAGAAGAAATTAATCTAACATCAAAAGTCAGCTCCATTTTGGTCAAATTTGAGAGATTCCCCTGTCACACACAAGCGGTAGAACGTTGTGTGAAGGTTGTGACTGAAGCATCATCGAAAGTATGTGGCAAGAAGAATAGAGAAGGCCTTATCACTACAACCATAAACTCCAGGAAAAATATGCCAAAAATTGAAACAAAACGTGATTTCATACCGGAATAATTTTTCATATTTTGTTCTTTATAATTGGAATAATAATTATGACTGTAATTCCTAATGTTATGAACCTTTTAGAAGTAAATAAATTGTTATTGTGAATATTGTAATTGTAACTCTTTTATTACCTCACCACTTTGGAATAATTCACAAAAAATGTTTTTTTTCTCATTTTTCGATCGCTAAGTGGAACCTAAAAACGATAATAATAATTTTTTTTTTAATTTTTTTATTAACAATAAAGACCTAAGACAACTTTTTATCGGTAGCGCTTATGGAAATAAGACACTTTTTTTTTCGCCATACTGTTGCGGCCCACACTAATCTGGATGCAAATTTACAACATTCTTCCTTTCGAAATACCTTTAGTGCATGGGGTTAAAGGTTTCGTGTATGTAGGTATATTCAAATAAGGTGGATCAGTTGAAATCTTCTTACGGAATCTTCTTGGATATTATGTTGTTCTTGACTATAACGGTAAGCGTGGGCTACTCGCTAGGTACCTGCATACTACTCGATTGTAATTTTAAGGTTGCGGTTACACGACAGTGATCAATCTTATTAATTATTCAACTAACTTAATTAACGGGGTTAATTTATTCATTGTTATGAAATATGAATTCGTAATAAGCATTAACTTTGTGGCTGGCCATAATTTACAATAAAAATATATAAATTTGTTTTAAACCACTTTAAATTTTAATTAAACTCTACCGGCTTCGGAAGAACCCTTCCTTCGTCAGGAGAATATTAAAACTAACCTATGATACAAAATATTGACAGATATATACAAACAATTTTTAGGTGTTTGAGTGGGAGGTTAACAAAGGGGGAGGGGTAATTGCGGGAATTCCAGCAATAACAGAGCGGTTTATTGGAAATATATCTAATGTGTGTGTATATAATTAATATGTGTGGTGTATGCAACACTGCCTCTTACTCTATGATAGATGGGCGGGCTTTACTGCCGAGCAACGTCCCGAACGTTGACGGAGTTGCGACCCGAAGTGGGTCATTTCAAGGCAGCGCGTTAGTGAGCGCTGCTGCGGGCTTCCTTTAATAATCTTACCGCCACGCTGGACGTTTACTTTGTAACCATTTGTATTCAATAAACGACGATCTCGTATAACGAACCTCTATTGTATTATTTATATATGCTCAGTGTGTAGTACTGAGGATAAGATTGAAGACATTATCCCAATCCAGTTCCTGAACCCTACAAAATTATAAACAAACCAGAAGTAATAAAATGCTCGTTTATATTATTCAAGTCGACTATAAACCATGAAAACGATCCTTCACCACGTAAGCTTCTTTATTACCTCTCGTTTGATTAGGAGCATTGCTTATGAGAAAGACGGAGATACTTTTACAGAGCTATTGACAATACGTGTCGGTCAGTGGCCAAGTTGGCATCGCGTTTTGGTCTCACCCAGGCGTCCCGTGTTTAATTCCCTGACTGGCTAAGTCCCTCCATTACGACACAAACAACATTTTCCGCTTTCTGTGGTGGTAGTAGGAGATTTTCAAATATTATCAGGTTATTCGTAATCCGGGAATGTTTGTCTTTTTTTAAATAAAAAGGTACCCGTTAGCTTAAACATTATACCCTAACTTCATTGAAAGTAGGTACTATCGTATCTTTGTTGTTTTTAGTACATATTATATGGCAGGAATGATTTGCAATCGTTTTACGACAATTTAAAATCATCTTACTTGATAAAGATCAAAATTACATCATACATGTTCATGTGATCAACGGGGTCAATTCGGTTTAAAGTCAAATCAATAAATTTCAGAGATGGTCTCCGCACCTCAATAAGGAATTTACATTAATTAATTATCTTTAAATCTGAATGCATAGGTACCTGCTTGTGACTTGTGACTGCAGTGTTTCCAATACGGAAAGATAATATTGACACTTGCGGCCCATTGATACGGTATTACGTGTTACATAATGTAACGAATACTATATGATTGTAGTACATCGGTGGCCTCGGAAAAAAGTTGAATCAATGTATGAGGTGCAAAAATTACATTAATTAATGATGTTTATACATTTATTTAATTAGGTTGGTCAACCATGACTTCGTGGTTACATCAAATGAAAGATTACAAAAAAAATATTGAAGTAACTTGCCTATCACAAAATTGTCATTTTTGAGACCTTGAAATTGACCAGGTTGGCCTTACCCCGGGCAATAATTCTTTTTATAATCTTTTAACATCTTTTTGTCTCAAAACTTCCTGAACTGTTCGGATATCATAAGTGGAAAGGGGCTTGTCAAAAATATAATTCATTTGGTGCGATTCATTCAACGAGATCGTTGATGAGCAACAAAAAAGTGTCGGTGACAGTTCGTCGGCGCAAATCCTTGTGGAACCCCCGAATAGAGGGAGAAGAGCCGTCAACCTCGTTTTAATTTGTCCTTACCTTGAGAAAATCCGTAATATAACTATACAGAATTTGATGGATCCCGATGGTAACTTCCCAACAAGCGCCTGGTTTCAGACCCTATCAAAGGTTTTTGCAAAGATATCCAACCAATGTGTTGTATATATGTATATTTTAATTTGGGAGGCGGGTATGGGTACCGCCGCCCCGGGAACCATTTATTGGACGACCAACACCTCTGCCACAGGTCACCCCAAGCGGTTCGCTACGTTTGGTGACTTAGCAGGAGTGCCCGGGTTCATGGGGTTAGGTTTGTCTGGGACTTGAGGGTAAATGCGTCTGCCAACCATCTGCATGGCAGGCCGGATCGAGAGAAACTGGTTGAGGGAGACCTTTTGATCTCTCCAGCCGGACCCTCTTGACCCATCGCCTTGCACAGCAGTCGGAGGGATGGCTTCACACTTCCATCACTCCTGGACACATTTATCCCCAAATTTCTACCCACCCCTCAAACCTTTTTCCTTCCCAAGACTTCCTGTCCTTCATTTCCCTTCAAAAATCCTCCACACAGCATCTTCAAAGATGACATAGGCCCTGAGGGAATTTTTCACTCGGGGCCTCCTGTGTGGAGCTAAGGTAAAAAAAAAAAAAAAATTGACCTAAAAAAACAAAAATTGATGCTCGGTTTAACATCTCATGCTTTTATACATAAAATAACAGCGTAAAACTTTGACTGTTATTAAATTTAGTTACTATTATAACGTTAACTAACATATTATATCATAGTGATCCATTCTTTATCAGAAATGCAAATGTTTCAAAACAACCACGCCTTGATAAAATTTATCCTGATGAATGCGAAGTGGCTTCAAAACCGTTTGGCTTCACGTATATCTCTATCTATCTCAAAACGAAGTGACAACAAAAAACATATCTTTATTATGTATGTTAGAATGATTAACATACTATGCGCATCATTACAAAATGTGCGTTTATATTGTATTTATATCTACCACATCGTGTTTTTGCGTAGAAAATAATGTATGAGACTTGAATTGAATAACTTACGTCTTTTTTCCACCAGGCGTTATGTGAAAAGAATGACGAAGTGTATATTTAATATTTTTTCACTAAGAAAATGCGTTTGATGACCGCATTCTAACCAGTGAGGATTCCTGGTTTTCTGGCATCTAGTGAAAAAATGTGATGAATCAAGTTATGCAGCTTCGTATGATAATTATCCTGGCGCAACGTGTCCCGCATCTCTAGAATTAACTATAAACTAAGCAGATTTGACATACATTTTCTATGCTTTAATATTTCTACATCTTTCCATATACCTTCTTAACCTGTTGAAGTACGAAATATTTAAGACTGGTTATTATATTATTTTACAGCCAGAAAAATTATATCTTCAAATTTTGCAAATTCACTCTATGTGGCACCATTTTATTAATGAAATAATTAAAAACACTTTGTTTTTACAACGATAATCTTTATTTGAAAATCAAAATTTTTCGAGAACGATGTTCTCTTCTGGGGCCAACAGACACAGCTATAAAAGCTCAAGCGTTATTTGGTTTGGCGTCCCCAATGGAATGTATGACGAGCGATATGCTGAGGTAGGCCAAGCCAAATAACGCTTGAGATTTTATAGCTGTGTCTGTCGGATCCCTTCATCAGGACATTAAATGTACTAAAAACTTCATTATCAAGTATAGAAAGACAGGCGTAGGTAGAAATGGAAGTAGTGGGGGGAGAGAGGTGGAAGGGGGACGTGCTTAGAAGATCAACAGGGGGATGGGGGAGAGGTGGAAAGGGGAGGAGCTTAGAAGATCAAAAATTACAATGGAAATATGTTTAAGATAGGGCCCTGCGGAAAATAATTCCCCTCAGGGCCTATTCATCTTTGGGGATGCTGTGTGAAGGGTCTTTTTAAAAAATTAAGGAGAGAAAATTATGCGAAGGAAAAAAGGTATGAACCAGGCCTGCCACGCAGTTGGTGAACCCGGGCACCCCGCTAAGTCACCAAACGTAGCAAAACACTTGGGTTGACTTGTTGCAGCACTGTTGGTTTTTGAATAAATGGTTCTTTGGGCGGCGGTACCCATGTCCGTCTCCAAAATTGAAAAACAATTCCATGTATTGTACCGTGTTTTGTATGATTAAAATACTCATACAACTCTTAAAATGCATTGTACATTCTAACAATCTACCTATGTAATATATTACCTTAAAAATCAAGCAATATTCTATTTGCCGTGAGAAATTAAATAATCATATCCAATTTATCCTTCACTAGATAATACATACCTCAATCTTTAACGATGCAGTGGCAGTTCAAAGTTATCGAAGGATATCTAATTGTCCCCAGAAGGTTATGCTAAGTTGTTGATAAGTATTCCTCTGGTACCAGCTCAGAATGACCGACCTCTGAGGAACAACTGTTGGGTTGGCTTTGGCATACAAATGCCCCACAGGTACAAGGTAGCTCAAAAGTCATCACCCTATCGGAAGATGCCATAATTTTGGCAAATGACGACAAATGTCAGTTCTGTTTTGACATTTGTAAAGTAAACAAATGCAAAATACACGTCAATAAGACATAAATCGATGTACCCCTTAAAAACGCGGAATTTTTTTTTTTTTTTATTGATCACCAAAACTCTTGTTTGGTGAGTTGCACTAGCCGGCAAATTTTTTTTTTTTTTAATAGAGAATACCTCACAAGAGTCCCAACTGCTCCCGTCTGGAGCCAGTGAGACTATGGCATCCCCAATTGGGGTATGTTGTGAGGCTGAAGGTAAGTTGGGAAGGGAAGGAGATGGGGAAGAGGAAGGTGGGGAAGTACCTGGCTATTCAGATCTAGTCACTAAACACGGCTAAAGCCATTATTAAGCAACGTTTCAATTCTGAATGGTGGTCTTACACCAGGGCGATACTGAGAGTATCTTCCACTCTGGAACGTGCCGCAAATATAACATATATTATTTTTATTAATTAATATACGTAAAGAATGCGAGAACCTATCGCCGGAAGGGTTATGGAAAATGCCATAAATCGGGCCCGTATGGTCACCGGCTGTATTTACGACTTAATGGGAAAAAAAATTAAGACATCAAATAAACACAATCCAAAAACCAAACCAAGGTTTTTGATTCATAATAAAAATTACAGCCAAAGAAGATCGAGTGACAACTTTTGCGCCACTCTGTATAAACAACGAAAGTGTCCATCGCACTCGTGGCACTAAATTTTACAGATTATGTGCTCCTCTGTAGCACAATTAAAACGGTCATTGGAATACGAACGGTATTTGGTTGTAAGTAGACAGGTACTGTTGCAACATTGCATTAGTTATCGGTTAATTTATTTAATTTAACGACTGATTTGAAATTTTGTTTGAAATTTCTCGGTTTTATATATTGTTATGCGTGAAAGCATTGTATTAACCGGTAAAATATTTATTATAAATGCTTTTTAATGAAATTCTGCTTTACAGAAATGCTACTTATATAACCATATTTAGACCAATTTAGGTACGGTTTAAACCGTTCGATTCGTGAAAATCATATTATTTTATAATGACCGGTTTGTGATTGAGGTGATTAATGTATCTGGTTCAATTCTTCTCCTAAGTCCTCCATCACTGCACAAATATCATCCTGTGTGGAGTTAATGTAAAAACAAACAAACAAAAATATCCGCTTACAATGGTGGTAGTGGGAGGAAATCAAATAATGTCAGATTATCCGAAACCTCTGAATATTTGTCCTTCTTTAAAAATTCGTCGATTCAACCGCAAAATTGATATACACACATTCTACAGATTTTAAAATGTCTTGTAAAGTACTTTAACCACAGTGATTGAGATTACTAAAATGTGTTCAAGAAAACTCCAAAATAAGATCGTGGGTCGTCTAAATTATAAGTTGCTTTATTTACTTTATCGTAAGGTTTACAGTGAATATTTAACTTGACCAGACGTCCATTCTACGGTATTCTTTAGGCTAGCATTCGGAGGCTTTAAGGTATTCTGAAGCGGAGGGCACAAACACTCCTGAAGCCCAGCTGTCTTATCACAAGTTGTGGGCTATTTTCGTAACCGTTTGTGCATTAGACACGAACGACGATAGATGATTCTCTTCTAAGGTACTGACATAATATGCCCAACATTTTAATTTTAATTAATAAAATTTACAATTGAAGTAATACTTACTTACCTGTGTTATTGTTTTTGATTTGATTTGATTACATTATTTATTTTGACTGTATTTTATACTTGAATCGATTTTATTTTGAATTTGAATTGATTTTATTTTGAATTTGAATTGATTTTATTTTGAATTTGAATTGATTTTATTTTGAATTTGAATTGATTTATTATTACGATTAGCTTTTGAATTCCAATTTACATTATTAATATATATTTATTGTTATTAAGTTTATTTTGTAGATCTCCATTTTAATTTTTTTATTTCTTTTATATATTTAATAATACTATTATTCAATGTATAAAAATAGTTTATTACAAACAAGTAATACGAAGCAGAACTTGTTTATAATAAACTATTTTTATACATTGAAAAATAGTATTATTAAATATATAAAAGAAATAAAAAAATTATTAATATATTTTTATTTCTATTTCTTTTTCAATTATTTGTATTGTGTGTGTTGAATTTGAGGTTTGGTTTAATTATGTTTATGTAATTTAATTTAATTATATTTATTTTAACTTAATTAAATTTTTATTAATTTTATTTTCTGTTATTGGAGGCACTGCTGAAAACCAGCTGCATTCCAGAGGAAATCCTGCATTTCAGCTGAGCAGTGACATTTTCGTCAATAAAACCAATGGTAAACCAATAAAAAAAAAGGTACCTAATATATTTAAAAAAAAAATCTATTGATGAATAAACGATTTCATTATTATTATTATTATGTTGAATCTTTAGTAATGAATGGCATGTATTGATGGATGTTAAAACTACAGGTCTAATCATATATAAATACACGTCTTGAAACTCTTAAACAATCTTAAAACCGTTCCATGCCTTCGGATAATCTTAGATATTGTATCACTTTTATTGGGGTGCACAGCGCCTGGAAAATAGTGGTACAAGCGGGAAACTAATTATTCTACATCACATAGAGAACACAAGATAATGAATACAATTGAAAGTAACCCGGTGGTGACCATTTTTTCAAATTTTTGACATTTCAATGCACCCAGCTAATATTAGCGAACCCTACACATATTAAACTACCATCCAGCTGAAAACTCAAAACAGATTTAAAAACAACTTCCTGGATAATTTGCATCAAAAACACATACAAAACAATGAGCCACCAAACACTACTTTCAGTTGCACAACGGAGGTGTTGCCAAACTGCATTCTCAACCAAAACATTTGTCGGCTGACGAAAGAGAAATTAAATTATCGAAATCCTCCGAAAATTCGCGGAAGCAAAACGTGGGCGTAGCAAATGATAGAACGCTACGAAGGCCAACATGAATGTCTTGAAAAGGTTATCTACAATGAAATGAAGAAAAAAAATGACGTAAAAATTAATCTTTAAATCCTTAAGTTTTATTTATTTACTAGTGAGTGGCCGGCATGCGTTGAAATGCCACTCAAAGAAAGAAATTGTTACTCCCCGCGTGTTCTTTCACATGCGTCCCATTCCCGCCCCCGTTCCCCTCCCATGTCCCATTCCCCATCGCGTTCCCCTTCCACCTTCCCCGCCATCCCTCACCCTCGTCATCCTTCCTGCGAAATCTCCCCCCCCCTCTAATTCTTTCTCCCACCCCTACTGTTTTCTATCCCCGCCAAATACTTCAATAATCAAATACAGCCATTTTTCAAACAACTACATATTGTAAATTTTGTTAAACAAATTTTATTATATCTCGGAATCTTCGCAGTTGTGCGCACAACAAAGCGAAAAAGTTTTATCGCTGTTGGTTGATTGGTATTGGAAAGCGTACGAGACAAACAAAGAAATGCTCATTTTTATACAAGGTGTCCGGGGGTAAACTACATTTAACTTCGGGAGGTGATGCTACATGATGGTAGGATTAAAAAAGTTTAAAAAAGTTAAAAATTCCAACTTTTAGGGGTACTTTTTCTGCCAGTTCATGCCTCCGTACTAGGTACTCATTCCATCTGCCACTGTTGATTTTGAAAGCAACTGTCATTTTACTGTTTATTCGCAAAGTAGGTAATTTAATGTACCCAGCAGTATTTGAATTTAAAAATTATATCATTAAGACCAAACCTAGTTAATTTTGTGATTTTTTAACGTGTTTTCTTACGAGTACTTAAAAGAAAAGGTTTGTTCGTCAACCAATGACATTACAGTACATCGTCATTGGTTCTTGTCTATTTAGTTGTAAACTAACCTTACTGATAAAATTGTGTTACTTTTGTGCGATTTTGTTAAACCCACGCTACATAAGGCATCAACCAAATAATAGGATCACATTACCTGCATTTCTTGATGAACAACCTTCATTTACTAACTTTGACTACAAGCAGAAGGTGGACATTTTGAAAATTTCTTAAATTAATCAAAAGCAATGACATTGGTTAAAAGTGTTTAATAATATTATTGTCATAAATGTAACTTCATTTTGTCAAAGTGCCTCCGCAGACGAGGCAACTGAAAAAAGAACAGTTTTCAACTAAACTCGCTATCCTGTGTATGTCAATGTGATGGCCCACACACTATGTACACAGTTTCTCAAAAATTCGTTGTCAATGGTAACGCCAGCAGTTACTCGCGATTCGCACTACTAAGTAGTTGCTACTATGATAGCTGATTGTTCTTCGTCTACGGTTAAACAAGCTGAGATAATTATTGAAATCGTTAAATTTAGTAGGAAGTTTGGTTGTAAACCATAGCAACCGGCAAGTTTTAGTTTGGTTTCAGTTTCTTCAGTGAGCAGATCGCTAAACTGTCATTGTTTACACGCGGTTTCTATGGATACGTGCCAATCATAAATGTGCAATACTCGCTCCCAGCGAATTTATGTGTACCTCACAATAAGGATTTTTAGTAGGAACGTCTTTTTGTATGGGAAAAAAAAGTGGGAATGTCGGAAAAGGGTATTTATCTTTTTTACTCCTAACATCATGTAGAATCACCTCCCGAAGTTAATGCACTTTACCCTGTATATAAATATTGTAGAAAATGTTACATAATTCAAATTAATTAATTAATCAATAAAGAAATATTGAAATAATTAAGTATAGATATTTCTTATTATTTTACTTTAAGCCATGATTATGCGGGAGGAGTATTAAAAACATAATAGAAAATATGTTATTGTTTTTTTTTAATATATTTTTCGGGACGTTTTACAAAGCTAGATAATGTAAAATCGTAGTTAAATAATTAATATTGAAAATTCTTTGTTGCATTAGACACTAAGGTGGGTCACGAATGTATGGGGAAATTTTTTTTCTTGTTTTGATTTGTCCAATAGTAATAAAAGGGTGTTAAATGAAGATGAAGAAGCGCGTAATTTTTTTGATAATATTTGGATATCATCTTCTTCCTCCGGATTGACTTTGAAATTTCACATATTAGAGAAAAACTCACCCTTGTTAAATATTTAAAAAATATTAGATAAACACGTAAAAATTATTTATTTTTCAATAAAACGCAAAATAGAGGGAATGTTTCGAATTATTTATTAAAAACATATATGAATATAATTCAAACTATCTCAAGGTAGTGAATTCAAATACCGGCAAAATCCTTCTTACTCTCAAATTTCGGCATTATTTTGCGAGACTCAATCTTCACCTTAATAAGACTTTTTCTTGCATACATCGTACATAAAGTAGTCAAGGCTTCAATAACAGTCGTTACACCTCTTTCAACTGCTTGAGTATGACATGGCAGTCGCAGAAGAGTCAATCTACCTTCTCCCCCTTGAGCTACAAATAATTGAAGATCTTCATCCGATATATGCTTCAGTATTGGGGGTTCGGTTACAATTTTCTTCCAAATAATATGATGCATCGAGGTTTATGTTTGGATGTTGGAACAGCCCTGTTTTACTTAGTTTCTTACTGCGTGCTTTTAGAACACGACGGGCAGCTAATTCTTGGATATGCTTGTGAGGGTCTGTCAACATTGCAAGCAATAAATTTTCGGGGTGTGCGAAGTATCTGTTTTTTTCTATAACTGAATCAATTATAGTTTTTAGTTCAGCTGATAAGTATCTAGGCGCTGAGATTAACTACCACAGGTGACGTGCTCCATCTTTACAGATGGGATGAGTTTTGATGCTGAACCAAGCGCCGGAGCATAAACTTTAACAACGTACGTTTATAAAATAAAAAAATTCTCTGAAGGAGCTTCCGTTGAAACATAAAGACGAAGAATTCGGTTAGCACTGGTAAGCTATTTGGCATGAGACATTTTTCCAGGAGATTTGTGGCATAAATCTTTAGGTAATTCCCCCACCATAACTGTAGATACCATTTTAAACAAATATAACTGATCTGTATCCACGTCTTTAGTAAATAATTCATGCAACTCTCCGTCAGTTTTCTGAAAATGAACCATAGGCTTTTTTTCACAGTTTTCCAAAGCTAGTCCTATTGTGCCTATATGTTTGAGGTCTATATGTCTTATCTTCAAGATGTGCGAACAAATGCCGAAATGGTAACTCGTTCATGTGAAGCAAGCAAATTATCCATTGCAATGGTTTGTAACTTTCGAAGTGCCAGAGTTTGGTGCAATAAAACCTAAATATATTGAGTCTGGGTCTTTTATCAATGAAATATGCTCTTCAATGCGTCATTCTCTGTATTGCGTCCCCTCCCTTTCCTGATAATTAATGTTTTATCTTTCCGGCCATCAAAATATATTGGGGATTTTTATAAAACTATGAGTTGTGCCCTTAATATTTCCTCTTGTTTTCTTTCCTTCTCTGCAAAGTTTACTCTCGTCAATAACTGGAATATTAGACTTGATGTCATACAGAACTGATGAGGCAATGGCTGCCACTGCCTTATCCAACACTCCATATCTATCACAAGTTTTAGACAGTGTGGAATGATCAATATTGACCGCAGCCTGTTTTGAAGCGTTTGAGGTATAACATTAGGTTTGAAAACATCTTTACAACGGATTCATTTGATTCAGAAGACGTGGAAATATCGAGTAGAGAGGTAGTTGGCTTACCTATGCTTTTCTTTTTAGACGGGCACAAGGATTTTTGCTTCAAAAGTTTCCCTTTCAACGCAGTTTTCATTTGTTTTGTTGAAGCGATATCCACGTTTCCTATTATCATTTTTCGTATAGAACGTTGGTCAGTAATGAAACTCTATTCATTTAGAGGTATTTTTTGATCTCTAGGACAGTCACATTTACTGAAATCATTGCATTTGCAAGACGAAATATCAAACAGCACTTTACTTTTGCGGCGGAATTGCTCCATTTTTTCTCCGATATTAGTGCAATCGGTACTCCCCCCGCCCTCACCTCCCGCCTCCAATAATCAAAAACCGAGACTTTTTGTAAATGATTTCGTAAATATATACTACATTAGCTATGGAAGATTACAAAAAATATGATTAAAAAGATTCATAGTAACTTTTATACACACTAGAAATAACCCCTAAAATTTAAATTTTTCAAAATTTTGAAGTGAATCCGGAGGAAGATGATCGTATCAGAAAATTTAAAAAATTTTAACACGTCGTTTTGAACCCATTTGGCACCCTTTTATCGCTCTTAGAATTTGAAAATAACATTTTTTTTAAAATGACCCACCTTATTAGACACGAACGACGATAGATGATTCTCTTCTAAGGTACTGCTTAACTGACATAATATGTTGATTAGACACGAACGTTCTTAGGCTTGGTTGATCCCTCCATCGTATGGCTACGATTAATTCGTGATTAGTACTGATTAGACGCCCGCTGGGTCCACATAATGTTATATAATAAATATGTACACATTTATACGAACGCATTCCATCTCGAGTCATTTTTTGCCCGATTATCAAAGGCTGTCCTTTTTTTGGAAGTATTTGACACGCAATCATAGAAAAATATATTTTTGTATGTTACGGAAACAAGAAGTTACAGATTAGTAAATCATTAATTTCCATTGTTTTTGCTACTTTCATTGTGTGATAAATTTGCCCGATGGGAAAGACGTTCGACTAGTAGTCTGATGAATTGACTTATGCTCACAATAGATAACTTACTTCCCTTTCAATATAAGTTATAAGGTCATTAGTGAAAAGTTCTAAGATACCTAATTTTAATTATATATTTATATTTCATCTGATTAAATCTGGAAAACTTTAGAAAGTTGTCAATTCCTGCAAAAATGACGAAACATGCTGTACAAAAAAATAATATATTGTTGTTATTTTGTAAGAGAGCTTTAAATCACTTTTTTATTGCTCAATTAATGTAACATTTCTATTACTGCCAGCAAACGCAAGTTATTGATTATAACAATAAACTTATTTTATAATCCAATTAGTTCAGAATATTGGACTCCGCAACTCCGCATCATTACGGTCCACACACTCGGCTTTAAGATAAAGCTATGCGAAAAAAGCAAAATCATACAAAATCTTGTGTTTTTCTTTTGAAAATTTGATTGCTTGTAAATACTATGGATGCTTCAATTAAATACTGTGAGAAGAACACATCTTGGCCTTTGAAGTAATCGAGCATTTTTTTGATAAGCTTAGAAAAAAAAAATTTATTTATTATTAATATTCAACGCCCTGGTGGGCTTTACAAAATAAGTATATATATTACATTGATATATATGTAATACAATGTTTAAATAAGAAATATAAACTCATAGCAATGAACATTATAAAAATGGTAGGTATAAAAGTAAGTAAAAAATATTATATTATAATAAAAGAGAATAAGTAAAAATAAATTAATCTGAAACCAGTTTTTAAATTGCAGATGGCATAAAAATAATAATATATAGTGTAGGTTAATATTAGAAATTTACAGATGAGTAATACAAGAAAAAGTTTACAATACAGAAAAAACAAAAGAGAGTAACACGTTTTTACATTATAGATAAATAGAAATAATACAGAAATATATGCAACAACTTCTACATTATAAAAATATGCTACATGAAATATCATGGTATCTCTTAAATAACGGTAACTCATATAACATTTCGATAATGCGTCTGACCAATAAAAAACGGTTAAATAGAAAAATATCCTACTTACAAATCCTTTTTCTGTTATTGTTTTATTGAATAATGTATCCAAATAAGTTTCTTAGAGAGTGATCGGAAAATATTTTAATATTTCTTGCTGAACTTCATAAAATAAAATAAAACGTGCATTTGGGCGACGTTTCTTTTCGGTGAATTTCAACAGGTGGTACCCAACGAATTTGTAACTGCGAATTTCATCCTTCTGATTTTAGCGCTTCTTTCAGTCGCCGCCCAGAAATCAGGGCGAAAGGACAGGACACTTCGATCTGTAAAAATATACTTGCGGAATAACAAAATACTGTTATTAGTAAACGCCCTAAAATCGTTCGTTTCCCCTGATTTCGAATGACTCAAGGACTAGTGGATCGTCTTAAGTTCGGAGGTTACGGGCTCAGTTCCCGCTATAGCGAAAATAAATATTTTATATATATTATATTTTACATTTTATGAGGCTTTTTAATGAACCTGTAAATCATAATTGATATTTTTTCTACTGGCAGTATAAAAAATATATAAATCTGATCAGTGATTTATTAGCAAAGCAATAAAAATGCAGCTCACACATTTTTTTGTTAACGTGCAAACATAGACAGTTATATTAAATATTTTATTAGTCAGACATCTACGAAACATTGAAATTTTGAGTTAAGTATGCAGTTATATGTAAAAGTGTACCCTCTATCTGGTACAATACTTAGATTACTCATAAACATCAACAAATCAATTAAAATGTAGAAAAACCTCTAGTGAATTAAACATTGAATTAAATATTGAAATATTGAAATATTTAAAAATAAAAATATTTCATCCTAGACTTGCAGATAAAGTCAATAGATGTCGCATATTAATAAAAAGTGATAAAATTTATCCTGACACTATCTAGAGGGCATTTAGTTCGAGTTGAATCTTGCAATCACACATAAAGGTAGCAGCCAATAAAAATATGCGATAAGAAAAATGAAAATAATGTTGGTGGTTCTCAGTCGAAGTATGATACAGTTAAAAATGACCGAATCGGATAGGGATACGTTGGCGCAGTGGTTAGCGCGTCGGCCCGGATTGCCGGAGGACCTGGGTTCGAGTCCCAGATGTATCCATATCTTTTTCTGATTTTTCTGTTTCGGATTTTCGATTGACTTTCGCTAATATTATCTTCATTAATTAAAATATTAAATATTGATTATTTCTGGATCACTAAATAGTTGGATATTTCAAAATGTCATACTCAATACTCATGTACCGGACCGTTATACCTCCTTGTCTTGTTCTATTTGGTAGTTCTATAAGGCATCACCCTTTTGCAAAACTAACTACTACTAACATTGAACTACAGAATACTTATATTAATAGGTAGATATATAATGAGAGGAACACTCTTCACCCCAACATAAATCTTCTTATTATTGAATGAAAGCGAAAAATGTTTCTTCTCCCATACCATTTATTGGATAACCAACGCCCCTGCCATAGATTACCCCAAGTGGTTAGCTACGTTTGGTGACTCAGCAGGGGTGCCCCGGTTCATTGGGTGAGGTTTGTCTAGGTCTTGGTGGCACATAAAATTGCCCACATATTGCGTGGCGAGCCAGATAAGGAGGGACTGGTTGATGGTACACATTTTATCTCTCCAACCGGACTCTCTCGACCCATCGCCTTGTAGCGCAATGGGAGGGATGGATTGATACGTCCGTCACTCCCGAACACATTGACTCCAAGATCCCTACCCACCCTTCATACTTTTTTCCTTAAATATAGTATTACAGATGGCGCCACTTCGGTTGGCATATCGCACGTTGAGCTAGTGATAAATGTGAATATCACGGACGGGTCAGAACGGTTTCCATACTGTGTGGCGTCGGATTTACTCGGAGTCGGGTTCCTTAATTTAAACCGTACGGGCATTACCGTATTAATATATACTTCGATGATGATATCAAATTTAATTTTACGGGAAAAAAAATAATATGAAAACTTCAAAAATATTTTACCTGATGGCGCCACTCCCACTTGCAAATGGCATGTGATCGAGTGATATGTGTGAATATGAATTACGGCAGCAGCTCCGTGGAAAAATGCACGTACACGGACGGGTCAGAACGGTTTCCATACAGTGTGGCGTCGGAGATTTACTCGGAATGGGGTTCCTTAATTTGAACCGTACGGGCATTATCGTAGTAATATACTTCGATACTATTAGATTAACAGAAAATACACAGCACTATAACGAGAAGACTTGAACACCCCAACACACGAAAATTAGGGAGTTCACAAAAATTAAATTGAATATTTTTTAATAAATATTTTTATTTACTTATTTATATGATTTTATTTTTAAGGCTTTTCCAAAGGCGTACAATTTTTTTTAAGGATTGTATCACTGATACCGATGATGGTCGTGATGATGCCATGTGATTCTTGAACCATGCCACTTTTTTACGTAAGCTAATCGAAAATTAAAAATATATTCAGATAGGAAGTAAGAAGTAAGACTAGCTCAAATTAGCTCATATTAGTTCAATTGAGTGCAACGAGTGGCTCGCGGAAGGTAAATCTGTTGGTCATGCAATTCGCTTGCGTCAAAATCCGAGAGGAAAAGTTGCACCAATCCGAGAAAATCAGGCGCATGGCGTCCCCATTCAAATACTGGTCCACAAATAAACCATATAAGCATCAAAAATACTTCCGGTAAAAAAATTGGGAAAGAAAAAAAAACAATAAATTTATACGATAGTTTTCTCTAATGTGAAAATGGTGTTTTTTTTTTAGAGAACTTTTTTACAAGATCTTTGATGTATATCATATTTTTTTGGTTTTATATCAACACTACATTCGTGCTACAGAAGAACTATTGTACTTAATAGATTGTGTTAAATATGTTAACACTACAATCGTACCACAGTTGAGCTGTTATGCATAATACATTGTTTTATGTTAACATACGGAGAAAAATGTTATTCTAAAATACGATAATTTTATTCGTAAAAACGGTTAAAAACGGGACTGAAGTTCTTACGAACAAATTAACAGGGTTTCAATGTTTATTGACGGGAACATATAAGAATAATTTGTTGGTATGCGTAATTTAATACGTATACCAACAAATTATTCTTACATTTTCCCGCCAGTAAACATTGAAACACTGTTAATTTGTTTGTAAGAACTTCAGTGCCGTTTTTAACCGTTTTTACGAAAAAAAGGATCGTATTTTAGAATAACATTTTTCTCCGTGCACGGTGTTCGCAATCCCACCATAGATATTCTTCTTTATAAAAATAGATAGAAGATAGTAAAAAAACACAAATAGTATGATACTAACAATGTCCATTTAAAAGTTATTGCACATAAATCAATAATTTTATTAGACAAATCAAACAATAAAGCAGGTAAATAAAACAATGGAAACATTACATCAGGGTAAAAGTTATTGTCATTTTGATTGGTTTATCGTGCACAATACTGTATTAAAATAAAAATTACTGACATTATGTTTAACTGTCACACAATCAATAAATAAAAATGAAATATCTATTGGTATTCATCTCCGTGTAAGGATGGTTTCAGGTAATTCAGTTGTAAAACTGTCAGTTATTAATCACTCGTGTCTCTGTTTCAGAAAAGCGTGTTATTTTTTACACTTTCTACCGCTGGAGATCTGTAAAAAAGCCATGATTCTGATGTATATCTCATAGGTGGCATTAAAAGCAGAATAACATTATATTATGGGAACGGAAGCTGCCCACCATTCTGCTGACAGTACAAACTACTGCTGGTTGCTTACACTGCTGACTAATTGATAGAAACGCGTGTTCAGATGGATTCAATAATAAATCAAACTAGGATTCCTAATTATTTTTAACATGACATCGTCTTACACCATTGATACTCTGATAACTAGATGAGGCCTTGTAAGAAATTTGAAGATAGATTTACACAATATTTCAAATAACTCATAAACCGATATACAAATAAAAGGCTTTCAGTATTGGATGGTAGGTATGAAAAAAGGTGGTTATTAAATCATATTTTTTAATGTCTGCCTCTATGGATAGAATAGGTACTTAGAATCTGCGACGTGTTTAGATATAGATTAGTCTTGTGGTTACCTACCGGCTGCGCCAGTTGTAGTATCTATTTATTCCAAATAAGATCGAGATCGTTGAGATACCAAGTTGTTTTATTTACGTTTATCTTACAGGTTAAACGGAGAAAAATGTTATTCTAAAATACGATCATTTTATTCGTAAAACTGTTAAAAACGGGACTGAAGTTCTTACGAACAAATTAACAGGGTTTCAATGTTTATTGGCGGAAAAGGGTAAGAATAATTTGTTGCTATACGTACGAAATTTGTTCTAATAATTAATAAAAATAATTTATTCTTACATTTTACCGCCAATAAACATTGAAACCCTGTTAATTTGTTCGTAAGAACTTCAGTCCCGTTTTTAACCGTTTTACGAATAAAATGATCGTATTTTAGAATAACATTTTTCTCCGTATATTTAACTGGACCAGACGTCCTCACTCCAGGAGACTCAAAGTTATTTTGCTGCTACCGATAGCGTCTGCCCGTCTACTATACTATACTCTTCTAAAATAATACTAAACTGACATCCGTTGAGATACCACAAAACTACGTATAACTAACTATACTAACGACATCTATTGAACGATGTTGAAACTACATGACTCACCTATACACCACAGCATCCATATAATTTTATTTATATATGTAGCATTATCGTTCCATACAGACAGGTTGGTGTATTAATTACTGCAATGTTAAGTTTTGGATACAAAATTCAAGATCGAAGATATCGGAAAAATCTGTATTTAGATGAATTCACTCGTGGGACATCGACTAATTTCCAAATATGGTTTATAATACTACAATTTATTTCCAAAATATAACATCGCTGTTATTAGCTGGAATGGTTTAATGAAGTCAACCAAATACAAACCATATTTTTTCCAACTGTTCGGCGTCAACCTTACAGCTTTTGAAAAGTGTCTCACTAGATGGTCATTTTTCGAACATTAAAGACCAATCCGAGCAATGCTTTATCATTTTGTCTAAAAGAATAGCGCAAGATGATAAATAAAGATTTCGTCATTCCGTGAACGCCCATTCAGTTTGTTAGTTATGCAATTTATATCAAAAAAATCATCGAAGCGAATTCACTCTTTGCTTTTCTCTGTGAGATAAAATCCGGCATTCGATGAGCAAATTTTATTTGAATCGGGTCATTTTCGCAATGTTTATCTTGCTAGAGAGACTACGGTACGAATAACGTCATTTAACAAAAAGAAAACTCTCATATTAAAAAAAATCAAACGACTTATTTTTAGTATAAGATAGTATTTTGGTTTATACCTTTTGTTGGTCTCCGTGACTACCTTTGAGAATATCATTTTTAAAACACAAAATTTAGGCTGTTAGAAAAATTTTAGGTTTGGGATATCACATCTTTATTATGTTTTGATAATTTATATAATGTAATTTTTCATATTCTAAAATAATTTTTATATTTAATTTTAAATAATTGTTTTATACGATATTTTTTAATTAATTAATCACCTCTCTCTATAATATTTTTGTCCATAGTTCTTTTTAGTCTATGCTTGTTTGTTTCTTTTGTTATTTAATGTCATTACTACCCTGACGAAGAAACCATCGGTTTCGAAACATGTAGGTAATTGTGATTATATGTGGTTGATACAAAGTTATTTGTTTAATTTAATTCAAAATGACGTCACAAAGTGATTTTGCGAAGTTTGAAGAAATAATATTATCTTCGACTAATGTTTTTTTTCCACATTATTGGCAGCTACCTTTATTATTGGAAACAAGTATTCAAAGAATGTATTTGTTACCTAGATAGTTAAATACAAAAGTTAAAAAGAGAGTTTTTCTTATAAAAAAAAGTCTAATATTTGTTTATTCTACGTCTTATTTTGTTGTTACTTTTATTCTCCCTGTGTTTTTTGAAAAAAAATAGCTACATTACAGATTACCTGAGATTACTAAAGAAATACAATATTCCAGCTACCCGCCATTGGTCGCCATCGCCTATAGCAGTGTTCCGCAAAGTGTGTACTGCGGCACACTTGTGTACCGTGGTCATTAGTTAGTGTGCCTCACAGCAATGTTACATTGTCACCCTTTTTTCAACGTATGAGAAACCGGTCTAAAAAGCAGTCTCACGATTTCTTCTTTCAAACATAAAACAAAGCAAAATATGCTAGATCCAAGAATTCTCATTCTTTCACTGAAACTTAATTTTACCTGTCTGCAAAGAAGTTGTCAAGATTATGGTTAGCCAAGAAGCCAAGAGGAAATCAAAAACATACGTGCATCTGTGATATTTAGCGTGACCACTAATATTTACTGATATTAGTGGTCACGCGCATCTCATCTCAAGTGTGAGGTACACTGACGGATATGAAATAAAAGAAAACTTTTTATTTTGTCTGTCACTACCTGGTTATACCACTGGAGAAAAAATATTCAGAGTAACAGACCAGAACATTAGTGAGTATAATTTGGAATGCCACAACTGCGTAAGTACATATTAAATATTCATAGATTTTTTTTATTTGGTATACCTCTAAAGTTTCTTGATTTGGTAGGTGTACCTTGAACACAAAAAGTTTGCGGAACAATGGCCTATAGCATATCTGATACATCATAATATGATATATGTATTACCATCTGCTTGGGGAAGTATCTTCAAAAAAATTATACAAAATACATCATTTGTTCGTCATTGTTCTGCCACTTTTGCCGAGCTCTTCGTTTATGCAAATTCCACGCTCAATGTCGAATTTAAAGATGCTGTTTTAAGCAAACTTCACGGCAATCGTTATTGTTAATTAATTTATAAATAATTTTGATTCTTCGTGAGAAGCCTATCTACTGCAGACGTAAGAGCTATTATATTATAAATTATTTATTGCCAATTAATAAAACAGTCCTTGGGAGCATCAAAAGCCAAAACCATAAATAAATTGTGAAATTTTAAACAAACGCATATTTCAATTGCCGAATTTTCTTATTCGTATATAATGTATTTACTTTCGAAGACAACCTATGGCATATTGTACAATTTCGTAATTATATATTATTTAGCCGTGACGGTTCTTTTAATAATCAATAATTTCAAAGAATCCAAGCATTTCTCGGTGCACAAATAATAAAATCAGTATATTTTTCATCTACAGGTTACTTGTATTGTGTCAAAACAATTGTGGGCCACAGATCAAAGAAACTACTTTTTTATATTTATTGGGCATTAACTAAGTAACAATTTCTAGACATTTTGTATTTGAAGAGTTTCTTTCACATGTACATTTTTTACTGATTGTTTTTTTCAACTGCTACCGGTTTCAACACATCTTTATTAGTTCATCGTTAATTTAACCCACAGTAAGGCCCTAGCAATCTAGCAATAATAAAGTAGGTATTTCAATTAGGGTGGACGTATCTCTTTGAAAGATTATAAATAAAAAATTAAAATATATTTTCATCACACAAAAACACGTATGCGAAGAATTTATCTCCTTGACAGGAAAGTCACAAATAAATTAATTTGTCATATAATTACCCTCTTTTGTTACAATTAAAAATATTAAAATAATTAAAAACAAAAACCAAAAACTGTTAGTTATTCCGAAAGCACTTAAGCAGAACTTGAAATTTATTGAAATGGTGCAATAAGTTCTTTAAGAGTTTTTTTAATAATTCACTTGTTCATTATCGAGGTAGAAAAATTACGTAAAATAAATGCATTATCTACGTACCTGACAGCTGTAACATAAAAAGTGCTTCCCAAAACAGCACTGACTGTGGTTGACCGTGTACGTCCGATATTTTTTTATTTTATTTTTTTTATTTAAAATGCATATAATAAGATTTAGAAAAATAAATACAGTTGGTTCTTAAAAGCTGTTTACAAATAGATTTTTTTTTTTAACAAACTACTCAACTCAACGGAGAAAAAATTTCTCGTGTTTGAGTTGAGGAGTAAAGCCTCTTAGTTAAAAAAAAGTTATATATTTATATACTGTCCTAATTTAAAAATATTAAGGGATATACGATTTAAGATTTTCACGGCCAAAAGTATTTTTGTTGTTTTTTTTTTGGGATATTATGCCGTGTTACGCTAACTCCTTCTTTAGCCGACGTTTCGAACAACATAACAGTGTCCATCATCAGGGCAACACATCTGCCCTGATGATGGACACTAATGTTGTCCGAAACGTCGGCTAAAGAAGGAGTTAGCGTAACACGGCATAATATCCCAAAAATAAACAACAAAAATATTAAGGGATGATCAGAATATCATCAGAAGATCAGATCGCCTGTTTAAGTACGACAAAATTCTTCACCTACTTCAGCCTCGTAACATACCTCAATGGGGGATGCCATAGTCTCACTGGCTCGGATTAGCGGGGAAAAATTCTGATTCTTACGGTATTTACATAAATAAAAAAATTTAAAAAATGTACGCTAACTTTTAAAGTAAGACTCGATTGTGTAATGTAACACTAACCTAATGTAAAAACTATTATTATAAATTGCTTTAAATTTGTTGTTTTCAACGAAGTAATTAAAACGAATTAATTTTTCGTGTTTCAGAGTTCGTTGCTCAATATTTTGCAAAGATTTAATATTCCACCATTAGATGCACGCATATCAGATTGAACTAATTAAAAAAACTTAAGGTCATCTCATAAAACCATTTACAGAAAGTGTTGCTTTGGGTTTCCAAAGGGCTTGGCAATTAATAATCTGTGAGATAAAAACAGTCATTAGGTTAAGATCTACTATATTATGTTATAAATTGCGTTTTTGTATCACGTTTAGTTATATATCGGCATCTGCAAAGGGCTTTTCGTAAGTGATAAATTTGTTACGGAAATGTAATTAGTTGGCAGGAAACTGAGTAATTAGGTTGTTCGTAGTTTAGTTAACATACCACTCGTTTACTGATTTTTTCTACAAATTAAACTTGATAACAATAAAATATTCCTAGTTTTTGATTTCAAATTTTAGTTTTAGGTTCATACATTTTCCGAAAACCGTGTATATTTAGAACACCAATTGAAGTTTTTTTTATTATTTCAGTTCTGTAAAGCACCTGCCCACAATTATAGAATAACAGAATTTGAATAGAACTCTCATAGAACTTTAAAATTGAGTTTGAAATTTTAAGAATTGTTCAAATTCTGTGAAACGCCTGGCTCTTAGAGTAGTTACTGCCCTGAGGCCCTAGCACACTCGCTCGATAACGATCGATAGGATAACTATCGGTAACTTCTCATCGTTCCCTAGCATGACTACAGACTAAGTGTCCTTAACATATTCGACATCAACTGTTTTTTGTACGTTAGCGATGTGCAGTTCCTATCGATCGTTATCGAGCGAGTGTGCTAGGGCCTCTGTAAAGCTTTGGTGCTAGCGAAACCTGGTCGGCTATATGTATAAAAAAGTTATTATATTTTTAACAGAATTTGTAGATACTTTATTATTGCATTGCTGTCCTGATAAAGTCGAGATTTTCTCTAAAAAATAGTTACTAAACCTAGATAAAGTATTGTTTCACAAAGCAGCAATTTAACCATCATAAAACTGATCAGCATTTTTGGTATTTCCACTTGCTCACGATTTGGTGCATCGTATAAATTAAAGTTAACATTTATTGTAAATAGGTACATAATGTTTAAAACTATTAATAAATAAATCAACAATTTACTAAAAAGGCGTGTTATGGGCGTGAGAGGTCATTGGCAAACGCCTATGTAATAGGTTAGGTTAGGTTACTCATAAATTTCATTTGTAGGAAGCTGCACACATTTATTGACTACTCATGAATTTAACTTGTCATCAACTTGGGCGGATTTCTTAGAAATTTTTAGATATTTAAAGAGAACCAACATACGCAATACTGTATGAGTACAATGGATAACAGATAACCTGCAGGTTACACGGAAAAAATGTTATTCTAAAATACGATTATTTTATTCGTAAAAACGGTTAAAAGCGGGACTGAAGTTCTTTCGAACAAATTAACCGGGTTTCAATGTTTATGGGTTGAAAAATGTAAGAATAATTTGTTGGTATACGTAATGTCGTACGTATACCAACAAATTATTCTTACATTTTCCCGCCAATAAACATTGAAACACTGTTAATTTGTTCGTAAGAACTTCAGTCCCGTTTTTAACAGTTTTTACTAATAAAATGATCGTATTTGAGAATAACATTTTTCTCCGTGTACTATTAGTGTCCATGCTCTATCAATAGTATTTGGAGTAAGTGTATTATTTAAAACTAAATTCATTGATCCTCTACGATGTCAGTTCAAAATATCTCTATTCTATGAAATCCAATCTTATAAAGTAGTCAAAATAAGTTTGGTTTTAATTTCAGAGGCGGGTATGGGTCCCGCCACCCGGGAACCATTCATCGAATAACCGACACCTCTGCCATATGTCACCCCAAGTAGTGCGCTACGTTTCGTGACTTGACATGGGTGCCCGGGTTCATGGGGTGAGACTTGCCCTGGTCTTGGTAGAGGATGCGTCTACTCACCTCTGCGTGACAAGCCGGACCGGTAGAGACTAGCTGAGGAAGGCCTTTTGACCTCTCCGACCAGACTTTCTCGACCCATCGCCTTGCACCGCAGTGGGAGGGATGGATTCATACGTTCGTCACTCATGGACACAGAACGTCCTCTCCTTCCTTTCCCTGAAAATATCCTCCACACAGCATCCCCAAAGCTGTCGTAGATCCGAAGAGATAATATTTCTTCTCAGAAGCTTATGTAAAAAAAGGTTTTCGATGAGGTTACACTATTTTTGTTTAATTTCTGATTTACATGTATTCCTCATAGTAATGAAGTGGGTAGCTATAGCATTCACGTGGGGGGTTTCTCCCTAAGAGGCCGGTTCTATCCTTCAATCCTTGATTTAATTGTTTTGGTTATGATTTACTTACTTGTATTATATTCGAGCTGGTAGAGATATGGCTCTAGATAACAAAAAAATACATGGCTTACGCAAAATTATTTCAAACCTACGATAATTAAATTACCTAATCTTCACCACAAGTCTTGTAATAAAAACCGAAAGTTATCTTTGAGTTTCAGGTCTTTTGTCAAACTAACAGATCAAAAAACTTATATATTTTCAATAATAATATAATAATTATCCTAAACCGTTTTGTGCCAATAGCTGTAATAAAGTTTATGTGGTGTTATATTGTCCAGATAATAAAAATAATAATAAAAACCGAAAGTTATCTTTGAGTTTCAGGTCTTTTGTCAAACTAACAGATCAAAAAACTTATATATCTATTTTCAATAATAATATAATAATTATCCTAAACCGTTTTGTGCCAATAGCCGTAATAAAGTTTATGTGGTGTTATATTGTCCAGAACAAATAAGGTAGTCAGTTATCAACAACAAAATAGTCTATGTCTCATAAATAAAACTCTGTGGTTTATTTATCGGGGGTCAATTATTTTTCTTGTCTTCATTTCTGGAAAGAACGGCCAACTATTTTATATCCAGAATTAGAATGGTAACTAGAGAATAAAAATAAACCATTAAACAATATTACTATGTTTACATGGGGACTTATTTAGCAATTCAGTGATGTGTAACAAACCAACAAACGCAGATTTCTGAGCGTAAGTTGATTAGTTATTTGATCTGAATACTTTTTCATTCCCCGCATCTCTTCGCCTTACTAATCAGGGCAAGGAATGCTTTTGGTTAAGTTTTTCACACCCCTTTCAGGTATGACACTTGGAAGGGATGTCACAGCTGGGATAACCGATAAAAGGTCGTGTTACAACTCTAGAAAGCTATTGGTTAATATATTTTCATCGTACTGTGCTAGACAGTAACTGTCTAGACGCTCAACTGTTGATGGACTCGTTTTCATAAGTGGGAATACCCGCATAAAGTTATTCTTCATGCGGGTATTCCCAACCATGAAAACGCGTCCGTTAACTGTCTAGCACAGTAGGATGAAAATATATTAACCATAAGAAACCCAAACAAATCCTGCGTAAAGTTTAAAATCTCCCCTTATTGCAGCTATGTTATCTTGCAAATATATTATCAAAACCCCACCAAATAAAATCAAATTTTCCTACATCCAGTTTTTGAAATCATGATGAAAGAGAAATGGGCCTTTTTGGCCCGGACTCTGTATGCCATTATTTCAAAAGTCAAAAAGTTGCTTCCCGGTGCTTACCGCTTTACTTAATGTAAACCTTTGGCAGAACTGACCAAAGAAATGCTTCGTAAACCGTTCAGCTAACCCGGAGGGAGAAAATACCCCTTTATTTAAACAAGAAGTTAAAGGAACAAATAGGTTTTCTTTGGGAGGATCGATACAGGCGTATCCTGTTTGTAAGTGAATCATAAATTTATTGTTAAAGTTTATTACAATGTCTTGCTATTGTTAAACTGCTATAAATTCATGTCATACATATTGCATTGTAGATACTTAAAATAAAAACTAATTGTGCTTGTCGTTAAAATTTTGCTTTTACTTAATTATCCTTTACTCTGTGGTTAATTTATCAAAGGTTAATTATTTCTCTTGTCTTCATTTCTGGAAAGAACGACCAACCATTTAGATACGAGAGACAGAATGGTAACTAGACAATAAAAATAAACCATTAAACAATATTGCTATGTTGGCATAGAGGCCTATTTAGCAGTTCGGTGAAATCATTTTCCCATAAAGCTAAAGGTTACATTATGTGGATTTATAAATAACTTTGACCATTTTTACACCGATAGCATATTTTATTAAATAAGCTAACGGTGTCCCAATATCGCCCTAGTAAGAAAGACCACTTTCAGATTGAAACGTCGATTGAAATTGCTTTAGCTGTGTTTAGACCACATCTGATGAACAAGCCGTTTTCCCTATTCTCTTCCCCATATCTTCTCCATTTCCTTAAGTCTCAAAAATTTGTGGACCACATATTCTCACAGGCCTCGGGTATCTGGGACTCTCAATAATAATTCATCTCATTATTAACGCAGATAAGTAAACAATTTAATTAAATATCCCACTAGAACACACGATTGCTTATCTTTTCTTATTAAATTAGAAGACTTTAATAATTTAAAACACAAATAATAAAGTGGCACATATCCGTACTAGATATTTGGAGAGTCCAAGGAAAGAAAGATCAAAGTCACCCCAAAGAGGTTTCGAGTAAATACCGCCATTTAGTTCATTCATGCTAAACCTACCTGGCGTGAATCAGAAAAAGGCTTCAAACATTCATAGTTCCGAAAAAATGATCTATAAATTTTCGGCGTAAAAGTTAATAATGATCAAAGTCTGCACTGAAAAAGTTTAAAACGATCGGAGTCTCTATGACTTTGATCTTTCTTTAAAGTTTTTGGCCAAGAAAGTAATGTGGATTTTTTTTTGTATAACCTTTATAGATTTGCGTTTTTCAGTAAGACTTTGATCATTATTGTAATTTATGTTTCAGACTATAAACTGTTATAAAAATATTAACAGTGATTTTGTGTCACAAAGTTTGTCACTTTTTTAAACAATTATAAGATTTCAAAGTTAAAAATTCTGTTTTCTTAAAATTCTTCTCAGGTGTCTTTGATCATTCTTTCAGGGGACTCTTCATTTAATATACCTTTTGATCAAAAAAAAAATCTGGTTGGGTATTATGGACTCAAATTCAAAATTGATTTTGTATGAAACGTGCCGCGAAAACCCTGATATTTTTGAATATTGTTTTTAAATTTTATGCACCCGACTTTTAGGTCCGGGTTTAGTTTTCCCCATAGGAAAAACTAAATCCTTTCATACACTTTTCCATATAAATGATCATCAATTAAATCCACGCTATGCAAGTGTATTATATAAGTATAATTAATACAAAACAATACAAGAACAACATGTTAACCTACCAGACTATTAAATGGGAAAATAATTCACCGACTCCAGATATTTTCATATCAGAGGTTTCGGCTCGGTGGAATTCCTAAATTGACCGATAAATCCTACTGATCCCTCAATATAAATATTTAAAAATCTTTCGTAATTCTACATGTATTTAAAATTACTGATGTTTGCATTTTTATATACAAATTCTTTGACAAATCTAATATGCCTAATTTTTTAATGAGAGAGCTAGGTATAATGCCAGTAACCGAAATAACAAATGGTAAAATTTTTATAGTCTGAGAATGCCAAATTCTTTTAATTTAATTTCCTAAATCTGTATACTTTCTTATTTTTTCAGAAACAGATTTTTCAATATTACAGGAATTTGGAATAGCTACATCAATGATATAAGTTATTTATTATTGTAATTTATTTATTTTTTATTTCCTTTTCTAATGTTGAAACTTACTGTTTCTCATGTTAAATGTGTACTTACTGTATGTAAAAAATAAAATATCATCGCATATTTTTTAAAATGAAATAAATAACTTCAGTGGGCTAGATATAAGTTTTCACAACATTCAACATTGCAACAATATAATCACACAGTTAAAAATATCCCTTTAGTCTGTGAACACAAGGCAGTTTCATAAATCAATTCAAATAATTTAGCAATCTCCACTAATAATCTCTTTGAATTAAATTTAAGGAAATGGATTCAGCCATTCGGGGTAACCTTTAACGACATGTGATTTCACTCCATCAATGTGCTATCAGTTTGCTGTTAAAAAATCTAATCTTTCAGAGAAGTCTATTGTGCGAGAATTATTTGGGCAATGTCGGACATAATTCTCAAGACACGACTAAGAGAATTACCCAACACAGTGGACTATTATAATATATGGCCGAATTCGAAATCACTGAGAAATGTAATATTTCATACATCAAATGTCAAATGATGAATTCGCCGTTGTCTGAAATTCTAGATATTGTCTTGTTAATTAATGGTTGACTTTGTTTATTTGGAGGTATTTTATTATACCGTGGGTCTAATTAAGTACCCTTCTATACTAATCACCAGAAAATAACACAGTTTAGATATAATTCATTTAAAATTGTTTGTGCACGGAAAAAAACGTTTACGTAATTTCGTACGTATACCAACAAATTATTCTTAAATTTTCCCGCCAATAAACATTGAAACACTGTTAATTTGTTCGTAAGAACTTCAGTGCCGTTTTTAACCGTTTTTACGAATAAAATGATCGTATTTTAGAATAACATTTTTCTCCGTGTAATATTAAAAAAAATTGTGAAATATTCGGACATGCTAAAAACATTTAGAAAACAATCATTAATAAAATTTAAAGCCCTGCATGAAATCTGGTTCACGAACTTGCTTTGAAGTTAAGTGTCCTTTTCAAAATTTTAATCAGTTTTAAAGAAATCGACAAGCGATAAAGATAATAATTGTTATCTATCTTGCTTTTAAATATGTACAATATAATATTAACGGGTTTCTATAAGTACAAATCTCCTTTTATAACTTTTAAAGGTTATTCTCATTAATGTAATATATCATTAAAGAAGAAGATAACACTAATAATCTAAATGAAAATTTGAAAATGAACAAGACCCAGAAAACTAAAAGATAACGGTCGCAACTGGGACTCGAACCCAGAATATCTCGTCTTACCGCGAGGGGTACCTCTACCAATTATTTAAACGTCATATTTGTCAATCTCATATTTCAAATTTCAGAATTAACACTATTAATTTTTTTCTTTATTTATTTCTACGTAATTTTTTTGTAAAATAAAAAATAAAATTCACGATTTTTTATGTTTTATTTATTTACATTTTTTAAAATTAAGTCCCGTTAAACTGATTGATATCAGTTTGTCAACATTGTATCCCATAATATTTTAAGCACTCTCCTAAAAAAAGCAGATGCTTGTGCTTTTTAGGAGATATTAAAGGAGTATGGAGGAACTAATTTGACAATAATCAAAAATTCACACTATTAAGTGATTTTCCAAAAATGTGAAAACATTCGAGTAGCTTCACTGAGCAGTTATTCGGAGCAGAGGTCGCGGTTTCGAATTGGACAAATATATATATTTTTTATTACGACCATATTTAAACTTCAATAAACTAATGTATATTTACACCTGGTCCCAGGGTAGTAGATACTTTCAGAAACGATTTTGTGAGCCACCATCATTGAGAATCAAAACGTTCCGTTGCTTAAAATGACTTTAGCTGTGTTTAGTGACTAGGTCAGAAGAGTCAGAAACTTCCTAACCTTGCTCAACTACTTCGAACCTCTTCCCATTTCCCCACGATGTTCCCATTTGCGGTTGTGATATTTTTCTGCTGACTCCGGATGGTTGCACTGTACTATAAAATGATTGGCCAATTGGAAATGGGTTAAAATTCCCCAGTGATTACCCAATAATAATTGGATTGATCGAACTAATTAGCAAATATCTAGGAATAAGAAAGTAGTTTAAGTCACAAAACACAATATGCTGGTTTAATTGAGGTTGCACGCTTATCAAGCTGGGTTTTTACAATTTTGACAGTAGTTTTAAATACGTTGTTTATAAATAAATTGAATAAACCAGGTCTCTCATAAGTCAAAACACGTAGAGTGAAAAGTGACGTTACTCAGGAAAATCTAGAAAAATTATGAGTTTATTTTTTTGGATAGACGGTCTGTTTGTTTATTCATCATACACATACACATATATTAATTTCTGTTTTTTGTGATGTTGTGAAATCTTCTTCCTCTTTCGTACGATGGGGGTCAGAGGGGAACATTTAGGTCCAGGGCCTCTGACGTCCCGTGGACCACATCAATCCCGCCGGGGGATAAATGAAGCGGGCATTCGTTGACCACATTCACATCGCCGACTCTTTAATGCCCCATCTATGCATCATGTGGGTAAAGCAGCTATGGTAGTACCTGATTCTATTGATGATAGACCAGAGGCAAAGAAAACCCAGGATGTCTCTCAGTGGGGTCTTGTACGAGATGGGCATTTCCCACGTGGACTGATTGCCGCTTAAGCTTTCGCTAAAATTTACTAAAGGTGTTTGTTCACTTGACAGATAATATTCTGATCGTCTCAGCAATGATCCTGTGACAAATGTTTTATAAATAATTTCAGCGCCACAAATCGTAGAATTTAATTATAATATCCCGTGATTGTTCAAGGCTCTGCGTTAGTACATTTGTAATTATCATAGTTATAGGAAATGATAGAAAAAAAACAAAACTTTGTAAATAAAAACCATCCCCGGCGTTGCCAGGGCTTTACACAGATTTTTTTTACTTATTTTGAAGTTTATTTATTTGCAAATTTTCACTAGTCTCGGAATAAAACTGTAGATTTGCATACAAATCCCCGCCCGCCACAGACTTGGGACCTACTTGACTCACTTTAACCAGTGATTCCTGACATTATTCGTATTAAAAATTGTACATAAAATTTTGGTCTCGGGTGACCCTTTTAAATTTTTTTTTCTTAAAAACCAAAGAATTTATTTTTTCACATTTAATCTATCGTCACTCAGCCGAGTAACCGCCCAACTCTTCACCCAACCCTACCTCTCGAATACCTTCTGTTTATTTATTTTTTATGTTGAAGAAAAAAAAAAATAAAACCCGAGACCAAAATATACCGAAACAACCATAATAATGTCAGGATTTATTGGCGATTACGTGCCTTAATACCATCTGTAAATAGACAAAAAAAAATTAATCTAAGACGACATTTTTTCAATTAAAAAGAGAAAATCAATAAAAATATTATAAGCAGGATTGAGATCTACTACACCAGATACTGTTTCACCATTAATGATTTCTTCTCGCAAACGGCTTAGTGCTAAAATTATAAATAATAGTAAATCCGTACTATTAATTCTACAGCAGTCTTTGTTCTCGTTGATCTCATGTAATAGAAATCAATACCATTTAAACAATAGTCTCAGTAATTATTATTTTTTCCTGTATTACATTATGTAAACATTGGCATGCTAAATACAAAGTATACCTACAGTGATGAAAGAAAATTCTGTGTGAAAAAACATGATATAATTTGACAGGATTCCTCCGACTTAAAAGCCTTTTCATTGTACATGGTAATATTATAATGAGTTGGAGATTTATTATTTTTCAGATTCGTTATGATTTTAATGAATATTAATTCTGCGCTTAAGGACTTCTGATTTACCAAAGGTATGGTTTTGTGTTTAGCTGAGAAGCAGGTCGTGAGAGCTATTGCCCTGGCTGTAGGCTGTATTCTGTGGACTGTAACCTGTGGAGGCTGCAGACACTGCCAGGGCCGAATTTGACCTAAAAGGGACTACTTTGTATTGGGGACACAAAAACACTTTATTGTTTTTTAAAAGGCCCTTATCGGATTTTATTAAATGAGATGTTTTTGTTTTAAAAAAATACTGGCTATTTAGTGGGATATTCTAAAATAAAATATTATTTAATAGACGCAGCATTGATATTCTGCCCTACAAGACTATGTCAGAGAAACTAGTTGAAATATTTATTTGTATGTTTTAATAAAAGAAAAAGATAAGTTATATCTATCATTTATTTATGTGAAGGTTAGTGTCAGTACCTACCCTTTCAGGCGGTCACCGCCCGGACGTAGAGCGACAATGGGGTGGGCTTTGATTTTTTATATAAATCTGCAGAATTATTCAGGGTCTGATGAAATTGTGCACGCTTGACCTTCAAAACAAGAACAAGGTCACTGTGAGATTTCGAAAAACTAAAGCCAAGGTAACATCGGGGTCTTCAGCTAGTCATTGATGTTTAATTCTCAATTGGCATAAAGCCAAACGAATTAAATCTATCTTGACAAAGCGCCATTTAAAAAAATGTATATTTATTCCTGTCTTCCCAAACATCAAACTAGCTTATAATACTATTTAAGTTGTTGAAAGAACGTACCATTCACTGATATATAAGTTGGAAACAAAAAATGTTGTTTTAGTGCCATTTTTACGCAGTTGATTATTTCACTAAGAACGTGAAATGAACGGACATCCCATAGAAAAGTGTCGTAAGTCAAGATTTTCTATTTTATTATCTATGCCATACTAAACTCGCATTTAGGTTAGATCACTCCATCTCTATGATCAAATATTATTATTATTTATAATAAGGATGACTTGTATAGCGCCGTTTTTGTGAAAAATCACCTCAAGGGCGCTATTCAAATTTCAATACATTTCTGCAATCTTACTTCTAACTACATACTAGACAAACATAAAAAACCTATGGCTAAAACATTTTATCCACCGGTTCTTCGTTCAGCGATACAAAACTATATGTACAATGCGTCTGACCAATTAACGCAATCCTGCCTAAAAATTTACATGATTTGGATGACTTGTATAGCGCCGTTTTTGTGAAAAATCACCTCAAGGGCGCTGTACAAATTTCAATACATTTCTACAATCTTGCTTCTAACTACACACTAGACAAACATAAAAAATCCATGGTTAAAACATTGCATCCACCGGTTCTTCGATCAGCGATACAAAACTATATGTAGATACAATGCATCTGACCAATTAACGCGATGCTGCCTAAAAATGTACATGTACTGGTTTTTACCTTCCAATATTTTCTCTTCTTTCGGAATTCTATTTTTTAAACTGAAAATAGCACCATAGTTGAACAAGTTTTTTAGATCAATTTTTTTCGGTCTCAAGAGCTCTTAGAAATCTGGGTGCCCTGTGCATTAACACTTTTAGCCCTGTGCTGAATCTGGTCCTGGAAACCTGCTTTGTACTAAATACTACCTCAGTGAAGCATGAAACTTCTGATAACAATAACCAATGGCGTGATAAGATCTGCTGGGATCGTAATCTGCACGCCATCGTTATTTGTCTTATTTCACTGATTTGTACAAATACATTTTAATAAGCAACATTGTTTGGATTCAAGAAGTTGGTACTAACGCCATTTCAGTTGCTTTTTAAGCTCGGCTTGGGAGATATTTATGTTCGTCAAGTGTCCCTGGTAGAAATACTGACGAACCAATCCGATTCATAACATTCCTGAGAATACTGAAATTCCGGCCCTTAGTCAGAGTGTGGTAAAAACTCTGGAAATCGCCGAAAATATTATACTATGCAGGCAGTCTGGTAACAAGTCGTTGCTTCAGTTCGTTTTTATCCAACAGACCAAAACGTAAATCGGGAGAAATGGCGCTTTAAAGTGTTTTTACGATAAAAGCACATACATTTAGGAAGACG
This sequence comes from Limnephilus auricula, assembly GCA_951813805.1. Taxonomy (NCBI): domain Eukaryota; kingdom Metazoa; phylum Arthropoda; class Insecta; order Trichoptera; family Limnephilidae; genus Limnephilus; species Limnephilus auricula. The sequence goes on along the minus strand of OX638398.1, from coordinate 27,282,576 downwards.
TAAGACAAAGTGCGTTTTGAAAACCTCTTAATAAATTGTTTATATTTTTTTTTGAACGAGTATTGTATAAATAAAGGCTTTTTTAGAACAAGTGCATACTTAACTCGATATCACAAAATAATGTTCTGTTGGACAAAAACTAATTAGAGCGACGAAGTGGTACAAGCAGAAAACTGGTGAACGTGCACCTCGTTTTTTCAATTTGTTCGGCAAACAAAGGGTTAATAAAAATTTAAAAGGTAGGTCTACGATCGTCGCATTTCAAAATACAATACACAGCTGATAGAAACCTCCTAGCGATCGCTTTATTTTCAAATTTGATTTAAAAAATTCTAATTTCGGATTCGATTTACTCGAAAACCAAAGCTCAAATTAAAAAAAATTATACCACTTGGTTTTTTAATTCACCAGTTTCCACGAGTACCACTAGTTCAATTAAACTAAAATGTGAAAAAACACAATTTATTTGTGCACGCCGGGATTAAATTCATATTTATAATCGATGATTTAAACCGCACGACCACGGAGTTTACTAATAAAAAAAGCCTACTTTACATAACACATAAAACAACGGGAAATTATTCTTCATAGGCTTTACCTCAATGCAAATTGTCTATTAAAATAGAAGCGTAATGACTGTTGACTGATGATAGTGACAAAGTGGGAGGTTTATGGTTCGAGTGGCCATCTATTTATAGTCTGTTTGATCGAATAGCCGTTTAGTGATTTTAGCCGCGTATTGTTTATGGTCATTGTGAGAAGGTGTCATGGACGTTCCGTCAAAATCTTAATGGGGAAGGTTAAGTTAAAGAGGGTCATCGCTGACAGCCGCAACGTGACATAATACTATACCCAAACCAGAAGCCGAGATAACAAACTAACAGCCTGGATGATTTTTGGGGTACTATGTCGCGTTGATTTTCCACCTCCTTTAGCCAACATTTCCAAAAGCGTTGTATGTTTAGCAGATCTTCACGTCTGCCCTGATGTTGGACACTGTAACCCTGTACGAAACGTTGGCTACAGGAGGAGGACCCAAAAAAATCAATGGCGATAATTGTTTTAGTCGTAAACATCTCATAACGTTACTAAAGTCAACTTTATTTGAAAGGGTATTTTTAGAGTAATAGTAATGAATATTTAAAAAAATGCATCCCGAGATAGCCGGTTTAAGCGATTTACTTAGTACGTGAATCCTTGCTAAAATTTAAGCATGCTAATTCAGCCGCTTAATCTTTGCTACCCGCAAACTAGTAGTTACAATTAAACATCTGTCAATACGTAAAAAAATTGCATACAATTTCATGCCGTAGAAATTTATGCAAAAAATAAGAGTTTGTACTTATGATTCATCAAGCGATGAAGAATGTTGATGATATTAAAAATATTGATAATGGATGAAATTTAGTTATTAAACGACCTGGCAAGTATAATAAGAGTTTTGAAAGTTCCAATGTGAGAACGTGCTTGTTTTCGTAAATAATTCGTGGAAATTTCACGAATAATGAATGAGTGATTGTGGGGAATTTCGTCAAAAACAAAATTGTAAATCACTAAAATAAAAATAGCCAGCTAGCGGTCGTTGACATTTTGAAACATCGTGATGACATCTTGTTTCTGCAATCTCACAATATGTTTTATATTTACTCCAAGCACCACCCTACCCAAGATCTGTAATAAACAAGAAGAAAAAAGAACACTTTGCTCTATTAAAATCATTGAAAACCATGCATCAATATTGGTGATATCCGTGCTTACAGCTGTGCTGTAATTATATTGTGCTAAGCTCGTCGTAACAACCAAGCGAGGATACAGAACAATTTATTTATTTATTTTTTATTTATTTATTCACGCCCTAATGGGCCTTTACATGAAAATTTTATACATTGGTTACAGTAATTAATTATAAAAATGCAGTTGTAATAATTGTAAAAAAGCAACACATATATTTACAACACGTATACCGGCCCTTAGCATTATGTATACAGATTAAAACTTTTTCGTTGGCCATTTAATTTTCCAAAACAAAAAAACTTTTCCGAACTAAATATTTTTTTTGTTACATTTAACTCCATACAGGAGGTCCTAAGGAAAATGATTTTTCTCAAAGCCTATGTCATTTTTGGGGATGCTGGGTGGAGGGGGATGCTGTGTGGATTGTAGATGGTATTTTTAGTAAAGGACGCTTTAGGAAGGAAAAAAGTGTCAGGGGTGGGTAGGAATCTGGGGGTCTGTGTTTCAAGGAGTGACGGACAAATAAATCTACCCCACCTACTGCGATGCAAGGTAATGTTCCGAGAGAGTACTGCTGGAGAGGTCAGAAAGTCTCCCTCAACCAGTCTCTCCCGATCGGGCCTACTACGCAGTTGGCGAGCAGACGCATCCGCCACTAAGAACCGGACAAACCTCACCTCCATGAACCCGGGCACACAACATATTTTGTTTGTGAGAAAATGAAATATCCATATCCCAGAGTGAGGTGTTGTGACCTATAAATTGTATGTTGACCTTACAACAAAACAGTTATCTGTGTAAGAACAACAAGTTTACCGATCATTGATTATAAAATTCGTGAATTATAATAATACCTGATAATTACGGTTACTTAAAAAGAGTTATAAAAAATATTAAAACAGCAAATTACCTTCAGGAATCTATTACAAAATCAACATCAACCAACCAATTCCAACGCACACTTTCTTCGAAAAATATTAAACACAAACTTTTTTCTTCTGACATCACGAATTTAAATATCGCAAACAAATCACCTTCGGGCGCAAACTGAGACACAAATGCTGCGAAAAAAATCACACAACACAAACACTCCGTACGTAATAATGTTGTCTAGCCGATAAGCGAATACCTTCCGGCAAAAATACCTCAAACTCTCACATAATTCAATAATGATTTTTTGCATTTAAAACTCGGGCAACACATGCTAATCTAAATAACATCCACTGGCAACACTTTTTAAATCTAACTCATTTTTTGCGCGCACGTTCCGTTATTTTTTTCGAACATATTTTTTTTGGCGTTTTCCCGCGGGATATGAAAAGAAAATGGCGGCATACGAGCGGCTACACCTCCGAACGGCGGCGATATTCGTCGGCTACTAAAACGAAGAGTGATTATTCGGTCCCTGCCTCTCTTGTCACTCGCGGCGAACTCTCTCTTGCATTTTAAACAATATTTTATAACAGAGCCGGGGATTTTAAACCCGTGTAAATATTTATAAAACAAAAAGAAATGGCAGTTTTAAAATGTTATAAGCAAAACCAAAGAAGAAAATTAAGTTTAAAACTCATGTTTTTTATCCCTCTTTTAAATGTTCACGGTTTAATAATATTTGATCCGTTTGTTTCGTTGTTTTAAAGACTGATTGATAAATAGATAGGTACTTGGGTAAGTGTTGTAAAAATGGGTCAGTATAGGAAAAATCGGTCAATTTTGGTTTCTTATATATCCAGAGCCCTATTACAAAGGGGGGTTTATTAAAAAAATGGTAACAAAAGTTACCGCCGAGCCAAATAAATACATAATTGAAGGAAACCCATTGAACCTAACCCCAAGTTTTTTTAAATATCGGATAATTTGTACTGCAAAGACTGCAGTTTCTTACTCTTACGAACATGATAAAAATCCACAGAACGTCGATATATTCGTAATTTATTACAATCACTCATCCAAATCATGCTAATTTTATCCAAAAACATTTTTACATATTGTCTTATTTCGTTTATAAAAAAAACTCTTTTTAATTTTGAACAAGAGTTTAGAATTCCAATCATTTATGCGATTGTTAGATGCAAGATGAATTGTAATATAACCTCTTTTGTACAGCGTCCTTCCGGCAATTTTTCGCGAAAACAGCACTATATAAATTGTCCAAATTAAATTTGGACAATAATAAATTTTATTATTACGATACATGCTTATAAAACATATTATTATCTCTCTTAGTTTTCTGTTTGAATTGAATCAAGCGCCGTACAGTCAGAGGTATTTAAATTTAGAAATTACACAGATTTTTTCATAGATAATGGACAACAAAAACAGGTTGATTGATATATGTTTTTATAAACCACGGTAGCGGCATTACAATTATTTATCAATTACATTTATTGATAACGACGGGGGAAATATCAATTTCGAAGAATTATAAATAGCAGCAGACGGTTATAAGAAACGCTAATGCTGCAAAAAGTTTTCTATTTTCAGATAATTACCTCATAAAAACGTACTGTAAAAAGATTAAGAAATACTCAACATACCTTCACGTTATTCGCGCCAATTTACGGACCTACGTGAGTTCTAAATTAGAATAATAATACAATAAAACAAAACAACATATGACCGCATTCGAAACAATCATAACAGATTTCCTATTTCAAATCCATTGAAACGTTTAAATGCACAAAATGTTGCCACACACAAAAATATCTCTTGAAGAACGAATGAACTTCGTAAGTAGGTACTTCTTCTTACCTATATTCTCTCATTTGGTAATTTCCTAGAAGATTGTTTTATCTTTTCTACCTTCTTTTTATGAAGATATTCCAGTCAGCTGATGGCTTTCTCGTCTCGATAGTACTTGCAGTAGCCACTTCCAAACAGGTTAGAAAAGAACAGAAGATAGTATTGCTATCACCACCACTCTCACTCTCTAACCTGTTTAGTGTGGCGGTGAATTATGACTTCATTCTAAAAAACTTCTTAGGTAGGTACCGTTGACAAAACAGTAATTATAAATGGTTCTGACACCCATAAAAATTCAAATTATTTGTTTTATGTTGCCTACTTCGATCCTATAGCCAGAAAACATATTTTTAAATCAAATATTTTGAAATATATGTGAATTTTATTTCTGAACAAATATTTAAAAGGGAAAAGTAGAGTAGAATTTTTTTTTATTAGCAATCAAAGGCGAAATTCGGGAGGAAAACAAATAATTTATTTGTTTTAAATAAATCAATATCAGTCATTGTTTTCAATAATTGATATTTACTTACTTATACATTACGAATAAGAGGCCAAGTTCCCAATGCCATGAAAATGGTCGTCATTGAAGATCTGAACCATAACATATAATTCTATTAAATTAATTTTTCAATTTTAGAGGATACCGCTTCTATATTTTTGTCTTCTAACTTGTGTCAATTGTTTTCAACGGTGCACGTAATTTCTTAGAATTACGCTTAGAATGGGATTGTTGATTTAATTCTTACAAAGTTTAAAATAAAACTTTTTTGATGCGGATTCTAGTTAGAGAGCGACGTTTATTCACATTTGCAGCAGGAAATTCAAAAAATTCCAATCGAAAAAGTACTAGTTATTAGTAAGATTTTAACGTTTAGAATGTGAGAACCAACAACACAACTATTGTCAGCATAAATCCCAGCACCCATCCCAAACGTCATTATTATGGATTTGAGCACTGTTGTTACGATTAGATTGTAAGGAATGACCTTCAAAATTAATTTAATTTGTTTGTCGTTCGCCTATCGTTCGCTTCGTAACGCTGTAATTTCCGTAACGCATTCGCCAGTTTACCCTCCAAAGTCAAGCGTTCGTAAAGAAGTATTTACTTCAATAATGGCAAACCCAATAAAATAAAAATGCGATATTCAGTTACCTTCCTACTGAACTCGCACCCAAGAAGTTAAATGTTGCCAGGCGATAAGATCTCGTTTCCTTTCGCTTTCAACTTCCGTAATACTGAAGAGAGAAGAGTGAAGTTACGGTGGAACTGGTGGTATCGGTGGGACTGGTGATTCCTATATGACTGCTATAGTCTGGCTATAAGCCAATCCTAATAATCTCTGGTGGCTACCTCATTTCGCCGCCATTCTTCGCTGGATAATTTATTTCGCTTCTTGTAATCAGGAATCCATTACAGTCACCTTTCACGCCGCGAAGTTCTTGAAATTTCGTCAAGAATTCAGGTCATCGTGTGATTGATATTATATTATTATGATGTTCGTGGACATAAGACGCACGAGACGAGCCCTCGGAAAGTTTGACGAATGGAAATGGTTTAATTTAACTAATTTTCTTTTTTCCTACTGAAGATAAATATTGTAAAAGAAATTTGACATGCAAAACAAAACCTTGGGCATACGTCATTCCTATGTCTACCTACGTTAAATTCTCGTGAAAACAAGCTTATGTGCCCAAGCGGTTAAAACTAAAACAAGAAGCCAAATAAAACAAATAACTTAGTTTTAAACAACTTTATATTTATTATTATATTTGTCGACCGGTTTCGATTGGACTCGCTCAGTTTATTTTATTGTCCTGATGAAGATTGAGTCCAATCGAAACCGGTCGACAAATATAATAATAAATATAAAGTGGTTTAAAACTAAGTTATTTGTTTTATTTGGTATAATGTCAAGCCACAAAGTGTTTGCTTTCTTCGATAATAAAACAAGAAGTTTTTAAAAACGGAGCTGTTTTATGGAACATCGATCTTTTAATTTGTTGGCAAAAAAATACTTGATGCAACAAAAGTTTTATATTGGGAAAATAATTTAAACTTAATAAACTTTTTTTTTTCTTGTTTATTCCAGATCTCGGGAGGGTGGTGCAATCCCATGAGCTCCATATTATATATAGAACATATCAAATTAATATTAAAATATATATATAATAAGAAAAAAAAAAATAGATACATTTAATTTTTGTGTTGCTTTGTGGAAAATGTCGCTGATACCACATATTTAGAGAACTATAAAATGACTACCTTTAGATTTGCAAATAGTCCACAATACACAATAAACCAAAATATTTATGGTCGTTTTATGTTTCCGTAAAGTTCTACCTCGTGAAGCTTATGTCGGCGAGTGGTATTCTCTTCACTGAGGTGTTTGTTACGTGCCCAGTAATTACTATTAAACTCTTAGCAATCAATATTGTCAAAATGTCGTTACGTTGCCACTACGTTGTTGATTACACTGCCACTTCCCGCTGCAATAACCAGCCAATATTTATACATTTAAAATGGCATATAAACAACGTTGAAGTTACTTTGGAAAGGTGAGCATTTTGTTTACATGCAACCTTCATGTAAATGAACTAATTAAGTTTATTAAGCTCATAATTAGATTAAATAAATATTCAGGGCACAAACGCTCCAAGTAACGAATGTTATTTTTTTAACTGACTTTTTTACACAATATTATTTTTATTTTATCATTGAAGAAGAAGATAACAATAATAATCTATTTTTTTAAATATGAAAATGAACAAGACACAGAAAAATAATAAAAGATAATGGTCGCAACTGGGACTCGAACCCAGAACCTTACGTCTTACCGGGACATACACCTCTACCAATTGGGCCACTGCGATCTATTATGAGACTGTCGTAATTGTCAACTTCATATTTGAAATTTCAGAATAAACAATATTATCTTCGACATTTTTTTTTTCCATATTATTGGCAGCTACCTTTATTATTGGAAACAAGTATTCAAAGAATGTATTTGTTACCTAGATAGTGTCTCGGATAAAGATATCACTATATATTTACGGAACACCTATTGACTTTTTATAAAAGTCTAAATGAATTTTCATTTTTTTTATAAGAAAAACTCTCTTTTTAACTTTTAAAGGTTATTCCCATCAATGTAATATTTCATTGAAGAAGAAGATAACAAAATTAATCTAATTTTTTTAAATATGAAAATGAACAAGACACAGAAAAATAATAAAAGAAATAATAAATTTTGATAATTTTCATATTTTAAAAAATTTGATTATTTTTGTTATTTTCTTCTTCAATGATATATTACATTGGTGGGAATAACCTTCAAACGTTTAAAAGAGAGTTTTTCTTATAAAAAAAATAAATTATTTTCATTATTTAATGCAAAATTCAATATTGGCTGTAAAATATTTTCCAAAATTTGGCGCCACCCTTCGCTAGTTAAATGGAAAACCATAACATATAAAATCAAATTGACAGAATCTATATCATGTCGTAGATACATTTACTTTTACTGTTTTCATTGCCCTTTTTTATGTGAATACCGCACAAGAGTCCCAACTGCATCCAATCGCTCGCAGACAGTGAGATTATAGCATCCCCAATTGGGGTATGTTGTGAGGCTGAAGGTAGCGGAGAGGGGAAAGAAATAGGAAAGATGATGTTTGGGAAGTACATGGCTATTCAGATCTGGTCCCCAAACACGGCTAAAGCCGTTTCAAGCAACGTTTCAATTCTAAATTATGGTCTTACACCAGAGCGATACTGAGAGTATCCTTCGCTCTGGAACGAACCGCAGATGTAACTAATATTATTTTAAATGATTAAATAATACAATTAAATCAAATTAAATTTACCCGCGACTTTCGGATTGCTAGTCGAAAGCCGTACCCCTCGACCACGGAGGCCGTCATTGTTATTATTAGTTCAATTGTATGTTTTTGCTTACAAGTATGTACTTGAAAGCAAAAATAAGATATATGTATATCAACCAAATATCGATGAGTGCTATATGCCAGATTAATTTTTCTACATCACAAAAAAATATGCATGTACATATATATTTATCTATTTCTTCATTGCATAACTTAGTTTCAGAGAAAAATGTTTTTTTTTTGTTCTTTTGTTTTTATTATGAAATTTTGTACATTTCTCAAAGAATAATATGAACTAAACCTGTCAATTTGTCTGTCCTGGAACGGGAAACTTTCCTAATTGGACAGGCAAAGCTTCCTAATATGTATTCTGTACTTTCTTTTGTATCTATCAAATAAATAAATATATATATACATAGAAAACTTAGTTGGTTAATCGTAAATTCATTTTAGAATGAAATTAATTAATTGTAATTAATCTTATTAATTAACTGAAATAAAACAAAAACTTTGTTTAAAACAATGGAATTTATTTAATTTATTAAAACAAGCATCATCAGAAAAAAAACATAAATAACTGATGGTTTGATTCCTAAACAATATTAAAAATGTATTTACAAATTAAAGTTTTATCAATAGATGTAAAGGTATCGAACAAGCTACCTTACGAATCTAGTCAAATAATAAAACAGTATGAATCAAAAGTCAAAGTCTACTACGATATGAACTTTGTCATCATAATATTATGTAATTTGTATTACTATGTGCTTTGGATTAATTCTAAACCAATTACTTTCGCTTACTTAATGTCTGATTATAATGCTAATTATAATCGGTGTTACGATATTTTCTGCTGACCACATCACTGGTCTAATATTATCTCAAGTCATCCAATTAAAGGTTTTGGTACTGGACCGTTTTCTCCAATAATAACGAAATATTTAGTTTGTTTGAAAGGCCTACAAACTTTCCCTACCTGGCGCCTATTGCGTGCCGTACAAAGAAAATTCTTAAAATGTTTTAATGAGTTAAATTGTGTTAATTTGAGAAATATGTTAATTGTGAGTCTAAATTTTATTCTCAAACACCTCGTATGAATGACATGGTTATGTGAAGAAATACCCATCTTACAATTGAAATACTTGCATAATTCTGTTTGCTCTGATGTAACACAAACATATTATAATTAAAATATATAGTTGTTATGATGCAATCGTTTGAATTAAAGCGTTTGTTTTTTATTAGACTCAGGTCGGTAACTGATCTAAAATCGTAATAAATCAACAAAAATAGTCGTTGAATTTGTGGTTAATTATTAGTGTGTGTTTAAAAATAGGCTTTACTCGTGTGAAAAGACTTTTGGAATAATTAACCCGTGTAATGTACTATGGGGGAATAAAAATGGCCCTCTGCTGAACCTTGAGGAACACCCGAACAAGTGCGAAAGTGGGAAGGATTTTTATTTGATAGTCCTAGTTGATAGTATGCCCCTGGTCAAAGACAAGGGAAGAGAACTCCCTAAAATAGCTTTAAGTTTCTTTACTTCATAAATGTTTAGCAACTAATTTACATTACAATAAAATTAAAGATGGTCTTTGCAGTCGTAAGCAAACATTGTGTAATTTAAAAGAAGGATTTCGTTAATAAAAAAAGAAGGCTTTCTATAGTAAAATACTTTAAGATTAGTTCATGTTCATTGTAAAAAGGAAGAATAAGAGTGGGCCCGGTGCTGATCCTTGAGGAACATCAGAGGAATAGCGAAAATGGTTAGGCTTTTATTTGATAGTAATGATTGATAGTCTACCCTTGGTTAAATACAACAGTTGGAACTGTCCAGAACTGACAATAAAATTCTATTAATTAATCTAAACTACTGATTTATAAAATATTTCGTAGGTAGTCTTTAAAAAAATCCACCCATGTGCCGACAAAAGTACGGTTGGCACGTCCTGTAATAATTGTATTTTTACTTTACAGATTCGGAACGTGTATGAAAAGAAATGAGCACATTATTTTTCTAATGTTATTGACAAATTATAACAATGGACACAACATTTTGTGGGGCATTCACAATAGAACGTTGCACGACTTCCGTTCCTATTCCACGCAAACATAAAATCTTATGTATTTGTTATGTTCTAAATAAATACGAACATTTTTCATATTTTGTATTTAACAAATTGTGTTCGAAATAAATTGTGACGAAACAGCTGAAACACAAAGCTATGAATTTTCAATCTAAATGGGTTTAGCAAATGTGTGTTTAGTGTTCTTATTTTAATCAAATATGCAATATACCTAATCACACATAAAAAAAAACACTAACGCCAAATACAGACTGAAACGGGAATACATAACTGCACTAAAAACACTACATAATATAAAATTCATTCAGCATTCATATTAACTCTGATTTAATGTTTACATGAAGATTTAATCTTTGTAAAGGAAAATCTCACTTAATATATCATTATCAGAGCTAGTGAAGAGAATAAGGTAATGTATTTATATATTTGTTGGATTAATAAATATTTTAAATGTAAAAATAATCAAAAACATCTATTTCGCCCTTATTCACTCCTTAAAAAAAACTCTACCTTCTCAGCAGAATCACTTTTTAAATTGTTTCCAGTACCAAATTTCGATGACATATTTATTTGTTATGTATTTATTTATTTTCTCATTGTGATGAATGTATGTCTTGCAGTATGAAAGAGACATGCGTGTGTGAGGGAGACAGCATGAGGACGCATAAAAGGTATGATTGTTGTCCATTTGTCCTCTTTGCCTTTAGACTTCGTAAGAAAGAACACTGTACATATCTCGTAATAAAAATCAATAGTCTACCAAATACTTATTATTGAAGTCACCCCTGTACTGAGAGTACCACCCCAAGGAATCTGGAGTCCAGAAACTCAATGTGAAACCGGCCACGGTCATCACACTCATATTCTCCATAAAACAGTTATACACCAATATATCACGGAGAAGATTATAAATTACAAAGTACACAAGGGCAGTTTTACTACTTTGTGACATGTGCTAAAAGATAGTTGCTGAACTGTCTGTAAGTGACATTAAAAATGTCGATGGTCAATGTATCATTTAAGCAAGCTTCCATTATGAAAATGTGTAAAGAAAAAAATAACAAAGAATATCAAGAATTTTATACACTAATGACTAATGAGAAATAGACATCAATTTATTACACCTAATTTTAAAACAACACAAATGCAAAACATAAAAAAATATAATAACCTTCCTTCTGAATTGCGCTGTATTTTCAACCAATCAGAACAAATAAATAAAATGAATCAATTTAAAAAAAACTTTAATTAACAAATAAATATTTTGTACAAAATATATTAAATATAATAAATATATAAATATATTAAAATAGCAATAGCTCCTATGCTACATACAAATATTTATTTATTTGAATGCCGTAAGTGGTTTTTACATTAATGTGTTACATGAGAATTAAGTTTACAGTGGTATACATTATTTTGAACAAATTAAGAACTGAGAAATAATAAAAAAATATGATCATTCAGGTATCTATTAATTTCTGGTAAACCTATGTGCATAAAATATTATGTCAATATTTGAGATGATTTTTTCACAAGTGTGTGAAAGCGAGGGATAGGTGCTTGTATGTGAGGATGTTGGTCCCGGAATTATTATATATTTTGCCTATTGATTTGGTATTTTGACACGATGAGATGCAGGAGTTCTCAACAGTGTAAATCAGAATGAATAATTATACCCACTTCTTCATCTTTCAAATCCCTCCAAAAAGTTAAAGAATTATACCAAACCCTTTACATACATTGTTCGCAAAGAAAGTCAACCCATGATAAAATTTCTTCTAACAAAATACGTGCATTTGATTGTATCACAGCCATTTTCGCTTGTAAAGTATGACGATAACGCGTGGTGCCCGTAACATTGTCTCCTTCAGGTACTTGTTAACGAGAGAGAAAATATCGCTCGGGCGGCATTGAACGCCGAAATCTCAACAGCCACGGCACAATGCCTTGGGTTGGGAAGATACGCCAAGTCTTTGTACCCGGCTCCAGAGGCGTGCATTACACATTGCCACATATGCCATGTCTACTCTATGTAACTTGCATAATAATATACCTTCGTAATATTAAAATTTATAAAATTATTGCCAATAAAGCTGCCAGTACACGTTGGGCCAATTTTGGAGCCTGCCCGTCGACACGACGCGAACGCTTTGGGATTGGGGTTGACGCCAAGATCCTTTGATGTGTGCAGCCATTCTGGCATCTACAAACTTAAATGTAATGATTTTACAAAGGTAAAACGGCTAGAAATGTTCAAACAGGGGTGGTTGAACACTTGAGATGTTTCAGAAGTATAGGTTTTTCAGAATTCACAACGCAATTAATAGATAAAGCTTACTCGTTTAATAAATCTTCCGGAATAGACGTACTACATAGAAATAGGATAGGTCTCCGCCTTAATAATCTAGAAACCCTTGAAATAAAAAAATCAAACAAATTTACTAAATAAACAGTTAGATTTGTCAAACAGCCCCATTTTCAACATATATACATTACCCCCGTCTACTTTTAACCTCCCTCTAAGTTGATGTTCTATCTCCCTCTTCTACTTTTCATTTAAATACGCTATCTCTGTGTTTATTTCAATTTATTTTGTTCACCCCTGATGAAGATTCAGGTTGAACCGAAACCGGTTGGTTAAAGATATGTAATAAAGTGGAATTTGTTTTTTTACGCACCAGACTTTTAGGTCCTGGTTTAGTTTTTCCCATAGGAAAAACTAGACCCTTTCACGCACTTTTCCATATAAATGATCATCTAGTAAATCCACGCTATGCAAGTGTATTATATAAGTATAGTTAATACAAAGAATACAATAACAACATGTTAACCTACCAGACTATTAAATTGGAAAATAATTCACCGACTCCAGATATTTTCATATCAGAGGGTTCGGCTAGGTGGAATTCCTAATTTGACCGATAAATCCTACTGATCCCTCAATATAAATATTTAAAACATCTTTCGTAATCCTACATGTATTTAAAATGACTGACTTTTGCATTTTTATATACAAATTCTTTGACAAATCTAATATGCCTAAAATTTTAATGAGAGAGCTAGGTATAATGCCAGTAGCCGAAATAACAAATGGTAATATTTTTATAGTCTGAGAATGCCAAATTCTTTTAATTTCATTTCCTAAATCTGTATACTTTCTTATTTTATTATGTCATTATTATAATTATGTATACCCAAGTGCTTCCGCATTATAATTTATTTGATGGTTTTTAAGAGTAATCTGAGTATTGTATCAGCGTAGAGGGTACACTAAACTTTTACATATGACTGCATACTCATTATATGCGATTTTAGATATCTGACTAATCAACTGGATGAACGATGGATATATCCTGATTTAAAACTCTGTGCACGCCACTGCCCGGCTCCCAGATGAAAGCGGAGAAAGTTGCTGATGATACTTCTGCTGGAATCATGAGGTGACGTCATACCCGTCATCCACATACATAGGTTTCTTTGTATTCATGATATTATACGATCTTCAATGTTGTTTGCGTTTCGTGAATTTATTTAATGTCGGTTTCACAATATCGCTGTTGATATTATAGGTAGTGGGTCATACGCGAAATATAAACATAGGGAGATCATCTGCCGTGCATTTCGTTTTTCTAGTTAACTTACTAGATGCGATACTAAAATATAATAATCGTTCTTTTTCGATTATTACTTACCTACATGTATATTTTCAATTTGGGAGGCGGCTATGGGTACAGTCGGGAACCTTTTATTGGATAACCAACACCTAAGGTCAACCCAAGTGGTTTGTTTTGGTGACTTAGCAAGGGTGCCCGGGTTTAGTGGTGAGGATTGTCTATACCTATTGTATGACGGGTCGCATTTACAGAGATTGGTTGAGGGAGACCTTTTTACCTCTCCAACAGGACTATCTCGACCCTATCACCCAGTGGGAGCGATGGATTCATACGTCCGTCACTCCTGGACACACTGATCGCCAGAACCCTACCCAGCCGTGTAGTTTTTTCCTTCTCAGATCTTTCTTTCCTTCCTTTCCGTAAAAAAAAACCTCCACACAGCATCCCCAAAGATATCATAGGCTCTGAGGGAAATTAATTTCCTATGGGGAGCTAAGATAAAAAAATGTTTTTTTTTGTGTTTAATATTGAGTTGGTAATAAATTGTTAAAATATTTGTATATAAAAATTAAAGCTTCATTGAAAAATTATTTGTTTAACACTCATTAGAAGCATTTAAAAATGTATTGGTTTATACTTTAAAAAATTTTAAATGTTTTAATTAAGTTATTTTCTGTATTGGTTTATATTTATTAAACTTAAAATTGTGTCTCATTGCTCTATTCTATATAAATTGCAGTATTTAACCTCACACAGAATACTAAAAAGCAGTCTAAATTAAATTTTGTTTTGGATTTTCACAGCGAAAATCATTATAGTGATTTTTTTGGGTTTATTGTGCCATTTTACGAATATATCCTGATTACTACCCCCTTTCGTGTTTATCAATATATTTAAGTAAAAACACTTTCTTAGCCATTTTTTGGCAATATAAATAATATGCGTTAAGATGAAGAAGATAATTTTGGAAGTTCTTAGTCGATACAGTTAAATATGATCGAATGGGGTAGAGCCAAATTAGATCAGTGGTTAGAGCAGAGCCCCGGCAAGGCTGTGCTTAATTCCTAAATGCCGTGCATTATTTTGAAGTGGTGCTAAAATGCTAAAAATGAATTAATATTACATACAGTTTATTCGTGAAGTAATTCCAAAAATCTTTGTGGCCTAAAAATTTTCAATTGAAATGTAATTTTTTGTTTTGTTTTTTAGTTCCATACAGGAGTCCCTGATGAAAAAAAATTCTCTCAGGGCCTATGTCATCTTTGGGGATGCTATGTGGAGGGTATTTTTAGGAAAAGGAATGAGAATAAGTTCTGGGAAGGGAAAATGAAAAGATAAAGTTCTGGGAAGGAAAAGGGTGAGGGGTGGGTAGGAACCTGGGGGTCAATGAGTCCAGGAGTGGCATACGTGAACAAGCCGATGGATCGAGAGAGTCGGGCAGGAGAGATAAAAAGGTCTCCCTCAGCCAGTCTCTCCCAATCCTTTATTTTAAATCAACTTTTTAATATTTAGCTAATTTGCACTAAATCTTATTATATACATTTGATGTTTTCTTACAATTACTACAACTGTATTTATTGTGTTATACTTAATTACTGCAATCAATGTGTAAAATTTTCATGTAAAAGCCCGTTAGAGTAAATAAATAAATAAGATAAATTAGGCCCGCTACGACAGACTTCACCTTGCGAACCCGGATAGCCCAGCTAAGTCAGCAAACGTAGCGAACCACTTGTGGTGACCTTGGCAAGGATATTGGTTATCCATGTTTTGTTGGGTAAATGATTGAGGATCTTATTGAGAACACTTTCATTAATATTTTATAATGAAGATTTATTCATGACTTGCTGGATCAGACTTCGACACAGAGAGAGCGTACACCATAGACATAATGATCACAAGTACTTTCCACTAGTAATGTGACCTACTTTACAGTAGTGATGTGACGAACCAATAAATGGTTCCCGGAGCGGCGGTAACCATACCCGCATCCCAAATATCGGTGTAACAGCAATGTTATTAACACAAAATAATAATATAATAGGTACATTGTGATGGTTTGTGGTACGGAGTAGATACGGACTGCGGACTGCGGACTGCGGACCATCAGCCGAATTTATAATTAACTACTTTCACGCCGATCATTCATCTCGGATTACTGCGCCAATTGCTCAATGCCTACACACTGATTACATGCTTTCCAAGAGCAGGGCCGAAACTAGGAAGAGGCAACAGAAGCGCTGACACCGGGCGCAATATCTGAAGGGCCTTGTACTAACATAACATAACGTAAGCCCCCGCATTTCAAATTTCTACCGATTTATAACATATCTCTCTTGAACACTTTAAGTTTTTAAGTTCGTAAAAAAATATTTTATTTTTATATAATATCTATACATGCGTAGAGCCGGAACGGTAATTATAAGAATTTCCCACGATAGAAAATAATCGCAAAATATGCACCTTAAAAATAAAATCCTTTTTTTTAACTTAATGAGTTAAACCTCAAATTATAAAATTTTAATTAATGAAGATAATATTAGTGAAATTCAATCAAGAGTTAAATTCATTGAATATATTTTTTCTTCTGTTAACATGTTATATGCATGGAAAAAAAATCACAGTGTATTTTTAAATGCAACTTGCATTTGTGGAGAGATTTTTGCTCCATTTTGAACGAGTCGGGTTTTACTAAATATTTTCACAATTTTCGCTTAATTACTATCAATTTTTAATATTAGCGCGCTCCCGCTAACATTCGTATTTACATATCTCCTTTACACACCATCTAATTCTTATTTTTGAACGCTTACTCAGGAGCCTTAAGCTATCCAATTCGACATGACATCTATCAAAAGCATTGAAATAGATAATGTGGTGTGAAGGTGAGTCATGCAGTTTCAACATCCTTCAATAGATATCGTTAGTTTAGTTGGTTATACAAAGTTTGGTGATATCTCAACAGATGTCAGTTAAGTATTATATTAGAACAGTAGATATCATCTACCGTCATTCGGGCCTAAGGTACGAATGGTTCCGACGATGGTATCCAAGGCCTGTAAGTCAGGCAGACACCATCAGTGGGAGCGTCAAAATAACTTGGAGCCTTCTAGAGTAAGGACTTCTAGTTCAGTTATATATTCATTGTGTACTTTACAAACGTAAATAAATCAACTTGTAATTACAACGAATCTCGATCTTATTTAGAAGTTTCCCAACACATTGCAAATAGTCTTAATTATTGCGATTAACAGACTAAAGTTACAAGTATCTACAAACTGATCTAGTTTAAAGTTACAAGTATCTACAAACTGTTATAGTTTAAAGTTACAAGTATCTACAAACTGTTATAGTTTAAAGTTACAATTATCTACAAAATGTTCTAGTTCAAAGTTACAAGTATCTACAAACTGTTCTAGTTTAATGTTACAAGTATCCACAAACTAGAAAGTTTAAAGTTTCAAGGACCTACAAACTACTTCTAGTTTAAAATTAAAAGCATCTACAAACTATTTCTATTTTAAAGTTGAAAGCATCTACAAACTTTTCTAGTTTAAAGTTACAAGTATCTACAAACTGTTCTAGTTTAAAGTTACAAGTATCTACAAACTTTTAAAGTACAGTTTAAAGTTACAAGTATCCACAAACTGTTCTAGTTTAAACTTACAAGTATCTACAAACTGTTCTAGTTTAAAGTTACAAGTATCTACAAACTGTTCTAGTTAAAAGTTACAAGTATCTACAAACAGTTCTTGTTTAAAGTTAACCGTCAAGTATCGAACGAAAGCCATGATATGTATTTGCCATACATATGTATTTAAGTTATAATTTCCTCTATAAAATTGGACTGAAATGACTGCATCATTTTAATTTGGATTTAAGCAGCAATGAAAATTTTCTCTCAGAAAAAAAGACCTCGTTACACAAAACATACCTTTGTATTCCAGGTGTAAACTTTCCACATTCAAGTGCGAAGAATGTAAATTCAATATGTAAGAACTTCTTTAAAAACGATATTTGTCGAATAAATATCATAATATATTAAAAAAATATATAAATATTAAAATAAGTAAGTATGTTCATGATATTTAATTTTTGTCTGAATCACAAAATATTCCGATGAGGCTCTGTTCAAGAGCGCTTACTTATTGATTGGCATTTAATTCTCAATATTTTTAATGAGATAATTTGGAAATAGACACGTTTAGAATCTGGTTTTTTCGGTAGCAATAATGATATTTCGATAAATCATTCCTCTATGTTGAGATCATGTAGGTATTTCCCAAAACATTGTATTGTCAATTACTAATATAACTCTCTGAAACACGAGCATCTCCTGGTATTTATTTCTCGCATTTAACATATAAAACATCAATGTGTTTCGCTTTTGTGCACCGACAATATCAATATGACACTCTTCTCAAATACCATAAACTAGTAACAAAAGGTTATACCGAAGAGATAATAATGAACACAGAGATCGAATGAATAGATCACCTATAAGTCAGTTTCTCCCAACCTTTCCTCGTCTAACGTAACCCCCGATTAAAGCGTGAACCGTGATGGTTTTATAAGCAGATCTAATTCATTAATACAGACTCGCGCATTAATTCGTTAATCCGAAATATTTGACTCCTTACCCATATAAAACTCCGCGTGTTTTTGGTATTATTTGCATGAGGAAAGGAGCGCCAAAGTTGTTTTAATTTTTTTTTTTTTATGAAAAATTATTCATAAATTAACAAAAAATTTTCAATGGATCGAGTCAAAAATAATCTTAGCCATAAAGGGGTATTTTTAAAAAGTTGTTTCATATATAACTTCATATTTATCTAATGGAAAAAATAAGTTATTTACTACTTTGCGCTTATATTTTTTGTAACGTAATTAATAATTTTATTTTAATTCCATTAAAACAAAAAGGTAGGAAAAGCTTCAATGTATCCATAAGATATTTTTTCATATTCAGTATGTAAACCAATTCGTAGTAAAGACAAATCTAAATAGTGATCATTAGACATCGGATTATATGCATTTGCATATTTGCATATGCAAATCTCTAATTACGGCGTTAATGCATATTTGAGCCTTTTTTCCCAATCGTGCATATTTCGTTGATTTCGTTGATCAATTTGACAGTTCTGAGGCTGAAGCTAGCATTTGAAGACGCACCCATTAAACATAATATCGCCCTCATCTCAACACATTTCCACAAGTTACCAGATGCCATAGAATAATTTAAAACAAAATAACTTCCTCTATTTAAATCAATAGAAATACTGGAAACAATGATCGAACTTGCCAACGCCCTTCGTAATTTAATATCAGAAAAGATTCGTAAAAAGTTAGACGCTAATTTGCTTAAAAACCCGAGTCTTGAAGACATGAAGAACATTGCTTACATCAACGTCACAGGTCAATACCCTGCCTAAACAGGTATCTCCAGAAATGGCGTAAAATTTTAAATTTTGTCCAGTGACGTCAGTTGACGGTCGTTTTTATAACCATAAATTAATACTGGGTGGAAAACGTCACAAATTTGCTATCGAAAATTTGGAAAAATACTTGAGTGTAGTAAACTTTTTTGAAGTTTTGAAGTTTTAGTTTTATTTATCCTTAAATGTGTTTTTTTTATTACCTTAGTTTTTATTATCTGTTTCTATAAATTAGTATTTTTTGGTTCTTATGTGTATTATGTATGACTACCACAACACGGGCATTAATTAGCCTAGTATGGTACTTAAAAAAATGTTAAAAACTGTAACATTTAAAAATTTATAAAAAAAAAAAAAGTTAAATAATAAGGGGAAAGTGGCGGGTTCAAATCCCAGCGTGCGCAAGAAATTTGTTTTTTATGCATGTTAAATATATTTAAAATGGATGTAGATTCGTAGTCCTCCTCACCAGGAGATCCTGTGCTGAGGGGGACTATGTGTTGGATAAGTTTTCTGCGACTTCTACTTTTTCAACTTCGTTTGGGAAAGGTTTTACATAAAAAAATCCACGACGATGTTAGTTCTTTAAGTCAAGATTTTATAAATGACGTTATTTATCAATTTAACCATTTAAAATAATATAAGGTATATTTGCGGCACGTTCCAAAGTAGAAGGTACTCTCAGTATTGCCCTGGTGTAAGACCAAAATTCAGGATTTAAAAGTTACTTCAATTGGCTTTAACCGTGTTTGGTGACCAGATCTGAATAGCGAGGTCCTTTCCACGTCACTCTTCCCATTTTCTTCCCAGTACTTTCAACCTATCAACTTATCCCAATTAGGAATGCCTTTGTCTCACTGGCTGCAGACGGAAGCAGATGGGATTTTTGGGCGGAATTCACATTAAAAAAAAATAAGTAACAAAACAATGTTACTTTTAAAATAAAAGACAATCAGTAATGTACCAATGGAAATGTATTCTCATAAATTGAAAGCATGCTAACAATAAATTTTAAAGGCCTGGCACCTACCTAGCGCCTACCTGTGCAGATAATGTCGTATTCGTTAGCCCGTATTAGATTTTAATGGGCCTATGCCAATAAAGGTGCTATTGGTGTTATTAGTGCTATGCGTGTTATTACGGTGACAGTGTGCCAGTCATTGTGTGGTGCGATATCGGGGCTGGGTGCCAATTATCGCTCGTGCGATTACAAGTTGCGATTTACAAGGTGTCTCTAGGTGTGAAATAAGCCATTGATTAAATTATAAACAAGGTACACTTATGCACATTGTTCGGAATATAACAATTAAGGCAGGTGCACATTTAAAACATGGTATGTATTAAATGATTTATATAAAATAAATAACCCACGTTCATAAAGGCACCTACTGACTTCTTACTGATTTGATAAATTTCTTTATTTTAGCATAGATATACAATTTTAGGAATATAGTGCAGTTGTCATTTAATCAATATAATTTAAACGTAAAAATATATCGAACAAATTTTTTTGTTAAGTTTAAATAATTTTCTGATTTTCCGGGAACCATATATTGGATAACCAACACGTCTGCCATAGGTCATCCTATTTTGTTGCTAGGTTTGGTGACTTAGCGGGGGATCCCTGGCAGCCCGGGTTCATGGAGTGAGGTTTGAATAGGTCTTGGCAACGAATATGGGTTGCCAATCTGCTGTTTTGCGGACTGGTTGAATGAGACCTTTCGACCTCTCCAAACGAACGCTCTCGACCCATTGCCTTGCACAGCGGCGGAAGAAATGGATTCATACATCCGTCACTGACCCCTAGATTTCATACCTTTTCCTTCCCAAGACCTCATCTCCTTCCTTTCCACACAGCATCCCCAAAGATGACATAGGCCCCGAGGGAAATTGTTTACCTCAAGACTTCCTGTGTGGAACTAAAGTAAACTTAAAAAGGTTTACTTAGGCTGAAGGTAATGGGGAGAGGAAGGAGATGGGAAGAGTGAGGTAAAAAGGACCTGGCTATTCAGATCTCGTCACCAAACACGGCTAAAGCCAATTGAAGCAACTTTTAAATTCTGAATTGTGGTCTTACACCAGGGCAATACTGAGAGTACGTCAATAATAAAACTTATATTAGTATATTTAAAACAATTTCCTAAACAAAGTTGTACCATAGAAGTTTATAATAAGTATTATTATAAATAAGTATTATTATAAATAAGTATTATTATAAATAAGTATTATTATAAATAAGTATTATTATAAACTTCTATTATTTATAATAAGTTTATAATAAGTCGCAGAAAACTTTCCAACACATAGACCCCCTCAGCATAGGATCTCCTGGTGAGGAGGTCTACGAATATAATCTACATACATTTTAAATATATTATTTAACCCGCCACCTCCGGATCGCTAGTCGAGAGCCTTACCCTAAACGTTGGCTAAAGAAGAAGGCAACGCAGCACGGTATAATAACCCATGAAAATTTTAAATCATATCTGACTTTAGCTATGTTTAGTGACCAGATGTAAATAGGTGATAAATGCAATTTGGTTGACAGACATGAATACCCTAGCCCCGGGAACCATTTATTGGATAACCAACACCTTCCCCATAGTTTGGGCGTGTTGGAAGGGTGAAGGTTTAGAGGGAAGATGCGGGTCTCCAGTGTTGAGGAGAAAGTTGGGCCTCAGGTTGGAAGAGGAGATATCGGTGGATCGTGATATCTCCGCGCGTGCTGGTTGATGATGATGTATTTACAGTATTTACATTACGCACTATATACAAATGAAGAGTATTTACAATCGTAGTAATATTCCGACACGAACCGCAGATTGCGAAGTTGTGTTACTAGGCCGCTGGCCTGTCGCCGCCTGAGTACTGCGTTGACTGAGACTGTTTAAGAACGACTAACTCGATTTGGCTTGCTCTAGCCCTTATATAGGGCCGAGCCTGCCCGGTACGAGAACGGCAGGCGAAATCGTGCACACGCTGGAAGATTCCCGAAATTTCGGCGCAGCGCTACGTATTGTGTGTCGTAGAACCGAGCTCTTTCCAGAAGGTGGACAGTAGGCGCGCAGTACTAAACATTGCGAGTGGCTACCTAAGTAGGTGGCAATGGATCGCTAATAATAATGGTGTGGAGAGAAGATGAGGAAAAATAAGGTGGGATATTACCTTTAACTAAAATGATTTATTTTTCGTGAATCACGCTGTATTTCCCTTACTTCTCCTTTAGTCAACGTTTCAGACAGCTTTGCAGATGCCACCATCAGGGCAGATACCTTTCCCCTTATTATAAAATTAAACTTTTTTTAATAAATTTTTAAGTGTTACAGTTTTTTACATTTTTTTAACTACCATACTAGGCTAATGCCCGTGTTGTGGTAGTCATACATAATACACATAAGAACTAAAAATAATAAATTTTATAGAAACAACACCCCTTTGAAAATTCAATAAAAGTGAAAATAATAAATAAAAAGAAATAGCCTATAGCCTAACCCAAGGTAATAAATAATAAAAAATAAGAAAGAAGAAAAGAAAAAAACATATTTAAGGTGAATAAAACCAAATACAAATATAAAAATAATCATAAGTGAGCTGAAAAATAAAGAAAGAAAAATATTTTTGTAGACGTTAAATAAAAATAAATTGACTTAAAACAAAGTATTTTCATTTATTTATTAATTCTATTACATTGTTGATGTACTATGCATGTCTTGCTGAGAACTCCTGTATTGAGAGTGGGCGCAGTTTATATAACAAAAATATAAATAACAACACATTACATTAAAAATAATATTAATATTTGGATAATCTTTAAAGCGCCGTTTTCGTGAAAAGTTTTCGTTCGTGTTTTCGTTCACCTCAAGGGCGCTGTAAGACAATCAGTATCGTGTATCTGCGCCTCCATGCATATTGCATACAAACTTATAAGTCGAGGCGCAGTTCATAACAAAAATACAAACCTCCGTGGTCGAGGGGTAAGGCTTTCGACTAGAAATCCGGAGGTCTAGGAAAATTTTATTTGATTGATTTGTCTTATTTTACAATTTATCGTTTAAAATAATATTCGGTATCAATAATTGAAACGTTGCTTTAAATGGCTTTAGCCGTGTTTGGTGACCAGATCTGAATAGCCTGGTACTCCCCCACCTTTCTCTTCCCATCTCCTTCCTCTCCCCATTACCTTCACTGCAGATGAATATATCAGGACGAAACCGGTCCGGGCAACAAGGGAAAACATTTACCGAAACATATACCAACTTTACCAATGTACGTACTTATAATTAGTTACATATGCCTGTTTGCAGATATGGCATATGTCATTTTATTATCCAGTGTATACCAACGCAAACTGGCAGAAGAACCCTCGAGCGATATACATAGAATGTAGACGCAAATTAAAATGACACATAAATGCACTTAGAAGAATGTAGCTGACTTCTCAATCGTGTCACGACCGGCTTAAAAGGCCATAAACAACAGACTACAATGATGGTGGACAGATATTTAAGTAAGAACCATGGATCTTTTATCCGCCGAACAATCACTGGGATTCACGGTTCCATGAAAAGATATTTTCATGCTAGACTGGCTATCGGTGCAACGGGGAAAAGTTATTTTTTCTCTTTGAACTCATTGGTGCAGTGGCAACAGTCAATTAGAAATGCTATTACCAAATTGTTCTTGCACATAGAGACAATTGATGATATTTTTGTTGTTGTCTTATCTTTATTTTGATATCTCATTTAAGTCAAGACAAACCTTTCCTAGTTGAGATAACCTGGATTTTTTAGAAAACCCCCTACTAACATAGTTATTAGGGTAATATTTTGTTGTCAATGTAATCATAGAAAACTTAGCTAGAACCCGTGACGCTGAGATGGGAACCGGACGCACATAAGCTTTTCAATTCTAAAAAAGAATAGTGAGATTTCCCACTGTTTTATCTTTTAATCTCAATGATTAATACAACTTTAATTGTGTTAAAAAACTTCCAAATAAGTTTGAGGTTCGTGTGATTATTGTTGATTTATTACGTTATTATAAAGATTACAATGAATATTAAACTGGACAAGATGTTCATCCTTGAGTAGGCTTTTATATTAGTTCTGAGGTTGCTTGCTGTCGCGGACTGATGTCGTTCGCCCTACTCTCCGATACCATCGGCAATCATCGTAACCGTTAATATAAGACACGAACGACGATAATTGGTACTCTTCTGATATACTACTCAACTGACATCTGTTGGGATATAGCAACACTTCGTATTATTAACAACACTATTAGGATGCTAAAATTGCATGATTAACCTATACACTATATCTACCCACTTTTTTTCAACCGTTTTTTTCTTATTGGTTTGATGGGAAAGTTTATTCCACAAACCTAATGGGAAAATTTTCAATATCTCTGTACTGGAGATTTTATGAAATAAAAAAGCGGTATGCATAAAACTGTATGGTTTTTAAAAAAATATTATTTTACAACAGATTAATCACCCAAATTACAGAAAAATCTTCTCATTTTGACACTCTTGACATATTCATTTATTTTATTATCAGAACTTTGTACATTGTATAGATTTTTGTGTTATTTCATCCGCCATGCTAAAGAAGTCCCTGTGTTATGGCGGGTGAAGTTTAAAATAGAAATTCATTAATATGGTTGGTAAATTTAATTTTAAGTTATTAATTTATACAAAGTAAATTAAATTACAAATATTATAAATGAGTAGATAATATGTATTGTTATTTCTTTTAGTTTTAAAGTCATTATCGAACGACTCAATTATTTCTACGCTTGCCCTATTTTAATTTATTTCTGGCAGTCGGCTTATGGGTGTTAAGATACGTACTTGAGTTACTTTAACCAGTGATTCCTGACATTATTTGGAGTAAAAAATGTAAATGAAATTTTGGTCTCCGGTGACTTTTTTTATGATAATTTTTTTTTTTCAAAATTGTATTCTTCAAAATTAAACAACAAAAAAAATTCTTACACATGACCTTGTTAGTCACTCAGCCGAGCTACCGCCCCACCACTTTCCTTGCCCCCAACTTCTTAACACCTACTATTTTTTATGTTTTTGTAGAAAAAAAAAAGAAGAAAAACATCAAAAATGTCACCGGAGACCAAAATTTCATTTACATTTATTACTCCAAATAATGCCAGGAATCACTGGTTAAAGTAACTCAAGTACGTACCTTAACACCCGTATAACATACATACTTTTGCTTTCTGATATTCAATATACAAATAATGTTCAATAGTAAGTTCTAAATTCTAAAGCCCTAATGTATAAAAAAATATCTTATTCCTAATAAATATCACACCAAAAATATTCTTTAATTTTTTTCGCTGAATATTGAAGTGTTCCAGCTTATTAATTATTATAGAAGCGACCCGTGGTATACACTATGAGCGTATTGTGAAAAGTCCTTGGTGTTCATGCATTTAATTGTCGGACCGTTTTATCATAAATATATTATTCATTCTGGAAGAGCTATACACACAATAGGTTATCAACTGTATGTCTACAGCCTACAGCATATCCTAAGATACTTTGGATATGGCTAACTGAAAACTCAAACCTGGAGAAACTCACAGTGACTGGCAAAGTGTTGGCAGGAAAATCAGAGGAAATGGAGTGATAAAATACTTATTACAGTTTTTTTTTGTATTTCTTGGGCATTAACTATGTAACAATTTCTAGACATTTTGTTTTGAAGAGTTTTAATTTTCAATGTACTATCGTTACTTAAATTTTAATTTTTATGCTACCGGTTTCGACACATCCGTGTCATTCACTAGCAAACTTTGCTAGTGAATGACACGGATGTGTCGAAACCGGTAGCATAAAAATTAAAATTTAAGTAACGATAGTACATTGAAAATTAAAACTCTTCAAAACAAAATACTTATTACAGGTTTATGGAAACATGGAAATTGGAGTAGGAAGTTCCTCAGCAAAGAGGAAAAATTTACCTGTCTTAATATTGCAGTAGATAAGCAGTAGAACAGTTACCTACGAATGTCTAAAACGATAAAGTCAGCTCTTAATGTTTCGCAAACGATAATTTGCCTAAGTGAAGAAAAGTTTATTGTTAAGTTGTTGTCTTGTGAAATTGTCGAATTGCGGTCTTTCCGCTCTAAATGTTTAACGGTTCGTGTTCAGGTGATATTCTCGTAGGTGCTTGTTCGTTCAAAGTCCTTGAAAGGCTTACAAAAGAGGATAAGTCCTCTACATACAAATTCATGTTGGAAATGAGGGAAATGCTCACGTCTTACTTATTCAAAGTAGTTTCGGGTCAATGTTTTCTTTGGGGTGTGACCAACTTGTTGTCAGATTTTGTTAATGTTTTAATCACAATGTAGGTACATAAGTCACCCAGTAATATATTTCAATAACTTTTTATTTGATTTCAATTTGTATCGGTTTGACACTACTCTCCCCACTTTAGAACATTATTCGAGATTCTTACGCAGTAACTGAACAACCATATACGTTCATTGACAGCGAATCCAGTGGATCATCTTTGCAATTCCGCAACCAGCTTGAGTTCTTTTCAACAGGGCAGGAAGGACCAGAGGCCCTAGCACGCTTGCTCTATAACGATCGATAGGATAACTATCGGTAACTGCTCATCGTTCCCTAGGATAACTGCACATTGCTAACGTACAAACAACAGTTGATGTCGAATATGTTAAGGACACTTAGTCATTGTGAACTGTCACCTATTCGTTTGCGATCTGCAGTTGTCCTGGAGAACGATGAGAAGTTACCGACAATCGGTCGGTAACTTCATATCGAGCGACCGTGCTAGCACACCAGAGGCCCTAGCACGCTTGCTCTATAACGATCGATAGGATAACTATCGGTAACTTCTCATCGTTCCCTACGACAACTGCAGATCGCAAACGAATAGGTGACAGTTCACAATGACTAAGTGTCCTTAATATATTCGATATCAACTGTCGTTTGTACGTTTGAGATCTGCAGTTGTCCTAGGGAACGATGAGAAGTTACCGACAATCGGTCGGTAGCTTCATATCGAGCGACCGTGCTAGCACACCAGGGGTGCTAGAATAGTCCATCGATAAGGATCGGTAGGATAATTGTCGGTAACTTCTCATCGTTCCCTAGAACAACTGCAGATCGCAAACGAATAGGTGACAGTTCACAATGACTAAGTGTCCCTAATATATTCGATATCAACTGTTGTTTGTACGTTAGCGACCTGCAGTTGTCCTAGGGAACGATGAGAAGTTACCGACAATTATCCTACCGATCCTTATCGATGAACTATTCTTGCACCCCTTTGGGGTATAACTCAATGGCGGCCAAATATCAAATACCAAACTACACAATTATTAATCTCCCACCTTGATAGTTTGCACAAATCATTGGTTTACTTTTAAATTCTTTTTATGTTTGGCCATTTCTTAAAATGTCCTGGCGCCAAACAATTAATTTCTATAGTAGATGATATACATCAATTCATCGTGATAAGTGTAGACTTTATTTAACATGAGAGACCATTGGTTACTACCCACACGCCCTAGAGTAATGAAATATTAATTATTTGAGTCGATATAATTACATGCTTTCCCTTGCTATTGTTGTAACTTATAAATATGTATTAAATATAAATTGTTTTACATTCTTCTTTTATTATTATTAATAAATTACTCACACATTCCTAAAACAACATCACATATTCAGCTCTATTTTAAATTAATCATTAATTGAATTATGCACCAAATAAGCACGAATAGATCATTATTGGTACAAATTTCATACCAATTACGTCAGTGAAAGTACTCATTTTTTAAGTAACACTGTCTACCCCTGTAGCAGAGGGACTCAAATTAATGCGTTATTCTATAGTTTTATACTAAGCTCCGGGAGGCCAATTTACAAAAAAAGTCTGAACTGAGAAGCTTTTGATTGTGCAAAATCACGAATTCTACCATTTCAATAGATATACTTTATTTTATTAATGAGATTGGAAGATATGTTATGATGGCAAAATCTAGTCTTATGCAGTATATCAGTTAAGTTAGGTTAGATTAGTTTTGCACAAATAAAAACAACTATTACAAATTTTCAAAAGAAGCAAACACAATGTGACTTCAGTGAAAATATATCAATAAAGTGATATAAAACCGAGTATTTTCTTTTCGTTTATTAATCTATGACAGTTGCCTCACCATAACTGAAATGATATGCTTTGTGGTTGATTTTTCACAAACAGAATCTTCTCTATTAGGTACCTACAGTAGTAGTGACTAAGATGATACCTGTAGGCTTTGGAAATTCGCTTCCGCGGGCTGAGAACCCGAAATCATTTGAATTTTGGCGACAAAAGCAAAAATTATACTCTACAAACCTCTCATATCCCATATTAAATAACGTGAACAAGTCACCTTCTCGCACTCTTGGGCACCTGGTAATCTCTGAGATACACCTTCCTTGAAGCTGTCAAATACGGCAATGGATAAACATCGATTTTTAAAATGCCACTCATTCACAGAGTGTAGGTAGATGTCCTTCTTTTAGCCGCCTGCACAGATAAGTTATGTTAGATAATCTGCTTATAAATTACCTGCATGCGAAGAGAAGCAAATACATTAGATGATACAATACTGTTCTTCAGTGCATATATAAGTTTTTTTCTTCAAACTTCGCAAAATCACTATGTGACGTCATTGTTAATTAAATTAAACAAATAACTTTGTATCAACCACTATTATATAATCACAATTACCTACATGTTTCGAAACCAATGGTTTCTTCGTCAAGATATATTAGTTAATCAATTTGAATGTCTATAGTGTCAATAATAAGTATAATTCCAGAAATTATTTAAATCGTGAAGAAAATTCCCTCCCTAAACACTCAACAGTTATCTCAACTAGGGAGGTATTAATTTAGATCAAGAAACATCTTATACATATATTTTAATTAAAATAATACATAAAAATTGTAAACAATGTGATATATGTATTGTGTTAATATATCTCTTTGAATAAAAATTGTTTCAAATATGATACGATTATTTCAAATAATATTAACTACTCAAATATGAGACGATGGAATGAAGCAGGAAGTGAATGCCATGACCGAATTCTTTGGCGGTTCATCCTCTCTCTCTACCCCCGCAGGGAGACGGCGTGATAGTTAGTTAGAGTTCGATTCATCCCAGTATACCGATCGTCCAGTTTATAAGGCAGACTTCTCCGAAAAATCGAAATTTGAGTTGAGTATGCAGTTATATCTAAGAGTGTACCGTCTATCCAGTACAAAACTCGGATTACTCATAAATACCACAAAATCATTTTTAACGCAGAAAAACTTGTTATGAATTAAACAAAATTTTGATTATTTTTGGGTCACTAATAGGATATTTATAAATGTCATTATAATGTACCGGATCGTTACGACTACAGCTGTTATTTTATTTTGTATTTTTATTTTTTTTATTTTAGTACATAATTTTATAGTGAATACCTCACAAGAGTCCCAACTGCTCCTGTCTGGAGCCAGTGAGACCATGGCATCCCCAATTGGGGTATGTTATGAGGCTGAAGGTAAGTGGGAAAGGAATGGAGACAAGGAAGAGGAAGTTGGGGAAGTACCTGGCTATTCAGATCTAGTCACTAAACACGGCCAAGCCATTTCAAGCAACTTTTCAATTCTGAATGGTGGTCCTACATCAGGGCGATACTAAGAGTATCTTCCACTCTGGAACGTGCCGCAAATATACTATATATTATTTTAAATAATTAATTGCGAAATAACACAAATCAATTAAATAAAATTTATTTGCGCACGCCGGGTTCGAACCCGCGACCTTCGGAATGGCAGTCCAACGTCCTACCGCTGGACCGGTCATCAATAATATAGCATGTGTAATGTGTAAAACAGGGACATGTGTAAATAATACTTAATTTATGGCGAGCATTCGAATACTGCTTTCCTGATTATCTCGAAACTTATTATTTTGGGATATCTGACTAATCAACTAACTGGACGATAGATTTCCGATATGTTTGTTGTCAAATTGCAGGAAAATATCAAGGATTATGAAAGTTGGCATATATATTATGAGGTATTAGTAAAAACTTAGTAAATAGGTATTAATTTAAAAAAAAAATAATAATTTAAATTGCCAAATGAAACAAATAACTTAGTTTTAAACCACTTTATATTTATTTTTATATTTGTCGACCGGTTTCGATTGGACTCAATCTTCATCAGGACAATAAAATAAACTAAATCATAATACAGAGAAACAATATAAGGTAAACAAAATAGAGAGAGAAAGCAATATATGGGAGAGGGAGAGAACATCATAGACTGGTTAATGGAGGGGTAGGGGGCGGGGTAAAGGAAGGGTGGGGGTTACATAAGGAGTAAGGGAAAAACTTTTTCTGTATTTTGATTTAGTTTATTTTATTGTCCTGATGAAGATTGAGTCCAATCGAAACCGGTCGACAAATATAAAAATAAATATAAAGTGGTTTAAAACTAAGTTATTTGTTTCATTTGGTATAATGTCAAGCCACAAAGTGTTTGCTTTCTTCGATAATTTGAATTGCATTTGGCACTTTACAAACTTTGGTTCCTTAGAACAAGCAATCTGCCTAGCTAGGAACTAATATCGACCTAAAACAATGTAATAACACTTGTATTCATTTTAAATATATTCTCTTATTATGTAATATTATTTCTGTTATTTTGGCTTTAAATGTAGATATCAAATGTAAATAAATAAATAAATATAGCAAATGTCAGCTAACCAAGTTGTATCTACTTATTTAACGGCAGGACACATATTGTAGAAAACAATGCACAATGATCACGTTACATTATATTATTATAATCCGAAATCATAGTAAGTTTAGAGCCAGCAACTTAACTGCGGTTGGCTGTGCTTTTGTGCAATGTGTAATATTGTATTCCACGCTCGGTAAGTTGTGTGCTGTGTATCTATCTAAAAAAAAGCATGTTTGTTTTAATTCTCATTGAAGGTAAAAACGAATATCTCAATGGGTGTTGCAACCAGAGTTTCAAGCGGCACGATCTTTTGTTCCTGGGAACAAGGTTGCCCATTCCAACTATTAAATTAATAATACAATAAAGTTTTTAAATCTGTTTTCATAATACATTTATAACTGGCTTATTGACAGTAAAATATTTAATATTTATGTAAATAGATTGAGTGAGATATGATTTTTTTATTTTTTTTATTGAAAATAAACGTTACCGGAAACCAAAGTCACCATAACATTTTTTACTCTAAATATGATCAGGAATCGCTGGTTAAAGTTTGTCGAGTACGTACCGAAATACCCTGTATACTAGTACCTACATATTTGGAAATAATAAAGTTACAACATAATGCTTATAAATAGTATGTATAGTTACAAAAATAAAATTTAAAAATTATATTTTTAAAGTAGATACAAAAATATTGGACAAAAAATAAATATACAAATAAAAATAGCAAAAGAATAAAGAATATATCTGAAAATCATCGATAAAATTTGTCAATCTGTTGGTTTTCTATAAACATGTAACGATAGTATTTTTTAAAATTTAGAATAGTTTTTCTCACTTTTTATTATATCAGGTAAATTGTTATAGTTTAGGGCCGAGGTATTCGTAATGGTGCAGCTGTGGTGTTGCATCTTGGTACATATATATTCCCAAATGTTCTAGGTCTTAAACTTCGCGTTGAGGACAGTTAATTATTTTTTTTTAAAGAATCTGAACTGTCCTCAACTCGAAGTCTAAGACAGTTCAGATTCTTTAAATTTTTTTAGAATTGCATTTTTTTCAAATAGTTTCAAAACCGGTAGGACCTTAAATGTATCAAAAAGTTCACTGTTGGAAATTCTCTTGGTTTTTTAAAGAATAACTTTAATGATTATTTTTTGGGTTATTACTATCGGATACAAGTATATTACGTAGCGTTCCACGTACTTACGTAGCGGCGTACCTAGTTACTGAACGGTCGCACCTACCTGCTACTTCGCTAGGCAATTTAATTTCGACCACCTTCTGGAAAGAGCTCGGACCTGCCACACATTACACACAGCGCTGCCTAGCCATATCGAGAAACTTCTCGCGTGTGCATGTTTGACCTACCTTCCGAGTACCTTTGTCCCAGCCTATATAAGGACTCGAGCAATCCAAGTAGTCAGTCGTTCTCACTCAGTCTACGCGGCAACAAGCTGGCGGCCTAGGAACTCAACCTCGCAATCTGCGGTTCGCGTGTCGGGAATAATATTACGCACATTGTAAATACTGTTTCATTTGTAAATAGTGCACAATGTAAATATTGTAAATACATCATCATCATCAACAATCATCCTCGCGTTTATTTATTCCGACCCACAGCACACGGAGATATTACGACTCACCGGTATCTCCTCAATCAAGTGGAGGCCCACAAATCTCCCCAATCAACCGGAGGCCCATTTCTCTCCTCACATAGGAGATCGCACCTGCCCTCTAAAGTCTTATAGATTACCTCATGCTATTACACCATACTGCAACACTGATTGTACAAGAGCAAAGTAAACCATTTTAATACTTGGAAGTTTTAGGATATTTCTTAATCGTATTATTTCCCTGTGTACTTGTGACTTTAGTACAAGCCTGAACGAAAAGTGTTGTGAATCTACCCCAGAAGCTTAATATTATTGAACTTTTGTCGCATCGCTAATTTACCTCATCACTTAGAGATTACCTGATTCCATTTTCATATGCAGGATGGTTGTGGCAGCCCTGAAGTCGTGGTAGATTTAGTATGAAATCGTTTGGTTGCAGATTGTGAAGTAGGGAGCCAAATGAAACTGAGCTGTGTTTCAAAACCAAATCTCATGGAGCCTGCAACCGGATGCGTTTTGAATGTGATTTCGATGGGAATGGAGTCCGTGACCTGTGATGTGATGTGCAGTGATGGTATGAAAATGGGCCACATTTTCGAAATTTTTATATTTCGGTCAAAATTTTCATCCAAACTTATTTGTTCACAATATTTTTCCCACTATATCGGGCAGCAGAGGCGTATTAGGTATCTAAAATTACAATTATTAGTGAATTACAACTTTTTTAAATTATTTGAAAATGCTTAAATTGTCAGATAGAACGATTTTCGTTGACTTGGTATTTCTACATAAAAATATTAAATGATATATTTGATAGTTCAGAATTGCTTGCATTGTTAAGCTGTCGTAATCCACTGCGTAATTTAATTTAAGTAATTTACTAGAATTATACGTAATTTACTAGCAGTCGGGATTTATTTCAGTGCAGATATTCCTGGACTAACTATCATATGTATTCCTCTTTGCCTAGAATGTTAATGAAGGGAAATAATTATACCAATATGGTATTTCCATGTTTTGTATTAAAAATTAGGATTATTATGGCATTTTTTATTTTATTTTTATGTTGACGAATGAATTTTCTACAGCGAGTCTAACGCCCATCGTCCACGTAGCTATTTACAAGCGACGCTACCGCTACCTGTCATACAATTTTGCTAGTGTAGCGCCTGGCGGGGATTTCAAACACTAATACTTTTGTATGAAAAACACGGACGAGCGGCGATCGGTAGCTCCATGGAAGAACGGCGTTAGTTGTCCATTTTTATAATCCCGCTAAAACGGCATTTTCGAAAAATTTCTAACAGTTCTACTTTGTTTGTTTGATGACCTGCGTACGAAGCGTCATTGGCAACCACGGGCCGTTTTGGTTTTGTAGGTTTTGGAACGTTTTTAAAATGAATAAATTTTAATGAAAACGTAAAAAACAAATATTTGTAGTAAGATGATTAAAATCAGAAAAATGATCTTTAAATATTCCATACATTTTCCACTTGTTTGTGAAAATACCCTATTCAGTGGATGTCTTCAATTTATCACTAAACAAATACAAAATGTTGTTACTGAAACAGTTCAGTTATGTACAATAAAAAATACTGTATAATTGTTACAACTCATTTGTAAAAAACCCTAAATAGGGCGTTAATAAATTAATAAAATGTTGTAATTGACATAATTTAGACATGGGCTCTCTCTCTCTTACCAACCCTTCACCCTCCCTGCCAAAGTTGATGTTCGTTCT
The DNA here is from genome assembly GCA_951813805.1 of Limnephilus auricula. Taxonomy (NCBI): domain Eukaryota; kingdom Metazoa; phylum Arthropoda; class Insecta; order Trichoptera; family Limnephilidae; genus Limnephilus; species Limnephilus auricula. The sequence continues at coordinate 27,247,940 of OX638398.1, read as the reverse complement.
CCCTCTTCTATATTTCCTAAGCATAAAATTTGTACTTTAGTTAATTTTTATGAAATCCTGGGGAAGGTTCAGGCTGAACCGAACATAATAATAAAGATGTTCTGTAATATTCCTATATTATATTTTATAATTTAAAAAAAATGACTTCAGATGAGAGTTTGACGCTTAACCCTTTCGTATTTTGTGATTGTAATACTGATTTTTAAAACGTAATGCGGCGTCCACAAGCTTGCCAAGCCTCGGTTCACTAGAGTAGGAGGTTTTTTATTTTATTTTTTTAATGAAAACGAACTGTTCTTTACAAAAGACTGACTGTTTTCCCAACTTTTGGAAAAAAAGCTGGTTGTTTTGAGGCAGTTTGTGAGAAATAAATTTATGGACTCTACTCTACCCAGTATCCGGTACTAACCCATTTATATATCATACAAATTGCCTCAGAACAGCCGATTTTTTCCCAAAGTTAGAGAAAACAGATTTTAATTATTTAAGTACTTCCTTCAAACGCATGCTTTGATATGTTTATTTCCATTTATTTAACATCCTATACCTTTATAGAAAGAAAGAAATTTATTATGTTGTTTGTATCCCATAGACTTCGGCTGTGAACCGATTTGAGGCCTCCGTGTTTCCTCCTTCCTACAACATGGATCTCTCCAAGACCCATGTTCTATCCTTCCCCTCCTCAAAAAGACCCTCCACCCAGCATCTTTAAAGACGACATAGGTTCTGAGAGAAATTATTTTTCTAAAAGCCTCCTTTGTGGTGTTAATGTAAAAAAAAACTTATTTTCGCGTTTTTAATAAGTAATCGTGCAGTATAATACTTGGGTACACTTATTTCTGATCAAAATACATGGCGTTCGGGGGTAAGGTGGCAATAACGATGAATGACCTTCCTGTACTAATAATTTGCCTACAAGCAGAACGTGGACATTTGGGAAATTTCTTAATTTAGTCAAAAGCAATGACATTGGTTAAAAGTGTTTAATAATTTTAATGTTATAAGTGTAACTTCATTTTGTTGAGTACAGCATTTTATATAGAACAGTTCGTTTTAGTTTTTTAAAAAGAACAAAAACTTCCAACTCTAGTGAAAGCTTGCCAAGGCCTGGCAAGCGTGTGGACGCGGCATCAAATATTTGATCATAGCCAACCAAAATCCGAAGGATTATCTTTTGTTTTTTGTACTTTTTTATAGTTTGGAAAGATAAACAGAAAGTAGGCATGAAAACTTTTGATATTTTATAAAAACAGATCTGACTAGATGACTACAGATCGCCAACGAAAAAGTGACAGTTCACAATGACTAAGTGTCCTTAACGTATTCGACATTAACTGTTGTTTGTACATTAGCGATGTGCACTTGTACTAGGGAACGATGAGAAGTTACCGATAGTTATCCTATCGATCGTTAAAGAGCGAGCGTGCAAGGGCCTCAGGTGTGCTAGCATGGTCGATCGATATGAAGTTACCGACCGATTGTCGGTAACTTCTCATCGTTCCCTAGGACAACTGCAGATCGCAATCGAATTGGTGACAGTTCACAATGACTAAGTGTCCTTAATATATTCGATATCAACCGTCACATATTCGTTTGCGATCTGAAGTTGTCCTAGGGAACGATGAGAAGTTACCGACAATTATCTACCGATCCTTATCGATTGAGCATGCTAGCACCCCAGTACACCTACTTTCTTACCTTATATATGTATCTTTGTAACTTTGTGATTATGGTATTTGTATTTTGATCGGGAGGAAATTCGATTCTGCGCATTGTTTAATATTTTTATATCTAATGAGTTTAAGGAACTTTTCAAGATTGTCGTCACTGCAGTAGTGAGGATACCTATATATATATATAGGATAGAGTCTACCTCTGCATCTGTTATTAAAAAAAAAAACAAAATAATCAATAAGATCAACACCAATGTGTATGTACGGTGTTAAATAAATTGACAATAAGATTCATTTTTATTTTTATAAGAAAAACTCTCTTTTTAACTTTTGAAGGTTATTCCCATCAATGTAATATATCATTGAAGAAGAAGATAACAATAATAATCTAATTTTTTTAAATATGAAAATGAAAAAGACACAGAAAAATAATAAAAGATAATGGTCGCAACTGGGACTCGAACCCAGAGCCTTACGTCTTACCGGGACATACACCTCTACCAATTGGGCCACTGCGATCTATTATGAGACTGTCGTAATTGTCAACTTCATATTTCAAATTTCAGAATTAACAATATTATCTTCGACTAATGTTTTTTCCATATTATTGGCAGCTACCTTTATTATTGGAAACAAATATTCAAATAATGTATTTGTTACCTAGATAGTGTCTCGGATAAATATATCCGATTTTATTTTTAAGGAACACCTATTGACTTTTTATAAAAGTCTAAATGAATATTCATTTTTATTTTTATAAGAAAAATTCTCTTTTTAACTTTTGAAGGTTATTCCCATCAATGTAATATATCATCGAAGAAGAAGATAACAATAATAATTAAAAAAAATTAATTATGAAAATGAACAAGACACAGAAAAATAATAAAAGATAATGGTCGCAACTGGGACTCGAACCCAGAACCTTACGTCTTACCGGGACATACATATATGTATATTTAAAAAAAAATAGATTATTATTGTTATCTTCTTCTTCAATGATATATGACAATAAGATCTTCGCATTGGAACAATGGTCTTTAAAAATAAAATTATGTTTCAAGGTAGAAAACACACACTTTATTCAATGATGACTCTTTTTCTGTCTCAATCATGAGAGCATTAAAAGCACAAAATAAAAATGAACACAGTAATTATAAAAGACATTTTATACAATATTAAATGATGACAAATAAAAAAATATACAATATTATTGCTGTCATTATCTCGTGCATTTTTTGACAAATAGAAAACTTTTCATTTGAAATATTTTTATTTTCCTCTAATGAAGTTAAAAAGAAGCTGAGCTAACAATATGTGTAAATCATCACAATTGATTTTAACCTTTAGGATATTTTATCAGAAGTGGTAAATGTATTATTGCACTAAAATAACCCTTGATTCTTGGCCTAATAACTGGCCATAAAAAAATAATAAAAACCTCAATAAAGGGCCAGTTTTTAATAACATAAAATTTTGTGTTCAGACCTTGAGATTCACAAGATGTACTAATTTCAAAAATTAAAATAAAATATATTTTTATGACAAAACTGACAACGATTCCAAATATGAAATTACATAAAAACTTATACTTTTGAGTTTAACATTTTTTTTAAACATTATATCTTGAACTAAATTAAATACATTGGATTAAGATTATACTAATAAGCACAAAGCATTCTCCCATACAAAAACAGATTTGATCTAAAACCATTCGCCCCTAATTATGTACATAGTTTTTTTATCACATCACAATTCCTTTTCAAGAAATTAGTTAAACGACATTTTATCACCTAAATACAACAATGAAAACTAACTGACACATCATTAGAAATTTGATTGGGTACAATATTAAATTATCAATTAGAATAGAAGAATTTTTTAAAATGAAAATAATTTTTGATAAATTTTGAGTATGTAGGTGCAATTACAATTCTTTTTTTGATGTAAAATATCACATTAGATTGATAAAATATCGTGAAGATTTCTTTTAAAAGAATTACATTGATTAATTTTGGTTTGGAAGTTATTTTTATGAAGAATTTGAAATGATCGTATTTTCAATGAGAATATTATACCTACCTTTTGATTGTGATGTCTCTAATTAGGTCTAGTTTTTTTTTAACTCTCATCATTTATGACGTGATTATCAAATCAGCAACTAGCGTCTCTTTGATTTTTTATTCTATCCATCAGCGTTTGATTTAATAAAAGTATCATCAAACAACACAATTTTTAAATAATATGTAATTTCAAATATCTAGGCATTTAAATGCATGATTTTCGATGTTTGGAGAACTATTCCTGTTTTTTCATGCGGAGATATTATGGGATAAAATGTACATTTCACAGTTATATTATTGTAATGTTTAACCGTATATTCCAATCGAGCTACAATATTCTACCCCGGTCTTTCTTTACACTAGATTAATAAGTTACATTAAATTACAATTTATTTACTTTCTAATAATAATATTATATTTGACTTCTAGAGCGCATCGTATCGACTCAAATAAGAATGAATACAATACAATGCAAAGGCAGTGTGATCACCATCAATACAATTCCTGCATACCATTTATTAATATATTCATATTTGAGAAATGGAGTTGAAGAACCACTCAACACCTTGAAAGAGCATATCTTTAATACAGCAATAATCACATATTTCGTCAAACTATCGAATTAAAACTATTGATTTTTCTTGAGATTTATTCAATGATTGGTTCAATGGTTCCCTTCACAAGATGCACGCGCTAAACCGCGAGAACGAGCAAGTTAGGTCCAGTTGTTTTGCAGAAATTCAAGTGTAACATTGTCATCAAATGGCCATGAGCGCCATTTTGTTTTCATGACATTTGGGGAACTTTTCAGCTGTCAAACAAGTGTTCAAAAAACAAAATGGCGCTGAATGGCTATTTGATTACTTTGTCACACGTGAAATTCTACAAAACAACTAGACTTCAGTTAATAAATATTCGAACATTGATGGAAAGGCCCGTGCACTTCATTGTAGCCTTTTGCTAGTTGGTAACGGCTCAGAGCGTTAGTGTGGTTGGAATCATTATTATACAAAACTTTATAATGAATTTGGTTCCTATGAAGTGCCTAGAAGTTTTGAAGATACAGAATGTTCTATTTATTTTAAAGCTTTCTAGAAAGCTTCTCATAAGAACTTACTTAGTATAAACCAAAGAATAAAGAAAAAAATTAGAAATGCCTCCCGTATAAATTTGAATGGAAAAAAGGTTCACTCGTGTAAACATAGTTTTGTATCTCAAATATAAAGCCTGATTGCAAATATTTGGATCATGAAAAATTTTCACAAGGCATTTCTTATGATCTTGTTTGTTCTACAGGTATAAACAATACACACTGTTTATAAATAATACGAGTATATTAATAATATTAGACGAGTGTTGAGTGAAACAATACAAGATGGTCTTAATGTGATACTATCAGCCTCAGTAAGTATGTTCGATGGATGGTTGATTTGGTGGAATTGGGTGGATGAGTGGTCTCATCCGAAGTTCTCAAAGTGATGTATGAAGTAGGGAAGCTTCCGACCCTTGTTGACTTCTTCGCAAGCGGACATCACGCTCTTGGTGAGAGGTCGCGGTCCGCAGGAGAACACGCCGATTTTTGACACCTGCAATCAATCAAAATAAAAACATCCTTTAAATAAAATAATAATTTTTCCCTGACATTACAAACAAATTCCCCAATATCCGGTGCTGTACACTCAGTATACGTAATTAATTTAGACGGTTTATGTTCGAGAGTTTCACAGAAATTCAAATGTAGCATTTATCCACGAATACCCAATTCAAGCGTTATCCACTAAATCAGAAGTAAAGACCTAGGAGTTTATACTTTATAGTAAACTTCTAGAATATCAATACAAATATTGACCACAGTTACTAACGCATCTTCTATGCTTGGTTTGGTAATTCGTTCCTGCAAACAATTCAAAGAGCTTATTACTTTCAAAGTTATGTACTTCTATGTTCGTAGTATTCTTGAATATGCATCTCAGATGTGGAACCCAAAATACGCAGTACACAAAAATAGAATTGAAAGCGTTCAATAGTGCTTTTTTAAGCTTTACTTCCGCTCTTTTCGATCTCGTGTTATCAATGAAGATTCTCCAAAATTCTTCGATATGCAGACATTAAATTTGCCAAAGAAATATAGCGGATTAATTATTTAAAATCACACATAAATTAATCGATAGTCCTGATCTTCTTCAACGCCTATCATTCATTTCCCTCTATAGAAGACCAACTATAAATAAAACTCCTTTATCTATGATTTCAGAGATCCACAAATTCATTTAACTTTTATCATTTTAATATTGCCATTTTTAACTCGACTTTACAAGAGATAAAACGAAAATTCAAACAACATGAGTCAAACTAAATCATTCAATCTAGCCTCCCATATATTCCCATCCTTCGTCTTCGATTCTTTATCCTTTCACCTTTAACTGTTCAATTGTGCACTGCCTGAGCTAGCAATATTCAATTGATTATATGAAGATAAATTAATTATTCACATAAAATTTTGTTTGCTAGAAATGCTGAGTTGATCCAAATTATCGCATTGTTATTATACTTACATAACTATGTTTCTTTTGTACAAATTTGAGGAAGGAGGACATATCTGGTCTACCGAAGTGATTGACGGCTTTCAGACCAGTGAACATCGACATCTTTGATAGCCTCTGGAAGTGGTTCTCGCAGATGTACTGAAAAGAAAAATTAATAATATATTGTAGAAAATTATAAAACAAATCAGTGGGTAGTTAAAGAATAAATTGTTTTATGATTAATTGTCTTTATTCGCTTAGTCGTATTGTGTGTCACAAATCTTAATTGATTGAGTGCAAGCATAGCGAAATCCTGTTTAACTTGATGGTTTTGAATTTCGTCTATCTACGGATAGACGAAATTTATTAAAAAATTAGTTTCAAGGTGGTGGCCGTTTTAATGGTTCAGTAAGGCGATCCTCTCACCGGAGATACTGAAACCAAACTAAAACTGGATGGTTGTTATGGTTTCCAACCAAACTTCTATCCAATGTGATGGTCAGAACACTACAAAACTTCTCAAAAACCCGTTGTCAATGGCAACGCAAGCAGTGACTCGAAACTCGCTGTGCTAGTTTCTACGATGACAGCTAGTTGCTACGATGACGATTGTTCTTCTTTTATGGTTAAACAAGCTGAGATAATTACTGAAATCGTAAAATTGAGTAGCGTCATGATAGGAGTTTGTTTGGAGACCATACCAACCAGCCAGTTTCAGTTTGGTTTTAGTTTCTCCGGTGAGTGGGCGCTAAATATATTTTTTTTTTACATGTGAAATTGTTGTGTTGATTTGGACTTTCTTATTTGCATTTTTTCAATACCTACCATTCTATGTACCTACCTGGAGAAAGTTTGAAAAAGGCCTTGAGATGGTGACATTTCTTTGGACAAATCGTATAATTCATTTTATGAGTACAATACATGGTTTATAATTAAGGGGATGGAAATTTAAGCACCTTCATGGAAATCTTTTGGGTTCGGAATAAATTTTGGTTTTGTTTAATAAATAAGATAAAATTACAAACATTGATTTTTGGATGTGAGATTTACTGTTCACAGAACTACTACTATTAGCTGTATAATATTATTTCCCAAAGATTGTAATGTGACAATGTGACATATGTAGTCAGTAGCTACTATCCATCAATTTCCAAAAGCACGGCAGTAAAAGTAGCTCTCTGCCAATTACAATGTCAGACAAAACGAAGAGTTGGAGAGGTCACAACTTACCAGCATGGTAGTCCTGAGATCGAACTTGTGGAAGAACTGTGTGATGAAGATGTGTATCTCCAAGACGTTGGTGACATCCTTCCGCTCCACGTCTCTCAGCACATCGATGAACCACTCAAAGTGCTTGTGCGACGGACAAATCCATAAGAAGTACACCTGCAAAATCACCAATGTGTTTTAGGTTCTTTATGAAGCAATTCATATTATGACTTTAGCTCATATAAAAACACATTTATATTCATTTAATTTTTGGACAGTAGTAATTTGAACATGTGAATGAAAAGTAGGTACCTTTTTACATGCAACTCCCGAGTACCTATTGGTGCTGGTGCCAAACACCAGGTCATTGAGGATGGAGGCGTAGGGGGTCACTCCAATTCCTCCGCCCACCATCACGGCCACCTCAAACTTATACCAGTCCTGATTGCCACCGCCAAACGGACCCTGGATCCTGAAAATTAAATGATATATATTTTTTAGTGTAATCACTACACAAGCAGAAATGGTCGATTTAAAAGCCGAAAAAAATTAATATTCATAGCAAATCGCTATATTTCACTATAGTTGAAGTCAAAAATGATAATAATTGATGTTTAATTGCTGAAAACATGAAAAAAAACATCGGTAGCTCAAAGAAACGATGCTCATACAACATGCGAAGAGACCACTCGGAATGAATGCCGGGCGGCGACTGGCGGCGCCGTCCGCGGTCCGCGAGGAACAAACACGATTGACGACTGACCAGTAACCATACGGTTCTCTTTCTCGCGCTCACTTATATCGAAGTAGGTGAGAATGAGACGTGCATAGTGTCGCATTAGCCGCACGCTTCACGCATTTGTACATCTCACCCGCAGCACTGATCATACGCCAGACGTTTGATTGTATTGGTGAATTTGTTTTCGATTCTCACAAAATACCACTTATGTGCCCGAAAGGTACTGATTATTATTATTTTTTTAATTTTTATTTAATGAGTAAATGTATAATGAAGGATTACCTAAAATATGAACCCAGAATTTTCCATATTTACGGAGATATTAAAGGTGCAAGAAGCAATGTGTAGTAGATACACATCGCAGGCAAGGGAGGGTTAAATAATTCTTAGTAAAGTGATTAATTATCGTTTTTGATGCCTTATTTTTAGACATTTTAATTAATGAAGACAATATTAGTGAAACTCAATCTAAATCTGAAACAGAAAAATCAGAAAATGATCGGGTCACATCTGGGACACGAAACCAGGACCTTCGGCTTTCCGGGCAGAATCCCAGATGTGACCCGATCTTTTTCTGATTTTTCTGTTTCAGATTTAGATTGAGTTGCGCTAATATTGTCTTCATTAATTAAAATGTTATAATTTCAGGTTTTACCTATTAAGTTAAAAGTAAAAATAAATAAATATTATTTTTAGTTTTAAAATGGGGATTGAACAAAAACTAAAATGATCATTTAGACAATTAAGAACTATATTTGTCATTTAAATTAATAAAAAAAATTGAAATATTGAATTAGATGATTAGTAATGCGATCGGTGTTTGCATTCCGGTATTTTTCCCTGACCAGGCCCCCTAGCATACTCGATCGATAAGGATCGGTAGGATAATTGTCGGTAACTTCTCATCGTTCCCTAGGACAACTGCAGATCGCAAACGAATAGGTGACAGTTCACAATGACTAAGTGTCCTTAATATATTCGATATCAACTGTTGTTTGTACGTTAGCGATCTGCAGTTGTCCTAGGGAACGATGAGAAGTTACCAATTACCAACCAGTTACCAATGAGAAGTTGACAATTATCCTAACGATCCTTATCGATCAAGTATGCTAGAGGGCCTGTTATCGTTTCCAAAGTGTTTAAAGAATTTTCAATAACTATCAGAAGTCAATTGCATTTTTATTAGTTCGATATCATGAGAGGCCTCAAGAATTGAGAATACATAATTTAGTATCCTATACCTTATTTGTGGGCGATCTTCTGGCTGAAAGTTGCAAGGATCGAAGTAATTCCTGAGGTTCCATGTCCAGGGACCTTGCGCCTTGATGTGGCAGCTAAGGAAATTCTCATGAGGAGCCGACGTCAGTGTGAAAGAGTGGAATTCTTCTTGCTTGAAGGCAGTGCAGGCTAATCTCACCCATTGACCTAAAATTAATTCAGATTGAAAATAAAACCATTGGAGTTGGTGAAATTTTCATTTTCACGTATTTCAGTAAAAAAACCGCTTTAGTAATTGTAAGATATATAAAACTTGTACCTGATAGATATTTTAGATTTGGTGGACGGTAGAACTTAATTTTGATTACATCCGATGGTAGAAGATCGGCTTCAATAACATCGAGAGCCATGTATTTGGTTCTCAAAGATACAACCTATGGACAAAAAGAGAACATAATATTATTCAAGACAAGAAGTGTAGAATACCAATTGCTAGCAAACATGTATAAAGATCTTCACAGACAAAACTATGGGTAACGCAAGAGTGCAGTGTTCATTTTGTACATCTTAAAATTTCCATAATGGTTGGGTAAATGTTCAAGGTTAGTTAGGTAAGTCGAGGTTAAAAGTCATGTTAAGTTAGGTTATGTTGCTTGAAAATGCTTTTAAACTTTTCCATCCTAAACTTTTACAGAAATATAAATAATAAAATTTATGTACAGCAAATGAACGTTTCCAGAAATTATGTTCACACGAGATAACGGGCTCGTCCGTTTAGGAAACTAAACTAACCTTATCCAAAGCGTAAATGATGGCAGGTCCACAGAAGAAAATCCAGAATCTGGGCGCACCGGTGAGTCTTGCCAGCCCGTGCACGAGACACAGCGCGTACAGCAGGACATAGAGGGAGTGAGCGCGCCAAAAGTACGTGTAGGCACGCTTGCGGATCATGGGGTGTGCAAACACGAAGATTATCACCATTATTATGAACAGGAGTACTCCAGTTATTCCTGCAATGGACAAATTGGGTGGTTAATTCTCTACATATACTCTTAATAACCAATACATTTTAAAAACAAAAATAGTTTTGTAAAGCATTTAGTTCATACTAGATTTCACTAAACGTTTTGTGCAAAATATCTCCATTTCCTCTGAGGTAGTTAATTAATCCAGGGGAATCAACAAGTTGATTCTGCACTTATTTAGGCTCCCATATTCGTGTTGTATTTATTGCATGTCTATTAACCTGTGAGGGTCTGGAACACCCAGTACGTGATGCCCGGCTTGTAGTCGGACGCGAAGTGCACCTCTCGCGTCAGGCAGCGCAGGTGTTCCACAGGCTGCGTGGACACGTGATAGAAGTTAACCATATGTCCCACGGTGTGCAACAGGGAGAAGAACAGCGCCGTGCAGGCTGCGATCTTGTGGAACTGGATGTGTGAGTCCAGCGGGATGTACTGCTGGATAGAGAACTCCTGGAAAGAAATAAACAGAGAGTGAGAAAATTTTAGGAGAATACCCCACAAGAATCCAAATTACTCCCGACGGTCTGGAGCCAGTGGACTATAACAAACCCAATTGGGTTTCATCGCGAGACTAAGGATATCGGGGAAGGGAAGAATATGTGAAGGAGAAAGGTGGAGAAGTACTGGTCTATTAAGAAGCGGTTACCTAACACGGTTAAAGCTATTTAAAGCGATGCTTCTATTCTGAATGGTATTTCACTCTAGGCTAATCTTCTAGTCTCTTCGTATGGGTCTTGTTATCAGCCATTATCTCTTTTCCGTCATATTTTGTTTTCACTGTACTTATTTATACCTACGGGAAATAAATACCTTGATAGTTTATTAGTTAGGAAAGAAGCGTTACCTAAATATTGGCCCAACTTAATTAGTGCGATAATAGTTAACATTCAATAATACAACATTCAATACAATAAGAAAAATAAACTTACAACTAGTTTCAGGTGCGGTTTGGATTATCAAACAGAATTGGTACTTCATTGCGTAATACTAACTTCAGCTTGCATTTTGCAGTCATTCAACATTCGGGAAAGTAATATTTACAATTCTATTTTCATAATAAAATTCAATTTAACAAACTAGACAACTTATTTGTGTATATTTTGAGTGTTCAAAAAAACAAAGTACCACATGCTAACCAACCTTTAATTTGGTGATGAGATTCCTGGACATAGTGAGCAACAGCAAACTATAGCAGAAAGACAAAGAGGCGGCGGCACCGCGGGTGATGGCAATGCCGACTCCCATGATGTGGCGCAGGTCGAGGTGCTCCGCCATGAAGGAGTAGTGGATAAAGCGCTCCACGAACAGGCCGATGGTGATAACGTAGAACACGAACAGATAGAAAATATTCTGGCGGTTTTCCTCTAGGAACGTCGTGAGGCTATCCCATTTTGTTATTATCCAATGCCTGGAATTATAAAATTTGCACATATTAATATCATTTTAGTAATTTATAGTTATGGGTCATATTTACATCATTTTGGGATTGTCTGTAAATTTGTTTTTTAGGTATAGTTCAACAGATACATACCTACCACTAAGCGTTTAAATATTTCGCCTCTTGATGACCAACAAAAAAACAAACATTTTCTCAATAAAGTAAATATACATGAAACTGAAACTGACACACTACGTCAGCAAATTACACTTAATTCGGTAAATAAAACTGACGAAAAATAACAGATCTACCATCATAGTGAACCGCGATGTATACATTGGCCACCTTTGCATAAACTTTTTTTTGGTTTCTTTAACGCTAAAGATTTAAACAAAGGAAGAGGAACAAACGCAGCTCCGTTGTCAACTTTAACAAAATTATTATTGGTTCTAGACATTACTTAGAGGTTATATTTTTTATATCTTTGTGAATTTTTAAATAAAATTTGTAGTTTTTGGTGAAATCTTCATTGGAATAGTCTTACCTGCTTTGATCTAGGGCTGGTTCGATATGAAAACTTGTCATCCTGGCAACATTGGTGGAGGTATCCAAGAAATTTTGCTTGGCTCCTTTGCAGTCCAAGCCGATGGCAACGAATTCCCCTTTGTATTCCTTCATCATTAGCTTAAAGTCGGAGTAGGTTAAATGGTCCTTGTGTTGCAAACCGGCGTCCTATAAATACATAATAACGTTAGGTTGTATTTTTTTATATTTCACGTCATTCACAACGTACACTCTTCCTGTTGAATAATGATTCTTACCTGGAACATTCCATCAATAAGTTCAGTGACATGATCATCACTCAGGCTAGTAGTTCTTGCAATTTCCACCAACGATCTCAGCATCTCACTAAGTTCCCCCTTGTCAATGACTCCGTTTCTATCATTGTCGCACATATCGAATATTATTCGGAGCTTGTCTTCCGTTTTGCCTCGTGAGAAAAGGACAACTGTATCTAAAAATTCCTGAAAACGAAAACAAAATTATAAAATAAACACCTATTTTTAGATGGAAAAAAATAGACTAAAGAATTAACAGAAGAAAAATTTGTGTAGAAATTGTAATACCTGAAAGGATATTCTGCCATCTTGGTCCTTATCAACAATGTTGAACATTTTCTTAACAAATACAGCATCAGATTTCATTCCAAGTGCACTAGCAAACTCTCCCTTCGACAGCGATGTTCTCATTACAATTGATACCTGTGGAATGGAAGAAATATATACAATTATCACTTCACGGTATACAATTACGAGGAGTATTAATTGAGGATGGTTTCAACTGGACCATACTTGTTTTCTGTCAGGAGACTCGTGGATTTGTTCAAACTTAAAAATATGAGCACAAACAAACACTTATTTACCTCTCCGTCAGAAGAATCTGATCTTCTTCTTCTCTCTCCAGGAGCTAGTCCAAATGTAATGGCGTAAGCTTCCCTGAAGAAATGCTCAAGCCTCTTTTGGCGGCGCTCCCTTGTTTCTGCTTTGGCGAGTATGTGCTCGCGGTTTGACTGTAAAACAAGACGTCGATATTGGTTACAAAGGGTGTTATAAAAAATAATGTAAAATTCGTGTTAATAACATTACCATTAATATGTTTAATTAATGTTTAATTAATAACATGTTCCAGTTATGACATCAGCAGCAATGATTATTTACCTGTATGCAGTTGAGGTTCTTCTTCTGAGCTGTGAGGAAGGACTCCAACTTGTTGAGGAACTTGCGGCGGGAAGCCAGTGAATCCAGCTCGAGTAACAGGTCGTGTTCTCGGGCCACTCGGAGCAGAGCCAGAGGACGATGCTTGTTTCCATGTTCCTGTAGAAGAAGTTCAAAAATGAACATTTGCGAAGAAATATTGAGCCAACCATGAATCGTATACATCACGTACAGTGGATATGCTAAGTTTGTGAAGGTGTTTAGATATTTACAAAGACTTACCGCACTCTCTTCTACATTCACGCAGTCAATGTTCTGGAACGAGATAGTCCTTAACTTGTCCCCCTTTCTGTCCACCATGTGAAGCGCCTGTTCTGGACCAAACCTGATCTTTACCAGTCTTTTATGGTGTGCATGCAACCATTCCCTCACTACCATCTTATCCACAGATCCTGAAAATAACAATAACATATTAATCAAATGATATCAGCAGAGTACTTAGTACATGGTACTAGTGTACAGCTACGATGTTGTACAATATGTAGTACAGACATCCATCTGTAGAAGGTGTAATTTTTTTTTGAAATGCATATTGGGTTAAGAAAGGAGAATGGTTTAAAAAACCGTAGTCACCTTTCTCACCTTTGACGTGAGCATTCTTCAATTCCTCTTGTTTGATCTTCAGCTTCCTCCTCTTGGAATTCTGCAACTTGACAACTCCATAACCGGCGCCGGCGCAGAGAATCGGAATAAATCCAAGAAGCACGCACGTATAAATGTAGGCAAGTTCACTTCCCTGGAAACATTGAATCGCTTTAATCTTTAGATATAGGGATAAGTTACGGTAAGCAATCATCATATTGCGATGCGTAAATTAATATAGGTACATAAAAAACTAGTTAAATTAACTATATAATTTGGCCGCAGTATATATAGTTATATAAATGTCCAACACCTCTTAATAACAGCAAATAATCACTGGAGCGACAGAGCAATTAAAATAATTTTTCTCAGATTGCTAAAGGAAATTTTTCCGCCCACATTAAAAAAATCATACCTCCGAATTCGAATATGGAGACATACAAACTGATTATAGTTCTGTGTAGCCAATGAATTGCCCTATCTTTTGTTTATTATCACATATTTGTAGGATTTATAAAAAAAAATTAATTAAATCTTTAACCTTAAAACATTTAAAAGAATATTTATTTTGTTATATTTTTAATGTAGGTACAATATATTATATAGTCGTTTTAATAAAAAAATTTTTTTTTTAAATTTGACACATTTTGGCAAGAAAGCAATCCGAGGTTTTGGAAATGGTGCCATAATGAGGCAAAAAGCGCTCGAGTGGATAATCGTCTGAGAAATATCTCAGCCATTCAATTGCATCTGGCAACTGCATTATGATGCACTTACGTGAATACTGGTGGAATGGCTTCAACAGTGTGTTCTGTCGACTTGTTTGCTAAATTTCACTGTGGATAAGTAAGTGGTTTTTCCCTTCAAGTTTTTTATTAGTTTGGTAAATTGAAACTCACCTCAAAGTAGTCATAACCCTTGAGGTACTTGCAGGGCGCCAGTAGTGAGGTGTTGAGCTGGAAGGGCTGCGGACAGACGTCCCCATCCCGCCAGAAGAAGACGTTCTTCTGCAGCTCGTTGGGCATGATATTGGTAGAGTTGACGATGATGTCCCACAACGTGATCTGGCGCAGTTCTGCGATCTCGTCGGCTGTGAACACACTGAGGACAAACAAAATTAATTATACTCCTTTTACCCATCCTATATCCACAACATTAGCTCAAGAAATATGAGTAAGCATTTCACATCTAACAACATTATTTCATTGTTAACAAAAAATTGTAATATTTGGGTTTTTATTAATTTATTTTATAAATAATTTTCAACTTACTTGTTTTCTGAATTTTCGAACCAAAATCGATCAGCATCCCTTATTCTTAAGAACTGTTCAATAATAACGGCAGTGAAAAGTTCTCCAGGACTGCCATCGGATTCTAACATACCTCCTGTAAATGTAAAAGACATTAAAATATTGAAATGTTATGAATTCAACAAATACCTTCAAATCCATAAACAGGAAAAAAAATTCTTACCAATATAAACATCAACATCATCGAGATTGTCGTTGTATGCTGAGACTAGAAGTTTCAAAAGATCGGGTTGCTTTTCAAACAACGTGGGGTTGATGTCTGTCCACTGCTTGTGCCTGGCCAACTTAAAGTAGGATCTGAAATGATTTTGTGATATTATAATATATGTATTGATAGATACTTTGAGCCTGTCCTCAAACTATACAAATCTCCTCAAAGTATAAGCGCGCTTGAAAAAGTGTCCCCATTCTATGCTCCCCGCAAATATATATATATATATATATATATATATATATATATATATATATATATATGTAAATGTGAAGACTGTGGCCTATTTCTCATTGAGTTTCTGGACTCCCGTGGATGGATCCAGATTCCTTGGTGTGATAGTCATGCATTACTCATGCTGTCTCACTCATACACGCATATGTCTCTTTCATACTGCAAGACATACATACGTTCATCACATCATATATATATACACCATTTATAACTCAAGAACGACTGAACCGATTTTTATGATCTTTGATTTGTTAGATTTGTCTCCGTCCCGATTAACAGAATAACTATTAAAACATCGGAAAAATCACGGGAAAAATAATTATGAAGAAAATTAATTTTTTCACATATTTTGTATGGAACAGCTTTTCAAATACATAATGTGCGTTGGTCGACATAATTTGAATCAATTCGAACTGTCAATGGTGTAGTGTGCCGAACATTTCGTGCTAAGTCAACAGCTCAATTTCATTTTTTGAACTTAGAGTAAACTTAATTTATTTCAGCTAATAAATTAAACACAACATTTATTGATTCTGAGGCGGTACAAAGTTTGCCGGGTCAGCTAGTATGTATATAATAATAATATTAATAATTGGATAATTTTTAGAGCGCCGTTTTTGTGAGAAATCACCTCAAGGGCGCTGTACAATTTATAATATAATTCTTAGGCTATATCTAAGTTTAATAATATAAAGTTTGGTAAGTTTTAGTTGACAGAAACGAATTCCTAACCAATGAATGATGATCTCTGAACGTACCTTGCAGTATTGTAATCAGGAAGACCGTTGTCTCTTCCCCTCATGATGTTCAAAGCTCCCAGATCTCTCCTAGAGAACTCCATGGGACCAAACAGTTTGTCCCGAACATCAGAACACAGTACGGTATCTTCCTTTTCAGATATTTGTGACGCCATTCCCATCAAAAACTCTTCAATTGATGTTTCTGACAGAATATCCTAGAATTAGAAAAATACCGTATTTATGAAACATATTAAATTCATCAGATATATTGTACAAACAACATGCGAAAAAAAATTCCATCATTCAAATACAATTTACATAAAAAAATTACATATTTTATTCAAAATGACGCCACAAAGTGATTTTGCGAAGTTTGAAGATACAATTTACATCTACTATTTCCTTCTCTGGTATGTCATAAATATTCAGGGGTTTTTTACATTAAGGGGATACCCGGCGGTGATTTTTCCATACAAACGTATTACCTATTTATCTCTCTGGGTTTTAACCCTAGAGAAAATATTGTTTTTACATAAAATAGATATAAACTATTAGGGTGTCGGTACTTTTTGTTTTATTTGATAAGTTACTTTTTATAGAAGTTATGACCTTCCAAAAATCAATAAAATTGACTGGTTTAAACGCCGTCAAAAGACGTTCAGTGTACAAACTAGATAATTTTTTTTTAAAAAAAGCTAAACGTACAGACATAAAATAGTTTTTTCTTATGTAGTTGGTTAAAAAAAAAATTGAAAATCAGTCCACTTTTGGAGGAGAAAAGTGGGGAATACAAAACCTCGATTTTAGTTGGGTATTAGTAGCCCGAGTTGCATTGTCCCTTTCGCTCAATATCCGGAGGAGTAAGAACAACAGTGACAGTAACAATTTAGTAAAATCTATTTTTCAAATTTCTCCACCACCCGGGTATCACCTTAATGTGGCATATCTTCAGAAAAAAAAGACATTTATAGATGAAATCCTAGCCTTGTCTTGCCATTGCCTACCAATTTTCGTCTGGAGCATCCTGAGCATAAGTTTGTTTATTTTTTATTATAAAACATTAATATTACAAAAACTTTTTCAATAACAAAAAAATAGTCCAACAAAGCTGTCACATGACAGCATGTCTGCGGGCTCCATCATTTTTCTTAACTTAATAAACAGCATATATGCGTGTTCCATCATTTTTCTTAACTTAATAAACACAGTGCATACTAATTTTGTGACAATAATGTCCACTTGATTATCATAGCTAATAGCTTTTGTTTCTTCTGATTGCCCTCTTCCAACGGAGTTTGTCTCGTATAGGGTAAGAAACTTATAAGCAAGGTATCATCAGTAAATTGGCAAGAAGCTCATATGGAACAGTTTACCAATTTGGTACCACCGCCCCGGGAACCATTTACGGGATAATCAACACCTCTGCCATAGGTCACCCCAAGTGGTTCGCTACGTTTGGTGACTTAGTAGGGGTGCCCAGTTTATTGGGGTGAGATTTATCCGGATGCTTCTGCCCACCAACTGCGTGGCAGGCTGGATCGGGAGACAGGTTTGGGGAGACCTTTTGATCTCTCCAGCAGGAAACATAACCTTGTACTGCAGGGAAGGGATAGATTACACTGACCCCAGATTCCTACCCACCCCTCATACCTTTTTCCTTCCCAGAACATGCTCTTATTCTATTCCTAAGAAGAGCCTCCACACAGCATCCGTAAAGATGACATAGGTCCTGAAGGAAATTATTTTCTTCAGAGCCTCCTGTGTGGAGTGAATGTAAAAAAAACCGGTCGCGAAGAGGTTCTGGGTAGAAAAATTCATGCCCTAATGACTCTCGCACATTATTATTCAATCAATGTGGACTTATTATCTTGTGATTAAAATGATAATTTCTTATATTTTATTGTTGCATTATATAAATAATAATTAGTGAAATATTGTACTTACGTTGCTATCCCACCACGTGGAGCACAGCCGGATGGCCTTGTGCCCCATGGGCGTCTCGCGGAAGTGGCACTGACCGTCGCGGCGGTAGATTCCCGGTGGTATGAGCGTGTGTCCGAAGCGGAAGGCCGCGGCGGCGAACACGTGCGATACTCCGGGGTGGATATCTCCCGCATAGCCTCCGTACGCCGGGATCTCCACCCCCAGGAAGGCCGGCAGGTACTCGTACATTATCACGTTCTGGAACAATATGGAGAAGGTAAATTCATTTAATTATCATGAAGCCAATAGGCTAATTTCTTTGGTTTTCAGAACACGTCATACAGGTCTCATAGACATCATTGTGTCTCCCTTGCTATCACTAAGAAATATGATATAAACGGTGTTAGAAAGAGAAAACACCATGCTTTATATTCAAATAACACCACAAGTTAACAACAAAATAAGAAAAAAATTTGAGACCAAAGTTTCAGAACGGATATTGAAAAAATTTATGAAACTTTGAGAATTTTTTATTAATTATTTTTATTTTATTTAAAGACAAAATAACTTTGTTTACATCGCTTTTATTTATACACAATCTACATGTTTCGTGAACGATGTTCACCTCATCAGGAACAAATGTATACTAAACTTAAAAATTAAATATAGATTACATACATACATAAATATAGAACATCGTTCACGAAACATGTAGATTGTGTATAAATAAAAGTGATGTAAACAAAGTTATTTTGTCTTTTAATTAAAATAAATAATGACATCACAAAGTGAAAACCTTTCCGAAGAAGTTTTCTTGTACCAACAAAAAAATGAAGTAACAATGACGTTTTTGTTTTTATTTTATTTTTCGTTATCAGTAATTTAAGATAGAAAAAACATAAGGTGAGACATTTCTAAAACTTCTCTATGTTTGCATGCATTTTTTGTAATATATCAAAAGTTATAGGTTTATTGTAATTTTATAATTTGAAAGCTTATTTCATCACCTTTCAAAAACATGTTTTGGTTTTCGGATACGTTCAGAAATATTCCATTTATTTAGATTTTATTGTAAAGCGGAAATATTTTGATTCTCTGACAAAATATGGTCATAAAACTGAGGTCTTAAAATCACATCATCATCCTTACCGACACTATCATCCTTAACAGTTTCGGACCCTATCAAGCCCGTAGTTTTTTTTTGTCTATGGCAAGCCTTAACCGTCTCCAAATCTGGCTTGCGGCTTTGTCACAAGCATTGCGCAACAGGAGACGGTCAAAAGGCTTGTTATAGACAAAAAAAAAACTACGGGCTAGTAACAACGACTTGATGTACGAAGCTTTTAAGATCTCCACGCAAAAAAACGTTGCAGTGGATAGATATTTCATAATATATTACCTGCAGAGTAGCGATGACGATTCTCCTGGCTCTCTGGAAGACGTCCTCGTCGCTCCAGTCGGGATGCTGTCGAAGCACTCGGGCAGCCACCACATTGTGCCAACGGAAAAACAGGATACCGAATGACAGGATGGCCGGGTTCTGGTTGGTGCGGGGGTCACCCAGTACTGCAAAACATTAACATTTCAGTTAGATATCTAATAATAGTGTATTTTTAATAAAGAACGAAGATTTAAACAAAAATAAGATTTTCAATGATATAAAAGATATAACTACATTATTGATTTTATCAATAAACATCAGAATTGCCATACAAAGAAAGAAAGTGTTTGTGTTAATTCCGTTTATTGAAGTGATTTTGAATACACAATTTTTCCCTGTCTGGTGCATAAACGAATAAATCAGATGGTTTTTCAATGCGCAGGGGTTTAAAATTTTAAAATTTTTCATCAACGCGTTAGCAGGCCACGTACGGCTGTCCTTGTGAGAAGCATGGTTTTTCAATTTACCTCCTGCTAGCCCCTACTGCATCTCCTTTGTAATACCTCCCACTGCCCCACCCTCGTCCCCCAGCCCATTCTACACTCCTTCCCTGCGTGTCATCTCCCACGCGTCCCCGTTCCGGTCCCCGTTCCCCTCCCGCGTTTCCCTTCCATCTTCCACCCTTCGGGAATTTTTCAAACAACAATTCTAATACAAATTTCATAACGGTAGAGCTCACCACTATGTATATAAAAATTTGAGGGCGCGCGCACAACAAATCACCAAAGTTTCATCGCAATCGGACGAATGATATGGGAACGCATAAGGGACAAACAAAGAAATATTGTAATTAAAAAGTCAATTACAACAGTAAAATTAGTTTATCAATAATTCAAAAAATGACGTAGTTATCAGCTTTCAGTTATCAGGTAAATCGTTTTCAATGGTGACTCGTGACGTCACACCAGACACCATTCAGTACAATTCATAATTCGAATGACAGTGCTGGGTCTCTATTCCTGACTCAGGGCCACTCGCAAGCGCATGAGAAAGTACGTACATCGATCGTCGTGCGTATTCCTGAGTTTCATACTTACACGCAAAACGTCAAAAGTCAATCGAGCCCGGCAACGACTGGTAAAACCAGTCGTTGCAACTCGCGGACAGTAGAGCTGTCAAACAGACACGCGCGCTTTTTAAAGGACGGCGAGTTTTTGAGTCAGTGTTGTGACAAATTTTATATAATGGCGAATTTACCGGCGATTTTTGCTGCAGTACAAAATGTGGAGCAAGCTGAGCAAGTTGCTTTGAGACCGACAAGAAGTTTTCGCCAGAGGGTTGATTCGTTCGCTGAGATAACAGACGAAAACTTCATCCGAAATTTTAGGCTAAGCAAAAGTTTAGTACGTCGGCTGATAATCCTCGTATCTCCGTACATAACGCCCCCACCCCGTTCTTCAGCTCTGGATGTTGAAACTAAAGTGATTATAAAAATTATTTTAAAAACCGTTGATAGTTTTCACATGTAAACTTCTAATTAATCGGTTGCAATGTCGTTTTGCAGGTATTAGCAGCATTAAACTTTTTTGCCACGGGTAGTTACCAGTTACCAGTGGGGTGCAATTTGCACATTGCAATTTCACAACCGTCAATATCACGGGCACTGAATGAAGTGGTGAATGCCCTAAACAACCCCATAATCTTCAACCAATGGGTAAAATTTCCCCCAAATATCCAGGCACTAAACCAGATAAGGACTAAGTAAGTTTTTATTAGAGGAACATTATGATTACTTTATTTATTTATTTTAACGTTTGCTCTATCAATAATATTTGTTTATTTTTGATTTTACAATAAATACAGGTTCCCTGGGATAATAGGATGCATCGACTGCACCCACGTTGCCATATTCCCTCCAAAAACAAGAGATCCAGACACTCCAGAGTATATTTATGTGAATAGGAAGTCGTACCACTCCATAAATGTACAATTAATTTGTGACTCAGATCTCCGAATCTTGCACGTGGATGCACGTTTCCCAGGGAGCACTCACGATGCCTTCATCTGGAAGGCAGGTTCTGTGGAACCCGTGCTGAAGCAGCTGTATACTAGTGGTCAGTCCGGATATTATCTTTTGGGGGACTCTGGGTACCCTTTGAGACCTTGGTTAATGACTCAAGTCGATAGGGCTGTACCTGGATCTCCTGAAGATAGGTTTAACACAAAACTAAGGTCAATCAGGTCAACTGTTGAGAGATGTAACGGTGTCTTAAAAATGAGATTTCGTTGCCTTTGTAAACACAGAGTTCTGCATTATGCTCCTGAAAAGGCGTCCAAAATTATCAATGCATGCATAGTGCTTCACAATATGTGTAGAAGATAAATTTGATCTTCCAGAATACCTGATTGATCATAATCTAGATTTAGGACTGATTGCTGGTGAAGCGGCTGCTGACCATGGGCCTGTTAACAGAATTAACCGAGATTTAGTAGCCGGTAGGGCCGTTCAAAATAGGATAGTGCAAAATCATTTTGGTTAAAAGTTTATACTAGTTTTTTTAAAATCCTTGTGTTATTCTGTTTACTCTATATTATTTGTCATGGTTTTATTATTGAATGATGGTGGATTATCCACACACAACACTTAAAATATAATATGCACAGCTTCCTTGAGGTGATTTTCCACAAAAATGCGCTCTACAAATTATCCAATTATAATTATATGATTATAATAAATTAGTAACTTTGCAAGCGCCACTTTATTTTGGTTTGCCTAATTAAAGCCTAAGATAAATTATCTTTAAGAGAATCGAAGAATCAGATCATCGACATACGTCGTGATTACGTACCCAATGTGTAGACTATATAACAAGACTATATATAATCTCTCGTCGTAATATGTGTCACTTGTCTCTCTATTTATGCCTCTCAGGTTTCTTACGTAAGTAATCTCTCATCGTAATATGTGTCACGAGCTTGTATATAATTCTATATTTTTATTTGTGATGTTTTTGTTTATCTAATTGTATTTTATTTAATTGTACATTTTTGTAATTGTATGTCCCTATTTGTATATCGTAACTGAGTTTTCATAACTGGATTGTTCTCACGTAAGTGCGAACATCTGTAAAAAAAACCCTGTCTAAATAAATAAAAATGAGAACAATGGTGTGATAATAAAAGTGTATTTAACATAAGAACACATTTTTTATCAAATAATACAGAAAACAACACAATTTTCAATATAAAATATACAGTGTCAGAAAACAGTTATCAGTTGTATAATTTTATTATATTTTGCAATTTAAGCTAAAGAAGAAAAAAAAACACTGAAAACAAGTCCAATGTATTGTAGTTACTAGCATCTTTGGTGTAAATTTTAAATAAGAACATTATACTTCCAGTATAAATATAAAACATTTATTCATTACGCTCAGATATATCACAATCTTTATCAAAGAATACAGAAAATAACACAATTTTTTATATAAAATACAGTGTCAGAAATCAGTTGTACTATTTAAATATATTTTGTAATATAAGCTAAAGAAAAAAAAACACTGAAAACAAGTCCAATGTATTGTAGTTACTAACATCTTTGGTGTAAATTTTAAATAAGAACATTATACTTCCAGTAAGAATGCAAGGCCGATGTGAGCGTCATAAGTAAGATGAAAAAAGCGACGCTTAGATGGTTTGGACATATAGAGCGAATGAACGAAGAAAGGAGTGTCAAGAGAATATATGATACTAATGTGAATGGTAGAAGAAGTCGAGGACGCCCGAGGAAGACATGGCACGATCAAGTGAATCAGATACTTGAGTCGGGCCATGTCAAGAGTCAGAATAATAGAAGAGCATGTATGATAAGATGTATGAATGTGAATGAGGCGAGGAGTGTATGCCAAGACCGAGTTGTTTGGCGGTCCGTCCTCTCTGCCTACCCCTGCGAGGAAACGGCGTGATGGTTAGTTAGTTAGTTACTTCCAGTATAAATATAAAACATTTATTCATTACGCTCAGATATATCACAATCTTTATCAAATAATACAGAAAATAACACAATTTTTTATATAAAATACAGTGTCAGAAATCAGTTGTACTATTTTAATATATTTTGTAATATAAGCTACAGAAAAAAAAAAACACTGAAAACAAGTCCAATGTATTCTAGTTATTAGCATCTTTGGTGTAAATTTTAAATAAGACTAGCATCTTTGATATTAATTTTAAATTAGAATATTATACTTATCCATTATAAATATTAAACATGTATTCATTATGCTCATTTATACCACAATTTTTGTCAAATGTTTACTTATAAAAAAAATGGTGTAAACCAAAACATTATTTCAAAATATATGTTGAAAAATATCACAATTCTTATTGTATAATATAGAAAATAATGTTTACTTATAAAAGAATAATTATATTTTGAATACAAGCTAAAGATTGAGACACAATTAACCACCACATTTAGTTTTATTTAGTAAAGTAACCACAACGGGTAATGAAAATAACAACCAAAACATATCAGACAATGGTGAGGGGAAACGCCAAGCCTCGTATGTTTACATAGTAACCCAATGGGTAATGAAAATAATAACCATAACATATCAGTCAATGGTGAGGAGAAACACCAAGCCTCATATGTTTACATAGTAACCCAACGGGTAATGAAAATAATAAAATAATAACCATAACATATCAGTCAATGGTGAGGGGACACGCCAAGCCTCATATTTTACATAATAACCCAACGGGTAATGAAAATAATAACCATAACATATTAGTCAATGGTGAGGGGAAACGCCAAGCCTCATATTTTTACATAGTAGCCCAACGGGTAATGAAAATAACAACCATAACATATCAGTCAATGGTGAGGGGACACGCCAAGCCTCATATTTTACATAATAACCCAACGGGTAATGAAAATAATAACCATAACATATCAGTCAATGGTGAGGGGACACGCCATGCCTCATATTTTACATAATAACCCAACGGGTAATGAAAATAATAACCATAACATATTAGTCAATGGTGAGGGGAAACGCCAAGCCTCATATTTTTACATAGTAGCCCAACGGGTAATGAAAATAACAACCATAACATATCAGTCAATGGTGAGGGGACACGCCAAGCCTCATATTTTACATAATAACCCAACGGGTAATGAAAATAATAACCATAACATATCAGCCCCCTCACCATTGAACCTCCACCCGTGCAGACTCCGAGGCGAAAGATGCCATATCGTAGAGTGGTAGACTCATTAAATGCATTCTCACTGGAACCTTCGCGGGATGATTATTTATAAAAAAAATGCAAATAATGAGCTGCTTGCTTTAATGACGAGGCAAACAGTTTCTATTGAAAACCACTAATTTAATAGAGCAGTTAAATGTAATTGTAAAGCTGTAAGAAGAATTAAGTTCCAAATCTAAGTATTAAATTTGTCTTTCAATTCTTCTAGCAGCTTTACAAGTACATTTAACAACTCTTTTAAAATGTTATTGTTTCTTTTAGCGGCAACTGTTTGTCTCGTCTGTAAAGCCAGCAGATCTTTATAAAATATGGCCTGATTAAAATTGGCTTGTTCCCCCAGTTCTACCATTTTCTTGGACACATTTAATGTTTCCATCATTCTACGTGTTGCCGTATTTGGCCTTCGAGTCTGTATGGGTGAAGTATCCAATGTGATGGGTTCCTCCAAAGAAGGTGTTGCCCTCAAGGGTGGTGACGCCTCCAGGCGTGATGGGGCCACAACTCTCTCGGGAGTCTGCCAGCTGCTGCAACCATCCTCAGGTTGAGTTCCCCCGAGGGAGGAAAAGTCGAAGTCGACCACCGATTCAGATGTGCCCGTGTGGCCGGAGATTGAAACGTGACTAATGAGTTGAAGTATCAACTCATCAATCGCGTTCAGACTGGCTGCTGGCACTGGTGGTCCTCCTCCAGTCCCGGCAGCATGTTTTTTGTTCATCAAACTCTTTGACTTCGCTTTGCAGCGTAAATCTTGCCATGTCTGGAAATAATTTTGAATAATATTAATTATTGACAGTAACATAGAAAGAAATCAGGTTCTAAGGATCACAGGGGCCTAACTACAAAAATGGTGATTTGAAATGTAAGTTTCGGTAATGCCATAATCATGTAATATAAAGCTGTTGAGATAAGGTTGGACATTCTACAAATTAAAATATAAAATTAGTAATACAAGGGCGTATTGCCTGTTAACATGACAATATTTGAAAATATCCTATTACCCCCACAGTAAGCGGGAAGTATTGCCTTGTAAATAAAAAAAAATGTATTACACAAACGTGTTCTATTTTCCAAGTTTCAACGCATTAAAACTTTCGTCTTTTCACAAAGTTTTTTGAAAAAGGCCCCTGTGATACTAAACCCCCGAAATACACTTTATAATAACTTTAAATATTCAATATTCTTCGATAAACACTCGGCATTGAGGTTAGGTTTCACGATACGAATCGCGTTTCGTCAAAGACAGAGCATCGTAAGGTAACAAGAAAACATTTTAAATGTAAGGTATACACAAATTAAAGGATTTAATAACTAACCTTTCGCCACTGTTTAAAGTCTTTGTTGGCCCCTTCGATTGCGTTTAGCTTGTCTGCTATTTCAGACCACCTTCGCCGCGATACGGCGAAGGTGAATGCCGATGTAAACTTTCCCATCATCAGCTCCGGGTCGGCACTCACTGGCACTCACTAGCTCAACCAGTAGATGTTTTTGATTTTGCGAAATGCCTCCAGGCATTTTAGAAACATAATTGTTTCCAGGCAACCATAACACGCAACGTTTTTGACATTTCCACCATAGAAACGTAAAAAAAATCAGAAGCATAGACAATATTCTCAGGGTTACCAATACAACAATCTCGTCGACCACACGCAACTCAAGAATACGTAAACTATGATCAATCGTAAAAGTTTGTAGAGGCGACGAAAAATTTTTCGGTCGCAGATTGCGCATAACAGTTAACTGTTGGTCGTCGGTCCAGAATCGACACCCTGGAGTACTGAATTAAATAAACTGAAATTATAAAAAATATCGGTAGGCACCATGTAAATACCATTAACGCCGTTCTTCCATGAAGCTACCTTCAAGCGACGCGATCGCCGCTCGTCTGTGTTTTCCATACTATTATTAGTGGTTGAAAACGCCGCTAGGTGCTACACTAGCAAATTTGTTTGACAGGTAGCGGTAGCGTCGCTTGTGAATAGCTACGTGGAAGAACGGCGTTAAAGTTATCGGCAGACGGTTTTCTTTGGGTTTTTTCTCTATCATTCATAAAATAATACATGTTCTATTCCAGTGGTTCCCAGACTATGTTGGCCAACGGGCTCCTTTTCAAAATTTGCCCACGGACCCCGGGGATAGGGATTGAGTTTTCCTGCCAAAATTCCTAACTTAATAAAAATATAATTAAAAATGTCTCATATTTTTTTATTTTATATTAAATCTTGCGCGGACCCCATGATGTTGTTCAGGGACCCCCAAATCAATTTTAATTTTCCACTGACCCCCTGAATGATCCCAGGGATCAAGGGCGGATCCAGGGGGGGAGGGGGGGTCATGGGGATCATGGGCTGGGTCCAGGACCTAGATGGACCACTAACTAAAATTGTTAACCGCTTGGGTACATAAGCTTGTTTTCACGACAATTTAACGTAGGTAGACATAGGAATGACGTATGCCCTGGAGCTGAGTTATTAAACATAATGTTTTTGTATATTTTAGATTTTATTTAAGTACTTTCAATATTTAATTAATTTCAATATTTAATTAAGCGCCAAAACTGGATCCACCCTTGGCAGGGACCCCTGGGGGTCCGTACGGACCACTTTGGGAACCACTGTTCTAAACGCGAAAGACAACGCGCCGTTGTTTATAATTCATATTATTTTACAAAACATGTTTTATCGTGGGTAATTGACCCAGCGGACATCTGTCAGACATCGATGGCCTTCAGCAATCAGCGCCATTTTCCAACATGGTTGCACGCTGCGCAGACTAGGATGCGCGCAAAAACTAGCTAACAAAATATGTAATATATATTATAATTACCATCGCTAAACGTGATACACGACCCGCGATTCAAAGATTATATTATTATTGTATTACACCTGACGTAAAAAAAATCCGCCATTGTCACGAGCATTTGTTTTCAGTTTTATTTTTAGCTGTACAGAAATGCGTGAAATACCCTTTAGACGTAAGCATTTAGGTAGGTAGGTGTTGATTATAATCACAAACTACTTGTATCTTGAAAGGAGCTTTAGTTCCGGCTCAGAAGTCAAAGGTTTAAATCCTGACGCAATACAAATGTAATCTTTGAAAGCCATTAAAATCGTATTTACGCAAAATTTATTTGAATTATTTAAAGCTGTTCACTTGTCTTCTTCCACACGGAGAAAAATGTTATTCTAAAATACGAACATTTTATTCGTAAAAACAGTTAAAAGCGGGACTGAAGTTCTTACGAACAAATTAACACTGTTTCAATGTTTATTGGCTCGAAAATATAAAAATAATTTGTTGATATACATACGAAATTACGTATACCAACAAATTATTCTTACACGTTCCCGCCAATAAACATTGAAACCCTCTTAATTTGTTCGTAAGAACTTCAGTCCCGTTTTTAACCATTTTTACGAATAAAATGATCGTATTTTAGAATAACATTTTTCTCCGTGCATCTACAAAGATGATGATCTTGCGGCCGTTGTTACCAACTTTTCGATCGATCAATCTGAGTGTCCGATCAGCTAAGTGACTTGTTTAGTAACGCTCGATTCAGCTGTTGGTCTAAAGGCCGGTCTCTTGCGACCAATTTCACAAACAATACCTCAAACATTACCATAAACATGGGGCAGGGCCACAACGTTTGTTGTATTCCATGGGCCACGGAAAGTAAAAACATTGTGGCTCCGACTTAACTATCCACCAAGTGTGTAAACATTTTCGTCGGAGGAGACGCCGCTAGAGAGTTGTTACATTGGAAAGAGCGTATTAGTGCATTTGAGGTGTGTAAAAGCAAAAAAAACTCACAAAAATCCTCCTATGAATATACAAAAATCGATTATGATAAACTAGAGGAGGATATCCGACAAAACGCCTTTACTATAAACAATAATGAGGACTCGGATCTGAACTATGATAATCTTGTAAACTACCTCACAAATAAAATTAATTCCAATAGCACCACTAAAATTATAACAAAAAATATAAATGACCCAGACTGGATAACCAAAGACCTTATAAAATTAATCAATAAAAGAAATAAACTACACCTGAAATTAAAAAGACAACCAAACAACACTTTATTGAAAACAGAATTCCTAAAATTAAGAAATAACGTCACTACAGAAAAACGAAACTTAAAACAAAAACACTACAGTGATCTCTTTAAAAAATGCGAAAATAACAGTAAAAAAACCTGGAAGTTGATGAATAATATTCTTAAGAACCAGTCTAATACTTCGAATAATGTTTGTACTAAACTAATAATTAATGACGAAATAATTACTAATAATGTAGAGATATGCGATAACTTTAACAACTTTTTTTGTAACATTGGCTCATCCTTAGCGGACAATATACGTAACAAAGTCGCACACAAACCAGCCAACGAAATAACCTTAGTACATGATAGTATAGAATCTTTGTATCTTCAACCTACAACAGAATTAGAAATAAGCAAAATATTAAAATCATTAAAATCAAATGCGAGTGCCGGTTACGATAAACTCAAATATAAGACATTGCTAAGTCTCTCTACGGAATTGGTTCCTATATTATCAAAATTAATTAATCAATGTTTTAAAGAGGGAACTTTTCCAGACAGCTGTAAAATTGCCAAGGTGATACCAATTCACAAAGGTGGGTCTAAAACAAATACCTCAAACTACAGACCCATCTCAATCTTACCAATCTTATCTAAAATATTTGAACGTGTAATTTACGAAAGATTAAACAATTTTCTGGTAAAAAAATCATTCTTTTATAAAAAACAATATGGCTTTAGGAAAAAATCGAACACACTTGCGGCAATAAATGACTTAATCAGTAAACTTCGGAGCGGCATTGATGGAGGAAATTATATATTATCTATACTAGTTGACCTTCAAAAAGCCTTTGATACAGTAAGCCATGATATACTTCTCAAGAAACTTGAGAAAATTGGTGTAGTTGGTCCTGCTCTTAATCTATTCAAATCATATCTTAGCAATAGAAAGCAATTCGTTAGCATTAACAATCATAATAGCAAGCATCTTCCAATAAACTATGGAGTTCCGCAAGGATCCATACTAGGACCATTACTGTTCCAAATTTACATCAATGATATTTCGCAATTAGACATAAATGGTGAAATTTTTCTGTATGCGGATGACACTGCAATATTCTACTGGGGTAAAGACCTAAACATCTTACTAGAAAATGCACAAAGTGACCTAGAAAAAATTTGCAGTTGGCTCCAATCAAATATCCTAACAATGAACATAAAAAAAACAGGATACATGGTTTTAAGCTCAACCCGTAAGATAATTCCTCCTCACGTACCCTTAAAAATTGAAAAGGATGATTTGCAAATCCTGATAAAGGAAAAATATCTTGGGCTGTGCATCGATAAGCATCTAACTTTTAAAAACCATATCCAAGATGTTAAAAATAAAATCACACCCTTAATCAACGTTTTTAGCCGATTATCTTATCTATTACCAATTAAATTAAAAAAAAGTTTATATTATAGTCTCGTACACTCACATTTAAATTACTTAATTGAAATCTGGGGAAATGCGTATGAAACATACATTAATGAATTACAGATAATTCAAAATAAACTAATCAAAAAACTATTTCACTACGAATCCAAAACATCCACAAAAAAACTATATTTGGAAACCAAACTGTTAACATTAAGAAAACTATATGAATACAATATATGTCTCCTTATATACAAAATAAATAATAAACTTATTCATACAAACACAGAATTCATTAAAACGTCCCAAGTACACAAACATTTTACACGACAACACGATAACATACATTTAAAAACTATTCATACTAACTACGGTAAGCAATCTATCAGTTATGAGGGGGGCAATTTATATAATTGCCTTCCAGTTGATATTAAAAACGAAAAAAGTGTCTGTAAATTTAAAAAAAAATTATTCATTTTTATTTACAAAAAACAATGTAGTGAAAATGAATAATATTGAAAGTGAATGAATAGTATTGTAATATATTGTATGATAATATGTTGTATGATAATATAATGTTATGCAAATTCTAGTTAAGTAAGTGAAAATGTTATTTTCTTTTTTTCTGGAATAAAAAAAAAAAAAAAAAAAAAAAAAAGACAGCTATCTCCACTTCTGCCAGATTGCTATGTTTGCTTTTGAAATGACCTGAAGATTGCTATCTTTTACGTATAATATTAGATACAAATATTGTATGTAATACACGTATATACAATATTTGTATGTAATATTGTACGTAAAAGCAAAGATGGCAATCTCCAGGTCATTTCAAAAGCAAATATCACAATCTGGCCGAAATGGAGATTGCTGCCTTTGCTTTTTCACACCTCATTTGAGTAGTGTTGGGCCAGTTGGATTGGGAACTACGGCCGTTAGTATAGGTAGCCCCGTTGAATCATCGCATCAAAACGATAGCATATCTAGGAATGGCATTCCCAATGTTTAGTAAAAAGTTCTTAAATATATCTATTTACAAATCCACAATTTTCTTCGAATTGAATTCCTCAATTGCCCAATTGTGTGAGGGTGATGTTTATGATTAAGAAATAATCGAATTACACAAAAATAAAACTTAATTCCGTTGTGTGTCTGCCCTATGTAGCTCTGGAACATAGATTTTTATTGAATTTAAGCTTCCTTTTCAATATTGGGACTAATTGTGTGAAGAATTCAGACAAGAAAAAAAGTACCTACCTAAAAAACATTATTTTATCAGTAAATGATTATAATTGTCATTTACAAAATTGGAACTGAAAAGTCAAGACTTCAGGCAAGCAATAAAGTACCTATCAATAAATTAGTAAATTTTTGTGAATATTTTTTTCAGATAATTCTGCGGTAACTGAGCAGTATTCCTAAAAAATATTCAACGATCAAATTGTTTGTAATGTATAACATAAATTTCTCATTTTGATTACCAGAAAATCGCGTAAAAATACGAAAATCTGGTTGTTTTCAAGGGCGGATCCACCGTTGTGGGCACGGTGGGCATGCCCACAACCCTAATAGACTTGTAACGTCACACTTTCATGGTCTTTTCAGATCGAAAGGCTGATGATAATAAACGCTATGCCTTAATAAAATTTAAGAAACACAATGAATCATGAATCGTTCCGTGATTCGTAACGCAACAAATAAATACAGAATAGATGCAGGCGCCTCAGTTCTCGAATGCTATTTATCATCAACGACTTCTACAGCGACTTCCATAAGCAAAACTGTACAGAACGAACTAATAGAAATTTGTAAAGAAAATACGTTTTAGGATCTGCAGTTTCGTTAAGCCGATCCCTGTAAATTGCATCGGTTGACATCAAAAGAGCCACCGATGCGGCGAAGGATGTCGTGGAAGTATTACGAGTATGATTAATAAAATAAAAATTACGATCAAAACGCCAAAACGCTGAGTCTGTATTCAAGCAATTATTTTCAGAGGCGACAGAGCAAGCAAAACAGTTGGATGTTACATTAAAATCCCCACGTACATTTCAAAGGCAAACAAACAGGTCCAATTATGATGCAAAATCGGAGTACTTTCGGAAATCAATTTACACATCTTTAATAGAGTACATTATTAAGGATTTGGAGGAGAGATTGTCTCCGGAGGTACTCGACCAATTTACTTGGGAGTTTTTCTACCTAAACCAAATGTCAGTGTCAGGGATATCGATACCGAGACAGTGAATGTGAAAAAAGTGGTCCAGATGTACCGCCTATTCATTGGCGACAGTGAATCAACTGTTATAAATGAATACCATACCGGACTCGATAGCTCTACCTTTTTCGACGACTGGATCCGCGCCTGGTTGTTTTCCCGAAAATAGCGAATCTCGCGTCATTCTCGTAAAAATGGAAAAAATCTCGTTTTTCGCAAATCACATCCATTAACCAAAATAGTTTTTATTTTTATTGATTGTTTAGTAATTACATAAAAACTGTTGATAAATAGGTTAGTGTTTTTTCAATGGCTATGATTAGGCAGGTATAAGACAATACCTACACTTTTCACAGTATGGGTGAGCTTATTGCCTAGGGCAATTTCAACCCACCAGTTTTCGCGTTAGATTGTTTATTTATTTAGATATTTATTCAACTTGAACTCGGTGTAATTTTTCACCCAACAGCGCTATAAAAAATATGATCGAATTATCGTTTTCGCTCATTATTTTTATTCGTTTACAGCGTGTATCAAGTAGGTTAATAAATTTGCATTCCCAACTTAATACTACTATACAAAAAAAAAGTAGATTTAGGCTTGAATAAATTGGTGTTAGTATCCTGTAAGTGTTCACCTGTTTGAATGATTCATAATCCTTTTTTATCTCTACTACATGTCCCATTAATCCTGAGATATCGAATGACTACAAGATTAACACCTTTTTAGAAAAATACCCATAAAACTAAACCAACAATAGAGGTAGCCCGGAATAATGTTGTATCCTAAGAGTATGGATATTAGAGAGACGGCATGTGAAGTGTGCCCGCGCGCTCCAAGTGTGCCTTTTCGAGAATTCTACCCACACGGCTGACATTGGCTGTCACCATGTAAAATGGCTGCTGTCGGAACGTATTAAACGGCCAAAAACCAGCAGCCAATGTAAGCCGTTTGGGTAAAATTCTCGAAAAGGCACACTTGGAGCGCGCGGGCACACTTCACATGCCGTCTCTCCAATATCCATACTATATTCTTGTTCCGAGAAAAATGGAAAAAACGAAACCGGTTGTTCTTGACTTTTAAAGGAAAAGTCGTGGAAAAAAGCAATTAAATTAGAATTTATTACACGAATTTATGCTGATTTTGTGGAAAAATATTGTATATAAAAATTTCACAAAATGGATTTTTTTTTACTTTTCGTACCTTCAAGAAAGCACCATGCTCTTCTAACATCAATTTACATATGTCATTGATGCATTTGAGCTTAAAAAGCAAAAAAAAAAAACAAAATGAATAAATAAAACCATTTACATTTAAGATATTGTCTTCAGATCAATATACAAAATTATTCGAAAAAACTGTATCAACGGCTAAAAAGCAGCCTTAACAATATTTTTTCTATAAAAATTCTACTTTATTGCATTCTTCAGCTTCTTGGCTTTTAAGTCTTTCTAGGTGAAGCCATAACACATTTGTTTTTTCCGTTTATTCCCATGAATTAAACCACGCTCCGTGATTTTGATAAACGGCCTTATACAACAACATTCTTCCACAAAGCAATCTTTAAAATGCTGCCACAGGCCTAAAAAATGTTCACTGCCATAAAAAATGCGTAACAATAACAACATTATTCCATCATTAACTCAACATTGATAGTTTTGTTGGATACAACATTATTCCGGGCGAGGGCTCAATTGTTAATTTGTTTAATGGAAACATGAGTACAAATAATTAGAATTTACATAGCAATTTTATTGTTTAATTAATAGGTATAAAACATTGATAATACTTACAGAAAAGTCTCTCTGGACTGAGCATACGCATGTACTGCGGCACGGGATTGTTGAAGAGGGGAACCCTCATAGTGTTCCGAACTGGCAGCCTACCGCTGGGGTCACTCAGGAATGAACCATTCTGTATACATAATACATTCAAGTTCAGTCAGTTAACAAAAATAAAGCTCCACTGTTGCCTTCCACTGCTCCAACCCTTGGAGAACAGCAAATGGCTGGTACACTTTACATTCTCGGTACACGGAGAAAAACGTTATTCTAAAATACGATAATTTAATTCGTAAAAACGGTTAAAAACTGGGCTGAAGTTCCAACGAACAAATTAACAGTGTTTCAATGTTTATTGGCGGGAAAATTTAAGATAAATTTTTTGGTATACGTTCAAAATTATCTACGTATACCAACAATTTTTTATTTTTTTTACATTAGCTCCACACAGGAGGCCATGAGTAAAATAATTTCCCTCAGGGCCTTTGTCATCTTTGGGGATGCTGTGTGGAGGGTGTTTTTAAGGAAAGGAAGTTCTGGGAAGGAAAAGGGTATAAGGGTTGGATAGGAATCTGGGGTTCAGTGTGTCCAGATCATCCACCGCCAAGACCTAGACAAACCTCACCCCATAAATAACCCCATAATATTCAAACGTGTTCCCGCCAATAAATATTGAAACCGTAATTAATTTGTTCGTAAAAACTTCAGTCCTGTTTTTAACCGTTTTTACGAATAAAATGATAGTTTTTTACAATAACATTTTTCTCCGTGTGAGACCAGTATAGCTACATATACATTTAAGTTTAGTCAGTGAACAAAATTGTCCTCAATGTAAGAAAGGTTTATTGTAAAGTTTTTTTAATTTCCATAATAAAATTCACTGCTCGAACCCTTGGAGAGCGACTGGTATCTACAATCTATTCTTTCGGCAAGCTAGTATAATAGCTACATATACATTCGAGTTCAGTCAGTGAACAAAAATGTCTTTAATGCGTGAAAGCTCCATTGTAGCTTTACACTGCTCGAACCCTTGGAAAGCAACTGGTATGTCTGATTGTACAATGTACATTCTCGGCGAAACCAGTATAGCTACATACACATTCAAACTCAGTCAATGAACAAAAATGTCCTCAATGTAAGAAAGCTTTATTGTAGCTTTCCAATGCTGTAATCCTTGGAGAGCAACTAGTATTTACAATCTACACTCTCGGCAAGACCAGTATAGCTACTTAGACATTCAAGTTCAGTGAGTGAAAATTGTTTCCTTAATGTAAGAAAGTTCCATTGTAGATTTCCACTGCTCGAATTCTTAGAGAGCCACCGGTATTCCTGGCCTAAAATATCGGCGAGACCAGTATAGCTACATAGTTCAGACATTGAATAAAAATGTCTTTAATATATGAAAGCTCCGTTGTAGCTTTCTACTGCTCAAACCCTCAGAGAGCAACTAGTATAACCGATCCACAATCTACAGTATATAGTTACATATATGCATTCAAGTTTACAAATCTATAATCTACACTTTATAGCTACATATACATTCGAACATATCGTCAATATCAGAAAGTTGCATGGTAGCTTTCCACTGCTCAAACCCTTGGAGAGCAACTGGTATAACTGATCCACAATCTACAGTCTATAGCTACATATATTCATTCAAGTTTACAAATCTATAATCTACACTTTATAGCTACATATACATTCGAACATATCGTCAATATCAGAAAGTTGCATGGTAGCTTTCCACTGCTCGAACCCTCGGAGAGCAACGGTATAACTGATCCACAATCTACAGTCTATAGCTACATATATGCATTCAAGTTTACAAATCTATAATCTACACTTTATAGCTACATATACATTCGAACATATCGTCAATATCAGAAAGTTGCATGGTAGTTTCCACTGCTCGAACCCTTGGAGAGCAACTGGTATAACTGATCCACTATCTACTTATGCATTATAGCTACATATGCATTCAAGTTTACAAATCTATAATCTACACTTTATAGCTACATATACATTCAAACATATCCTAAATATAAGAAAGTTGCATGGTAGCATTCCACTGCTTGGAGATCAACTGGTATACCTGATGAATATACTTTCAAGTTCAGTCAGTGAACAAAAATGTCCTCAATGTATGAAAGCTCCACTGTACCTTTCCACTGCTCGAACCTTTGGATAGCAACTGGTATACCTGATGAATATACATTCAAGTTCAGTCAGTGAACAAAAATGTTATCAGTGTATGAAAATTCCAATGTAGCTTTCCACTGCTCGAACCTTTGGAGAGAAACCATATAAATGATCTACACCCTATAGCTGAATATACATTCAAGTTCAGTCAGTGAACAAAAATGTCCTCAATATAAGAAAAAACGACATGCGCAACACGAAAGGGAAAAGACGGCACTCACTCACCTCAGGAAATGTCTTCTTGAATAATACAGCAAAATGTCACGCGATTTTGTAGAGCAGACAGACATATTGATTAATAACGCTTCTATGACTTCTTAATGCTTTATTTTAAATAATTTCTTTTTAAAAACAACTGGACCACTGATTGAGAAATCACATTCATTAAACCAATCCAACTTTGTCGTTAAAACACTGACTGCCATTATTAATACATTAAGATCCAGTTTTAAAAACCACCGAGCACTTTAATATGTGTATCTCCGTGACATAGATATTACATTTTTTGTTTGTCATTGGTGATTATTAATATTGATGACGAACATCGATATTTAATCGAATTGATCAGTGCCGTATATATGATTGTGAGTAATTTTTTCCTTCACCCCGGGTTATCGATCTGTCACTAGATGCAAATTTAACAGGAATACCTATCAACAACTTTCGAAACATTTGCTATACATTGAAGCTTATAATTTAACCGTAACAATTTTGGACTAGTTTGAAACTTTTCTACACCGCAATAGTTTTGAGACTGTAATATGAAAACATACACGGAGAAAAATGTTATTCTAACATACGATCATTTTATTCGTAAAAACGGTTAAAAACGGGACTGAAATTCTTACGAACAA
The DNA here is from genome assembly GCA_951813805.1 of Limnephilus auricula. Lineage (NCBI taxonomy): Eukaryota > Metazoa > Arthropoda > Insecta > Trichoptera > Limnephilidae > Limnephilus > Limnephilus auricula. The sequence goes on along the minus strand of OX638398.1, from coordinate 27,210,172 downwards.
ATTAACAGATTTACAATGTTTATTGGCGGGAACATGTAAGAATAATATGTTAGTATACCTACGTAATTTCGTACGTATACCAACAAATTATTCTTACATTTTCCCGCCAATAAACATTGAAACAATGTTAATTTGTTCGTAAGAACTTCAGTCCCGTTTTTAACCATTTTTACGAATAAAATAATCGTATTTTAGGATAAAATTCTCCGTGTATTAATAAATATCGAAACATTGCTATGCATTGACGCTTAAATAATTTTACCGTAACAATTTTGGGACTGTTAATATGAAAACATATTGTAGGAACTCTTAAATGATTTACTTGTAACAATTTTGGGATCGATAATATGAAAACATACGAGTATCAGCACCTATATTTGAAACCTTGGTAAACGTTGATGTTTAAATAATTTCACTGTTACAATTTTGGGGCTGATATTCTACTAGCGGAACTTCAAAATACCGATAAATAAGTCATTTTTATCGATTAATAATGTAAAGTACAGGTTTTAATGGAAAAGTAATTTTGTAAAAAGGACAAGTAAAATTAAATAATTGAATAAAATTATTTTGCACATCCAAAATTTCTCCATCTTGAGTCAGATTAATAAAATGGGTAAGTTAAAAAAACTTTGTGGATTTTGAATATTTTGTACTAGAGAGTACCATAATTTATTTGTTGTTGGCAAGTATTATGAAAGCACGGTGAGATACAAGAATAAAAGCTCACAAGAATTTGCAAATCTTAAAATAATTAGGATCCATGTCCAAAGCAGGACACTAGAAGGCTTTATTGTGAGATTATGAAAGCAAAATGTTGGACCATTGGATTGACCGTCTGATCTGCAGGTATGTAATAAGGACTATGCTAAGCATGTTATATATTGACCTGAAATGACCTCATAGCATTCACCCAGGCCTCGCTGGTGCTGTAGACGAAGCTGCCGTCAATCCAGGAAGTCATGGAGTTGATCTGGGGACAAACAAAACACACAACTATAATTGATTTGTTTCTAAATATCAATAAAAAGATAGAAAAATTGATATCATATCACAGATATGTGCAGCAAAATATTTTTAAAAAAAATCAAAATTTTTATAAATGTTTTTTTTTCTACATTATATAATATCTTATATGTAGAAGAGGCCGAATCGCACCCTGCGGGATTTACCACGATAATCATGTTGATGATGTTACTACTGTAAAAGATTCATAACCGACCAGGGAAATTGGTGGTGATGGACATGATGAACCGTAGGACTTTAGCATCCCCAAGTGGGGTATATTGAGAGGCTGAAGACACTGGGAGGGGAAGGAAATGAGGAAGAGGAAGGTTGGAAAAAACATGACTTTTCATATCTGATCACTTACCACTGCTATAGCAACTTCGAACAACGTTTCGTTTCTTAAAAGTGGTAATTTACCAGGGCGATACCACGGGTATCTGTCACTCTAAAATCTTAAGTACCAAAACTACAAGTCGTTTCGCAGATACAGACGATTCTGAAGGACGTAGGAGATTTTTTAAGCCTAACGACTGAAGTAATCAACGAAGTTTATTCATTTCAGTATTCTTTTAGATTTACTAAAAACCCACAAAAGATTAAATAGATGTAAAATCTCATATTTAAATTTTTCGTTTCTAATAATTCACGGGTTTCATAAACAGTAAACAACATTTTTATTACAAAATTAATAAAAAAATGTAATATTAGACAAATAGGCATCGCACATCGCCGTTAATCATCGGAAGTTTCATTAAATTAATTTAATTGCGTGAATTTAGTTAGACATGAAATTAAATTTGAATGTTTAACCAACGTGATACTTCCTACCATTTGTTAAATGAGCACCTCGTTAGGCCGATTTAGCACAAAAAACTAACCGAAAATTGATTAAACGACATTGAAAGAATAGTTGTGGTCGGATGAAACAGTAATTAGAAGTAATTACTTTAACATAATCTTATAATAAGACCCCCGTGATCGACTAGTTGTGATATTCGACTACAAATACAAATCCAGAGGTCGCTGGTTCAAATAGTGTCGTAAGAGGGTATTACCCGAGAATACCGGAAATTAGTTTTATTTAAATTAAATTCTAGACGCATTGACTCTTTTTTACAAAAAAACATAAATTGATTTTGAAGGATTGTTATTTTATCTGGTACACGCAGTTTTAAAATTTTGAAAAACTAAATTTATTTTTAATACACTAAACCGTTGGTCGTTGGTAGATTTGTTCAATTTTCAAACGATAGATTCTATTAAACAACACAAATTTCAAATGATGTAATCATACAACAAATTAAATCAATACATAATCTAGTAAATACAGTTTTCAGAATTTTAATTTTAGATTAAAATCATTAAAAAATAATAACGATATTTAATAATTTATCATTTTGCGTTTTGAGCATTTTATTGCTTACTTGAATGTAGGTATATATTTAAGCAAGTTGTTAATGAAGTAAATCGATATTAAATTTTTTATTTTAAAAAATTGATACGGGGAAAATTCGATCTTTCTCATTGGAACCTCCATGTACAGTAGCAAACATTTTAAAACTTTTATTCTCAGCCGCTGATCAATCGCTCTTAATAAGTCTAAAATAAAATAAGTAAAAATGTCCTACTTTGCGGCACGTTCCAGAGTCGTAGTTACCTACTCTCGACCGTATGAAAGACCGCCATTCCGAAACAAATATGTTTATATGTTTTTCTGAACAACGTTTATATGTTTTTTTTAACCCAAAAACATTTTAACATTGGTAGGTGTTGGTTAGTTAGGTTGAGGTCGGGGGATCTGACGGTTACTCTGCTGACCAGTAAAATAATCTTTTTTTCAATTTTAAAATAAAAAAATTTCGTCAGTATTTGTAATTTTTTTTTTTAAATAACCCTCTCAGAAATTTATTTTTATATTAATTCTTATATTTATTATAAATTATTTTTGTTATTTCCACAACTTGGTTACGTACGCTTTGATTATTTTGTGTTAATTTATTAAAGTTTTTAATATACATACTTATGTGTAAATGCAACAATTACTTATTCTAAAAAGAAATCTTTCATAATATAACTGTTTTTTACGATACCTTTAACTAATTAATTACCGCTCTTCGTAATGTTTTTTTTGTCTATATGTACTGGTTTGTCTATACTTGTTTTTAATTTTTGTTAATTTTTATTTTATCCTGACGACGGAACAATTGGTTTCTAAACATTTTTGATTAAATAAGTTTAGTAAATAAGTGGAGTAAAATTAGTAAATACAAAGTGACTTGTTTTCCTTAATAAATACTTTGTAATGGACCAAGATGCCATCTAGTTTTTTTTTATTTCACATAAGCTCAGAGGCCCTAGCACGCTTGCTCTATAACGATCGATAGGTTCTCATAGTTCTCTACGACAACTGCAGATCGCAAACGAATAGGTGACAGTTCACAATGACTAAGTGTCCTTAATATATTCGATATCAACTGTCGTTTGTACGTTTGAGATCTGCAGTTGTCCTAGGAAACGATGAGAAGTTACCGACAATCGGTAGGTAACTTCATATCGAGCGACCGTGCTAGCACACCTGGAATCTCAGGAAGACTTATTACACCCTGTATCCACGACTAAAGCAGTAATGGGTACCTATGTCTATAGGCTTATTAAACGTTACAGCAGGTAAGGTAGATATCTTTCACATCATAAAACCATAATATAATGTTTCCCGATTGCTACAAGTATCCCATTCAATAATGGGTATTTCTTTTGCCGAGAATTAAAAACGGGCATACTGTAAAGTGCAAGTTTTTAGCCTTAATTCTCGTTTAGTTCTTTCTCTGCGGAAAGATATTCTAGGTGAGTTGTTCCGTTTTTATACAATTCTGATAAGGCCATTATTAAATAACAGTGCACTGTGCGACATCGCCATAAAAATTTATGCGCTTTTTGCTAGACGGCGCTTACATCGCACACTGGGCGAAATCGTTAAAAAAAGACGAATATTTTATTTGTTTGTGAAAAAAAATATGCACGTTTATTTTTAATGTGGTTGACTAGGTATTTGTCACTTTTTTTAAAAATTATGTACCTACCATTCCTTAGAAATAAGATAACAATTTAAAGTCTGCGGCCTTACTTATAACAGTTTTTTTTTTTAATTTTTGCGACTGGTAAACAACAGTGTAACAAGAGTTGATGTTTTTCAGTTGTATAAAATTTAATTTACGTCTATTAGTAGGAGGAAATGCTTATAAGTTAATTGTGGCTCTAAGGACTAAGAAATCGGAATGTTTAAAGGTGATATTTTATTTTTAAATAAAACTTTTTTTACATTAGCTCAACACGGGAGGCAATGAGGAAAAAAAATTCCCTCCAAGGCCTATGTAATCTTTGGGACTGCTGTGTGAAATGCTGCTATGGCTTTTTAGGAAAGGAAGACTTGATGTTCAAGGATAGGAAAAAGGTATGAGCAGTGGGTAGGAATTCGGGGGTCAGTGTGAACAGGAATGACGATTATGCAAGGCGATTCTGGGAGAGTTGTCATGATACTTGCCTCGCTCATGATTCGCAATTGGTGGCAGATGCATCCGCCGCAAAGATCCGCACAAATCTCAACCAAGAACCCGCACATCCCTACCAAGTCACCAAACTTAGCGAACAACTTGAGGTGACCTATAGCAGAGGTATTGGTAATCGAATAAATGGCTTTCGGAGCGGCGGTACCCATAGCCACTTCCCAAAACCTGAAAGATCTATGAAAATTCCGTTTAGTGGTAAAAGCCAACAACAAACATAATTTCATGAAGCAATAAAATCAAACTTCAAGGAAGATTCTATTATTTTTTCCGTACTGTAATTTTTAGTTCTACCCAAAATTACTATTCCCAGCTTTTAATTTACTTTTCATTGTGAGCTATGGATTTTAGAAATATCCATTTATTTGTGCTAAATTTAGTTTGAAACATTGACAAAGTGACGAAACCGGTTAGTACCTAAAGCCAATAATAACATGAATATTTATAACATAATTCATAGTTTTCGTTAACCTCTTTACACACAGTATTGTTTATTTAAGCTGATAATAAATTAATTATTGGGTGCGAGGCAACTTTCATATAAAACGTAGTTTTGGATTTTAGGCTAAAATACCCAACCAAACTGAAAAATTATTTTTATAATCAAAAGGTATATCAAATGTCAATCTCGGATAGGAGCTACTTTATTTATATTTGCTTTAATTTTTAATATATAGGCTATTAAAATGTTTAGTATTTTATGATTTTAGAGGGAGCTTGGACAATTATTTGAGAGTAAATGTATACATTTAAAAAATAATTATTGCTATATTTTTTTTTAAATATGATGAAATGTAAAATTTGAAACATTGTTTTATTTTAGAAACAATTTTGATGGGTGTAAATTTAAATTACAAATAACCTATTTACATCGGAACAAAAACTTTTCGTTTATATTTTAAAATTACTACCCAAAGAAACGCATTTTTAAAATTTTTTTTTAAATATAATTTTTTATTATTTTAGAACCAAGGATTAGGCAGACGTTTTGTTTTAATAATTATAAATAACTAACAAAAAAATTCCAAAGTTGCTTCCAAAATGAACCAAAACTGATTTCTTTAATTACCTATACGTCATCATTTAACAGCAAAAAAGAAAGTAGCTCCTATCCGAGACATTTTTTTTTTTTAAATATTTGTTTGTTTATTTTGTTTGTTACAGGTGTGTTTTACATGGTTTTTCGACTACTAAGCTAAGCAAATGGTCGTATTATGGTTCGATTTGAAACCATCTTTTTATTACAAAAATAATTTTTCAGTTTGGTTGGGTATTGTGGCCTCAAATCCAAAACTACGTTTTGTATGAAAGCGGCCATGCAGCCGTTCCTCTATGTTTCATAAATCTGAACAGTGTTTGCCATCTGCCAGAACATTAGTAAATATCTTACACGTTGATATTTATGTCATGCCCACGCAGATGAATGGATTAAACTTAACATATTGTATTACGAACATGTAAACTAGGTTATTTCACCGTTTAAGTCCTTCGGAATGTAGTGAACATTACAAAACTGAAAATTTATTGATCTTACCTTGGAACAACTTGAAGAAGCGCTCCTATAGAACATTATTTTCCGTTTAATTGCTATTGATTTTAACATTCTCGCTGAAGTATTTAGGCCATTCGAAGTACCTAGTTGCTAAGCATTATAATGTACAAGTAAGTACGTCGATAAAATTGTGCGGTTGTTGCTAATTCCATAAACTAATGCTATAAACGATAATTGTTTATCATCTTGAGCATTGAGCCCACGTGGAAAAGTTGTTTATTACTTGTAAGGACAATCTTTGTAGTCATGATAGAATTCAGAGATCACGGGTTCGAACCCGGCGTACGCAAATAAATTTAATTCAAATAATTTCTGTGACTCAGATACCATGTAGCGTGGATACTGAAACTTGTAGTACAGGCGGAAAACTGATGTATCCACATCACATTTGGAGTCGATTTTGAAGTATTTATAACCTTTTATTTTTGTTTACCTTTTCGAGTAAATTGTCTTAATTTTTTTAAATATTTATTTTTTTTAAATAATCGGTCGCTAGTGGGTCAAGGGGACAGTATTCTTTAAAACAGTGGTTCCTCTTTTGGCCCACGGACCCCTTTTCACAGTAAAAATTTGCCCATGGACCCACATAAATAAATGAATAATGGAAAGTAAAGGGGGGAGGGTTAGCAGCGACAGTGACAGTAAAAATATTACATTATTTATTTGTTTTCAACTGACTCAGCGTGATGCCTGTTATTATTTGTATTTTATGCCTATATTAATATATTTTACTTACGACGTAAAAATCGCTAATAATTTATTCATTATTATTTATTATAACTTCCATGTTTATAAAAATGTGTCATAATTTTTTTTATTTTATATTAAATCTTTGCGCGGACCCCCTGACGTTGTTTAGGGACCCCAAATTAATTTTATTTTTCCACGGGACTGAAACAGAATCTCTAGGGAAGTAACTAATTCATCATCCAGATTATCCATATATCCATATCCATATTATAACATAAAATATGGTGCTTACCGCCAATTTTATAGTTGAAAAAATGTTTTACAAATTTTTAAACCGTTTGACGTAAAATCCATCGTTGTTAGAGTCCTATGGCGACTTAATCAGCTGTTTAATGTCTTTTAAAATCCATCAAAGCTTATATATACCTGGCTTCACTTTTTTTAACTCTTTAGTTACCGAAACAAATGTTAAAAGAAAAAAATGTTAATGCTCAAATCGGAAAAAAAAGGTTTTTGCGTTTTCTATGTTACGTAAATTCACCACTTTCCCGCTTGCTCGTATGCATTATTAATGACGTCTCTTTATAATCGGGCTACGTAGTGAAATAGCCAATATCTGACTTTAAGAGCGATTGACCAGCAATTTAGAATAAGAGTTTTAAAATGCTTGTAACTGTACAGGGAGGTCCAATGAGAAATATCGATTATTCCCCGCATCAAATTTTTTAAATAAAATATTTAATATCGATTTATTTCATTCAAAACTTGCTTTAATACCTAAATTCAAGTAAGCAATAAAAATGCTCAAAACGCACGATGATAAATCATTAAATATAGTGTATTTCTTGTAAGTATTTTTCGATCATAAGTATTTATGATTTTTCAATAATGTCTAAACAAAATAAGTGTGCAAAAAAAATTTGAAATATTTTAGTTTGTAAGACCTTAAATAAAGAGAAAAACTGTGGTATTTTTGTCACAAAACACGCTCTCGGATTTATTTTTTAATGATTTTAATTGTACTAAAATTTAAAAAATTAAATCTGTGTTGACAAGATTATGTATTGATTTATTTTGTTGTACCATTATATGATTTGAAATTTGTGTTGTTTAATAGAATCTATCGTTTGAAAATTGAACAAATCTGCCAACGACCAACGGTATAAACTTAGTATATTAAAAATACACTTAGTTTTTCAAAATTTTAAAACTGCGTGAACCAGATAAAATAGCAATCTTTCAAAATCAATTTATGTTTTTTTGTAAAAAAGAGTTAATACGTCTAGAATTTTATTTAAAAAGGACTAATTTCTGGTATTCTCTGGTAATACCTTCTTAAGTCTGTAGCTTACCGGAGGTCAGTGCAAACTGACATTACAATGAGTGCATATTTTCGTATACGGGTGCTGTCATTCGGTAACTATTGTTATGTCGATTGATGATTTTGATGGACTTTACGAAAATAGGTTTTCGGCCGTGTTAATGCTGAATAATTTGAACAGCGCTATTGCAGTGGAATACCACCACCTAAAGAGGAAACCGGGCAGCGTTTTGTCCATACAAACGTAATCATGAATTTTCTCTCTGGATGTTGTCACTAGTGCAAATATTTTTTAATATAATATAGATATTAACCACTAGAGTGTCGGTTTTTTGATAAGTTGACTTAGGACCCTACAAAAATTGTTAAAATTGCCTAGATTGAACGCCATCACAAACTAGACAATTTTTTTTTTAAAATTAAAACTTCTAATACAGTTGGAAAAAAATCATAAATATCGGTTCAGTTTTGGTGGAGAAAAATGGGGAAAACAAGACCTTTATTTTGAAGATTTTAGTTAGGTAATATGAGCCCGAGGCGCAGTTTTCCCTTTCGCTCAGTATTCTGAGAAATTTCTACGTGTTTCCTCTTAAAGAAGTGATAAATAATCACAGTCTGCAACATAAATCTTATCTTAACAGTGGGGGGGGATCACTTAATATATTAAATACTTAAGGGGATACCCGGCGGTGATTTTTCCATACAAACGTATTCCCTATTTATCTCTCTGGATTTTTACCCTAAAGAAAATATTGTTTTTTATCAACATTATTGTTCATATCAACTACTAGCGTGTCGGTACTTTTTATTTTTTTTTTATAACTTACATTTTATAGATGTTATGACGTTCCAAAAATCAATAAAATTGACTGGTTCAAAAGACGTTCAGTATACAAACTAGACAATGTTTTTTTACATATATCAAAATGTACAGTCATAGAATAGTTTTTTCTTATGTAGTTGGTAAAAAAAAATTGATAATCAGTCTACTTTTGGAGGAGAAAAGTGGAGAATACAAAACCTCGGTTTTAGTTAGGTATTAGTAGCCCGAGGTGCATTGTCCCTTTCGCTCAATATCCGGTGGACTAAGAGCAACAGCGACAGCAACAATTTAATTCAATCTATTTTTCAAATTTCTCCACCACCGGGTTTCATCTTGATATTGCGATTAATACAAAGTAGAATGACCTTTAATCTGATGCCGGTTTGCAAAGCATTCACCCCACGGGGCTCTTGATTACCGGTAATATCGGTAAAGCCGATTGATCTTTGAATTCGAAAGAAGATCCAATTAACCACAATTATTCAGCCTCAATTAAAGCATATTGAAACATTTACCTGCACACTTATCAGCGTTTATATTATGTGTTACTTACGTGAGATACCGCAGAGCAGGTGGTAGGTAAAAGGTGAGAGATTATTTCGAAATATTAAAATTTGGCCAATATCGGGTATAAAATAAAAATAAATCTACAAATTGCTCAATTCAATGCATAGTGATTTTTGTAATTTATTGTATTATTTTTGTCGAAATGGTTATTTCACCTTATCCCAAATGTTAAGGGAAATGGCTGCGTGGCCTTTTTCACACAAAACTTAATTTTGGATTTGAGGCCAAAATACCCATCTAAATTTAATAAAAAAATTTAAATCAAAAGGTATAGCAAATATCGGGCTACTTTATTCATTTGTGTTTTAAATTATAAAATATAGGACATTAAAAATATCAATTTTTAATGATTTTAGAGGCAACTTAGACAATTATTTGTGAGTTAATAATACTTATTAAAAATAAAAATTAAAACCTTTTTATTAATATAGAAATATGTTGAAATACATAATTTTAAAAAAAAAACAATTTGGTGGGCGTAAATTTAAATTACAAATGACCGATTTACTTTGGAATGCAGAAAAAAAAGCTTTTTAAACGATTTTTTATTTATTTTTCATTTATTTATTGTATCTTTACACGGTAGGTATTATTGTTCAAATTTCAATATTAACCTCACTAGGACAAGCCTGCTTTGAGGATAATAAGTTTATAAAGTAGTAAAAATAGAACAAAAAATATTTAGGTACCTATTGATAAAAAAAACAAAGGACAAAGATGAACCAATTGATGGCAATTTTAACACCGATAATTTAATATTTTTTTAAAAATGCACTAGACGTCTTAATATGTGTTCTGGAAGGATATTAAATATAAGTGTAAACTGACTCAAATAATTTCTTTGACCAAGAGAAAATTTATTTTGAATTTCCATAAAGTTAAGAATGTATAACATAATTATAATTTAAGGGTTATAAGGATTGTAGCCAGTTCGATATATGTTTTTTGTATTCTTTGTATTCTGAAAGATTAGATGTTTTATATTGAGACATCATTAAGACAAGATATTTTTTTTAATAATTATAATAACTCGTTAAAAAAATGCCAAAGTTGCCCTGGCCAATATTTTATAATTTAAAACATAAAATAAATAAAGTAGCAAATATTCTTACTAGAAATTTTCTAAATCTTTTGTTTAAAAAAATAATTATTAAATTTAGTTGTATTTTGGCCTCAAATCCAAAAAAAAGTTTTGTATGAAAAGGCCTCGCAGGCGTTCCTCTTAATCGCCGATTTTGATCGCTTTAAAATGGAATATTCCAGTTGTACCTCCAATCACGATTTCTAGGTGTTATCCAATCGATACGGCGAAGTTCCATGGATTGAATACAAAGCAGCCATCATTCGGCTCCTTGCAGATTACAGCGCTCTTAAATATGATTATTTTTCTTTCTGGTCCCTCCGGATCCACATTCAACAGTGGTCACTCGGATGCAAAAGAAAGAAAATAATTATTGTACTTTAAATTCTGCATTTTAATGGATGCTGTCGGCATCTCGCTGGCGAAATTAAAATCGTGAATTTCGTGCAATTGGGTATTCGTGAATGTTCTCAAATTGATATAATTATAGAGCCTGCATGATGCCGACGCCTCACTGTAGACCAGTAGTGCAAAAATGAAATAACGAAATAATCCACTCGTACATAAAACGTTCAAATGTAGTGTCTGATGCTGCACGGAGAAAATGTTATTTTAAAATACGATCATTTTCATTAAAATATATAAATTTGTTCTAGACCACTTTAATTTTAATTACACTCTACCGGTTTCGGAAGAACCCTTCCTTCGTCAGGAGAAATATAATAAATTAATAGTTTTAATAGTCTCCTGACGAAGGAAGGGTTCTTCCGAAACCGGTAGAGTGTAATTAAAATTAAAGTGGTCTAGAACAAATTTATATATTTTATTGTACGATCATTTTATTCGTAAAAACGGTTAAAAACGGGACTGAAGTTCTTACGAACAAATTAACAGGGTTTCAATGTTTATTGGCGGGAACATGTAAGAATAATTTGTTGGTGTACGTAATTTCGTACGCATACCAACAAATTATTCTTACATTTTCCCCCCGATAAACATTGAAACACTGTTAATTTGTTCGTAAGAACTTCAGTCCCGTTTTTATCCGTTTTTACGAATAAAATGATCGTATTTTAGAATAACATTTTTCTCCGTGTGGTTGATATAATTCATAGGGATTCAGGGGTCGGAGAAGATTCCGACAAGCTTACCAAAACCTAAAACGACGGACCAAAAAAATTGGGGAAGGACTTTTGGAATTATTTAATATCTCAGTATCGCCCTAGTGTAAGACCACCATTCAGAATTGAAACGTTGCTTGAAATGGCTTTAGCCGTGTTTAGTAACCAGATAAGAATAGCCAGGTACATTCCCACCTTTCTCTTCTCCATCTCTTTTACCTCCCCACTTACCTCCAGCCTCATAACATAACTCAGTTGGGGATGCCATAGTTTCACTGGCTCCAGGCGGTTGGGAGTCTTGTACGGTATTCACATAACAAAAACGTTATTTACATGTACACTTTTAAATAATTTTGTAGATTCTTCCTGAAATCTTGCAACTTCACCGTGATCAATCAATCGGAATCAATCTCCCTCTGTTGTGCCAAAGAAATTACATTGAGAGTCAGATTAACATTTTTCCATTAGTGAGTTGAATTCACGTGCGTTTTAGTGGCATTTTGCCTCCCTTGATCCACTTACAGGCGCTACCTTAACTCCCTGCCAAAGATGTCAAAGGTCTTTTTTTTTAATTTAATTTAAATTAAATATAATAATGTTTATTATTAAGTTCTGCAAGTGTTATAGTTCTTATTATTGTGATAGCTGTTTCGGCTTACAAGGCGATTTTTAAACTGAGGTGGTTCATAATTAGACGACGATATTTATACGATTTAAATTGTCAATTTGAAAGTGAGCAAATTGATTTATTGTCGGTTAAACCGAATTCTTGGGAAAGTAATAGATTCTCTTCTATCTCTTTACTTTCTTATATCTATTACTATCTACTCTAGAAGAATATTAGGAGAATCTATTACTTTTCCAAGGAGAATCTATTATTTTCCCAAGAATTCGGTTTAACAGACAATAAATCAATTTGCTCGACATTTTAAATTGTATAAATATCGTCATCTAATTATGAAACACCTCAGTTTTAAAATGGCCGTGTAAGCCGAAACAGCTGTCACAATAATAAAAACTATAACACTTGCATAACTTAATAATAAACATTATTAAATTTAATTTCAAATAAATTTAAAAAAAAAATTATTTGGAGTTCTACGAATTAAACACAAAAACAATAAAAAAACATATGTCAAAGGTTGTTTATTTTATTAAAATGAATTTCCCATATCGGCATAAAATCCAAAAAACATAACATATTATGCTCTTCAATTTTTTTTGTCGCCCTGCTTGGTGTAAAGGGGTGTTTTGCGCCCCACTGCAGTTCTTGTCGTACCTAAATTTCGTCACATTTCTCCACCTCCCATTAGTAAATTTATCTTCCTACCTGTTCTCTGGGGCTGTTGGGACTCTGGCCCGTACTGCGGTCGTAGGCTGCCCGATGGAAGGGGATATGCCTCTCCCCGCTGCAGTCCTTGTCGTACATCTCGTCGCATTTCTCCACCTCTATCTTGTGCATCTCTATGGGGCAGCCCGACTCGGAGGCCATCACAATCTCGCCCGTCACCACCTGGCCTGGAATACAAAAATATAATTTTTAATTTATAACCAACATAATCGTGCAAATCATGGTCTGAATCCGGGAATTCCTCCAAGTGAGACAGGCATAGCAAGAATCATTTTAACTAGCAGTGAAAAACCCGCTCTGCGGCTTTTTGCTGCTAGGCCCTGCGGGCGGCTTTTCGTTCTGCATCGCCCAGTTTAAGTGTTGGTGATTATTTATAAGGCATCAACCTTTTGCAAAACTAACTAATATTAACATTAAACTACAGAATACTTATATTTAATAGGTAGATATGTAATAGTAGACATTCTTACATTAAGACCATGAATAATGAGAGGAACACTCTTCACCCCAACATAAATCTTCTTATTATTGAATGAAAGCGAAAAATGTTTCTTCTTCTTCATACGTTTTTTCCTTAAATATAGTATTATAGATGGCGCCACTTCCGTTTGCAAATCGCATGTGAACGATTGATAAGTGTGCATATTACGACAGCAGCTCCGTGGAAAAGGACACGTTCACGGACGGGGTCAGAACGGTTTCCATACACTGTGGCGTCGGAGATTTACTCGCAGTCGGGTTCCTTAATTTGAACCGTACGGGCATTACCGTATTAATATACTTCGATAATTGCAATAAACCACATAAATAAAGAGACAAAATGATAAGGTTATTCCGCAAATAACCATTCTCCAAATTGTGATAAAATGCAGTAATTGTTTTTCACAACAATTCAAACATCATAATTTCAAATTCATAATTCAATTCATAACTTCGGCAACTCTCAAACACACCACTAAAAATAATCTAATCTTATTAAATGAAACAAATCTATACTATTTTTATTCATTTTCTTATTATTCTGACGAAGAAATCTTCGTTATTTTTAATTGATAAACTAATGTTTAAGACAAGATTTTTATGCATAGCACAAAGAGTAACACTCATCCACATTGAAAAATCTTCCAAGAAAATATACATTAGAGATATATTGCTTATAATAATTGTTACCCTTTGCGCTATGCATAAAAATCTTGTCTTAAATATTAGTTTATCAATAAAAAAAAATCAATATTTGACAGGTTAATGTACTTCACCAAAAAATGTAGACATGATGTGTCTCGACGCCACCTAGTGGGAAATTTTGCACTTATAATGCCTTTCTCATATAAAAATAAAAGTTGGTTGTTTGAAGGTGATAAAAATGTAATAAGCGGTAGTTGTTGAATGAAACACTAGTATATATTGAATCATTTGGCGGGTAAGAGTTTAGTGGATAAGAGCACCTGACCGGACATCAGAAGGACACGGGTTCAAGTCCCGTCGGCGGCATGTATCTTTTCTCGGAAGATTTTTCGATGTCGATGAGTGTTTCAGGCTGATAAGAAATCTTCGGTTTCGAAACATGTCGATAATTGTAATTATATAAGTGGTGTACACCAAGTTATTTGTTTAACCACTCGAGATATTGAACATTCAAAATATAACATAACAAATAATCTCTAGATTATTTAAAATGTTTTGGTTAATGTTTTAATTATATTATTTTTATAAATCCTACAAGTATGTGATAATAGACAAAAGATAGGGGAATTCATTGGCTATATACAATTATGATCAGTTTGTATGGTTCCATATTCAAATTCGGAGGTATGATTTTTTTTAATGTGGGCGGAAAAATTTCCTTCAGCAATCCGAGAAAACATATTTTAATTGCTCTGTCGCTCCAGTGGTTAATTTAATTAACAATGACGCCACAAGGAGATTTTGCGAAGATTGAAGAAGGAATCTTATTCTCTTTGACGGTCAGCTCCCTTCAAAAACACAAATTCCTTCCCCCTTTTTTTATCTATCAATCACTTTCGAGTTAGTTTCTTGTGAGCTGGTACTCCATACAAAGTAGCTTCATATCCCATCATAACATCACTAAGTGGCCTTCATACAAAGGAGAATTAGTTTCGGATTTCTAGACATGTTGAAATATTTGGAAATGATTTTGCGTATTTATGCTCTTTTTTAATGATACGACATCACGTTAACACGCTTGGCGTATGTAGTTTTATTTCAAGATGGTTAGCATTAGGTATAAATTTTGATCCCAGAACAATAATCTATACGTCAAATATTCAAAGGTGAACGAACACAGGTCAAAAAAAAAATACAGGACATCCAAATCCATGATTAGACAACATATATTATTCATTTCAAAGACCACGTACGGTGCGCGTACAGGTGTTTCAAAATAAACTCTCGAAGATATAAAAGGATGTAATTTTGTTGAGTTGAGGAAAGTGGGTCAAAAGAGTCAGATTATACTCGTATTGTCTTCAGCCTTCTATTAGGCGGAGAAATCATTGAGAGACGATCTTCTTTCGGGCACGAGCATCCGATGGCTATCATTTGATGATTGCTTTGAGGAAATTATCTAATAATGATGAAACGCCCGGCGAAGATTTCGGGTATATTAAATTCAGTGGCGTATAAAGCAAATAAAAAGGGGCATTTTTAGTGTGTACAATCTATTGAGTGGCTTTGTGCCGTTTACGTGTTCGGAAAAATGATTTAAGATAAATAGATTTAACGTACCAATAAATAATAAATACATTTTACATATCCCTACAACATAAAAGTTTTTTAATGCATGCAAATTCAAGCCCTGAAGATAAAAAAAAATTCCCTTGGACCGTTTGAAAATTATTTTTTATTAATTATTATTTTTTAATTGATAAACTAATGTTTGTGCTATGCATACAAAATCTTGTCTTAAACATTAGTTTATCAATTAAAAAATAATAATTAATATTTGACGAGTTAAATTATTTCACCAAAAAATGTAGGCATGATATGTCTCGACGCCATCTAGTGGGAGAGTTAGCACTTACATGCCTTTCCCATATAAAAATAAAGTTGGTTGTTTGCAGGTGAAAAAATTTAATAAGCAGTAATTGTTGAATGAAACACTAGGTATATATTGAATCATTTAGCGGGTAGGAGGTAACCCGCCGTAGCTTAATGGTAGAGCACTTGACCGGCAATCAAAAGGGTGCGGGTTCGAGTCCCGTCGGCGACATGTATCTTTTCTCGGAAGATTTTTTCAGTATGGATGAGTGTTTCAGGCTAATAATTATTGCTTATAATAATTATTTTTTAGTAAGTCTGCTCAGGTTGTCAAAATATCATTACGCCCCGCATCTAATTGGCCCTATTGCGAATAAGCATCATTATTTCACAAGTCACGAATGCAATGCTGTGAGGGGAACGATCTACTTTGATTCGGTTAAAGTATTTAATCAAACTGATAAAGGTCTTTCAGAAATTGGATTTTAATAGATTTCTAATTATTATTTGGCATATTTTGAGATATTTAAATTACAACATAACAAAAAATAATATCACGATACAAAACGTACTACGTATTGGGAAAAACCATAATTATGCATCCGCCACAAATTAAATCTAAAGCCATTCACCGAAAAACACTTATTTATAAACACTGTTTCAGATAAAAAAAACTGTGTTTCTGAAACTAATTATTATTTTTCTGAAACAGTTTAAATTGTTTCTGTAAACACTACCCCCCCCTTACTTATAATTGCGGTATCCGCCGACTCATCTTTGGTTTTGTAAAGTTGGCCTTAAACCTGGTTTAAAGTCGTTTTAACTATACATACACAGTGATAATAAGTCAGTTTTCCACTGTTCCGACGTAATAAGTAAGGGATTTTATTTGATTATTTCCGACCATGTTTCTGGGCTCCACGCCGGCAACGGAGAACACAGAAACAAATCAGTTTCGCAACAAATCTTGCTGAGTACCGCGGCCTATTTTACTCATTTAAACAGTCGAAAACATTAATTTATAGTACATTAATATTCGAAACAACTGACGTGGATGGCAAGATTACTGAAATATTGTTTCTGTAAACATCAACGCGGTGTTTCAGAAACTGTGTATCCGAAACATTGTTTCTCATTGAATACATGGCTTAAACATTATCATTATTCCAAAGATCACATCTAAACCTAAAAAACTCCATGTTATCCATTATTCAAATCTATCGATGTTTCATCTTTATGGTAACCCATTAACGAATTCTTATTTAAAAAAAACAAGGAACATGATTTCTGAGAGCTTTTTACGGCAATAAAATTAGCAGTGGTGATCTCACGGAGGATAATGAATAAGTTTAAAAAAACATTTAGGTTTTTTAGATTTTAGACGTTAAAATCCTCAGAGGGTAACCGGGTAATCATCATCTGTAAATATTATTTTTTGTGGCTTTACGAAGTGTTGGTAGAATATGATAAAGACGGTAGCCTACTCATCTGTTACCATATGTATAGTAGATATTTTAAAAAAAACTTACACTTTTAAAAGAAGCACACACTTTTGGACTTATCTTCATTGGCCTCGAATTTTGATCCCTTTCAAATGTACCTGCCGCACATATTCTAAACGATATTTTTTACTTACATACTATGGGACTACAGTAACAAAGTTCTTCGTGCTAAATTTATTCCAAACTTTATGCCATGATAGATAGAACAGCTATGAAAAAAATATAATAAACAATGAATTGGTGTTTGGTCTCGCAAATTGGTCCTCGATCATTTAGTAATAAAGTTTATAGCCTTACATTTAATAATGCCAATAAAATTCAAGGCCCACGTGGATATCCAATTAAAGTTTTGGGTGCTATAAATACTACGATTGCAATCAAACAATTTGCAAAATGTGCCATAAATACCGAAATTTGGATTTAACACGTCCTGCTGGGGGATCCGGTGTAATATCAGAATTACATAAGTAATAAATTAGCGATAGACTTGAGTATTGCAATAAAACTAGACTATGGATGATGAGATTAATGACCACATTTTAATAAAATACATATGTTTAAATGTTTTTGATATTTAAATATAATTTTCGAATTCCCTTTGTCAACAGAGGAAGGAGTACCAAACTTTCAGTAGTAGGAACCAATTGCCACCGAATTTAGCAGATCTGAAAACCAAGGTTCTCCTAACTTCTATAATCTATCTTCTTCCTCTTTACATTTCTCCAATTGCCCAAAGACACTCTCTAACTGGCTCCAGACAGTTGAAGCATTTTTTAGGTAATGACATAAAATGAATAAAGAAAAAACAGATAGTTCGCTTTGCCGAACATCTTATCTTTTTACAATAAATCTATTTGGTTAAATCCGTGAGATAAAATATGGTGATATTTATCTTCAAGGATGTGAAAAAGGAAACGAGTAATAAATTTAATGAGGTACAATTTGATTATTTAACTAACTAACTATTAGGCCATTTCTCGGCCGGGATATGCAGAGAGGTTAGATTCATTAGATTCACCTACTCATGTAGCTGTGCCTTATCGCACTGCATACGCTACCTACTTAGGTACTCGCAATGTTTAGTACTGCGCGCCTACTAACCACCTGCTGGAAAGAGCTCGGATTTGGGTCACATAATACACAGCGCTGCGCTGCAATATCGAGAAACTTCTAAAGTGTGAACGATTTCGCCTGCCGTTCTCGTACCAGGCTTGGCCCTATATAAGGGCTCGAGCAAGCCAAATCCAGCAGTCGTTCTTAATCAGTCTTCACTCAACGCAGTGCTCGCGCGGCAAGCGGCCGAGTAGCACAACTTCGCCATCTGCGGTTCGTGTCGGAATATTACTACGATTATCATCATTTTATCATCCTCGTGTTATTATCCCGACCAGCACGCACGGAGATATCACGATCCACCGATATCTCCTCTATCAACCGGAGGCCCATTTTCTCCTCACCTAGGAGACCCGCATACTGCCTCTAAAGACCGCCAAACAAACTCTGTCTCGGCATACACTTTCGTTGCTTCATTCGCATTCATATTTCGTCTCATACATACTCTTCTGTTATTCTGACTCTTGATATGTTCTGAATCAAATACTTATTCACTTGATCGTTCCATTGCTTTCTCGGGAGTTCTTTGTGCATCTGCTCTACATGCCAAAACCATCTAAGCATCCCATTCTTAATTTTATATTAATTCGTTGGTTTGGAGTTTAGATGTTCATAGTTCATATAAACGGTGGTTGTCACGCTGTCATCACGTATAAGATCCCTGATCAACTATAGAACCATCCCTCAGCAATAACCAAATCCTAATTGCAAAGACTACCTATCTCAACGTAGGTATATATACCACATCGTAGGTAGTTATGCATACTTGGAAGGGCGTCTTGAACATCGGTTGATTGATAGGTTATATTTATGAATGTTAAGTTCTGGGTTCAATTTCCAGATACGACCGTATCATTTGTTTCAAATTTTTGATTGAGAATCGCTAATACTGTCTTTAGTGATTAAATATCGTTTAGCTGTTCGGTTGGTTGGTTGGTTGTTTGTTGTTTGGTTGGTTGTTTGCTGAATGATTGCTTTGATTAAATAGTTTGTTGTTTGGTTTTTATGTTTTGCTGGTTGATTGGCTGATTGAACGCTTTGTTGTGAATAGTTTGTTGTTTGGTTGGTTGTTTTGCTGATTGATTGATTTGATTAAATAGTTTGTTGTTTTATTGGTTGTTTTGCTGATTGTTTTGCTGATTGATTGCTTTGGTTATATAGTTTGTTATTTGATGATTGATTGGCTGATTGATTGCTTTGATTAAATAGTTTGTTGTTTGGTTGGTTGTTTTGCTGATTGATTTATTTGATTAAATAGTTTGTTATTTTATTGGTTGTTTTGCTGATTGTTTTGCTGATTGATTGCTTTTATTACATAGTTTTTTGTTTAGTTGGTTGTTTTGATGATTGATTGCTTTGATTAAATAGTTTTTTGTTTTGCTGATTGATTGCTTTGATTAAATAGTTTGTTGTTTGGTTGGTTGTTTTGCTTATTGATTGCTTTGATTAAATAGTTTGTTGTTTGGTTGGTTATTTTGCTGATTGATTGGCTGATTGATTGCATTGATTAAATAGTTTGTTGTTCGGTTGGTTGTTTTGCTGATTGATTGACTGATTAATTGCTTTGATTAAATAGTTTGTTGTTTGGTTTATTGTTCTGTTTGTCGATTGGTTTGATCTTCGGTTGATTGTCCTGTTGGTTGATTGGTTTGGTTATTTGGTTAATTGCTATGTTGGTTAGTGATTGATAGTTCGGTTAATTGGTGGTCGGTCGGTCGGTTAGTTGGTTGATTGTTTAAGTGCATGGTTTGTTTGTTGGTTGGACTTACCAAAGAATGCCAGCAGAGCCGTCCTGTTCATCATGGAGCCCATGCCGTCCTGACCGCGCATGAAGATCTGCGAAAGTTTGCGCGGACTGGGCCTGTTCTGTCCCGCCATCATGTACACCCCGTCAGCATAGGCGGATGGTGTCTTGCGCGTCAGGTGATTTGCTGCAACAATAAAAAATATATTTAAAAATCGGCTCCAGAGATTAAAAGCAGCCCTGAAAACAATTCATTCGATGAAACACGTGCTGGCAAAACATTTTACTGATATTGATCCCGACCGTGGAGGAATCGCTTCTTTCCTATATGATCCCTACACATTTTTTTAGAAGATTATAATTTTTTTAAAACTAATAAATAAAAACAACGGTACCAACATGTCTGCTACGCAAAACACGATCGATAGTAAAACTGCAAGTTTTTTTGGCGCTGTTTCGATGAACTCACGATCGCATTGCGCATGCCACTCTAAACCTAACCTAACCTCATCTAACTCCAAAGCGTTCCTCTATGTTTTTAACCGCTCTAATTGGCCGATCCCACATATGAGGGCCTTAGATGCAAAAACGCCACTCTCCAAAAGTACTGTTTTCTGTAAATGACAAAAGACCGATCAAAGAATGCTTCGCATTTTTCGTGTGAATTTTTAGTAAAATCTTAAAAAGTATAATTCAAAGTGAAATATTATAATAAAAAAATTTGTAACAATGTGTTCATTGGTCATGTTGAATTTATTTTGAATTCAGGCTTTTGATTGGCTTTTGTGGAGAGTGGTTATTTTGATTGTTAATTGCTGTGGAGAGTGGTGATTTTCATCCAAACCCTATTTTCATTTTGATTTTTCCATGATTTGTGGTCGATTTTTCTAAGGATCTCAAAAACCATCTTGTAGCTACGGACATTGCGCATAGATTGACATTTATAACTCAATTTCATCATTTATGGAGAGTGGCGTTTTTGCTTTTAAGCCCCACATATGTTGGATCTGTTGGGTTTCATTAGTTTCAGAGGGGTATGTGTAATGTGATCGTGATCATGCAAGACTTTTCGCTAGACTGCAAATTGTTTTCGGATGTCTTTTTAATTAAGCAATAAGAGCTTTTCCGTAAGTATTTACTCAAATGATGTACAATTTGGAATAACGCTAGGTACCATAATTTCAAAAATAATATTAGATAATTACATATACTGGAATGCTTCATTAGTCATGCCTTTGTTTTACATTTGCCGCAGTCCGACTTCACTCCAAAAAAACGTCCTTGAAAAAAAATATACGTATCTATGCCTTGAGATTTTTTCAACCCGCTATCGACAGTTACGCGATTTTTTTTAACGTGTGGGTGTTTGTACGCGGTGGAATGGCGAACCAAACATCACAGAGTACTTTAAAAAGCCTGCCGATCATTAAAAAAAGGTTACGTTAAAAAAACTCCATTGGGTTCAGTCCAAAAACGGGCAACCTGTTTGATAGATTGCCCTATGATAACGGACCCGTCCGGACGGGTTGAAAAAAATAGGCGTCGTGTTGGAATGCTGTGTTTTTTCTATCGGTATTTTAAATGAATGTGCTCTGCAAAGCACTGCCTAACGCAATATGTCCAACAATTTGGGAGGCGGGAATGGGTACCGCCCCGGGAACCATTTATTGGAAAACCAACACCTCTGCCATAGGTCACACCAAATGGTTCGCTACGTTTGATGACTTAGCAGGGGTGCCCGGGTTCATGGGGTAAGGTATGTCTAGGTCTTGGCGGCGGATGATCTAGACACACTGAACCCCAGATTCCTACCCAACCCTCATACCCTTTTCCTTCCCAGAACTTCCTCTCCTTTCTTTCCTTAAAATACCTTCCACACAGCATCCCCAAAGATGGCATAGGCCGTGAGGGAAATTATTTTCCTCAGAGCCTCCTGTGTGGACCTAATGTAAAAAAAATAATAAATGTGGACTGTTGATATTTCGACATCTCAAAGGGGCATAGTTCTAACTAACAATTTTTTTCAAAAATGACCTTTGAATGTCAAATCATTCTTTTGCTCATTTCTGTAATCAAAATATGTTTCAGTATAACCTGGGTTGTATTTCCGTAGATACTTGGTTTTAAAGTTTCCATTTATTTTACAAGGTTCTAACTTCACTTTGAACCTTTTTCAATTTCCACTTTGTATCTGACAATTGATCGTTTTTACGAGGCACAGTTAGTTCGCACTTTAGTTGGATATGGTTCTAACTTAGCTTTACCATGTTCTGAGGCGTCAAAGTTGCAAAGACAATTTCTCATAATCTGACTAATTTTAAGGTTCAATCTTGTGTAAAGTATTTTAGTTTAACACATTTTATTTTTATTTATTTATTGATGCAATATTTTTACAATTTATAATAAAATTCAATAATGTTGGCCTCATTAGGTGGTTTACCCGTGCTGAGGCCTCCATTTTATCTACAAAAATTTTTACACAATACATTTAAAAATAAATGAAAAACATAAGATTAAGATAAATTAAACTTAAAAACTGAGATTTATATGTTTGTGGGTGATTGTGTTTTATATTGGTTTTGTGTGTTACTTTATGTTTTATTATTTATGCTATGAGATTTTGGTAATATTGTCTTTTTTGTTCTTTAATCCATTTTGTAATTTTGTGTCGGAATTTATTTTTGTTTTCCTCAATTCTATTTTCGAGTGTTAGACTGTTGAATGCTTTTATAGCGTGATATTGGTAGTGTCTTTGTCCAAAGCTTGTATTTATCGTCGGAGTTTTTGTGTTTTCTTTGTACGCTTGTCTGACTGGTCTGTTAGTGATATTTTGTGTTTGTTGAAATTTGTTTTTTTGGTAAAAAATTTAGTTAAGTAGTGTTTTAACGTATAATTGGCGTATGTCTAGTACGTCACAACAATTGAATATTTGGTCTGTATCAGTAAGTCTATGTTTTTTAAGTATTACCTTTAAGATCGCTTTCTGCTCAATTTCTATGTGTTCGATAGCCGAGTTTGTTACTCCTTCCCAAACAATTATTCCATATTCTATTATTGATTGACAAAGTGCAAAATGTATTGTTTTCATTTGTTTTATTTTGTACATATTTCTTATGTTAATGAAAATATGTATTGTTTTGAGGAAAGAAAACATTCAATTAGAACGTGGCCCTATATTGGAATGGCATTAGGGAAATCTAGTTAGAACCTAACGCAATGAATTATTGCCTATTGTTCTATCTGCACGTTTATATATGTTCTAAAGTGATAAATACATATACCGTTATATTTAAGTATTTTCCTTTAAAATCTGTAAAACTTAAATACTTTACAGAAGATTCAAATTCAAAATTAGAAATTGATGCATCGATTATGAACAAACTTTGACATCTCATATCTCAGAATAAAGTAGAGTGAAGTTAGAACTCTCTGGAAAGGTCTCTGGTCGATTTCGGAACTCATTACCGTGCCCACTGCGCTGATGAAATAATTTTCTAGCTTTTAAGTTTCGCGTTTTCTCTATTCTACAACATTGAGACAATACAATACGCCGGTTCACTCATTCCATTACTTCAAAAGACCCTCCACACAGCGTGTCCAAATAAAACATGAACATAATTAATAATTCAGAGCTTTCCCTCGGGGCCTCCAGTGTTGAGTTAACATTTTAAAGAAAATCCATAAATCAAATAAAGCCATGTAATTACGAATAGGTATATGCTTGTTTATTTACGGTAATACTCGTAAATCAGTATTAAAAGCCTTATGCATGTATTTATGTCTGAAATATCAGTTACTTTCTTTGCATGTAACCGTCGACCGATCCAAAAGATTGATGGATGCATGAAACTTTTGTATATAATGTACCTATCAAAAAATAAGCGAGCGCACGAAGAAAAATGTTATTCGAAAAAACGATCATTTTATTCGTAAAAACGGTTAAAAACGGGACTGAAGTTCTTATGAAAAAATTAACAGTGTTTCAATGTTTATTGGCGGGAAAATGTAAGAATAATTTGTTAGTATACGTACGAAATTACACATAATAACAAATTATTCTTACATATTACGTACGAAATTACATATACTAACAAATTATTCTTACATGTTCCCGCCAGTAAACATTGAAACCCTGTTAATTTGTTCGTAAGAACTTCAGTCCCGTTTTTAACTGTTTTTACTATTAAAATGATCGTTTTTTCGAATAACATTTTTCTCCGTGCGGGCGTAAATCCCGCCTAAGGTTTCATGCAATGATATTTTTTCTCTGTAGTATTAAAGCATTACTTCTCTAATAACACTTAACGCAATATTAATAATCTATTACTCTAGATCCTAGGTTATCTATGAAATTATTTTGTAGATTGTGGTGTCGATAATAAAACATTCCTAGAAGAGATGGTTGATTACATTGGACTATGTATTAGTCCAATGTTGGATTAATATTAGGAATCATTGAAAATTAAAAAATAATTATTAATTATTTTTCTTTGTGTGTAAACAAGGCTTTTCTCCATAAACAACAGTGAAAACATCAACATTTTTATGATTGGTTGTCTTATCATTACAGAAAAGAAAGCACGATGAAAATGAAAGATGCATAATTTAGTTAATAGGCTGAAATGATATTTAAATTAGATTACTGTTGCACTCAGAATATTAAGTTAAAATTACATGTATGCATTATGCATTATGTAGTATGCATACAATAAGGAAGAAGTTGCTAAGAATTATTTTTGGTGTGTTATGAAGTCTTGCTCCATCTTTAGCCAACGTTTCTGACAACATATCAGTGTTCAACATCATGGCACATGTGCTTTTTTCATTTTATAGATTCTTATTTTCCATGAAGTGGGAATCATTTAAATTACTGATAACTTATACTTAAAAGCTAATGCTCTTTATACAAATAGGTCGGCGTCATATGCGCCTCGCAATTTTTACCTCAAGTGGGTATTTTAAAAAAGTTACCTTGCTATTATAGACTTAACGAGTCATCCGTCGTAAGCCCGCCGGCTGGCGGGTGACAGCTGAGAGGTTATAAAATAAAATGCGATTTTAGTCCTTATGTATACATAAACTGTACAAGGACAAGGTCAGAATCGCTTGGGCCAATATCATTTCAGACTTTGCTTTTTATGAGAGCACTCTAGCTCCTCGGAATGCTCTGATAATAATGTTCTATGAAATACGGCCTGAACCTCTAACTGTAATCCGATATTCAAGAGGTTAAAGGCCTTATATTTTTTGGTAGGGAAAAAGTTTGTATTTTTCGGTAGGGATTAGTTTTTGTGCAGCCGTCAATTACCGGATATAATTCCAAGAACTATCGAGCCTAGCCCCGTCGTGTTGATTAACATTAACTGGATTTTTGTAAATTTTAATTGCATCCATAATTAATCCAAGCTCTATGCGTTTTGGGTATTCCTATGACTTCAGGAACAAATCCAAATTAAAGACCGGTTTCGGTAACTAGTGATTTAGCATTCTGCCGCGAAAGAGGACTCGATTTTCAATATAATTTCAAAACACGAAATTAAAATTATATTCATAAAACCGTTTGCCTTTTCGGTATTATTCAACATCAAAACATATAAAATATTTTTTTTAAATATTAAAGTTGAGAGTTACGTCTTCGACACGATAATTACAGCTGCTTTGGACCGTGGGAACCCGCGGAACGGGTTGAGTGAATAAAAGAGAAAAATTATCTTCATTTGTTTTGCTAATAAATCACCATCTCGGCCATTTATATTTCTGACACTGAGCTGCGTGAAATTTCCACACCGGCCACATTTCTTTTGCCTATAATAAATATATATGTCAGCGGCTCGTATCTTCGTATTTTATGGACCAACTACCAACATGAGTTTTGCTTTAAAAATATATTATGCAGGTACGTAGGTACATATTATGTTAATACTACTACTACCTAATATGTACATATAAACTTCATTTTTATAAGAAATTTTTGGTTTTTATACCTTAGAAGTAGGCATATTCTTATTTTCTTACGACAGGTTTACACGTACAAACTATCATGTTTTCATTTGCTTTTTACTTGCTTTTATGTGTCAAACGGTTAAGGTTAAATTATTGCTTTTACTATTCTATACTTATAATCTTTGCGTATATTATTTTTTTAAACTATGTAAAATGGCAGAGCGA
This sequence comes from Limnephilus auricula, assembly GCA_951813805.1. NCBI lineage: Eukaryota > Metazoa > Arthropoda > Insecta > Trichoptera > Limnephilidae > Limnephilus > Limnephilus auricula. Next base: position 27,183,571 of record OX638398.1, on the reverse strand, counting down.
ACGCCCTGGATTTAACGGGCCACGATAACTGGTCAAACGATCTAGTTATATTATGTTAACAATACCGCCAACAATTATTTCGTAAACTCTTTAATTCAAAGGCCTCATATTAAACACTATATTATTATGTCGTATTATACCATGTTACTGCTCTCACTGTCTACTATGTACATATAAACTTTACATTTCTTTATAGCTAAATTACGTTTGTTAATCTTAGGAGTAGGCAAATTCTTATTTTTGTAAAACAAGTTTATACCTACAAATAATCATCGTATGCATTACTAGTTACTTGCTGTTATAATATGTTAAATAGATTGATTATACTATGTATTACTACTGTAACTGTGAACTTACAATCTTATGAATATTTTTTATAACTATGTATGTAAAAGCCTAATAGGCGTATAAATAAATAAATAAATAAATATATATAAGTAAGTTCTATTATAGGTATGGGTAAAGGTCGGTCACAAAACACCAGGAATTTTGTTTATATATCAATATTTATTCATCAACGCTAGAAAACTAAAATTATCATGGCCTCCGTGGTCGAGGGGTAAGGCTCTCGATTTGGAATTCGGAGATGGCGGGTTCAAACCGTGGCGTGCTCAATAAATTTTATTTGATTAATTTTACGATTTAATTATCTAAAATAAAATGTTGTTGCGGCACGTTCCAAAGTATAAGATACTCTAAGTATCGACCTGCTGTGAGACCACCATTCAGAATTGAAACGTTGCTTGAAATGGCTTTAGCCATGTTTGGTGACCAGATCTGAATAGCCAGGTGCAACCTTAACTTCCTCTCCCTCATCTCCTTCCTCTCCCCACTCCTTCAGACTCAATACCATACTCCAATTGGGGATGTCATAATCTCACAGGCTCCAGAGGTTAGGAGCAGTTGAGACTCTTGTGCAGTATGCATATAAAAAATAAAAAGATTTTGTATGAAATTTTAAATTTGCTATGAAGATTCAAAATTTTTTGGGCACCGTAAAACACTCATTTATAATAAGGAAAGCGCTTTTAAACAAAACACAAGGAATTGTTTTTGGAATACCGCTCTAAATTTGATGGACTAATAATTTCTACATTCTACCATCGGGATTTACTACACACTAAACTCCTTACTCCTTATAAAAAGCTTAATATCACAATACCTTCCTATCCCTCAATACCAACCACAGTAACAATCGTTGTTCCCAACTTTTCGATCGATCAATTTGAGCCCCCGATCAGCTAAGGGATTTGTTTAGTAACGCTCTGTTCGCTTGTTGGTCAGATAGTTACGTTGGGAAGAGCGTATTTGTGCATTTGAGGAGTGTTGAGTAAAAAAGTTCGGCTCAACAGTTGACCAGTTGGATTGGGAACAACGGAGTTAAATTGTTTATACACAGACAATGAATTTAAATTTAAATCAATGACTTCGTTTGCAGACAATGAGAAAGTTACAAAAAGATCTGTTTCAAATATTTCAAAAGATGAAATTATTTTTAATAGAGATGTACATAATTACTATACCAGCAGTGTAAATAGAATTAGATTGCCACATTATGAGGAAATCCAAATCACAGAACTGCCTAATGTACAGAGGACTAAAGATGTATGATGTAATGCCTGAAAGTCTGAAGAATGGATTATTTGATGAATGAATTTGGGAGGCGGGAATGGGTACCGCCGCCCCGGGAACCATTTATTGGATAACCAACACCTCTGCCATAAGTCACCCCAAGTGGTTCGCTACGTTTGGTGACTTAGCAGGGGTGCCCGGGTTCATGGGGTTCATTGTCTAGGTCTTGGCGGCGGATGATCTAGACATATTGAACCCCAGATTCCTACCCAACCCTCATACCTTTTTCCTTCCCAGAACTTCCTCTCCTTCCTTTCCTTAAAAATACCCTCCACACAGCATCCCCAAAGGTGACATAGGCCCTGAGGGAAATTATTTTCCTCAGGGCCTCCGGTGTGGACCTAATGTAAAAAAAAAAAAAAAATTAAAAAGAAATTATTTTATTAAATTGATAAACTAATGTTTAAGACAAGATTTTTTATGCATAGCACAAAGGGTAACAATTATTATAAGCAATAATTATTAGCCTGAAACACTCATCAATATTGAAACCTCTCCCGAGAAAAGATATATGTCGCCGACGGGAATATTTGACGAGTTAAAGTATTTTCACCAACAAATGTAGATATAATGTCTCGACGCCACCTAGTGAGAGAGTTAGCACTTACATGCCTTTCTCGTATAAAAATAAAGTTGGTTGTTTGCAGGTGAAAAAATATAATAAGCGATAATTGTTGAATGAAACACTAGGTATATATTGAGTCATTTGGCGGGTAGGAGGTATACCGCCGTAGCTTAATGGTAGAGCTCCTGTCCGGCAAACAGAGGGGTGCGGGTTCGAGTCCCGTCGGCGACATATATCTTTTCTCGGGAGAGGTTTCAATATTGATGAGTGTTTCAGGCTAATAATTATTGCTTATAATAATTAAAAAGAAATGTTATGTTTATTGTAAAAATATTTAAAGTTATAAATGAAATATTATCTTGTATATATTAGTATGTATTCATGTAGTATAAAGTAACTCAATAAATAATAAACAAAATAAAAAATATATAACTTCTAATTAAATACAAATATTGTCATGTTTGGTCATAATAAAATCAAATACAATTGAAAAAGAATAATAATATTTCTTAATCGTTTTCCTGCGAACACGATTTAAAAAAGTTATCTTTAACGACTATTATTAACTTCCAATAACGATTCAAAATCATTCGAATAAATCTCGTAAATTATTCAGATTGCTTCCCCTTCTTCGCTATGTGGATATCTTAGAGATATAAGACAGCCTCGCATAGTAGATCTATTACATCACCGCATAAAGTGATGTGTTCAATCTTAACTTCTTACAGAGAGCAAACACCTGTCAGCCGTTTTGCTTTAGGCATTCACAGGGGATTACCACCTGCGCCTGAACTTAAATTTTCTAGACAAAACGATTAATAATGATGACAGCTTCAAATTGAACAGGTACCCTGTGCTAATCTTTATCATTATTTCAGATTTTTTACGATTAAGTCTTCCTTTGATTTTGTAATAATTGCATGGTCCTTGGGTTCGTCTCTGCAAACCTGGAGTCGTTTGTAAGGCGAGTCTTTGCTGACTTATTTTATTTCAAAACCAGGGTGTTTCTATTTTTTTTTTCTATTTTTTAAAAAGAAAGACAAACATTCCCGGGTTACGAATAACCCAACAACATTTGAAAATCTCCTACTACCACCACACTAAGCGGAAGATATTGCTTGTGTTGTGATGGAGGACTTAGCCAGCCGAGGGATCGAACACGGAACGCCTGGGTGGGAGCCAAACGCGATGCCCACACAACCACTGACCGGTCGTTGATTGTACAATAAGATTTTGGAGGTTATATTTGTAATGAAACACTTATGTTCTTGTACTGGTATATTGTTGATTACGTAACTTTCAAAAATCACCTAACTTTCCAGATAACTATACCAAAATTCCTACCACACTTCATTGAGTCCGATATTGCTTCGCAATGTTCCGTCATCCTTTTTGATGTTTTTATACCTGGGATTTTATGGTTGTGCGCCCCTTCATACTTTTGCACAGAGTAGGTAAATCACTGCGTCGTATCATGCACGCACACACTAGACTAGCTGTGTGAAACTTGGTACCTTACAGCGGTGATTATTTATAATAAATAAACAATACATAACACAGCATGTATGACGTACGAAGCAATGCAACAATTTCACAATATCTTTACCAAAGTAGCTCTAAATCAGGTACTATTTATTTGTATTCATAGTTTCTGTTTATATTCTATATTTATAGTTATTGTTTTTATATTTCAGCATGAGTTGTTTAAGACATGAGCGCGATGTATACTCGTATTGTCGTATAATATATTTTGTACTGAAAACATGTTTTAAATTAGTGAAAATAATCATGCTTATATCTATATGTAATATAAGTTCACACTTCTCAACACATTTCTATATCATTATATTGTAAATCTTATTGTTATTCCTCTATCTTGTTATCAGATACCTTGTTTACACTTTTCAACACTCCCAACTTACATACTTATCCCATACTCTGTAATTCTGAATATATTATTTGTTACCAGGTTAATTCGGTAAATCCGAATAGCTAATATACTAACAGATTACTTTTTTGCATAGTCACAAAAAAAAATGTATGTATCTTTTTTATATATTTCTTCATAACACAACTCAATTTAAAAAAAAATGAATTTTCTTGTTTTTATCTTTGTTTTTATTTTTGTTTGCAATTATGTACTTAAGGAATAATATGAACTAAACCTGTCAATTTGTCTGTCCTGGAACGGGAAACTTTCCTAGTTGGACAGGCAAAGCTTCCTAATGTGTAACTTGTACTTTCTTTTGTATCTATATATATAAATAAATAAATAAATAAATAAACGTATAAATTCAGATAAACTAGCAATAACGTGTAATGCTGCCTTTAAGAAATGGAAGGGACAAGTTTTAGAAGGGGATTGATAACAAAGGTTTCAGAATGATTGGACATATTTTGCTACTGGTAAAGTCATAGACAAAATGACCCAAAGAACCCAAAATGATACATAGAAGGAATACAAAAATATATGGAACAGCTCCTTAATAAAAAAAAAGCTTCGTTAAATATCATTTAGGTATCTATTAAATAATGGTAAACTTAAATTAAATGTGTCCATAGTTGAGGTGAATTTGTTTCCAAGTGTGTGAAAGCGAGGAATTCTGCATGTGGTAGTTAGTCCCGGAAATATTGTTGCAGAATAATATATTTTACCTAGTTGCTCGATTAGGTATCAGTTACAATCTATTTTTAAAATTTTACTGAGTATTTCAAACAAAATAAAAGTAAACAGTGTATAGGATAGATAGGTCAGGTGGCCTCAGGTCATAAAGTCAAGTCACGCACAAATGTCTGACTTTTGTTGTTGTTTTTTTTTTTTATTTTATAATAAATTATTTTTGCACGTCACATTACCGCATTGAAACATTGCTTCATTAACGTAGAAAGTAAATGATTTTGACAGTGGAGCTAAAAGACGATTATTAAAATTTACCCCTGGCAGCCCGATTTCATTAAAATTTTCACAGATTGTTATTATTACCGGTAGTGTTTAGATAGTAGTTTGAATGGTATAAAAAGTCGGGGACACCCGAGAAAGACCCAAAACTTTACTTCAAATCATTTATAAATCCGAGAACATACCCAAACGTAAGCCTGCAAGAAATATTAGTAAACATTATGTCCTAATAGTAATGAATATATACCAGTTACAATCTAATGTGTCATACATTGATTGATACGCAGTAATGAATAGGTACCAGTTACAATCTAATGGTCATACATTGATTGATACGTGGTAATGAATAGGTACCAGTTACAATCTAATGTGTCATACATTGATTGATACGTGGTAATGAATAGGTACCAGTTACAATCTATTGTGTCATACATTGATTGATACGCAGTAATGAATAGGTACCAGTTACAATCTAATGTGTCATACATTGATTGATACGTGGTAATGAATAGGTACCAGTTACAATCTAATGTGTCATACATTGATTGATACGTGGTAATGAATAGGTACCAGTTACAATCTATTGTGTCATACATTGATTGATACGCAGTAATGAATAGGTACCAGTTACAATCTAATGTGTCATACATTGATTGATACGTGGTAATGAATAGGTACCAGTTACAATCTAATGTGTCATACATTGATTGATACGTGGTAATGAATAGGTACCAGTTACAATCTATTGTGTCATACATTGATTGATACGCAGTAATGAATAGGTACCAGTTACAATCTAATGTGTCATACATTGATTGATACGCACTAATGAATAGGTACCAGTTACAATCTAATGGTCATACATTGATTGAAACGTGGTAATGAATAGGTACCAGTTACAATCTAAGGGTCATATATATTGATTGATACGTAAATTAATAATTTAAATAATTTTTGGAGCCATTCCTATGCGATTAAAATTTTATGATGCTTAGAATTATTTTTTCTATTGTTTCCACATAGGGCCAATGTCATCTTAGGGGGTGCTGTGTGGAGTATTTTTTATTAAGAAAAGGAAGGAGAGGACTTCTGAGAAGAAAAAGGTATGAGGGATAGGTAGGAATCTGGGGGTCAGTGTGTCCAGCAGTTTGAATCCCTCCATCTTCGGTGCAGGATGATTTTCCAACTGGATGGGTCAAAAGGCCTCCCTCAACCAGTCTCTCTCGAGCGGGCCCACCACGCAGCAGGTAGGCAGACGCATCCGCCGCCAAACCCCGGACAAACCAAAGTTAATTTAAAAAAAATTAATTTAATATTTGTGTATCATATGATGTGATTATTTAATGTTGGACTTTCATATTTATCAATCGATATTTATATAAGATTTTTAAGGCCATACAAGCAATAAACAGGTACTTAGTGTATTAGTTGTTGGCTTAAGTACACATGCAAAGTTTTAATGGCCTATTAGGTTAGGTCCACACCTGTTTGTTGGTCGTGGGCAAAGAAAGTAGTCAACTGGTCAGTGGCAATGGGCAGCGGGCGCCAATACGCGAAGAGAACGGGCTTCCTAAGACTCTGATTTTTATACTAACTTAAAGAAGCGTTTAGAAACGTAAGCTATAACTGTCTGCACATACAAAATTTATAATCCTTTTAATATCTTATTGATTGCACAGTAATAATGCTTACTTATTAATGCTTATTAACGCAGTATTAATGCTTTGTCAAAGCCTTTTAACTTACGGCATTTCGGCATGGGGGGGGAGCCGCCGACAAATATATTAAGCATATTTTTTATTAGAAAAACTCTCTTTTCAACTTTTGAAGGTTATTCCCATCAATGTAATATATCATTGAAGAAGAAGATAACAATAATAATCTAATTTTTTTAAATATGAAAATAAACAAGACACCGAAAAACAATAAAAGATAACGGTCGCAACTGGGGCTCGAACCCAGAACCTTACGTCTTACCGGGACATACACCTCTACCAATTGGGCTACTGCGATCTTATATGAGACTGTCGTAATTGCCAGTTGCGACCGTTATCTTTTATTATTTTTCGGTGTCTTGTTTATTTTCATATTTTAAAAAATTTGATTATTATTGTTATCTTCTTCTTCATTGATATATTACATTGATGGGAATAACCTTCAAAAGTTAAAAAGAGAGTTTTTCTAATAAAAAATATGAATATTTATTTAGACTTTTATAAAAAGTCAACAGATGTTCCATAAAAATAAAATCGGATATATTTATCCGAGACACTATCTAGGTAACAAATACATTCTTTGAATACTTGTTTCCAATAATAAAGGTAGCTGCCAATAATATGGAAAAAAAACATTAGTCGAAGATAATATTGTTAATTCTGAAATTTGAAATATGAAGTTGACAATTACGACAGTCTCATATAAGATCGCAGTAGCCCAATTGGTAGAGGTGTATGTCCCGGTAAGACTTAAGGTTCTGGGTTCGAGTCCCAGTTGCGACTGTTATCTTTTATTAGTTTTCTGTGTCTAGTTTGTGATGGCTTCAACACCACGTTCGAAAGGAAAAAAAAAGCATCTTCTTTATCGGAAGAGCTCATACAAATTTTTCCCACCTAAACGAAATTTCAAATCGACTACACTAGCGACCGCTATTGAAAAGGACAGAAAAATCACAATCTGAGAAGGGCTGAGGTAAATAAAGGTGATGACATAATGAAGGGCTCGAAGTTTTCAAATCGATACCACGTTTAAAATTTATCAATATTGAATGTAAGCCGACACTTCAGACCGTCCATAAATTTAAAATCCTAGAGCGTGTCGAAGAGAGTTTGTTTAGTAACAAAAAAAACTTACATGGTTTTGAGGAATAAATGGGGTAATTAAGCCCAAATTACCACTACAGAATACAGACGGAGTATTGATAAAACCAATTAAAATTAACGACGTATACAATCTATGAATTAGTGCTATAGATCGAGATTTTTCGAAAGGTAAACAACACACTCAGATTAAAAGTAAATAAGATTTTTACTTTTGGGTACACAAAAAAATGAAGTCAAACAGGTACGTACTAGACCATAGAGCTATTTGGAACGCATTAAGAAAATGAATTCTGAATTAATAAGGTGATATTAGTTATTACCAGACAAAGTTTTACGAATATTATATCTGATCATGAAAAGGGACGAAAGATAAAAAAAAATAGTTGCAAACATCTACGGACGCGGAAAATGAATTATTTGCACGAAACTGCAAGGAATGTGGTGAATCAAGTAAATGACAGAAACAATTTCATGTCACCATGAGAATTAAGCCGAAATACTACTGAATTCAATTTTACCTGCCGCAAATTTTAAACAAAAATAAATGGGAGAGTGCGAGAGTGATAATTATTTCAGATGTAAAGTCACAATTAGCCGAGATAATTTACCGATTATTAAGGAAAGACCGATTGCAGAATTCTAGAAAAAGTTTAAAGCAAAATCGCATCAAAAGGGTGAGTTACACTTATCGGCGGCCAGACAAAGAAATAATTAAAATGGACATATTTAATTTTGGAGAGAGAGAGTCATGAAAAATAACATATCAATGAAAGTTGAAATAGTCTGAACTCTCAATTATAAAACGCCCTAACGAAAGACGAGATGTACGTCCTGAGTCCACGCCTGGCACCTTTTTTTGGACAAGATATTCGAAGGGCTGGATACCATGTGGCGGTAGGCAGTAAGAGTCGAGTAAGAGTCGAGGGTCGAGGATCGAAGGAAGACGAGGCTATAGAGTGCTAGCAGTGATAAGATCGTTCGTATTTAACAAAACAATTGATCAAATATTATAAAAACGAGTGATAAGACATAATCCACCGAAGAATTAAAAAAGTCGTGATAAACAGTGACAAGTGTTTGTTAATGTTGGGAGAAAATATCCATCGTAATATTAAAGAATTTTTAAGGTTGTGACTTCGTGAGAAGCAATAGTTCGTGTACATAAATTAATTATTCGGCTTGTTAAAATACTCTATTGAAAATTAGCTGCAGTGAATGACAGTGCGCCGCGGGTGAATTAATTAAGTAATAAAATTAATTTGAATTATCAAAACCAAAATAATAATCAAAGTGAATGAAATACTTAACTTCAGTGAGTTAATAATAACATAACTTTGTGTTTTAAAAATAGAAGGGGTGTGCATCGCGCGAATTTTGATTTGAAATATAAAATTAGCGGAGCCAATAAAATTACGTACTAATGTCATCTTCAATCTTGTACACACAAAATAATAATATCAAAACAACATCAAAATAAATAACCTACATACAAATGTCACCTTCGATCTTCCGCGAGCATAATAATAATATAAAATAAACTATTGCTTGTTTTGAATCCCCCAATTTGAAATTGTTCAACGATAATAAACAATACCTACGCGCTTGTAGTTTCTTCAATATATCATATAATCAAGATAATACAAATATTCAAAATAATATCAACAAATACCTACGTATAAATGTCATCTTCGATAATATTGTTAACAAATAATAATAATTAATAACCTACGTATTTTCTTAAACTCAAATAAAAGTGTGACATAGAGTCATGGGTGTTACTACTTCTGAGGACTAAATTACCGAATCATAGTGACAGGAAGGTTCTTTCCTTATTATTTTTCCTCCACAGGTATTTAGTGCACTTAATCAGGCTTCGTTCAGGTGAGTGAAAAAACATTTTAATTAATTACAGGTCGTACATGGTCCCGATACCTGAGAGGATCTGCCCATCTACAAAACCAATGATAAAAGAAGTTATGTTCCAGGATATAATTGTGTTTTGAATATTATTCTCAATGTGTAATTACGAGATTTGTCCCAAATTAAATCTATTATCAATGTGGGTTCAACGAACTTATATTTTTTTGCGTGCTAGAAAGGACGAGACGAATGCGTATAAAAAAAGATCCCGGCCATAAATCGTAGCCGTACAGTCATCCAAATTAGAAGGTTTTTTTCTGAGGTATGCCGAGCCAAAGTGGAGTGACGGAAGCATCCATACCATACTGGATGTTGGTCCAAAAATGAAATTTGGAGAATTGAATTTAAACATTATAATTGTTTACTAACAACAATATTATCATGTCAAATTTCTTTCAGGCTTCCTTACAAAATATGAAATCAACATTATTTCGGTAATGTTTTCTCAATCAGACCCTTCCAAAATCCCGCTTGACCTGCGAAATATAGACTTCACGATTGGAGAATTTTTCACTACAACTGTTGCCGTGACCAAAGGAGAAAGTTTTACAAGTGGAAGATTTTCGAAACTAATAATAAATTGGAAATAATAAGCTTTTCGAAATTAAAAATAAATTGGAAAAAATAAATAACTTGAACTAAAATTGAAAAACCGAACCTAAAATGAATAGAGGAATTTGTCCCGCGTGTTCCGAGCGTATTTTAAACATAAACAGTAAGTTTAAATAAACATCGAATACGGGTCGACTCAATGCACAAAAAATGAGCTAACGAACGATAAGATCGTAGATTTATGGCTCTTGCGTTTAGGGTAGGTCGGAGACAAAAAAATATGGATCCTTGCCTTTAAAATTATTTGAACAGATGTTTAGAAAGAAAATAAATTATCAAATAGTCACTCAGAATAATAATAATGATAAAATTAATACATAAAAAATAAAAATAAAATAAAAACATAACTAATTAACCATCGCGCGTTTCCTCGCAGGGGTGGGCAGAGACGACAGATCTTGGCACACACTCTTTGCCTCATTCACATTCATACATCTTCTAATACACACATATTATTCCGACAAAATAAAAATAGATAAACAAAAAAAAATCAAAACCATAATAATAAATAAGCTAAACTGATTTGGGCGATTTGTATAGCGTCGGGTTTTGCAAAAAAATCAATACGGTACGAATTAAAAAAAAACATATCTGAAATCTGACTTTAACTACAGTCTAGACACAACATTATAAACGAGTTAGTCAAATAAAAATAAATGAGCAGAGACATTGTGCTATCCAACTTCCGATAAGTTTGAAGAATAAAAATAAAAATGAAGGAGAACTTTTTAGAGATCATTGTACGCGATAAATCTTATACATTTAAACATTGCTAAATGTTAAAAAAAAACGTAAATAATAAAAATATAAAACTAGGAAAAAATTAATTAGTAATTAAAGACAATTAAATCTAAAATCATACATGAAGTAATTACGCGTAAAATGTATTGCGTTCTCAAGTACACACCTACAAATAAAAAAATAGAGCATCCGGGGTAACCATCCATCATTGACGTTCAGTCTTGTTTAGAAACAGGTACCTAGTCAAGTAGATAAATGAACCCAACAAAAAAACATAGGAGGGACAGGTCCGAATTGGATAAAAATAAAAATAAAAAATAAAAACAAAAAAGTGAATAAATAAAAAAAACCGACATACAAGAGAAGAGGGAGTATAATCTTAGGGGGGGGGGAATACAATCTTAGGGGGGGGGAGTAGGACAGCAAGGGAGAGAGAAAGATTTGTACAAGTAGGAACGTACGAATAGTTCGCCGACGGAAAATGGAACTAGTTTCAACAAATAACACATGAAGTAAATGGGACGGAACCCTGCAAGATTTAATAGCAAGGATCAGGGGTACAGAACATTAGTAGAAAATAGAAGGAATTAAATGACCTATGGTGAGTTCTAATCCCATCGACTAACACTAGGAGGCGTGTTTACCGCTGGATTTAAAACTCTAGGGGGGCTGTGATGGCTTCAACACCACGTTCGAAAGGAAAAAAAAAGCATCTTCTTTATCGGAAGAGCTCATACAAATTTTTCCCACCTAAACGAAATTTCAAATCGACTACACTAGCGACCGCTATTGAAAAGGACAGAAAAATCACAATCTGAGAAGGGCTGAGGTAAATAAAGGTGATGACATAATGAAGGGCTCGAAGTTTTCAAATCGATACCACGTTTAAAATTTATCAATATTGAATGTAAGCCGACACTTCAGACCGTCCATAAATTTAAAATCCTAGAGCGTGTCGAAGAGAGTTTGTTTAGTAACAAAAAAAACTTACATGGTTTTGAGGAATAAATGGGGTAATTAAGCCCAAATTACCACTACAGAATACAGACGGAGTATTGATAAAACCAATTAAAATTAACGACGTATACAATCTATGAATTAGTGCTATAGATCGAGATTTTTCGAAAGGTAAACAACACACTCAGATTAAAAGTAAATAAGATTTTTACTTTTGGGTACACAAAAAAATGAAGTCAAACAGGTACGTACTAGACCATAGAGCTATTTGGAACGCATTAAGAAAATGAATTCTGAATTAATAAGGTGATATTAGTTATTACCAGACAAAGTTTTACGAATATTATATCTGATCATGAAAAGGGACGAAAGATAAAAAAAAATAGTTGCAAACATCTACGGACGCGGAAAATGAATTATTTGCACGAAACTGCAAGGAATGTGGTGAATCAAGTAAATGACAGAAACAATTTCATGTCACCATGAGAATTAAGCCGAAATACTACTGAATTCAATTTTACCTGCCGCAAATTTTAAACAAAAATAAATGGGAGAGTGCGAGAGTGATAATTATTTCAGATGTAAAGTCACAATTAGCCGAGATAATTTACCGATTATTAAGGAAAGACCGATTGCAGAATTCTAGAAAAAGTTTAAAGCAAAATCGCATCAAAAGGGTGAGTTACACTTATCGGCGGCCAGACAAAGAAATAATTAAAATGGACATATTTAATTTTGGAGAGAGAGAGTCATGAAAAATAACATATCAATGAAAGTTGAAATAGTCTGAACTCTCAATTATAAAACGCCCTAACGAAAGACGAGATGTACGTCCTGAGTCCACGCCTGGCACCTTTTTTTGGACAAGATATTCGAAGGGCTGGATACCATGTGGCGGTAGGCAGTAAGAGTCGAGTAAGAGTCGAGGGTCGAGGATCGAAGGAAGACGAGGCTATAGAGTGCTAGCAGTGATAAGATCGTTCGTATTTAACAAAACAATTGATCAAATATTATAAAAACGAGTGATAAGACATAATCCACCGAAGAATTAAAAAAGTCGTGATAAACAGTGACAAGTGTTTGTTAATGTTGGGAGAAAATATCCATCGTAATATTAAAGAATTTTTAAGGTTGTGACTTCGTGAGAAGCAATAGTTCGTGTACATAAATTAATTATTCGGCTTGTTAAAATACTCTATTGAAAATTAGCTGCAGTGAATGACAGTGCGCCGCGGGTGAATTAATTAAGTAATAAAATTAATTTGAATTATCAAAACCAAAATAATAATCAAAGTGAATGAAATACTTAACTTCAGTGAGTTAATAATAACATAACTTTGTGTTTTAAAAATAGAAGGGGTGTGCATCGCGCGAATTTTGATTTGAAATATAAAATTAGCGGAGCCAATAAAATTACGTACTAATGTCATCTTCAATCTTGTACACACAAAATAATAATATCAAAACAACATCAAAATAAATAACCTACATACAAATGTCACCTTCGATCTTCCGCGAGCATAATAATAATATAAAATAAACTATTGCTTGTTTTGAATCCCCCAATTTGAAATTGTTCAACGATAATAAACAATACCTACGCGCTTGTAGTTTCTTCAATATATCATATAATCAAGATAATACAAATATTCAAAATAATATCAACAAATACCTACGTATAAATGTCATCTTCGATAATATTGTTAACAAATAATAATAATTAATAACCTACGTATTTTCTTAAACTCAAATAAAAGTGTGACATAGAGTCATGGGTGTTACTACTTCTGAGGACTAAATTACCGAATCATAGTGACAGGAAGGTTCTTTCCTTATTATTTTTCCTCCACAGGTATTTAGTGCACTTAATCAGGCTTCGTTCAGGTGAGTGAAAAAACATTTTAATTAATTACAGGTCGTACATGGTCCCGATACCTGAGAGGATCTGCCCATCTACAAAACCAATGATAAAAGAAGTTATGTTCCAGGATATAATTGTGTTTTGAATATTATTCTCAATGTGTAATTACGAGATTTGTCCCAAATTAAATCTATTATCAATGTGGGTTCAACGAACTTATATTTTTTTGCGTGCTAGAAAGGACGAGACGAATGCGTATAAAAAAAGATCCCGGCCATAAATCGTAGCCGTACAGTCATCCAAATTAGAAGGTTTTTTTCTGAGGTATGCCGAGCCAAAGTGGAGTGACGGAAGCATCCATACCATACTGGATGTTGGTCCAAAAATGAAATTTGGAGAATTGAATTTAAACATTATAATTGTTTACTAACAACAATATTATCATGTCAAATTTCTTTCAGGCTTCCTTACAAAATATGAAATCAACATTATTTCGGTAATGTTTTCTCAATCAGACCCTTCCAAAATCCCGCTTGACCTGCGAAATATAGACTTCACGATTGGGGAATGCAATAGCGTTCACTGAAATTATATCCCCACAAGATATGAGACAAAGAGGGCTTTTTTTCTTACGCTATCATGCGATAGGGGATGTCAACGTAAACTTAGCATTCACGCGGGGTACTGAAAGTTAATCCCTTTCGCGGGGTCATGCAGAGTGAAAAGGCATGAAAGACAGAATAAAAAGAAAATGCCACTTGGAATGGTAGGGTATGATTCGCTGACGGAGGCGTTTCGACCGAAGGTATCCCAAGTTTTGCGAAGTTATGTGGAGGTGACGTCGGCGTGGTATTCCGTGAGAATAAGTCTGTAGCACTATTGCATACTACCAGTAGTGTCGACCTGAAAGCAAACATAGTTTTTACAAGGTAGAAGTTATGTCAGCTCTTGGAGGCGAGGAACGCAAGCCAATGATTATCCTCGTAGGAGACGAAAGGATCATCTCAAACGGCTCCGTACGCACTCAACGCGAGTAGAATCATGATAAGGGAAGAAATGGACATACCCCTTCTAGAATCAGTCGAGTTAAAATCAAATCTGGAGGATAGGAAGTCGGAATAATACTGGAAGTGACATGAGGACTCTGCGCGCTTTCATCTGGCGTGAAGGGACCCTTTCGTAGCAATGAAGTTCATGCAAGAGAACAAAATCAGGACTTAAGGACCATCCTAGCAAACGTAATGATTGAGTCTTTGTCCGGAATGTTGGTCACCAGTATCTATTTGGTTAGAGGAGGAGCCGACTTATTCAGGAAACAACATTTCCCAGATCCTCCTATCACCCCTCCTCCCCTTCCTCTTCCCCAGTACATGTAGTGTTTACTAATAACAATTATAACTTGACCATTTAGGTGCAGTACGACGACAATGAGAGCTTCGCAAGGATCCTGGCATGCATGTCATAATTCACACTGTCCATGTCATGTTAATATAATCCAATGTAAATCTAGACAGGAAAAATCGGGTAAGAAAAAAACTACGACGTTGAATTTTATAAACCGACTGACAATTCACTGTAGGATTAGCGCCAATGACACTCCATTCAAGTTGAGAAAAGGCGGGTAATACGAGTATAGGTTTGAAAATAAAATAAAACAATCTAAAAAACGGGGTCAGTTTATCAAACGAGATTCTTTCACACTTTACTCCAAAAGAATTTGAGGTTACCACACACACTACATTATTTCCTCTACATGTGTATGTGTATTAATTTACACATTCAAATGTAATTACCGAATCAAAAAATCACACAACGTGGTGAATAGGAATAATGTACAATAAAATCTTAAATCTTATTTACTGTGAGAAAATCGCAGGGGTTTAAGGAAAAGTTAGGTGTAGCTAGATACAAGGGTATATTGATCGAAGGCCAAAAGATAAGGGTAGCGTAGCCAGTAGATCCCGACAGCTAATGTTAAAGGGAAAGAATAGAAAAACCAAGGATAGACGACTACGGATCAGTACAACGGGTGCCGGGTAGCCCCACAGGTACATTACAGGAGGTCCCGAGACCCATAGAAGTTAGTAAGGCCAGGGGTAGGTTCACTACAACTGGTGCCGGGTAGCCCAGGAGGGTGGATCGTCACAAATTAGTATCCGCGGCGGGTAGGGTGTCGAGACGGATCACTACAAGTTTATTTTCATATTTTAAAAAATTAGATTATTATTGTTATCTTCTTCTTCAATGAAATATATTAAGCCACTGAATACAACCCACAAAACATTAATTAGGATCGTGCTAAAAAAAACCTTCTCTGCACCCAACGGAAAACCTCCTTATTACACATAAAATATTAGGAAACTATACATTAAAAAGATAATTCATAATATTTGCATAAAATCTTCACCATCCCACATAACTCACCCACAAAATACAAGAGCAAAATCACACAATCAATTCCAAGTGCCGAAAATTAAATCAACTTTTGCCAAAAAGCACGAATCCTAATATTCAACACCTTCTTAAAAGAAACCACTTACTCCATCACTCATAAAAATCTAAAATGGCTATATAAACAATGCAACATTTGGCTACTACACAAAAAAAGAGAATGCATCACCAAGTTAATGCTAATCTCTTCCTAATCGATTATTTCTCGTCCTTTATTTACAAATGTTTTATTTCCAATTATAGAGATTTATTCTTTCTTCTTATTGATTTATTATTCTTGATTAATACAACTTGTATTTTCATGTTTATTTTCTGACTATTTTCCTTTACACCTTTTATCTTTTTTAATGTTCTAATTATTACCCGTCTCAGTACAGACAACGTCTAGTGAGGCGGGTAACTTACTTGTTATAAAATACGATATTACCCTAAGAGTATGGATATTAGAGAGACGACATGTAAAGTGTGCCCGCGCGCTCCAAGTGTGCCTTTTCGAGAATTCTACCCACACGGCTGACATTGGCTGTCACCATGTAAAATGGCTGCTGTCGGAACGTATTAAACGGCCAAAAACCAGCAGCCAATGTAAGCCGTTTGAGTAAAATTCTCGAAAAGGCACACTTGGAGCGCGCGGGCACACTTCACATGCCGTCTCTCTAATATCCATACTCTTAGATATTACCTTAATAAACGCTCGGGTTGCCGGCAATGAAATTGAAATTGAATTGAAATGTTTAAATATTAAATTAATAATCATTATATCATTACTTTATATTGCGTTACTAAGCGATATCTTTCTTCAAGTGCAATTAACTAATAATCTAACTCAGGGGTTCCCAACCTTATCTCACCCACCGCCCACTTTTCAACAATATTTTTCACGAATGTGAAATTTTTTCAGGCTTTTAATTAAAGGAAGATGGTCAATATTATGAAGATACGACAATTTATATTTCATGATAAGTGTTATATTAGACAATGTTTAAATAAAAATGATAAAATTAAAGAAAATGAAATGGTAGATATACACGGAGAAAAATGTTATTCTAAAATATGATAATATTAGTCGTAAAAAAGGTTAAAACGGGACTGAAGTTCTTACGAACAAATTAACAGTGTTTCAATGTTTATTGGCGGGAACATGTAAGAATAATTTGTTGATATACGTACAAAATTACATAGGTACACCAACAAATTATTATCACATGTTACCGCCAATAAACATTGAAATCCTGTTAACTTGTTCGTAAGAACTTCAGTCCCGTATTTAACCGTTTTTACGAATAATGTGATCGTATTCTAGAATAACATTTTTTTCCGTGTGGCTATTTCCTTATTATCTTATGTTTATTTATTAATTTTTCAACGCCCTTATGAGCTTTTACATGATAAGTGTTAAATTACACAATGTTTAAATAAAAAGGATAAACTTTAAGAAATTAACATTATATAAATGATAGATATATGGGTAAATTTAAGTGACAATAATATATTATAAAAAAAATAAACATAAATGTAATTGTACCTATAGTTATGTAAGTAGGTTTGTTGAATTTTTAAACTTTTATTCTCAGCCGCTGGTCAATGGCTCTTAAGGTGATGTAATCAAGTGATATTGGTTTAAAAATTAGATCGCTTACAAATATTTTAAATGCTATTATTAAATACTAATAAGTAGAACACACATTATTTGGCTTTGAAATAATCGAGCATCGAATCGAACACACATTATAGGACTTTTTTAATAAGTATCATGCCTATAAAAAAAGTGTTTAATATCAAAATGTCCGACTTAAAAACCCCTTTTCGGTTACGGTGATATTGTATAATGTGAAAAATTAAATTGTTTTAAAAATTATCGTACAACATTTAAATATTTATGCCTAAGCTTCGTGAAATAATATAAAACATGGTGTTGGCGATGTTTTTTTTCGTGAATAAATCAAAACAAGCGGCTGGTGTTAAACGGGAATTTAAACCTTATCATCATTTACATAAGGAGTGTAATTGTTAGCGGCCTAATCCCGAATTTTATACGACGTGGTGCATCACCTTAGTTCTTGCAACATTTAATCTAAGACTAATATTAGTGTTTCAAGACATTTTAACTGCCTTTGATACGATATTTTACCAAAAGGCACCATAAAAATGAATAATAATATTATTTTTGGTAAGTGCACTAGAAGTACCTACTAATAAGTGCAGATTTTGTATTTTTTAATTTACATGGAATGAATTAAAAATTCCTGAAACTGATTCAAAATAACGTCTATATTCAAACTGCATAATATATACTGTGCCAAAAACACCACTAAAGGACAGTCGCAGTTCTGTTTTAAGAGAATTCTTCAACAAGTTACATTACAAGTCGTCGAAAGAGTTGGTAGCATTAAGCAAGGAGCTGATAACATAATTCTGTCTTCTTGTCCGCCTCAATGTTGACGCCCGCCGCAGGTGTGACTTCGTTATTATTTATAATCGATGGAGATGTCAATTATATCGGCAGAAAGGGATTGACGTACATAACGCTGGCGATAAAGCTGTAAAGTGGTTGAACCAGAGAGAAAGGAGCCTATATTTGTACGCAGCGTGCATAAACTATTTTATATGCACTGTATTATTGAAACATGAAGCTTTTTCTTTGCATGAGACAATAATAATCAGTTAAAAATGTCTACAAACTTGCGTATCTTCTATGTAGATCCACGAAAAACGGTGCCATGAAAACTATACTTTTAGAAACGCCTGCGCGGGCTTTTTCATACAAAACTTAATTTTAAAATTTGGGACCAAAATATACAACCTATTTGAATAATTATTAATTAATCAAAAGATATAGCAGATAAGTCTACGTACGGATGTATGCTATTTCATTTATTTATGTTTCAAATTATAATATATGGGCCGTTGAAGAATTCAATATTGCGTGATTTATTGGCAACCTTGGCATTTTTTGAGTTTAATATAATGAAAAATAAATAAAGAATCGTTAAAAAAAACTTATTAAATTTTAATTTATATACCTACGACAAATTTGTACACCAACGTAAATCGGTTATGTGTAATTTAAATTTATGCCCATCAAATCGCTTTTTTAATTGTTTTATTTTTTAAGATTTCATCATATATCTATAATAAATAGAGCAATTTTTTTTCCAATTAACTTACAAGTAATTGCCAGAGTTACCTCTAAAATCATGAAAAATTGATTTTTTTCGCCGTAAGTAAAGATAACAAAATAAAATAAAGGACGACTCTATAGATCTGTGAATTATTACATTATTGGCATTACATGCATCCTGCAGGCATCACTCTGTGGAACAGTAGATTACCTTTTTTCGTTGTTTGTTGATGTCAACATCGACGGATCTGCCGGATCTGCCCTGATCATGGACACTGCAACGCTGTCCAAAATGTCGGCTAAAGAAGGAGGTAGCACAACACGGCATAACACCCCAAAAACAAACAACGAAAATGCTTTTGGCCGTGAAAATCTAAAAACGTATCTAGTAGATTACCTTGTCCAAAATAGAGTCCGCGATCTATTTTCATATATTTTACAACCAAGAAACCGGTGTAATAATCTAAATCTAAATATTTTTTCTTGTATGTTTAATGACATTATCATTTTAATTAAAAAACATTTTATATATTAACATTTTCTGTCTGCTGCGTAATAAAATTATTATTCCGCGTGACGGCTGTTTCGCCTTTCGAAGGCATTATCCGTGGTGAGGCCACATACAGACGACATATTTATATTATTTTTATGTAGGTAGATACCTACTTATAATGAAAAAAAATTGGCAAATTGTTATAATTTTTATTTCCAATGATCCTTTTAATTTATGTATAATTAAGGAAAATGTTACACGGCCAGTTACCCAGCTAATTTTCCCTACTTATGTATGTGTTATATTAATTAACTTTTTATTTTTTTAAATTTATTTTTTTTTATTTTTTATTAATATTATAAAATAATTAGTATTTTTCTAAAAATTAAACTTGATAACAATAAATAAATATTCGTAAATATAATGTCCCAGGCAGTCCAGAATTGGTTGTTATGTCAAGTAATAACGAAACACACAAAACACTTATTCATATATTATATAACATGATCATATGATCATATTTGAAGGCAATCGAACTCACGAACTCTTTGTCCAAAAGAAAAACACATTAACCTTAACAGGAACAAAAACTAATTTAATAACTACATAATAACAATTAGTTAAAAAGGCCCATTATAATTTAAAGTAAACATTTAAAACAATTTCACAAAAATAAAGCGTACAGTGTGTTTATAATTTAAAGTAAACTTTTAAAGCAATTTCACACAAATAAAGCGTACAGTGTGTTATGCATAAATTTATCGATTTCCTTCACCAGGTGGCATAGGGTGAGCTTACATAATTGATATGTAACCTGTTACAATCGGTCCAAGTACGGAAAATTCTTATATAATTTGTATCCCGTCAATAATTATTCGTACTTACACACAAGCCATAAAAATAAGATTAACGATCAATCGAAAAACCAACTGGTTTAGCACCATAGTATATACTTATTTTAGTTTATTTTGTCACGAATTAATTATAAATAATTCAGTACTATTTTTATGTCAAAAAATGGTTTTACTGCCTCTTGAAATGCGTCATACGAGAAAAGATGGCATTCTAATTTCTGTTTGAAATAGATTTTTTTTTTTGAGAAAAGAATTTAAATCACATGCAATTATCACTAAATATTGTGAATATTGCTTTCGTCGGGTCGAGTTGGAATCCTAATTTATTTAATAACTAGCTTCTGCCCCCGACCTCGTCTGCGTAGGATTAGTACTTCGAGTAATATATTTTCTTTTCCTAGGTCCCATCTACGTTTACACCAACATTTTGCGTGAAAGAGTAACAAACACACATACATCCATGCAAACTTTCGCGTTCATAATATTAGTAAGATGATATCAATAAATAATGTGAGAGGTACCCTTCGCGTGGAATTTAAAGCCGCGGCATTCCGAATTTCTCACATAGAACATATTTCTCCTAAATACTTTAAGTTTTTATGTTACGAAAAAAATATATGTTATTTTTGAAGATAATATCTATACATTTGCCACATCGAAATGGTAATTATATGAAATTCCTTCAGGAGAAAAAAATCCAAAGTATGGTCCGAAAATTATTATAAGCACGTTTTTTCTGTTATTTTACAAGGAATATGTATAAAAAAATGTGTCGCAGTGTTTCTTTACATGCTATTTAAGACATTTCCCGTGAGATTTTTGCTCTGTTTAAAGTCGTATTTTGTTGAACATTTTCATAATTTTCGCTGGAATATTATCGTTTTCAATATTAGCGCGTTTCCTCTAACATTTGTATTTTCGTATCTCCCCTTCTTTTTCTTTTTGAGCGCCTACTACCGGGCCTTAGGGGCCGTTCTTAGAAGGAAGATATCGCATACAGGTAATGCCACTTTTATATGCATTTAAATACAATTTTATATACAAATTGCACCACGGGCCGCATTGACAACCTAAAATTTAAAAGGGCTGATTTAGACAATATAGAATTACAATTATGAGACGTTTACGCCGCAAAGTATATTCCTTTCAATACTATAAGTGTAGAATGCCCGCTTAGTTTTGGTCTATTTACACGCGCTTTATATACCTACATAAATCTTAACAACTAATAAACCATTAGGTTAAGCCAGCTTGTCATATGAAAAAAAAATATACGATAAATTTTATGACAGGATTTTAATTCTATTTTTTTTTTAATAATATGTAATAATATATTTTAATAATCTGTGGTTTAATCATAAATAATTTGTGGTAAAGATTGATTGATTTTATTTATAGCTTCGCTAACGTTCTACGAAGTGCGATATTTTATCAATTATCATTCAACTCATTATTTAAAATGAAAAATAGGTTAGCACTCATTCGGTGTAAGGATACATTAGGGACCATTTGAGGTCAATAAACTAAAATAATGGCAAAAAATCATCACGATCTGTGAGATCAGATTGCTATAATTTCGATCAATTTATTGTAGCTCCACGTAATAATTTCGCCAGGAGTGTTTTTCATTTTATAAAGTTTTACGGTTCATATGTAATCATTCTTATTCCCACGTCGTTAGCTTGTGCTAAAAAAATTAACAACGAGCACGATAAGAAATTATTCAAACATATTACCTAAAAAAAGATAACAGATTTATAAATAACTGTGCCCAAGTGTAGATAAAATGAAGTGTATTTTTTACAATTTCTTCTTCTGTTTTTGGGGCTTTGTGTTAATATCTGGCCAGATGTGGATTGTGCCAAAACCGGGTGGTTTATTTTTATACATCAAGTGATGTTAGCTAAGTTATTTAATGTTCATTTTTATTGTATTTTTTAAGTTTAATTTTTAGAACTTAAATTAATTTTAAATTATTTTCTTTTCAAATAATATGTATTACTATTATTTGATAATGACAGCTTGATAATGACTGTTTGATAATGACAGTTTGATAGTGACAGTTTAAAAATGACAGTTTAAAAATGACAGTTTGATAACGACAATTTGATAATTACAGTTTGATAATGGCAGTTTGATATTGACAATTTGATATTGGCAGTTTGATAATGACAGTTTAAAAATGACTGTTTGATAGTGAAAGTTTGATAATAACAGTGTGATAATGACCGTTTGATAATGACAGTTTGACAGTGACAGTTTAAAAATGACTGTTTGATGGATTCAGTTTGATAATGACAGTTTGATAATAATGGTTGTAATATTGACAGCCTGATAATGCCTTCAGAAGTGAGGCAGCTGTCACGCGTCATAATAATTATCTAACAAATTTTTTCGAACCAAATATTTTTTAATAAAATAGCAATACTTTTTAAAATATTTAAAATAAATTAAACCCTCAATTAATTATAGTGAAGGTAACATAAAAATGTTCAATTACAAAGCACCCATTTTTCCAACTTTGCCTAAGCTTAAGACTATTTTCACTATATTTTAGGACAATGTTCTATCTTCTAAGTCCTTCATCACCGCACCAGCGGCATTTATCACTTGATTATGGAATAATCTGGAATTGTATTTGTTTTTTTTATAATAAAAAAATGAGGAACTTGTACTGAACGACTAAATACTATATATTGCATCATCCAAAGATTAAAATTGCACGAATGCCAAAATACATTAAAGTTAAGCCTGTAGCTAATCGCGCGTACATCAAATTGACTGAAGCAATTCGTTACTTCTGTCAGCGCGCATCCTTTTCATTACAACTTCGCATTCACAAAAAGTGTAACGAACTAATCTAATTCTCTGTTTCCATACCATTATTTCCACTATGTAGGCCATTTCTCCTGTGATCGATATCTCACCATTAGTCTAAAAGACTCGAATTCGTCACATAGACTTTCAAAGAACTGTTTGCATTTTTTGCAACATCCAAATGGTAATTATTTGAAAGATAGATTTGAATGTTTCAATTTGAGCTGTTTATATTTTTTTAAATTTTATTTTAGTTATTTGAACATGAAAGTTTTTAAATTACTAATTTATTATAACTTATATACTATCACATTTTTCTTGTTAATTGGGATTCTGTCAAACTCTCTTGAATTTACTAATTCAAGTAGATTTTACGGTTTCCGGCAGCGTATTATAATATTTCTTCCATTTGTAGAGAAAACTTTTTTGCGTATTGGCTTGGTCCTTTTTTGGTAGACTGATTTCATTACACGTCCTTATATTATGTCTGTGAATGTCCTTCTTGTGACATAATTTAGTTTGAAAAGTATTTTGGTAACAGCATAATTCCTAACTATAAAAGCATTACATTGAAAAATTTTACTTAAAATGTCGTTTTTTGGACAAAACTACTTTCCGTCTTTTTGACAACTTTAAGATAATTGGTAGAAAAAGATTTTTGGTGTTTGCTGTAATTTTTTACTAAAATATACTTCAAACTTAAATATTTACAACAAGGAAGCAGTCCCTTCATACATACTGTGAATAATGCGCTTCTCTTCCTTTCAAGGCTTATAATAATAATTATTATTTATTTATTCCGAATTTAAAAAAAAAAAGATTTGAGCTAATTTTTTTCTAGCTGTAAACATCAATAGATACCGCAATTAAGCTTCACCGTCCCAATCTCAGAGACTAACAACAACAAAACGCGGCGCGCGGTGCGAGTCGATATGTTATACCCACATTATAATAACATTTTCAATGTTCGAATGCCGCCTAATCACACCAATGCACACCAATACCAGCAACAGTGGATTCTCTGATTCGTTCCGTATCCACAAAGCTGGAAGAAGTTTGATATTCGCGCATGCGCATTGAGTCCTGCGTGCCTAAGCTTGCTTGAGCCGGATACGTTTTTGATAAGGGCATCCAACGCACAGAAAACGACTGTACAGAATAGCATAGCCGAAGCGGATTATTTGCGCGATCATTTTTGACAATTTGGCTTCAATAACTGAAACCGAAACTACAGTACACATTATGTGTACTGTACATATTATGTAAATGTAAAGCGTAAAGGATTTATAGAGCTAATTTGATATAGGTACTATTTTTATTTGTTGTTGCACCTTGTTCGTGGTAGTCTGTAGGTTTTTATATTTGATAGTAGGTATATACTTCAGCATCCCTTATACAAAAAGTCACCGACCGCCACTGCAAGGAAGCTTTTAGTGCACTCAATAAATACGGAAAGTTCGAAGTTAACTTACTTAAAATGAATATACTTTAATTTTATTTAACTTCGTACAATTTTATCCTCATAAATAACTCACTCACTGAAATTAACCGTAAAGTATCTGACTTTGCTTATGCATATGTTTATACTCGAATCTTCCTTTCGGGGCATGAATGAACAAATTAATATTTAAATTAACATGGCAGGTAGATGCAATATATGCATGTTTCATTTTGCGTGAAAATACTCGTACCTGTATGTTATTTAATCGAGCGACCTGAGACACAATAATTGGCCATTATTCTGTTACCGATACCGGAGACCTTTATTACTAAGTGACATTCAAGTAGCAAAGGACATGAAATAATATATACTAAGTGGCCATTTTTGAAAGCTTCATAAGTGATTTCACTCCTTAAATTATTTTATGGCTTGTTAAAATATAATGTTCTCGTAAAAGGTGCAACACTCACGCATACCTACCCATCAAGAGCATATTATAGTTTTTTTTATCATTGCCTTGAATTTAGGCACTCCATTTTAAAAGCATTTAAAATCATTTTACAACTGTGATAATAAAACGCTTTTTAAGTAGGTTTCACGCTGATTTTAACTTCATCAATCAAGTTTTGTAAAAGGTCATCTTTCGCAAGTAACTTTACGTTATTCAATTAAACAAAACATGATTGATTACAGTTTTTTTTGATTCAATTAAAATCTTTCCATACAGGTAGTATCATATTATTTGCACACTACGAACATTGATATAGTTATCTGACTAGTATTAGAAAAAAAACGTACATTGATGGTTATTTGCTAAGTAAATATATTAATCATTTCTTAAAAAACTTAATCTATAATTCCATACGTACGCAACTCGATCTTATTTTAACGTAATTAATAGAAAGTATTATTAAGTTTCGAATGAAATGAACGTGGTATTCTGATAAAGTTGTTTGATTAACAAAACCTGTTCTGATTTGAATATGAATACTGAAATGTCTTTATGAATCAGGTATTTGGATCAAACATCAGTTTCGTGATAAGCCCCTAGAGTGTGACAGCCTGACATGACATCTAAATCCTTTATTCACGAGAAGTACGAGGCACGCCTCGCACATAGTAACAACTTCACATGGCCTGAATATATTATGTACTTATTATATAAATAATAGAATTGTATAGTATATTATATTATATAGTATATAATAGAATTCCAATATGAAAATGAAAATTTTATAAAGAGCAGAAGCATAAAACCGACTTTTAACTTTATACCATTTTTGTTTCTCGCCAATCGGACCGGTTGCTGACAATCATGTCCATCTTAAGACTGGTTTTTTTCAAGACATTTTTTTAAAGTTAAAACAGTCATATTTATACTAATTGTAAATTACTAGCATTAATACATATATATAATTTATCTGTTAAAATTTGGATTTGTTTGGGAATAATATATATCCAAAAGTCTGACCATTCTTTGCTTAAATTTGAAATTCAGAAATTCGGTTTTTCTTTAAAGTAGTGAGTATGGAGAACAAATGTAAAAAAAACAATGGGGTAATTAACCAAAACCAAATTAATATATTAGTTCAAATATAGAGCGTCCAGTGGATTAGTCAGACATCAGTGTTGAGTAGGCAGTGTATTTAATTTATTTTTTTTATATATTTTTTTTTATTTTTAACTTTTTAACTTAAAGAGTTAAACCTCAAATTATAATATTTTAATTAATGAAGATAATATTAGCAAAAGTAAATCGAAAATCCCAAACAGAATAATCAGAAAAAGATTCGGATACATCTGGGACACGAACCCAGGACCTCTGGCAATCCGGGCCAAGATGTATCCGAATCTTTTTCTGATTTTTCTGTTTGGGATTTTCGATTGAGTTTCGCTAATATTATCTTCAGTAATTAAAATATTAAAATATTTAATTTTTTTAAATTTTATTTATAAAACGGGCGTGTTGCCCAACGTTATATGTAAAGTGTATCCTCTATCTGGTACAGTACTCACATTACTCATAAGGGGGCATACATTAATTACGTGAGCAAAAACTAGGGGGGGAGTCCAATAAAATCTCATAATACCGAGGGGTGGGGGGGGGTCAATAAAAATCTCACGCCAACAAATAGTACATATTAATAAAGAGATCATTTAAAAAATATATTTCACTTCTATTGAAGTGTTTTGGCTATTATGAAAAATATTTATTTCGAGAGTAAGAAAAAAATCTCACGTGAGGGGGGGGGTCCCACTAAATCTCACCGAGGGGGGGGGGTGTTTAAATTTTTTTTAAACTGCTTACATAATTTATGTATGTCCTCTAAACACCACCAAATCAAATATAATGCACAAAAACTTGTAGTGAATTAAGCGAAACGGTAATGGGAATGGTAACACTAGTTAGTACCTTCTAGGATAGGATACTTCAAAATGTCATACTAATGCCCATAACGGACCGTTATGTCTCTCGGTATTATTTTATAGCATATTTAATTTGTAAAACACAGACCCATGTAAATACTTTTTGATTTATGGTGAGCATTCGAATAATGCCTTCCTCATTACCTCAAAACTTTGTATTTGGAAATGTCTGTCCAATCAACAGGACCTAGAGGTAAATGTATTATTATTGAATAGATTGAATTTCACACCGTTTACTGCAAAGCTGATGACCAATCATGCATACCAATACCATCTCTGGCCACGACCGATGAACGTGTAATGGTTCTGAATGCCAGTAAACTGTGGAATTGTGGATACTTTGTGTGTTACTTGAACCGCATTTGGCAATCCGCTACAACCAGGTAACTGCTACTATACTAGTCCCGTGGAAAGATCGTCTTAATACTAGGTAGTAAGCGTTCATAAGAAGAAGATGATTTGAAAGGGGGATATGTAATTTTCAAAAAAGGCTTCAAAAAAATTTTATACAAACAAAATCGTTCCATGACAACTCAACAAAATGGTATTTCTACACAATTTCGAAAAGTCATTAAAAGCGATGAAAGAAAAAAAAATAGCCCATAACCTAACTTAATGTAACCTATTTAAACAAGTTTTTTTTCATAACTTTTAATATCTTTGCAAAGGAGTGATGAAGTTGCATGATGTTGAGTTGTGCGCATCAACATGATACATCTGAATCATCGAAGTAGGAACTTAATGATTTCTAAGTATTTAAAATAAATGTGTTATAGGTAAATTTTTAGGTCCCATCAATTATGGAGAATGGACCCATCATAATTATTAGAAGCAAATTACGAATCCTTTTTAAGATCCTTTCGAATGCTCCATGATGACGTTGATACGGGCTCTGCCTGGGAACATTTCAACCGGGTAGCTGAACGTCGTTAATACTGCAACAAGGTATGCAGAGTATGTCAATATGACTTTATCTCTGCATGCCCTATTAGATACCTACGCATGTCGGACGCACGAATATAATAAAAAACACGTTAATACAAAAAAAAATCACGAAAATGCTTTTGGCAGCGAATATTCAAACCATAGCCAAATTCATTCAAGATCTTTTTTTCCACCGAGAATTTTCTTCATATTATAAAAGTTAGGTTAGAGCACCGATGAATTCGAAAGGATTAGTAAAGTATTCCTACAATCACACTCCTTTAAATTTGAGTTCTGGGTGCTAATATGGTCATTTACAAGATTGCATATTATTAAAAATACTAATTTCGATTATTTACTCTGGTCTTCGGGTCTATAACTCCGGTTCAATGAATTCTATAACTTGGATTTGATTTGATTTTTAGAACCGATTGTAGAAACAATTCAGACAAGTGATAAAGTAGGTAGGTAGCAAAATTATTTAATTTTTATTATTTAATTAGTAATTCTTTAATCGAAATTTGTATTTCTTTGTTTAATTTTTTTACAGGTGTCGTAAATTTTCATGTTTACAAACGGTGTTCATTCGAAATGTTAATTGGCAGTGATTGGTTTTGAAAGGAAATGATCCTGAGCAACGATTTGCTGGCTTCTGTGTTTTCCCCCTCATACAACATAGGTCTCTTCAAGACCCGGGTTCACTCCTTCCTTTCCAAAAAAGGACCTCCACTCAGCATTCCCAAAGACACTAAGATATTCCTAGCATGGCGGATGAAATAATACTAAAAATTGTATTTACTGTACAAAATTTTGTGCATGTAAAAAAAAAGAAAAATAAAAACTTACAAAGAATTAATATAAATTGCGGGTAAAAAATCTTGACACCCTTGCAATTTTGAAAATGAAAATTAAAATAATTTTTAGTTAAAATTTATAATATCCTGTAGGAAGTTAATAGACTTGTCTGAATTCTTGACACAATCAGTTCGGATTTTGAAAAAGTTTAAACACTAAAATTTTAAATAAATTCGAGTTCATTGATTCACAGACAGACCCACAACCGAAATTTCTATGTTTGATGGTTTCACCACACAAATGCCTCGAGGACATTAAAGGTTGATTCAGACTGGACGACGTACGTACGCATCGCTACGCCAAACAATGCTTAGCAACCCATACATTTTATATGAAAATGGCCACAGACATCGCACGTCGCGATGCGTGTGGCCAATGTGATTATAAAACATAAATTTTCATTGAAAATCTATGGTTGCTAAGTAGCCCAGATATTGTTAGGCGTAGCGATGCATACGTACGTCGACCCAGTCTGAATCTACCATTACTCACATATTTCTGATTTGTTCAATTTAGTTTCTGGCTCATTAGGATCATGATCGTTTCATGTAATCTTTAAAATCTAAATCAATTTCTTTTAATGTTTTTTTCACTGTGTGTTATTTAGATATTTTTGTATCTACTGATTCAAATCTCCTGAGAAAAAAATAATATTTATTAGTCGACAGATATGTATTTCATTACCTCCCTGGTCGTATTAGTTTATTGTAGTTATTCATCACGCCGGGGCCTATATTTTACTTATTTATTATATCGATGTTATAATTGATAGACTTGTATTTTTTATTTATGTTCCTACACATGTTCTGTAAGTTATCGCGTATTTCCAAAAGTGGTGTGTTGGGCGACAAGTGATTTTATTGCCGTCATTAAGGACTGCTACATGCTTTGCGAAAATGATGAAACATGACTGCTTTCAAAAACGTATTTATTTTGCAGATGTAATATAAATTTTCGCGTCGGCACAGAAGCAAAAAATGCACACCTGCATTATTAATTGTTTTGAAAAAATATATTTACGTAGTTGACACGTGCTCAAGATGACAATAGACTGAACCGTAATATGTTATGTAGGTAGGGTCACACAATTCCACTGGGAAGATGTTCTGTTCGATTTATCGCCCTGAACAAATATGATGATCACAAAATCAAATGCTGTGGGATGAGAGAAAATGTCAGTAATGGACATTTTTTTTTTTATTGTTTTTTTTACATGGTAGGTATTATTGTTCACATTTCAATATTAACCTCACAAGGACAAGACTATTTTGAGGATAATAATTTTACAACGTAGTAAAAATGGAACAAAAAAATATTTAGGTACCATTGATAAAACAACAAAGGACAAACATGAACCAATTGATGGAAATTTTAACACCGATAATTTAACATTTATTTATAAGTGCACAAGATTTCTTAATATGTTCTGAAAGGATATTAAATATAAGTGTCGACTGACACAAATAATTTCTTTAATCAAAAGAAGATTTATTTTGAATTTCCATAAAGTTATGAATGTGATAACATAATTATAATTTAAGAGTTAGATATAAGGATTGTATCCAGATTTATATATGTTTTTTGTATTCTCATGTTTGTTTATGTTTTATTTTTATTTTATGTATGTGAATTCCGCACAACTGACCCAAATTTCTGAAACCAGTGCAACTTTGGCATCCACATAGATTGAAAAGAGTGAGGAATGGAAGGAGATCGAATAGCGGTGGATTGTGTCTTGTTAATTCATCAGATCTGTTAGAAAAGAGGATTGAACGACCTAATTTTGAATACCACCCTTTAAATTAAATTACGCGAAAACTCTTTAATAGGACATATCTGTAAAACTCACAATGCCTTACGAGATATATGTAGAATTTCTTTATGTGTTTATAAAATTATAAATTTCTTTATAATATTTATTTTTTTCTTTTTGTCATTTACATCTAATATATTGAATGGATACAAATATTAAATGATCATTTAATATTTGTAATTTTTATTATGTTTTGCTAATTATTTCCTTGTATCATTTATAACTTACATTTTTATTACTTTTACTGTATTTTCTTGGTTTGTATCATTTTATAACTTACCTATGATTTTTTTTAGTTTCGATGAATTTTCTTATAGAATTACTAATAGTTTTTTATAATACTTTTGTAATTTAAATAGATGTAAAAATATATATTTGTCCTCTCCTAAACACAAGCAACTGCTTTATTAGGAGAGTGATTCAAGTGTTATATTTATATTGGGTTGTAAATATTGTATCTCTAAATATGTTTAAATAAAAAAATAAATTTAAAAAATATATATATATATATCTTTATGGAACTTAATTGGACTAGAACATACGAATGTTTGTCGTTTATACCAAATATACCGTTTCCTAAATAAATATAATAAATTTTTAAAAATCAAATCTGATTATTCAGTTCTGGTCACAAAACGTGGAAAAAGCCACTTTAAGCAAATTTTCCATGTTTAATTGTGGTCTTTAGTGATATCGAGAAAATCTTCGAGAAAGGCTAAAGACGATAAAGAAATAATTAAAATTACCTTTCCTACAGATTTATGTATTACACATTTTTACTATAAGTTTCAGCAGTGGTTTATGTAAAAAAAGAAGCATTACTTTTGTGAAAATCGAACTCAATCCATAAGACTGGAACTAATCACCGGGATGTAGACAAAAAAACACACACCTTAATTTAGTTGAAAACTAACTGGTTTCAGACACAAACATTGATTTACCGATGCAACCTACATCACAGTACAATAACAGTAACTAACTAACCACAGCACCATTGGCCGCAGGGATAGGCAGAGAGAACGGACCGCCAAACCGATCCGAAAAAACCACTCCTTGACAGTAAAAATATTTTTTTAAAATACAAAGTTATGTTCATTCAAAATAATTTTTTTAAAACAAAATTTTCATAATTATTAATTATAATAATTACAGCACAAAGAAACGAAAACGTCTTTTAATGGCTATGGATTTTACCTATAATTAAAACAATGCAATTCTGGGGTAATATAATATTTGTTTTAATTCATGAAGAGAAACTGGTTCCATTATTTCCAAACAGGTTTCTTGAAAGTCAGTTGGGAATTTACGCTTTACAATCTTTACATTGTGCTCCAATTTCAATTGATTCGGAGCAAGGCCAAGCGAAAATCCTGGCAAAGTTCATGGTAGTAATAAAACAGAATACCAATATATGTAATATAATCTACTTGTACCTATATTAAATTATCCTACATATCAGCTTTAATTCTGAGGTTTTTTTAACGCCGAGGAGTTAGGGTACACTTTTTTGACCGCCTTTTAATTCAGATGAAGGATCGGCTAAGGTTTTTTGTTATTTATGAGTTACCTTCTTAATTCATATGTAAATCAGTATTTATTTACATATATTTATAAACAGCCCTGATGTCCGGCATTGAAGTGTAGAAGTGGTAGAGGAGGGATAAAATTTAACTGAATTCAGTAAAAATGAGACCCACAATGTTGATTTTTAAAACAGAGCACGACCGAATGACCATGTCGCACCTGACAAGATCCGAATGTGTGATGTATCAAATAATGAATGATCTAGAACATAATTTACCATAGTAGTCTATGGGCTCTTCGGGTCACATGGTCTCGTTGCCAAGTTGTGCCGAAAGTGACCGAAGATAGATTTACGAAGTCTTGGTTTCAGGAGCTTTTTAGATCAAAACAAGCCTGGAAGGACACTTGTCCTCAGAAGTATTTTTATAATTATAATACACAATAAACTATCACTGTGTTAAGACTTTCAATCAAGCATCATATTATAGATAATAAGGACAGTAAATACTGGGGAATATAGGTCCCAATACTTACCAAATGAAGTTATTCTTTGGAGAGAATATAAAGACATTACAGAAAGTGAAAAAGATTAAGAAAGGGTCGTTCACATGTTTCAAATAAGGACACAGCAAGAAAAGCGTGAAGCGACTATTAAGTAAGAAAAATAAGCAAGGAGAAGGACTTTGGACAAAAAAATTTTCGCATTCCAAGACGAACAGTTCATTGACTTAATATTTATGTTCAAAATTGTAAATGGTAGTATAGACAGTCCCGATTTAACTAACCGAATTGAATTTCATTAACCTACGAGAGCTACTCGTTCTAAAGTCCTGTATAAATGCAACAACACCAGGACTGAGTATTCCAAAAACTCGCTTGAACCTAGGTTGCATGCAGTTAGTAATAGATACGCAGATGTAGCGGATATATTTGAACTGCACGGAAAGTAGGTACAAGAGGGCTATGCTATCATATATTTTCAATCAATATTAATTTAATTTCAGTTTATCTTATTTGTACTATAGAATTTGTATATACTTGTATCTCTTGCTCATATCTCTGATGTCATTTCACAATCAAATGCCACAATTAATTTGTTATTATTTATTTAAAATTATTTATTATGGTTTTAACTGTGACATGTAACTATTGTTTATGGTATATTTATACCGTTAAAATTAAATAAATAAATAAATCTTTAACGTTCAGACAAAAGTCACCAAATCACAACACATTTTTGTGGTAACTGCAAATTTAAACGGTTAATTAGTATTAGTATTAGGGCATGTATTTGTTTTATTTTTAATGTACAAAATATTTGATTGCATGTAAATACATTTTTTAAATATTTTACAATCTATGACATAGTTTCAACAAAGTCTGTGAAACCTATTAAGTCCAAGCTGTAATTCATTGTGTGAAATAAGTTAACTTTTCTACTCTCCTACCAACACAACAGCTTCGTTCCTATTGTGAATCGTGTATGAACCGTCCCTGAATAAATCAGGCAGAACAGTTGGGCAATATGCCGCAGGCAACAAATCAATCAATCTCCTCAGCCAAACCATCAACAACAGTGTCACCTGTATCACCTGTGTCAGCTGAGGCAATGGAATCCATGTCACCTGTTCATCAAGATGCTCTACTTTGCATTAAAGGTACTTTACTTTTTATGTTGCAAATTCATTCGCAGTGTTGTGAATATAATAGTTAATGCTATCCATAGAAATAAAAAAGAGATTGGCCATAGACATGCAATTATTTTATTTTTTCATGTGAATACCACATAAAAGTCATCAATTTAAAGTCCATTTTTTGGTTAGGAATAATTTCGTCGATGGGAAGATGAATGGAATGAGACTGGAGAAAGTTCACGCAAGTAATTCTTTAATTTAGAGTGCTGGTCTTTCACCAAAAAGATGCAAACATATTTTCTTATATGTAGAAGGGAAGTTTGATACAATACAATGCAATCGTTATTGATCATTGTAATACTAGTTTAAAAATGCGATGACCGCTCCAAGAATTGTTTTCCAGCATAACAATTTCATGTTTCTTAACTGTCGTTTTTGGTTGAACGATGTTTATATTTAACAAAACCTGCCCTTAGATAATTTGATAATTTGATAAAATAAAATGCTCAACTTTAAATAAGTAAACAAGGTTACAGGGAATCAGTGAATATAAGTGAACAATATTCCGTTGCCATATACCTGTGTGCTCTAACTAGACCTGCCACCTGATCGAGATTAAAAATGTTATACCAGTGTAAGAACGCGTTTCGGCGAAAATATAACTTTTGAGGTAAGTAACGGAAACTCGCGTCAATTTATGCAAAATATGCATTTATTAAAGGTCTATAGTCTGTCCCTTGTGGTACACCCGAGGCTATACTTTGGAATAATAAAAAAAACTGACAGGTCGTTCCTCAGGCCCCAGTGGATATTAATTTCATCTTGACATTTATTTACCATACAAATTATCCTTAAAAAGATAAGGTAAAATGAAGATATATAAGCCTTTAAGGACCCCTTGGAAAGATTTTTCAATATTTATTTAAAACTGGAATTCGAAAATATTACCAATTCTACCAAAATCCTGTATACTGTTTTTGTAAATTATAGATTATTTAATCACTGAAAACCATATTAACCACTCTCAAATGAAAAATATGAAACAGAAAAGAAGAAAAAGTTTCGGTGGCATCTGGGAATTAACCCAGGACTTCTGCTTTGCCAAGGTAGTGCTCTGACTATTGAGCTAATTCACACATTATCTGATCGTCAATTTTATTTTACAATAAGAAACATTTTAGGTTCGAAAAGAAACGATATTACTTATAATATTGTATAATATGTTTGTAGTTTCAAGTATGAACGTCGTATTTTTCATTGAAGAAGAAGATAACAATAATAATCTAATTTTTTTTAAATATGAAAATGAACAAGACACTGAAAAATAATAAAAGATAACGGTCGCAACTGGGACTCGAACCCAGAACCTTACGTCTTACCGGGACATACACCTCTACCAATTGGGCTATTGCGATCTTATATGAGACTGTCGTAATTGTTATTTTAATTTAGCTGCCAATAATATGGAAAAAAAACATTAGTCGAAGATAATATTGTTAATTCTGAAATTTGAAATATGAAGTTGACAATTACGACAGTCTCATATAAGATCGCAGTAGCCCAATTGGTAGAGGTGTATGTCCCGGTAAGACGTAAGGTTCTGGGTTCGAGTCCCAGTTGCGACCGTTATCTTTTATTATTTTTCTGTGTCTTGTTCATTTTCATATTTTTAAAAAATTAGATTATTATTGTAATCTTCTTCTTCAATGATATATTACATTGATGGGAATAACCTTCAAAAGTTAAAAAGAGAGTTTTTCTTATAAAAATATGTCTTTTTTTTCTTTTATGACATGAATACTAATTATTTATTTGTGGTGGTAATTACAATAATAAATATCGTTTTCTTATATTCTCATTGTTCTTTGTTTCCTTCAATTAGTACCTAGTCTGCGAATCCATATATTATGAACATGAATATTTTTCAACGAATTCATTTTTAACCAAGTCAGTAGACACAATGTACAATATAACCTGTTACGGTCAGCACTAATTAAAACGTTATTAACTATAAGTAAGAAGGTAATTAATTAAAAAAAGAGTAGGCTAGGAATTTCTTCTCGAATTATTTAACTGCCGCTACAATATTAATTGTGTACCGCTGAACCTTATTAACTGATACGTTTTAATAATCGGCAGGTTTATTAAGAGGCTAATGTGATTTTTATCAGGCGCAGGTTTAAATAATTAAGTTCGCTATCAACGGAATGAGATTGATTAAAAAAAATTGCGAAAGTTTTCTTTTTTGTATCGCGTCGTATAGCATGTAAATATGGTGCTATCAAGATATACTCGGAGTGTTAATATAAATAATTAAAGACGTGAAAATAACGCATAGCATTCGCAGTATCTTTTTTTCACTCAAGAGTAGGTGGTAAAACCTAATGAAGAGATCGGAAGTGCAATCAATGACACAGCACTAACGATGATGTGAGATAATTTTTTCAATGGTGTATCAAGTGTCAACTATACCAAAGGCAAGTAAATAGCCAAGAGAAAGTCGTAGTTTTATAGAACGGGAACAAAAGGCAATGTATTAGGTACCAAGTCATAGAATAAAATAAAACTGTAGAAGTATATTAAAAAAATATTGTAAATACAACGCACACCGATAACATGCTAGTAGGTACCTCTATGTGAAAGTGGCGGGAGAATTTAATATTTGTTTTCGTCAAAATGCCTTTAAAACGCCAATGAGATGCACTTGAAAACGACTTAAGCCTTTACAAATTTACTATGGCTTTCCTCGAGTATTAAGAATTTTCCTTAATGTCCAAATGGAAGTTCACGGGGAAAATTTTTATTTTAAAATACGACCGTTTTATTCGTAAAAACGGTTAAAACGGGACTGAAGTTCTTACGAACAAATTAACAGGGTTTCAATGTTTATTGGCGGGAATATGTAAGAATAATTTGTTGGTATACGTAATTTCGTATGTAAACATTGAAACACTGTTAATTTGTTCGTAAGAACTTCAATCCCGTTTTTAACCGTTTTTACAAATAAAATGATCGTATTTTAAAATAACATTTTTTTCCGTGTAAAAGTGCAATGATCATTTCTTTATCCTTATCCATTTAATCAGCGTTAAAAATAACAATCATCATTGTGGCATCCGAAATTGCTTACGAATTATAG
This sequence comes from Limnephilus auricula, assembly GCA_951813805.1. Taxonomy (NCBI): domain Eukaryota; kingdom Metazoa; phylum Arthropoda; class Insecta; order Trichoptera; family Limnephilidae; genus Limnephilus; species Limnephilus auricula. The sequence goes on along the minus strand of OX638398.1, from coordinate 27,146,072 downwards.
CTTAAGATGTATTTCGAAATAGACCGTAAATACAAAAATGAAACGTGAAGAAATGGTGTTTGCTGGAATTGGATGATAATATGTGTAGGAAAAACTAGGGATGAAAGGAAAAAAGATAACCAATCACATACCACTTAATCAAAGAGCACACAACACAATCACACTAGTTCCCCCGCTAAACCTCAAATAATTATCGTCATAACAAAACTGTTGATATTAATTATTATTTTTTTATTGATAAATTAATGTTTAAGACAAGACTTTCATGCATAGCACAAAGGATAATAATTATTTTAAGCAATAATTGTTAACCTGAAACACTCTTCCACACTGAAAATATCTCCCGAGAAAAGATACCGCCGACGGACTCGAACCCGTGTCCGTCTGATTTCCGGTCAACTGCTCTAACCACTGAGCTATGTCGGCTTATCACTTACCCGCCAAATAATTCAATATATACTAGCGTCGGCGTCATGTATCTTTTCTCGGGAGGTTTTTTTTAATGTGGATGAGTATTTCAGCCTAATAATTATTGCACATAATAATTGTTACTATTGATATTGTTTACTTTCGAGATAGTCAAATAACCTTCTTTTTGTTTAAAAATGAGATTATGTACACAAAAATACCAACAACTTGCTTTTAAGGTAGTTCCAATTCTTTTTCTGTTTTTTTTTTTCAAAAACAAATGCACTCGAATTTGCCTTTTTGCATTTGAATTAGTTTAAAAATGAGATTATGTACACAAAAATATCAACAACTTGCTTTTAAGGTAGTTCCAATTCTTTTCTGTTTTTTTTTCAAAAACAAATGCACTCGAATTTGCCCTTTTTCTTGTCACTGTTCCAAATTTCAAATACTTTTCCGGTAAGGTAATGGTTAGGGAGATGTAAGTACTGGATAAATGACATCGCGGTAGGAACTAGGTATATTCTAAACTGATTTTAAAACCAAACAATCATTTAAAATATGAAAAATTCATACTGAAAACGGCCAAACCACGAACTTACTTACCTCCTAGTTAGCTCCTTGCAATGATATCACAGCTAGTTACTCGTATCAGTCGTATCATTGCCGGCACTAACTAGTATTAATTACGATAATTATCGCAATTTATAATTTGTGCGAATATGGTACCTAGTAATACTAATAAAATAACTTTAGAACAACAGAGTTCCTATTCCCACCCGAACACATTCAGTCTACCGGATTTATTCTCTACTATTCACCATTTAGGCTGGTAGAATATTACCATTTAGGTTGTTAACATATTATTAACTCGGGCTGTATTGTAGAGAGTCTCATTAAACAAGCAGCGGGAGCGATAATCCATAGTATTATTAGAGATAATAATCATTTAAAATTGCAGAACTGCAGGGGGTGAACTAATATCAAACCGATTACGGTGCAAATTAAGGTCAATATAGTGTTTTTTATGCTTTTATTGTTCTGTAGGTGTTACATTGTAATATTAAACTCTAATTAGTTATACCTTCATACTGATTTAATATAATGTGTTAGCATGTGGATGTAATAAAATTCAGAGTAACAAATAAAATAGTTGAAATGTTTTGCTGACTACATACGAGAAAATTAAAAAATATAAATGAGTCTTGTATAATTTTTTTGTAGGATTATCTACGACTGTTAATTTGCTCCGTATTATCTATACCATTCTTAAATTCTTACTACTCTTTATCAATCAATGCTACAGAAAAATTCACGAACAAAACGTCGTGTATATTAAGGGGGTATTTCACCATTCTCTTAGGGTAAAAAAACTCTTTTAACTTTTCCTATATATAGTCATTATTCATAAGTTCGAGTACCGAATGGTAAACTCAGACTTTTGAAATAAATAAATTGTCATTGAAAAAGAAGATAACAATAATAATCAATTTTTTTTAAATATGAAAATGAACAAGACACAGAAAAATAATAAAAGATAATGGTCGCAACTGGGTCTCGAACCCAGAACCTTACGTCTTACCGGGACATACACCTCTACCAATTGGGCCACTGCGATCTATTATGAGACTGTCGTAATTGTCAACTTTATACAATATTATCTTCGACTAATTTTTTTTTTCATATTATTGGCAGCTACCTTTATTATTGGAAACAAGTATTCAAATAATGTATTTGTTACCTAGATAGTGTCTCGGATAAATATATCCGATTTTATATTTATGGAACACCTATTGACTTTTTATAAAAGTCTAAATGAATTTTTATATTTTTTTATAAGAAAAACTCGTTTTTTTACTTTTGAAGGTTATTCAAAAGTTAAAAGGAGAATTATTATTTCCACTCCCCTTCCCTCTCCCGTCTATTTCTCACTAACCTCCCTCCTCATGAATTCCCCTTCCACCTTCTCCGTCTTACCCCTCCCTTGTAAAACCTCCCACAAACCACCCCTCCTTCATTTCCCTTTGCCATTCCCGGATTCCCATCCCCCTTCCGCCTTTTTTCCCTGCCGCTAAACTCCATTATATTGACTCGTTTTTCAAACAACTCGCGTGTGTCCTATTGCATTTTTTTGCCAATTTCATAACGCTACAACTCACCAATATAGAAATATTGCTATATAGAAACCTTCACGGGCATTTCCACAACAAATCACCAAAATGTTATAGCAATCGGGTGTAGTATAGGAAATATTTCTAAATATATCAAACGCACGAAGTTAAAATATTCATTAAGTTTTCTGAAATTATCCAGTTTTTCGTAAGAACCTTCTACAAAGTATTAGAAAACTTTTAAAAAAGATGAATGAAATAGGTAAAGTCGTTGTGAAGTTATTGCGTGTCCAAGGGAAACAGGGATTCATTTTTATATATTTTTTTTAAATTATGCAATACTCTTACGTACCTATATCATTTTTTTAAATAGAAAGTACTCGTACTTAGATAATCATACAGGGGTTAAGGTGCGTACTTGACTTACTTATATTATATGGTAACACCCTGTATATTATATGGTAACAACTACCTCAAATTTAACATGAAATGTAGGAACCTAATCAAAATCGATAGTTTGTTATAATAACGTCAGTGTTCACAACAAATGATATCAACGAGCGGATAATGATGAAACCTAGTGTGTAATCCGCTAGTCGCTTTACAAATATTATTATATTATTATTTGCCTCACTTAGAATCAATATATATTAGGACAGAGTAATATTTAGTGGCTTTACCTTCACAATAGCACAATAAGAAAACGTTTAATATGTATGCATAATATAACAAATAAAAAGTAAACAACTATTTAAACACCATTATAGCGATTGCACCACAATTATTATAGAGCGACAAAAAAACATTATGCGCTCGTGTACCACACAATACGCGAACAAATCAGATGGGATATAGTATATCACGTTGTCAATTCTCGAAGTGATAATATCTATGAAAAAAATAATGATACGAGTCTTTTTTTCATTTGCATAACAGGTGGTTGACCCAGATCTCTAGATCAGTGCATTAAATCTTGGAATTTGCATTTCGTATGAACGATTTGTACCGAGTCCCATCGGCCGGCAATTATACTATTTGCTTTTTGTGTTTGAATAGACTGATAACTATCAATTTTCTTTATACAGTTTAAAAATTATACGACGGTAAAAAAATTAGTTGTTACTTGTTACGTGAGCCATTATTTAATGTTCTAAAACGCGTGTTGTAGTTCGATACGTGCTGGTCATGCGGCCTAGGTCTGCAATAGACATTAGACCAGGGGTGCACAACCCAAATCGCTTAGCTAGGCCACTCGGGAGGAGGGGGGTAGGAGTAAACTGCGGAAATTACCGTTAATTTTAACCGGTAATTTTTACGGTAAGTTTAACCGGTAATTCGGTATATAATTGCTATTATTGTGAAACTGCGACCTTTAAGAGCCATTGACCATCGGCTGAGAAAAAAAGTTTAAAAATGCTTTTAACTGTACAGGGCAGTTCCGAAGGGAAGGTCGATTATTCCCCGTATCAATTTTTTTAATTTAAAAATTTAATATAGATTTATTTCATTCAAAACTTGCTTTAAAATATAACTACGTTCAAGTGAGCAATAAAAATGCTCAAAACGCACGATGATATTAAATATCCTGTATTTTTTTATCACAAGTATTTATGATTTTTCATTTAATATTTTTAGTTTGTAAGACCTTAAATAAATATAAAAACTGAGGTATTTTAGTCACAAAACACGTTCTCGGATTTATTTTTTTATGATTTTAATTTAACTAAAATTAAAATTCTGAAAAATCTGTTTACTAGATTATCTATTGATTAATTTTGTTATATGATTATATAATTTGAAATTTGTGTTATATAATACAATATATCGTTTGAAAATTGAACAAATCTGCCAACGACCAACGGTATAACCTTAGTATATTAAAAATAAACTTAGTTTTTCAAAATTAAAAACAAAATTAAAAATTAAGAAGGAGTCAATACGTCTAGAATTTGATTTAAAAATATCTAATTTCCGGTATTCTCTGTAATAAATACCCTCGCAGGAATTGATTTCTAAAATATATTCCTGGTGCGGCCATGCGCCTGGCACTTTTCAAGCAATAAATCAAAACCTTAATAGAGATTCCAAGGTCTAATCACAAGAAACTTCTAATTTCACAAATATATTGTAAATGTGACATTTTTTTCTTTTTTGTATGAATACCAAAATCCAAATCGTAGGAAGCTGAAAACTTCATTTTGGGAGGCAAAAAATCTTTAATTGGGCCGCTTGCGGTCCGTGGGCCGCAGGTTGGGCATGCCTGCATTAGACATTACATTAGACCACAAGAAGTAAGTAAAGCATGGTTGTTTATTGCCATAGAGATGTAATCATGCTTGTAAGTGAAATGTTTTAAAAGTATTATGTACATATTTAGGTTTGTTGTTGGCGTTTAAATTTTGCACATTTTGCATGGTAGGGCATGTTATGAATTGCGTTGATTTTAAATTATTGTAACACGCCTATTTCAATTATCTATATGGAATTAACTTCCATCATTCGATTGATCCCGTCAGTTGGCCTCCCAGCCAATTGTATATTTGGCTTATATATTTAATATGCAGTTGGTTTAGCGAAAATACGGTATACTTACATACATAAAATATAACTAAGTGTTCCCGAAGGGGTGTTCAGAGAAGATGATAAATACGAGTGCGCTTTAGGCCACACGACTGAAGTAAATACTTATTTAGCTCCATCTATATGTATGTCTATATATTCATATATGTTTAAATGTATAAAATATATACATATATTAATTTTCTACAAATATTTATTTAAATTTATTATCATTCGCCTCGCCCGATCAAAGCGTGCGCATCGACGTCCGCTCCCCCCCCCCCTCCGCGATTGGTGCGTCACTGATATTTCAAAATACTGACTGAAATATTTCATGCACTGGTTGACAGGAAGAGCGAAAGAAAATGTGCGCGCGCATTGCTCTCTCTTGCTTCAATGTGATACAGCCCGTTCGCCTCGGAACGCATTTCACTTTTCGTAACGCTGCAATTTCCGTAATGCATTCGCCAGTTTACCCCTCAAGTAAAGCGTGCGTAAAGAAGTATTTACTTCAATAACAAAAGTATGAATCATATTTTCATTCAAATGGATTACCGCCTCCATGGTAGAGGGGCAAGGATCTCGACTAGCGATCCGGAGGTCGAGGGTTCAAATCCCGGTGTACGCAGATAAATTTTATTTGATATGTGTTTTCACAATTTAAACTTTTAAAATAATATAAGGTATATTCGTGGCACGTTCCAGAGAGGTAGACACTCTCAGTATCATCTTGATGTAAGACCACCATTAAGAATTGAAACGTCGCTTGAAATGGTTTTAGCCGTATTTCTGAATAGCCAGGTACTCCTCCATCTTCTTCTCCCCCATTTCCTTCCCCTTTCCATTTACCTTCAACCTCACGACATACGCCAATTGGGGATGCCGTACTGGCTCCAGACGAGCAGTTGCAACTCTTGTGAGGTATTCGCATTTAAAAATATAGAAGGAAAAAAACTACTTGTCATACTGTATATACCAGCGTACGAGTACAAAAATCGACACTGTAAATAAATTCATTTGATATTATTACAAACTCATTATTAAACGTAAAAATTGATTTTAGGTTTGAAATTGGTAAATAATGAAAAAAAAAATATTTTTCATTTTTTTTTATAAGATAAACTCTCCTTTGAACTTTTGAAGGTTGTTCCCATCAATGTAATATATCATTGAAGAAAAAGATAACAATAATAATCTAAATTAAAATATGAAAATGAACAAGACACAAAAAAATTATCTTAGAAATTTTTATCTTCTTCTTCAGTGATAAATAAATTACAAAAAAATATTATTATTTTAATTTAAAATATTATTTAGCCAACTGTCGGAGGATCAACTGTCAGATCAGCATATAAATATATATTCCATCATTTTTACTATACTTTTACCTATTTTCATTTCGGTCAATCTACTGTACATTAAAAATTAAGAATAACTAATTAGCAATTGTTTAATCGTGAACATAAATCGTGAGTTTTTTTTCTTCGGTTGAACACGTGGAAAATCTCACGAAAATCACGCATGCGTCTTAAGTCGGAGCTGTGAGAATAAAAAACTTGATAAAATTAATGACCTCTTTATCATTCTAACTTATCTGCATTTGGTATTTATTTTTATTTATTGTACCGGATATCAAAAGTACTCGAGTGTTAACTTTATTATACGAGTTGAATCAATGTCTAAATAGGTAAAAAATTATCTAAACGTCCTTGAGGCCTGAGACCGTCTTCAAATTTTTACATTATTTTTTTGCAAATTTACTATTATTCAAAATATATTTACTGTTAGTGATGATCTATTAGGTCAAATTTAATTCTGTATTTGCGCAATATCAGAAGGTTCCAACAATTAAGGAAAAAATTTCGAAAGTAGCCTTTCCAAAGGTATTTGCGCAATCGAAGAATCCCGAGACATGTTATTAAAAACATGTTTTTTAACCAAATATCTTCTTTTCATTCAGTCGTAATATAACAAAATGGAGTCCTGTAATATGTATATTCAAAATCAGCAGTCTCCTGTTAAATGCCAGCGTAGTCCAGCAGTAGGGCGTTAGACTCCCATTCCGAAGGCCGCGGGTTCGAACCCGGCGTGCGCAAATAAATTTCATTTAATTGATTTGTGTTATTTCACATAGTATATTTGCGGCACGTTCCAGAGTGGAAGATACTCTTAGTATGACCCTGGTGTAAGACCACCATTCAGAATTGAAACGTTGCTTGAAATGGCTTTAGCCATGTTTAGTGACTAGATCTGAATAGCCAGGTACTTCCCCACCTTCCTCTTCCTCGACTTCTTCCCTTCCCCACTTACCTTCAGCCTCATAACATAACCCAATTGAGGATGCCATAGTATCACTGGCTCCAGACGGGAGCAGTTAGGACTCTTGTAAGAATATATTTATGTATGTATATTCAAAACCAGCAGTCTCCTGTAATATGTATATTCAAAATGGTATAATTTATTTTTTTAATAGATAACAAAATCATTTTTAACCCTTTGGAGTCGTAATTTATTCAATATATACTGTCTCGACACAGGTATAAATATCCTATTGAGACAGGCATTGAAAAAAAAATCACATGTAATTATACTACATAGATGAAATAATAAAAAATAAATAAAAGTTTAATCGTAATGGTTTTTCTACAACCTGTTGGATTTATGCCGATTATTATATGTTTTCCTACATAATTTCTCACCACTCGTGTTCACCGTGTAGTCCGCATTGCTTATAGGGTTATTACATTATTATTTTTGTTAAAAAAGGCAAATAATTTTAAAAGAAATGTTTTTTAACTATGTGAAACGTTTTCTACACAAAAAAACATTGACAGTGTGTAAGTAAGTATTTTTTATCATTTATGTAGAGTAACGAATATTTTATTTTATGTACAGTATAGATAAAGAAGTGCTTTATAATATATGTATTATACATGACAAAAAATTAGCACTTTTTATTTATTATGTGAATTTTGAATTTCTACCAGCATGATGATTGTATTTCAACGGGAGAGCATAAACAAATAACAAGTTGTCAAATCTCTCACTTACAAATATGGAAATGATAAATTGGTTCATTTATTGTTTTTTTTTAAATTTAATTTTAATTAAATTTAATAATGATACGTTTAAAAAAAAAATGATTATTATTAAGTTCTGCACGTATTTTAGCTATTATTATTGTGACAGCTGTTTCGGCATTACAAGGCCATTTTCAAACTGTGTTGTTCCACAATTAGACGACGCGATTTAAAATGTCTCACTTTCAAAATTGACATTTTAAATCGTATTAATATCGTCGTCTAATTGTGGAACACCACAGTTTGAAAATGGCCGTGTAATGCCGAAACAGCTGTCACAATAATCAAAACTAAAACACTTGCGCAGAACTTAATAACAAACAAATTTTGTTCAATGTATTAAAAAAAAAATTACCAACTGAACCTATTCATTCAAATCGTTTCTTTTTCCTCTCACTTGAAACCATTTTGAGACTTTATTTCTTTCATTTTGTAACATCCATCTATCTTGATTAACTGTCACTTTGGTTCATAGTTTCGCCTCTTTATCTGACAGCTTTCGACCAACACGTTGAACAATAATTATTATGTATATTACACTTGCCATATATAAATGATAATGGATGAAAATGTATAATGTATCGCTCTCACCTGCCACCGCGGCTGCTTTGACAAGACAACTGTTTGATCATTAGTATCGAAGTAATTGGATTTCCATATAAGTATTGATATATTTACTAATCTGTGTCAACTTCTAGCACAATACATGAAAGGAAAGATATCAGGAGAGACAAAAAAGAATAATTATATTTGGGCATAACAGGAAAAGTTATTAGTCGAGTAGTCTATTGGCTCCACTCTGAATTGGGTGGTCACAACACTTCATTATTTGTGGAACCAGAATAACAGCTAAATCCAATTGAAGTAACTAACGTAGACAACGGTTTGCTTTGAGTGACTGTCTAGCACCATGATCATACAAATGGTGTCTTCCGCCTTAAAACGAGAAGCAAAATCAAATTTTGATATAATTATTTTCCATAACATGACTTCTCGGAAATAACCGTACTGCTACAGAGGTTGTAGACATTCAAAAGATATGAGATAAGTTCTTCCGCGATGTAGTGACTGCGTTAGCTTTTACTTAATTTATAAAAGATTAAGTGAGTAACGCCGTTCTTCCATGGAGCTACCTTCAAGCGACGCGATCGCCGCTCGTCCGTGTTTTCCATACTATTATTAGTGTTTGAAAACGCCGCTAGGTGCTACACTAGCAAATTTGTTTGACAGGTAGCGGTAGCGTTGCTTGTGAATAGCTACGTGGAAGAACGGCGTAACGACGACCGTCCGTGGTTGAGTGGTAAGACACTTGACTCCCATTCGGAAGGTCGCGGGTTCGAACGCGGCGTGCGCAAATAAATTTTATTTGATTAATTTGTGTTATTTCACAATTAATTAATAAAAATAATATATATTATATTTGCGGCACGTTCCAGAGTGGAAGATACTCTCAGTATCGCCCTGGTGTAAGACCACCATTCAGAATTGAAACGTTGCTTAATAATGGCTCTAGCCGTGTTTAGTGACTAGATCTGAATAGCCAGGTACTTTCCCACCTTCCTCTTCCCTATCTCCTTCGCTTCCCCAGTTACCTTCAGCCTCACAAAATACCCCAATTGGGGATGCTATAGTCTCACTGGATCCAGAATAGAGCAGTTGGGGCTCCTGTGAAGTATTCGCTATAAAATTATATTTTTTTTATACATCTTGGAAGATAATGACACAAATTTTTTTTTAAGGCTATTTACAAAAGAAATAAATACATAGACTATTTCAGAAATTTCATTCAACAGCACCTTTCCTCTTGTCATGCTATGCTGTTCTAGAAAAACTATTCTGCCTCGTGGTTTCTTTAACAAGTCATGGCGATGACTATGGCTAAAGTTTTCAAGAACCTAATACCAAGGAAAACTAAACATCCAAGTGACATCCTAGAGAGCAAAAGTGTTTATCAATCGGAAAAATTTCGAAAATTGATCCTTAAATGTTCTACAGGTATCTCTTACATTCTTATGATTGACGTGGATTACTTTACGGCCGCTGATGTTTTATAGAACTGACAGTACTGAACGTAAACAGTTTGTTTATTGCAATCATAGACATATGAATCTTACTCATATGTATATGATTGCAATATTTTATTTTTCGAAAGAGATAATTTTACGTTACTTGCAACACTTACAGCTTGCGTGACATGTAATGATAGGTTTTTGTACGCTATTGGTGCTTGCCTTCAAATGGATTTATGACGTTAGAAATTTAGAATGCTCATAAGGCCTACCTTTTTAAATTAAATTTTTTGAATTAATTTTTATATTTAGATGATAGAAATAAAAATATTTCACTTTTTTATCAAAAGTATACAGTAAAAATTTCAATATTGTTGTGTACCACCCACGTTACCACCAGTTACTCACTAATCTTAAGACATAACATATTTTTATGTTATATATTATGCTTCATAAAACCGGAAAGTTGTGGTTTTTGTGTAATTCTATTAAAAGATATTTTTATTTATTTATTTTCTCGTGTTCTCCATAAAACAGGTATACACCAATATATCATGGAGAATATTACGAATTACAAAGTACACAAGGGCATTTTCGTTGTTTGTTTTTGGGGTGTTATGCCGTGTTGTGCTACCTCCTTCTTTAAATCTTCCAATCCTTAACAAACCTCGTCCCATGAACCCCCCGCTAAGTTTAGTGTCGATTATGGCTTGCCTGCTAGTGGACCTTAGAACACTCCTGGACATTATGTTAGGGTATTGTGTCATCTTAACCATCTGAGGAGATTTTTTTCAACCTCTTATCTTTATCAGTTCCTTTATTTACATAAAAGCACAGATTTAAAAAATATATAACAATGACTTTTCTATTAACTAGAGCGAAAATAGTATTTTGATATTATTTTGTAATACACAACCTCTTACATCTCAGAACACTGCACAATATTACACTGACCTTCTAAAAAAATAACGCAAAATATATTTAGTCGACATTAAGGTAATTTTATCTCAATACGGCGCTAAATAAAGTTGATCATTTATGTAATAAATACTACGTGAAAAATCTCAGGCAATTAATTATAACTCTAATTTTGGAAAAGATAATATTCAGGTACTTAGGTACCTTAATTTATAACTGGACTGAATAATTATTCAAACAAGCAGTTCTAATTTTGAAAATGACACTCAAATTCAAAATAAATTTGAATTTATTGAACATGGATGATTTCACGCATTAGCGCCTCCGCCCACTCAGGCAACTGAAAACTCTCAACTGCCAACTGTCTTTGTATGACAATGTGATGGCCCGCACACTACACAATCACACAAAACCCCGTTGTCAATGGTAACGCAAGCGGTGACTTGCGACCATCTTGCGACCATCTTGCGACCATCTTGCGACCATCTTGCGACCATCTTGCGACTGTCACGGCTGATTACCCTGGGCGGCCGTTGCTAGGTTGCGAGCTGTCAGCTGATTGTTCTTCATCTATGGTTAAACAAGCTTTTTGACCAATCAAGACAGAGAAAACAGCCGGTTTTAGTTGGTTTTCAGTTGCCTCAGTGGGCGGAGCGCCTTATGGTAGATTCAGACTGGGTTGACGTACGTGCCCATCGCTACGCCTAACAATATCTGGACTGCTTAGCAACCATAGATTTTCAATGAAAATTTATGTTTTATAATCATATTGGCCACACGCATCGCGACGTGCGATGTCTGTTGCCATTTTCATAGAAAATGTATGGGTTGCTAAGCATTGTTTGAGTAGCGATGCGTACGTACGTCGTCCAGTCTGAACCTACCATTAATATTTCACATTTCGCCCGAACATACAACCTAAATTTGTATCTTTGATAATCTTTCACTACTTTAAAAACCCTTATCAATATAACTAACATGCTTACCTGAACGTACATTTATTTAGATTATTTAATAAATTTACTTTCAATAAAGGTTTTTTAACTTTTTTAAAATATATATATACTTCATCGTCATCATCTTTTTCCCCTTGTTCTATTCGCGTCGGGGACCCTCTGCATCAACAAGGCTCTTCCATACGTCCATGTCTTGTGCTGATTGTTTGGCCTCCGTCCATGGCAGACCCATCCTCTCCTCACACAGTTTCTGGAGTTGCCTCGCCCAACTGTGTCTGGGGCGGCCCACTGGACGTCTACCCTCTGGAATCGCAATCAGTATTTTCCTCGGAATTCGGTCATCAGACATTCTTAGTACATATCCAAGCCACCTCAGTTGCTATTTTCTATATACTTTAGTACATTGAACTTTATTTAATCATTGAGTATGTAATCCGTTAACTTAGAATCTTAAAGAATTCAACAATATGTTAAGAATACACCTCGTGCGTAAGACAATTTACATATAATTGCAGCGTTTTGGAAACACCAAAATCAAGCAGATAGGCAGGTTACTATAGTAATACACTTTCTAGCATGTCCATGTTTCAACGGCGGGAGCCTAAACTAAGAACAAGACTAGAATTTTAATTAGCTACCTACTACTAGCGGTATTCATTTCATGGACGCGAAATTTATGTACGGAATACTTTCTGTCATCAAGATAAAGTTGACTGATATTTTTCTGGTACCGATTTCACTCTAATCATGATTGAAGGAAGAGAGACTTTATGCTATGTTAGCATTGATAGAGATTAACGGGAATAAATTATCCACCTCGATATGTAAAAATAACATAATTAAGGCATTAGATAAAACATTTGATAAATCATGGAGTACGGTATTATTGGATGGGGCAGTGCAAATGACAATACAATAAATCCACCAATTAAAAATCAAGAAGCCATACGTATTTCAAAAATTTTTGAAATACGTATGTTTTGTCAAAGGCTACAAATATTCCCGCTTTTCAGTATCCAATTAAATGGAATATTTGTTAACGTATCCGAAAACTAAAAACTATTTTCTAAAGGTCATGAAATAGGCTTTATAGGAATGTAATTTTTTAAATATAAAAATTTTGGATAAAAACTTTTAAAAGTTTTAAAATTGGCTCAGTTCACGTTTTTTCTAACTAAAATTATTAGTTTATACATATTTCTTTAGACAAATGAATAATAAACATTACTGTCACCTCACTTGTTTGTCGTTTCATGTAGGTAAAAAAAATCTTAAAAAATTCCATAACTTTTTTTTAAATTGCGATGAGGAAACTTTGGTTCTGTAAAGGTGTACTTTTAAATTTGAATATATAGCGTGTTGTATTATCTTTCCAATACCGTTTAGATCATACTTCTAACTATGAAAGTAAAGGAGATACAAAGATTACTATGAGACCTATGTGAGCTGTGATGAGAGTAAATTATGGTCAATAATGGTCTCCTGTGATTTAACGGGTTAAAATTATACTGAAAGTCCTAATATCAACTCCACTGACGATCTTCAACTATCTGAACGTCATTGTTAATTAAACAATTATTTTATAACCACTAGAGCGACAGAGCAATTAAAATATTTTTTCTCGGATTGCTAAAGGAAATTTTTCCGCACACATTAAAAAAATCATACCTTCGAAATACAAAATCACACTTCGGCCACATAGAACTATATTTCCCCTATCTTTTGTCTATTATCATATATTTGTAGGATTTATAAAAAAAATATAATTAAATCTTTAACCTTAAAATATTTTAAAGAATATAGAGAACATTTATTTTGTTAATTTAAATGTATAATATTTTATATAGTCGTTTTATTAAAAAAAAAAAAAAAAATTATTTGGTGGTTAATGTGGAGGTTTTGGAAATAGTGCCGTAATGTGGCAAAAAGCGCTCGAGTGGCTAAAACTATACTCCTTTAATAATTATTAATTGTTTTTTATGTTTAATTCGTAGAACTCCATTTAGTTTTTTTTTAATATTTAAACTAAATTTAATTGTGACAGCTTTTTCTGCTTACAAAATTATTTTCAAACTGTGGTTAAACCACTTTAAGACGACTCATTTATATAATTCTAATTTTCAATTTTGAAAGTGCCTAAAATGATGTATTACCGGTTAAACCGATTTATTGGGATAATAATTGTGATAATAGAATCCCTATTTTGTGGGATATTCATACTATTAAACCGTTTTTAAACAGCAACAGATATTTTGGAAAAACTAAAATACTTGCAGAACTTAATAATAACATTATAAAATTTACTTTTTAAAAAATACTCCTTTTCATTAATAAATAAGAAACAACAATTTACATGTGTTATTGCTAGAAACACTAGATATCAGGGTCAAAAACATACCCAACAATTAACTACAAATAATACAATATTTGGGCAAAAAAACTTTTTATACTATGGTACTAAATTCTACAATAAAATCTCACTCTCATAAATCACAACTTTATAACATTTAAAACTCCAATGAAAAGCTGGGTACAAAACATAGGAAGAAAAGAAATACAAAATATACTGACACAAAAAAACAGACTAAAACCGAAACCACTCAACTTGCACTAAAAACCAATTTGTAGTATACTTTATAATTATTTCGGAAAAACACTAAATAATATTTACTTATATTATTCACACTATTACATTTTAATACGTAAATGAAATCCTCAGCACGGAAGATTTAAAAAAAATTATTTATTCTTAATATGATCCACTAGTCCTTGACTCATTCGGAATCGGGCGGAGCGAATGATTTCGGGGCGTTTAACCAAAAAAACCCTAATCTCTAGCAAACAACATTTGTTATTCCGCAAGTATATTTTTAAAGATCGAAGCGCCGCGTAGACTAAGGCATGTCCGTTGGCCCCGGGCTCTGGGCGTAGACTGAGCGACGAGCTAAAATCCTTCTGCACATGACAAAAGGGTGAAATTCGCAGTTACAAATTCGTTGGGTACCGCCTATTTTTATTCACTGAAAAGAAACGTCGCCAAAATGCACTTTTTTTGTGAAGTTCAGATACAAATATTAAAATGTTTTCCGATCACTCTATAAGAAACTCTATTAGCTACATTATTCAATAAAATAACACCAAAAAAAGGATTTGCAAGTAGGAGATTTTTCACTTTTAACCATTTTTTATAGGTCAGACGCATATTTTTTTCTAAGTTTATTAAAAAGCTTATCAAAAAAATACTCGATTACTTCAAAGGCCAAGATATGTTCTACTCAGAGTATTTAATTGAAGCATCTATATTATTTCTAAGCGATCAAATTTTCAAAACTAAAACACAAGATTTTGGACGATTTTGCATTTTTTCGCATGTCTTCACCTTAATATATTATATTTAAATTACAAAGATATAAGTATACTGTCCTCCATGCTAGAAGTTCACCTGTGTTGTAGAGGACATGTTTCAAGTGTAAATTATACAATATAACAGTACAGTAAAACAAACAGTGGGCTTAGTTACAGTATATAAAAAAGAGAAACAATAAATTAAAAGTTGAAATTTCATAGTCTCGCCGAAATTAATGTGTCTCGTTCCAAGGAGGATATCATTATCTCTATTTGTTACAAAAAAGGTAAGATAAAAAATCTTTTTTTTTTAAATAAATGTTTCGTAGTTTCGTATGTTCAACGGCTACATGCGAAGTGATTTTTAAAACAACCAAAGAGCACCCTCTCAATGCCGGTTGAGAGCTCCGTCGTATTCTCTCTTTCTATTACATATTTCGTTTGTGAGTACGAGCTTACAAGAGCATTCAGCGCCAACACTACAAGCGACAACTGGCCTGAAAATATGTTGGTTTAAATAAATTTTTAATTAAATTGCTTTTTGTAAATGCAAATTTAAGTTTTGTGCGATCAGAACATACGAATCTCATGTGGGCGTACCGGGCGCCACCTCTGTATGAGCAATACGATCATAAATTCTCACTTCAAAATCTTAAAGCAGTTAAAAAATATTTTGAAAAGCAGAGTTGTGCAATGATTTCAGGCACGAATATAAGGCAAAAGAAACGGGAAAAGGGCAAAACAATTACACAATATTTTTTAAGTCAAGCGAAGTTCGAAGAAACCAATAATCTTAATGATTTCATAAAGTTCGACTAAAATTTTACCAAATGAACAACAAGAGGAAGATTAATAAAACTTAGTCAAAGAAAATGCAGTATCTTGTAGATTTTCAACCTGCACGGAGAAAAATGTTATTCGAAAATACGATCATTTTAATAGTAAAAACGGTTAAAAACGGGACTGAAGTTCTTACGAACAAATTAACAGGGTTTCAATGTTTATTGGCGGGAACGTGTAAGAATAATGGTAGATTCAGACTGAGTCGACGTACGTATGCATCGCTACGCCTAACATTATCTGGTGTGCTAGCACGGTCGCTCGATATGAAGTTACCGACCGATTGTCGGTAACTTCTCATCGTTCCCTAGGACAACTGCAGATTTAAAACGTACAAACGACAGTTGATATCGAATATATTAAGGACACTTAGTCATTGTGAACTGTCACGTATTCGTTTGCGATCTGCAGTTGTCCTAGGGAACGATGAGAAGTTACCGATAGTTATCCTATCGATCGTTATAGAGCAAGCGTGCTAGGGCCTCTGGGCTACTTAGCAACCGTAGATTTTCAATGAAAATTTATGTTTTAGAATCACATTGGCTACACCCATCGCGACGTGCGATGTCTGTGGCCATTTTCATAGAAAATGTATGGTTGCTAAGCATTGTTTGGCGTAGCGATGCGTACGTACGTCGACCCAGTCTGAATCTACCTTAATTTGTTGGTATACATAATTTTGTACGTATACCAACAAATTATTCTTAATTTTCCCGCCAATAAACTTTGAAACACTGTTAATTTGTCGTAAGAACTTCAGTCCTGTTTTTAACCGTTTTTACTATTAAAATGATCGTTTTTACCAATAACATTTTTCTCCGTGTGCGTGACTGATACTATATTCCAAGTCTGAATTCAGTCCATTTTGCTCTGATGATAGCCGACATTCAATGTCCAGAGGCCCGAGCACATTCGATCGATAACGATCGATAGGATAACTATCGGTAACTTCTCATCGTTCCCTAGGACAACTGCAAATCGCTAACGTACAAACAACAGTTGTTGTCGAATATGTTAAGGACACTTAGTCATTGCGAACTGTCACTAATTCGTTGGCGATCTGTAGTCATGCTAGGCAACGATGAGAAGTTACAGATAGTTCCTAACGATCCTATCGATCGTTATCGATCAAGTGTGCTAGGGCCTCAGGAAAGGGTACTAGGCCCCCTGGCACACTCGGTCGATAAGGATTGATATACTAACTAACGGTAACTTCTCATCGTTCCCTAACATTACTGCAGATCGCAAACGAATAAGTGACATTTTCGTTGTTTGTTTTTGGGGTGTTATGCCGTGTTGTGCTACCTCCTTCTTTAGCCGACGTTTCGGACAGCGTTGCAGTGTCCATCATCAGGGCAGATCGACGGATCTGCCGGATCTGCCCTGATGATGGACACTGCAACGCTGTCCGAAACGTCGGCTAAAGAAGGAGGTAGCACAACACGGCATAACACCCCAAAAACAAACAACGAAAATGCTTTTGGCCGTGAGAATCTAAAAAACGTATCTGAATAAGTGACAGTTCACAATGACTAAGTGTTCTTAATATATTCGACATCAACTGTTATTTGTACGTTAGCGATCTGAAATTGTCCTAGGGAACGAAGAGAAGTTACCGACAATTATCCTATCGATCCTTGTCGATCGAGTGTGCTAGGGGGCCAGAACAGATGAAAGATTGCCGAGAGTGCTACAATTGTTTTTGAAAACGGTTGTTTATTTTTACATCTATCAATGATATAGCTTTTTCAGAAGAGTGAAACAGATAGTTTCTACCTTTATCCAGCCTAGTCATGGATATGGATAATGATAACGGTCTTCTAAAAACACCAATAGTTATTTTACCAATGAAGCAATGATACGATAATTTCTCTTTAAGAATTTCAAACAAAACCCAAATGCAAATCAGTATTATTATTTGCATAATTCATCACTAACACAAGGATAGGAGATGTGAGAGTCAGATCTTTTGCTAACTTTTTGCTGGTTGGATCATTAATTTTCCCAAAATGGAAACAGGAAGTGGAAGACGTACCGCGATCGTGCAATGTCAACGGTTGTATTGAATTGGAAATTCTTTTCATTGACTTCAAAGCGAAGTGGTCACATACAACCTTCAAAATCAACGAGCACGGACGGTGACCAGCCGGAATCAAATGCCGTACAATACTCCAAAAAAGTGGGATGTTAAGACGATAGACTTCGCTTTTCGGCCCATACAAAAAAGACGCCCGGGAAAAAACACTTTTCTACATCGAAAATTGCACAAAATGAATATATTTTTTTTTACTGCCTTTTAGAGGGTAAAAACTATGTCGGTATGTTTTCGAATTTTCGATGCGTTTCGTATTAACGTAAAGATTCACTGTCAAACATGTACGATTTATCAAAAAATATTATTTAAGGGAAAAGTGCTGCTAACTCAACTCTCATAAAGAATTATAAAATTATAAAAAGCTACCGACGTAGCTTCTTCTTTCTAAAAAAAATATATTTTTTTAAATTTCAAAATCGTGAAAGTTTCGGTGTAGAAAAGTGTATTCTCCATAAACCCCTTTTCGAGCGATTTCTGTAGGTAAATTTGAGCGTTGCCTCATTCCCACATTTCGCATTCGCATGTATTGTAAGTGTGCGTGAGCTTATTGTGAGCGGGACAGAATGACAGACGCGGGTGTTCCGCGTGTTGTTCAAAGTCTAGCCTCTTAAGAGCGATTGACCAGCGGATGAGAATAAAAGTTTAAAAATGCTTGCAACTGTACAGGGAGGTTCCAATGAGAAAGATCGATTATTCCCCGTATCAAATTTTTTAAATTAAAAATTTAATATCGATTTATAATATTTCATTCAAAACTTGCTTTAATATATACCTACCTGCATTCAAGTAAGCAATAAAAATGCTCAAAACGCACGATGATAAATGATTAAATATCGTATACTTCTTGTAATTATTTTTTGATCATAAGTATTTATGATTTTTCATTCTGTCTAAACAATATAAGTTTGTAAAAAAAAAAGTAATATTTTAGTTTTTAAGACCTTAAATAAATAGGAAAACTGATGTATTTTTGTCACGAAACACGTTCTCGGATTTATTTTTTAATTATTTTAATTTAACTAAAATTATGAAAACTGTGTTTACTAGATTATGTATTAATTTATTTTGTTGTACCATTATATGATTTGAAATTTGTGTTGTTTAATAAATATAATCTATCGTTTGAAAATTGAACAAATCATTCAACGACTAACAGTATCACCTTAGTATGTATAAAAAAAACCTTAGTTTTTTAAAATTTGAAAACTGCATGTACCAATAACAATCTTTCAAAATCAATTTTATTTTTTTGTAAAAAAGAGTCAATACGTTTAGAATTTGATATAAAAAGGACTAATTTCCGGAATTCTCTGGTAATACCCTCTTAAATAGTTCATAATATACCAGAGATGAAATCTAAGTGCGTAGCTTCTATGTACAAAGCATTTTTCCAACAGACACGTACCAAGTGCGAGTGATTTTACTAGCTACCTCACTTTCATGTATCATGTACCACCACATAGTGTGCAATATGGTATATAAAATTTAAAAAATACGCTATTTATAGTGTCGTAAATTTATATGAATCACGAAAAAGGTTTCTACAACATAAATAATTCTTACCAAAGTTTGGAACGCCTATTTATTGGATTGTTTAGTGCAGCCATCGTTAAACCGATAAATATTGACGTTTTCAAAATAAATCAGTTTCAAAATCTAAATTAGGCCACACACCCGAACGAGGCGTAACGATTCAAATATGTTAATCTCTGAATGATCATGAATCTAAAGCTGGTATAACAGCATGGATTAGTGATTTCTCTCCAAGTATGGGAGAATTAAAAACTATAATTAAAGTAGTGGCCAAATTTCTAGCAGTTGAAAACGACTCGCAGGTCGCTAAAAAAGCACGCCTTCAAGTATCCGTTATGTACGAGCATAGAAAAAGTACTTTAGTGTAATCTTACTAATATTATAAACGCGAAAGTTTGTATGGATGTATGTATGTTTGTTACTCTTTCACGCAAAAACTACTGAATGGATTTTAATGAAACTTTACAATAATATAGCTCATACATCAGAATAACATACCTACAGGCTATAATTTTTAAAGCTAGCTATTTATTTTCAATATATTGAAAATAATATTTATTGTTTAATATAAAATGTCAAAATTTGAATGGCATTTTGCAAAACAATGATTTTTAAATCAAAATTCTATTTTGGAAAATATTTAAATCAGTGAATTTATTTGAAGTACTCGCCTAATACTTTAAATCGAATCAAGAATTATAGATATTTTAAATAAATAGATTAAGAATTTTGGTACAAACGTAGATGGGAAACGGTTATTGGTTTATTTATGGATGGGACCTAGGAAAAGAGAATAGATTACTCGAAGTACTAATTCTACGCAGACGAAGTCGCGGGCAAAAGCTAGTATATGTTATAAGTACGAGTGGGACAACATGAGAAATTGAATAATGGTTATAGTTAAAAGCCGGCCACTTGCTCTAATTGTATAACTAATGCTTTTTTATCATCAATTAAATTTTTTCGTCTAGTGATACAAACAGTCTATCCTCTCTTGACTAGAGAATTTTTTGTTGTTTTTGTTTTTTGAATACCGCACATGAGATTCAAATGCTATCTATCGTCTGGACTAGAGATATGGTTGAGACTATGGTATCCCCAATGGGGGTAAATTGTAAGGCTGAAGGTTAGGGGGGAGGTGAGGGAGATTGGGGAGAGGAAGATAGGGAACTACCTGGCTATTCAGATCTGGACACCAAATACATCTAAAGCCATTTCAAGCAACATTTCAATTCTGAATTGAGGAACACCAGGATGATACTGAGATTATATTACACTCTGGTATCTACCTATAACTCAGTTGTGAAATGCCACAAATTAATCAAATAAAATTTTCTTGCGCACGCTGGGATTTAAACCCGCGATACTCTTGCCCGTCGACCACGGAGGCTGTCTAAAAATACTATGGACTTAAAACGTAAAGTCTAACTTACCTGATGAACATTAAGCATTTTGAAAATACATACATTAAACTTTTTTTATGAAAAGATAGCCTTTTTATAAAAAATATTATTGCTAGGTACCTACCTAACTATTTATCTTCCCGACATCCGATCGAGCTGAAACTCGGCAAATATACTCGTTGTCGATGACAATGCATTCTTTATCACACGCGTTCACAAGCATTTCTCTGAAATTGGATGACATTATACTACGTAAATACAAAGAACTCTTCCAAATGTTATAAATTTAGAGCAGTTAATATGCAATATAAATCTCGGTACCTTCCAATCAGGATTAGGCTTAGGTGTTAGTGTTTTTCACTTATTTTAGTCAATCCTCCGTCAAATCAAAACAAAACTTTGTAATTGGCTACTAGCTGGCTACCACACGACTGAAATAAAACCTCTATAGCTCAATCTATATGCTTGTATATATGTTTTTATGTATAAAATATATACATATATTAATTTTCTACAAATATTTGTGTAAATTTATTACCATTCGCCTCGCCCGATCAAGCCGCGCGCATCGACGTCCGCTCTCCCCGCGTTTGGTGCGTCACTGGTATTTAAAAATACTGACAGAAATATTTCATGCACTGGCTATGAGAAGAAGAGAGAAAGAAAATGTGCGCGCACACTGCTCTCTCTTGCTCCCACAGTGTGATACAGCCCGTTCGCCTCGCATTTCGTAACGTTCGACTACACTTTTCGTAACGCATTCGCCAGCTTACCCTAAAGTCAAGCATGCATAAAGAATTTGTACTTCAAAAATGAAAATAGATGTATAATAGTAAAAAACCGTTGCTTTTTACGTGATGATTTGTATCCTCTATTGGCATGTCTCCAACTATTTTTTACCATATTGATTGTGAGGTGACAACATTGAGTGATGTATCTAGAGGACTGTATCAGGTGTTTAGTGTTTCTCTGCAAGCCGTAGAGAATGCAAGAGAACTTGAACAGTAAACACGCCTCCAAACAGTTACAAATCAATCCGAAGGTGCTTTATTAGGCGTCCCACTAATAAATATACTTACGTGTCACGACGTTAACATTCCGATGTATGTAGAACATGACGCAATGTGGATCATACTCATAGTAAATTCCATACTATTTCACAAACCGTACCTTAATCGAAGGTCGCAAATTTTAACAATATTATTGAAGCGTTTTGTATAAGGCTAGCAGATTCTTCAATAGTGACCAGTTGCTAAGCATGTACAAATCTCAAGTAGGAACAGCAATTAAATTTGGGAGCTGGGCTGGAGCCCAAAAATGCTTAATGAAAAACCTACTCGATTCTGTGCAAATGAGGGCGGTCCGTCTGATTGACAGACAATCTGTTGTTAACAGACCAATTGTCATATCTAATGCACAAACGCAACGTGGGCATACTGAGTGTGTTCTACGGGTATTAGTGGAAGCATTGATCGCAGGTGCATCAGTGCACGTGCAAGCTACTCGACGGACACGAGCGTAACACAAGTTCATTTGATAACGGGTCGTTTTTTGACTCGTTTTCGGCTCGGATGATGTATGGAACATACATCATACGAAAACATCATACATACATCATACGATAACATCATACTCATATGGAACGAGCTACCAGCATCTGTTTTTACTCCTTCTACAATCCCTTCTTATAATCTCTACCTTAACAACGCTGCTCAACCGGGTGGAGACATCCCCTGTCTTTACACTGTACAAACAGGGGCGCTCTTGTGAGGTGTTCTATAAAAAAAATCTACTCCTGATGAGTTACGGTCTTACGAAATAGCTCACTTCTCAGTAAAAGTCGCTCGTCAGATACTACATTTTTTCGTAACTCGAAAATCCGATGAATAATCGTTAATCATATATCAGGTGAGGTCGTAAATAATTTCATACATAATATATTCCATTGACTAAAGAATAACACAAGAAGTGCCTTGTGTGCGTGTTTCGTGATTCTATAGGGTATTCACACGTTTTTTTTATTGCTTAAAAAAATTAAGAAAAAAATTACGATGATTATCGCATTTTTATTTTATTTATATGTTGACGAAAAATTTTTCTACAGCGAGTCTAAGTTTCCCATTTTTGATATTCCACCAAAACGATATTTTAGGGCAGGGCAGGGTAAGACCTTAAATAAATAGAAAAACTGAGGTATTTTTGTCACAAAACACGTTCTCGGATTTATTTTTTAATGATTTTAATTTGTCTAAAATTTAAATCTTGAAAACTGTGTTGACTAAATGATATAATGATTTATTTTGTTGTATGATTATATGATTTGAAATTTGTGTTATTTAATAGAATCTATCGTTTGAAAATTGAACAAATCTGCCAACGACTAACGGTATAATCTTAGTATATTATAAATACACTTAGTCTTTTCGAAATTTTAAAACTGCGTGTACCAGATAAAATAACAATCTTTCAAAAACAATTTATGTTTTTTTGTAAAAAGGAGTCAATACGTCTAGAATTTGATTTAAAAATGACTAATTTCCGGTATTCTCTGGTAAAACACTTAATGATATAGTCTTTCACTGCGTTTTCAGGCATTGATAATACGTTTCTACCGCACGCAGTTCAACAAAACTGTCATTGAAGAAAGCATTGGTTCTGCTCAAAGAGTATGGATTATAGTTCCATGGTTCTGCTACTCGAACACCTAACTTTGAATACGAGTGTTCGGTTGAGTTATCATTTGTGTTTTATGGATTTGTTCTCACCTACACAACACCAGCGCCAACGGCTGATTCGAGCGTTTCAGATTATCTGCCATTGAGACAATTCGAGGCATTAATGATTTGCACGTGTAAGAAGATTACGGAAATTAAAAACTCACAAAAAAAAAAGGTTCGTGCTGCCCATCGCCTTGCTCCCTTTGATGATTTCACCAATTGGAACGGTTTTATTCGTAATTTTTAATACACGTTTAAGTGGTATATTTCACACGATGAATCAGTATTTTAGAATACCACTAAATTAATTTATTCTTGAAATCGCTTAATTAAACCTTAATTTAAAGGTGTAGGTATCGTGTGCTATTAAAAACTATATTTCATGGCCGATTTTATCAATGATAAAGGCGATTTAAGGTATGAATTCAATGCGTGACTCTGTTATTGTATTGTTGATTATACGATATTGTATTATGTTGCTGTCAGTAAAGATAACTACTAGGTAGGTAGCTTTAATAATATATATTTTTACTCAGCATTAGAAGGTTCTAAAAAAACCAATGTTATCTTCGGTGTGAAATAACCCACGATGTCACTATAATTTCCATTGCAAAAGTTATATTTACAAATTTAATTTTTAGAAGATGCTGGTGGATTGGTGAAATTTAGGGTTTGCAAATCCCGCACCTTTTTTCCCGCAAATCCCGCACCAAAATTTCAATCCTGCATTTCTGCGGGATTTGAGTTTTTTTTTTGAGGGGTATTGAATTCTTCTTCTTCTTTCGTATGGTGGGGGGGTCAGAGGGGGACATCTAGGTCTGCGAGCCAGTCCAGGGCCTCAGGCGTCGCCCTGTGGACCTCATCAATCCCGCCGGGAATGAATGTTTTTTAAATATTTTTTTATCTATTATATTTATTAGTATCATTTAAAATGTAACATTATGTTATTTAAGATGACGTTTCCTATCAATCATTGTTGGTATTAGTTTTATTATAAGAGTATATGGAAAAGATAACGAATGTATTTTAAGAAAACATTGAAAAAATATAGGTAAAAGATAATATATATATATTACTTAATATTATTATTTTTTATTTACACCAATATATCATGGAGAAGATTATAAATTACAAAGTACACAAGGGCAGTTTTACTACTTAGTGACATGTGCTAAAAGATAGTTGCTGAACTGTCTGTAAGTAACATTGAAAATGTCGATGGTCAATAATATAACTGTCACTGACAGGACTCTCCACAGTCATTTGACATCAATCATCTTTAGTGTGTACCAGTAATATTATAGAAAACGTATCATTATACGTATTTTAAAGACTTTGATAAAAATAACATAATCATAGGTGGGCATTCTGGCGCTTGTATTTTACGTGATTTCCAACTTGCAAGAACGTGCAGCATGTATTTTTTAATGCAAATTTAGAATTTTTCAATCAGTCAATCAAATATTGCTGAAATCCCGCGGGACTCGAGATTGCGGGATTGTTGGAAACGAGATTGTGGGATGCGGAATTGCGGGATTGTTGGATACGGGATTAAGGGATGCGGAATTGCGGAATGTGGGATTGCAAACATTGGTGCAATTGCTTCATGGTTAGTTAGAGTAATAATAAAGCAAGATAACGTGATAATTTAAATAGCGACAATTCTACGGGCTATTAAAGAAAATTGACGTTTGCTTTGCTCAAACTATCCATCCGGACAACCGGCCTTCTGGGAAACTCTAGAAACTCTGGAAACTAATTAAGTGTTGGCTTGCGTTACACCATATCCACATAGCGACACGTGCAGACTATTGACAATACCACAATTCCAGAATATGCATGAGAAAGTGAATATAATGATTGATAATAGTTAGCTCCACACAGAAAGCACTGAGGAAAAAAAATATCTCGGGGCTTATGTCATCTTTTGAAGTTGTTATATGGACGATATTTTTGGGCAAAGAAAGGGGAGAAAATTCGGAAAAGGAAAATCCATCGAGTTGAGTCCGGCTGGAGAGTTCTAAAGGTGTCCCTCAACCAGTCAATAGGCTGACAAACAGCCTAGTCAAACCTCACGTCATAAACCCGGGCACCTCTGCTAATTCGAAGCCAAAGGCAGCCAACCACTTAGGGTGACCTATATGCAGGAAAAATGGTTATCCAAGGGCAGCTGTAACCGTACCTGCCTCCCAAATTGATAACTTGAATAAAGATCTGCTCCGGCAACTACGTTCGTTTTTAAAATATCAACATTGCTAACTTCTTCAGTACAATCTGCTGACCATCATTATCATTTAATTGACTTTTATCCACAAGGGGTCTCCAGACGTCCCAATCTTGTCTATTGCAGTAACAGCCACCCATTAATTTAATAATCATTATAAAACGCAGTTTTATATTGGAAATATATGGCCAGATTGGCCAAATATTTGTAACACGAAACACGTCCACTTGACATTTCTTGAATTCTTCTTTATGCTATGAGGACAACCAACTGAATATCTTCTCTACGGAAATATGTATGGAATTTCATCTACTCCCATATTTCAATTTTTACAAATCTTGTTAAAAAAATTATCTCAGAGTCAGAATAAAATGTGAGCAAAAAAACCTTTCTGTCGAGAAGAAACTTCAATAACTTAAGAGCGATTGACCAGCAGCTGAGAATAAAAGTTTAAAAATAAGTACAGAAGGGTTCCAACGAAAAAGATTGATTATTCCCCAAATCAAATTTTTTAAATTAAAAATTTTATATCGATTTATTTCATTCAAAACTTGAATAAATGTATACCTACATTCAAGTAAGCAATAAAAATGCTCAAAACGCACGATGATAAATTATTAAATATCATGTACTTCTTGTAAGTATTTTTTGATCATAAGTATTTATGATTTTTTAATAATGTCTAAACAAAATAAGTGTGTAATTTTTTTTTCAATTTTTTAGTTTGTAAGAACGTAATTAAATAGAAAAACTGAGGTATTTTTGTCACAAAACACGTTCTCGGATTTATTTTTTAATGATTTTAATTTAACTAAAATTAAAATTCTTAAAACTGTGTATACTAGATTATGTGTTGAATTAATTTTTTTGTATGATTATATGATTTGAAATTTGTGTTGTTTAATAGAATCTATCGTTTGAAAGTTGAACAAATCTGCCAACGACCAACGGTATAAGTATACTAAAATGAACTTAGTTTTTCAAAATTTTTAAACTGCGTGTACCAGATAAAATAACAATCTTTTAAAATCAATTTACGTGTTTTTGTAAAAAAGAGTAAATACGTCTAGAATTTGATTTAAAAAGGACTATTTTCCAGTATTCTCTGATAATACCCTCTTAAGTGTTATACACTATTCGAATATACATAGGTACTACTTCTGTTCAAGGATTTACCATTTCCTCATTCCGCATTTTGGGTTGCCAGACCAGTGCCCAGTACATTAAAGATCGCTCATGTGCGTGGCCTTGCCTATTGAAATTAATTACATTTTTACGTAACAAACCAATACTACGAACAGCCATTTAATTATTATAAAAAAAATTACAACCACGCCCGAGAATAAATTTGTACAACTGATTGCCAATGTTCAGTTAATTCATAATAATATCGCATGGGGAATGCGACTCTTTGTGAGCTGTGAGGGAATACGATTTATAGTAATGAACATAATTTTATTTATTCTAAAAGTTGGTAAATTGTAAGATATGTAGTATTTCACTTTTTTTATATGTCAACATCAACTTTCACCCATTAGTGTACGTAGTGAAGCAATGGGAGAAGGCACCCGAAACGAGCAACAAATAACAATCCAAAGTACTCATAAACGGACCAGACCCTAGACGAATCAGGTAACTATTCGATATGGACCTAAGCTCACTGTGGAAACTATTAGGACTACTAACGGGACAATGCCATTCCAGAAAGACTTGCAATTGTTGGGAGTGGAAAACACTAATAGATGTAGGAAATGTGAAGTGCTTGAAGAGACTCCAATTCATATATGGTGCCAATGTCCCGCTCTGTTCACATACCTGGGAAGTCACATTGTGGAACCAGAAGACATTTTCCACATACCTACCCAATGACATACATCCAACTGAACTTTATAAAAGAGACCGGGTTACTGCTAAAGAAATGAGGCAAAATAGGAAATAGCACCATGGGCATATGACCGAAGTGTATCTCTTTGTAAACCGTCTCCGCTTCCAATAAAATAATAAAATAAAAAAGTACGTAGAATGATGATGATGGCACATCAAATTTGAGTTTTATTGGTAAATTATCTATTGATATTATTAACGTCAAATTCGTAGTAGATAGAATGATAGTAGAATATTTACTATCTGACCACTGTGGTTACTTTGAAGTATTTGTCAAATATTAGTCGAAAAAAATTATGTGTAGGCATTCATAGGTATCTGCTCACACCAAACCATTAATCTACAAGCTACTTGCGCGTATGTAAATTTTTGTAATTACGTCCACCTTCGTTTGTGGAACTAACTCGCCACGTTTCACAATTTCACATAACCTGCTTGAGAGACTGAATCTATTAGCTACTTTGGTCATTCAATTATAAATAAGGTGTAACAAGGAATTATTAATGAAATATCATGTAATAAAAAAAGAGAAGGCACTGAAATACTTAGAAACCGCTGTTTCAATTAGGCTGGGAATACCTGCTAACAAGCAGTCAATATCGACAGTTTTACAAACATATCGGTTGATACAGTTATGATCATATTTTGATCAAAATTCATTCAACGTACTGTATCTGACTGCTGTGTGTTTAACATTAACTGCTTGTAGCTGTCATAATCGACTGCTAGTAGCAGTCCCTGTATTCCTAGCCTTACTACGTACCTAAGTTTATATAATAGTTCAAGTTTTTAAATCTCCGATTTTGTGACTTCCAAGCAAAAAAAAGTCCAACGCAAGTTTGAGGAATCAGACTTGAAATCCAGTTGTGAGATCTCAATAACCTATCAATTAAAATACTGTCGAAATTTGGTGCCTTCAAGATGGCTTATCACTAAACAGGCTATATGAATTATATATTTTGTTTATTAATAATTGTATATTTTTTAATAGACAATCCTCAACAATTTTTCTTGCTTTATTAGTATCTGACTATATTATTATTTTTAATTTTGTTTGTATTTTTTTGTTGTTTTCGTTATTTAAATGTCTTGTCGAATCAGGTTAATAAACAACTTCCAAACATTATAAAGACAATGTAATTACGACAGTACAAACATATCGCACATCCCGTAGAAAAGTGTCGTAAGTCAAAAAACTCAATTTTACAAGAGAACGAAAACAAATGAATGAAAGATAAAGAAGCGTTTTCTTCGAAAAGAAATATTAGCGATATTAGAGATATTAGAGATAGAGTTATCAAACTTAAATACCTACGGTTTTCGTGGGATACAGATAATCACAAACACATAACTTTTAAGAGATAGAAAAACAGAAAAAATTTCTATGGGATGTGCAATATAGGTACCTATACATCTAGACCGCCCCGAAACAGGAAACCCTGGTGAGGAGGAAACTGTGACATAATTCTTATGTTACGCTTACTGCCTTCAACACGTACACACTGTGCCACGGAAACTAATAAAAAATCAGTACATCTTTGATACCTACAATATTTACAAGGAAAATGATAAAGGCAAACTCACCAACAGCTCCCCAGTCCGGATGCGCTCTGTTGTTGAACCAGCCATCGTATCGCTGCTTCTCTGTGTGACTGTGTAATGTTTCTGAAAAAATATAATAAAAGTTTATTAGAACAATATTAATTTAAAAAAACTTACGAGGCGCTGCTGTACCAAACTCAGGGAGCCAATGTCCACTAACATGCTGATTTGTAGATGACGGCTGGCAACTGCCAATACCTGGAGTTCAAAAGGGGGCGATGGAACTTTTTTTGCAATACAATACAATCTTGCAGTTTAAGAGGGTATTACCAGAGAATATCGGAAATTAGTCCTTTATAAATCAAATTCTAGACGAATTAACTCTTTTTCACAAAAAAAACATTAATTGATTTTGAAAGATTGTTATTTTATCTGGTACACGCAGTTTTAAAATTTTGAAAAACTAAGTGTATTTTTAAGATACTAAGGTTACACCGTTGGTCGTTAGCAAATTTGTTCAATTTTCAAACGATAGATTCTATTCAACAACACAAATCTCAAATCATATAATCATACAACAAAATAAATTAATACATAATCTAATCAACACAGTTAAAAATTTAAATTTTAGTTAAATTAAAATCATTAAAAAATAAATCGGAGAATGTGTTTTGTGACAAAAATACCTAAGTTTTTTTTTTAAATTTATTTACAAACTAAAATATTCATTTTTTACACACTTATTTTGTTTAGACATTATTGAAAATCATAAATACTTATGATCAAAAAATGCTTACAAGAAGTAAACGATATTTAATAATTTATCATCATGCGTTTTGAGCATTTTTATTGCTTACTTGAATGTAGGTATATATTAAAGCAAGTTTTAAATGTAATAAAAAGATATTAATTTTTTTAAATTGATACGGGGAATAATCGATCTTTCGCATTGGAACCTCCCTGTACAGTTGCAAGCATTTTTAAATTTTTATTCTCAGCCTCTGGTCAATCACTCTTGATAGAGGCCAACCTCAACAGCTAGTGTGACAATTTATTTTAATGTACAGGGCGTAATTTTAATTCATGTAAATGAGTTGATGTCATTTCTCTATGGTTTGGTAGGTCTAGCATAGACGATCGATAAAATCCTATTATATCCATAGGATTTTGACTAAATCCGTCATCTATGGTCAGTTATCAATATTTGCTATCACGGTCAACAATTGGCAAGTTATATACCGACCGACGATTGATAAATTTTAGCCAGAAAATTTAGAGCAGAAAAGTTTCGTGTAATTGTCAATATACGCAATTATTTGCGTTATGCTAAATTACTGGCTTATTAATGAAATGAGTTCAACTAACGAAGCTCTTAGAATTGGTGGAAATTGTCTATCTACCCATAGACTGAAATGTTTATAATAAAATGAAATAATAATTGAAAGCTATCCATAGACTGAAATAATTCAACTAAGGCGCGACCAATTTATTCTGTTAAGAAACTAAAGTGACGGAATATGACTAAAAATCTCGTTAACTGATTAACTCTTGAGTGTCCAAAAGTAAATGCGGACTACCAATGCATACATAGGTTAGTTTTTCAATTCATCGTTGCCAATTTATTAATATTTTTACGTAATTGTACGGCGTTTGATATTCCGGAGTGTCAATTCAAATAAAATACCTAAATGTTGCCATCGTATATCGATTTCTTATTTAATCCCTATCAATATCGTGCTCGGGACAACGATATAAAATCATTAGATGTTTGATCTGATATTGTAAAGTCATTGATTTCACTGTGCTAAGAGCTCCTGAAAGGCTGACGCGGCAGCCAGCCGGATTACGGAGCCACACCACAGTCTGACTAGTAAAATATCGTATATTTTACAGTTTTGGGTGAAATGATGTTAAATGACAGGTTTATTTATTTATTTAGGAAAATCAACAGGTTTACGGTTACAGTTTCATTGCCGGCAACCAGGGCGTTTATTTAATATATAAATTGATTTACAGTTTTCTTTTCTTTTACCTGCCTCACTAGACAAAGTCTGTTCTGAGGCGGGTAAATAACATAATAAGTATATGTATTTATCAGAATGTATGTGTAATGATATGTATCAGAAGAGACATTCATTAAAAAGAGATTTACATCTATTACAATAAACTTAATAATAAAAATAAAATCCAATAACAGATTTTCACATAACTTAGAATTGTAATAAATATAATAATAAAATAAAAACTAAGGGTCCTGTACCCGTGGACAGGGCCTTACGAACGTAGCCTCCGTAAATAACATTGAAAAA
This sequence comes from Limnephilus auricula, assembly GCA_951813805.1. Lineage (NCBI taxonomy): Eukaryota > Metazoa > Arthropoda > Insecta > Trichoptera > Limnephilidae > Limnephilus > Limnephilus auricula. The sequence goes on along the minus strand of OX638398.1, from coordinate 27,114,139 downwards.
TATTTAAAAATCAATATTTTTACCAGATTGTAGGTTGGAAGCCAATATTTGTTTATAGTTCTTACCCATTACCTACTTAAGTGTATTTCTACATTACTGAGTAAACATCAATAACGACAGCAGCAACACGATGTTCAAATAATAGGTTAACAATATGAACAAGAATAACACTTATTAAGCATAACTAAGTATGGACCGGTCGTGGTTGAGTGGGCATCGCGTTTGGGGTCCCACCCAGGCGTTCCGTGTTCGATTCCTCGGCTGGCTAAGTCCTCTATCACAACAAGCAACATCTTTAGCTTAGTGTAGTAGGAGATTTTCAAATGATGTTGGGTTATTTGTAACCCGGGAATGTTTGTCTATCTTTTAAGAAAAAAAAATAACTGATCAAGTAAAATCATGTTACTCACGAAATTGATGAATCTACTATACACAGGGTGTTAAGGGACGTACTAGAGTCACTTTAACTGATTCCTGACGTTATTTGAAGTAAAAAAAAATATTTTAAATAAATATTTGGTTTCCGTTGATATTTTTGATGTTTTGAAACATTAACTTGTTGAAGGCCAGCATACAATTTTTTTTTTCAATACGACGTAAAATAATTGACAGTTTTCACCTTTCTTAAGAATTCAATTTTTATAACATTTCTTTTGTGATATAATACAAAAATTACATCAAAATAATGTAGATAAAACGAACTTCCTAATAATAACTCAAATCTATGCTTTCTACAATGGATTTATATCAAAAACAATGAATAAATAATATTAATGCTGTCATCTTCGAAGTCTATATTATAGACTTCGAAGATGACAGCATTCAATTATCAAGCGGCAGCCATTTTGTCCGCCATCTTTGGTGCCCGGCGCGTCTTTAGCAATTAATATGAATTATTCGGAGTGGCTAAATGCTATCCAGTAATTCGTAATGTCAAGAACGAGAATGGCCAAGCGATTCTGACCTTATTCTTCATACAATTTCTTTGTACATAAGGGGCAAAATTGCTTCAAACATCCGGAATCGGCGGGGGGACTGCGGCCTACAGTATAATCTGTTTATATAAAGAAGAACATTTGTTGCGGGCGGGCGGCGTGGTTTTGATTTTTATACAAATTTATTAGAGATTTTGCATACTAGATCTAAAAAACAAGAAGTAGGTCAATTTTTACATGAACTTAAATTTACATTATAAATTAACATTTCGGAAAATCTTAACTCTCCCCTTCTCCCACCCCATAAAGCAGAATTTTTATATTTCTTTATGAAAATTTGCACACTTACACGTTCAAAATAAAAGGAAAATTACTGTTTATATCTAATTTTAAAAAAACTCTGCATAAAGCCCGTGCAATGTAGTGTACAATAAATTTCATTTCAATATCTATCACGGCAAAAAGATATCTGCCTTGTCGAAGATTGAGAGCTTTTGATTGAAATTATTATTTGTCCTAAATTGGAGCCACGCACTTTTTATCGCGGAGAGGCGGTAAATAAAAAAATACATGTAAATTTGTAATAATTATTGCCAACTTATATTGTCAGAAGTGGCTATTTTTTGCACATTCATATCGACAGGTGAAAAACTCATTTATTAATCGAACTGAATAATAATTATAATATATTAGTTTGAATAAAATAGTGGCAGCAGGTATTTATCTTCCTACACAGTTTAAAACGAGAAATAAAAATACTTTACAGCATTTTGAGACTGCTAAAGTCATAATAATTTAGGTATCACTGTCTACAAGTGGATTGTTGGTCGTAATAATGTAGATATTACCGTCTACTAGTGAATCGTTGGTCGTAATAATATAGATATTACTGTACTGTCTACTAGTGAATAATAGTTATAAATGGGCTCTTCGGGTCACATGGTCTCGTTGCCAAGTTGTGCCGAAGGTGACTGAAGTACGAAATGTACTGAGTCATTAGAGTTCAACAGCTCCGCAGATCAAAACTAGCTTTCAGTCTGGAATGACGTTGATACTCAGAAGTATTATTATAAATTACGATACGTCAAAAAACAGTCACTGCGTTATAAGAACATTTCAATAAGTGTAGTGTATCTAAAAGCTTCCGGCTTGTAGATATAGATGGCAGTGCTAAGAGCTGTCCTTAGATTCCGCTAGATGGCAGGTAGGTTAGTACCTGTGGGAACGAAGAGAGGGTCAAACAGCTCTGAGAGAGCGTTCACTGGTACACACGGTTTAGATTCCATTTAGCCAGCTTCTAGTTAGGTCGATCAACGAGATCTACATTGTAAACCGCGAAGTGTATAATAAACGCAGATAATAACAAAGTATCTATTATTCCAAGAAGTAATCTCCATCCAAAGTATTGGAGGAATCTGTTAAGTGTCTGTAATAAAAGAACAGAACTCTACAATAAGCATCATAGAGTTACTGGAAGAAATCTTTCAATACGCATCATAGAGTAACTGGAGAATACAGGTGTATTCTCAGGAGAGAACACAGAAGACATTACAACAACCCAATAAAATAAAATGGGAAAAAATGTCTTTTCTTTGTATGAGTATGCCTCCATTTAAATGTGAAAATTTCGCCAAAAAACTGTAATTATTAAAGTCATTAAGGACCTAACCTAACAATTACATCGCGGCCGAATGATTCCAATGATCTCCAATGAGTCAGTCCATCATTATACTACTGGGTAATTCGCAGTTGAAATAAGGTTAACAACTAGCCATATAATTTTGGCAGCTTTCAATTGACCATTTTATGCCAATCATTATACATTATTCTGCTTTGCCTTTCATTTATGGGACCGCTATAAGAATTTTTATGTTTCATTCAATGCAGGTGATCTCGTTAAGGTAGGTGGAGCTTTTACAATCATCAAACTGATATAAAACATTGTAGGTGGGACTCGACAATAAAAAAAATCACCATTTGGAAGGCAGAAACAAAAAAATATATATTTTTTGCTAAAAATAATTTAAATGATGTTAATAATACGTAAAAACAATTTTAAACTTTTTTCCACTTAATTTATTTCTCACCGTAACCGGTTTCAACTTTCAACAAATTAAGATCTTTAGACTGGTTCCAATATTTCTTAAACTATGGTTAATATACATAAAATTTGGGGGGGAGGGGTTAAAATGGGTGGTATTCAAGAATTTTATATAATTTTTTTCCATCTAATTTGAATAAAGTTCTTGTATACCACTATATTATTATTTAATTATTAGCTCATTCCTCTTGGTATGCCATGATTTATATGTATCAGAACACTACACGCGGAGTCGATACTATGACCTGTTTAGAGTACCGAACAGCCGTCCTGGGCCCCTAGCATACTCGATCGATAACGATTGATATGATAACTTTCGGTAACTTCTCATTGTTCCTTAGCATGACTGCAGACCGCCAACGAATACGTGATTGTTCACAATGACTGTGTCCTTAATCTATTCGAGATCAATTGTTGTTTGTACATTAGCGATCTGCAGTTGTCCTAGGGAACGAAGAGAAGTTACCGAAAGTTATCGATAGAATCCTTATCGATCGAGTGTGCTAGGGGGCCTGGAAAAGCATAGCATGACCAGGGGAGTGGTGCTGTAAAATGAACATTATGAGACCATTTGGATGCGGGTGACGATGCTGGATATTCTCTAAATACCTTAAAATTATCATCTGCGTAAAGGCTAATATGGCGACTAAATTGTATTGTAATTCGAATAATATTCTGTTGTACAATAATAAGAAAAATGTACTTAAAATACATGGTCAATTTTTATACCGTAAAGACCAGTATTGTGTGTTCTTAATCAGCGGTCATGACATGCCTACTTCATTTTTCGGTGTATAATTGAGGCAACGCAACAGTTGTAAAAATGCTATAAATTTTAAAATACTAATAAACTGGAGCATTGCGTCAGCGTGAATAAACCCACTTTACAATATGTAAAACAATGCACCAAAAAGTAAGAAAAAGAAAATGACATGTGCATAATCGTAACATAATGATGAATGAGACAAAATCGAACAAAGAAACGTGAGATCATAGTCAGAAGATTTTACCTTCTTAACCGTTTCAGACCTAATATGACATTAACGATGATAAGACATGTTACATATTTGACGCTTTTTTGTAGAAGTATTTGAACGTTTTCAAGCGTTTTTTAATACTTTATAAGTTATTGCTCCTTACATTCAAAATAAATTTAGGTCTTTAGACAAATCATAGGTACAATGTATACAAAAATACAACATATTATTAGATCGAAAAAACTGATAAAAATGTAACATTAGAACATATCTTCAAAACTTATATTAAAACAAAAAACAATTTAAAGGGTGTGTAAGTGGAGATTAAAAACAACAATTCCATTTAAAAATATTAACAATAAATATATATAAACTAGCTGACCCGCACACGCGTTCCTGTGTCTTAAGAAACACAACGCCATCAACTTTATGGTTACCTAATCTAGATAACCAAGTGTTGTGTCAATAAATTAACTCACACCGCCATCTGTCAGAAACTTATGGAACTTACAAATAATTTCAAATAATTGTCCCGTAAAAAACATTTAATTCGCAATAATAAATATTGAGGTCAATAATCGAAATAAATAACATCCTATCTTTTAAATTGGACCAAATTACACACAGTAAGCCAAATTTCATCAAAATCGGTTAAGTAGTTTCGGAGCTTACCTCAGACGAACATTGTGACGCGAGATTTTTATATAAAAAGATAAAAAAATATTAATGATTTGTTTCAAATAAATGTTATTGATTTTTATTATACATATGTTTAAGTATAAATACTAATCACTATGAATCATTATCATCCCACCATAATAACGGGGTTTTACTCCATGCACTCCAAAACACAGTTTTTGTAATATTTACTCCTGTTAATTAAAATAAAAAAAGATTCGGTATCGAATTACTCACTATTGATAAACTCGAGAAGTGTTCATACTTTGTTTTGAATACGTTTGCATGAATACTTGCATAAAAAACTTTACGTAGGTATTGTGAATGGTCAATCGTGAGTATGGCACAGAGGTCACAGGGGATCAAACCGAACCATGTAGGTAGGCAAGATAAGATTACACAATAATTATTTTCAATCATTTCTCGCGCTATCGGTCGATCACCTTCATTCTGCCAAACATTAAATCACATTGAAATCTGACTGCCCGGCGTGGCCCATGTTTCTGTCAGATATCGCCTCATTTATGCAGTAACTCACTTCGTATCTCGACGTGCGTCTGTCTGTGCTAACTAACCACCTTGAGCAGGGTTCAAAATGTAATCTGGCACACTCGTATTTAACCGACGGGTTGCTTGGGCAAAATAATTTAAATGATTTGATATCCATTTAATCATTTTTTTTTTACGAAAATCATTAATGCCAGAAAAACGATTTAAGCGCAAAACACTGGCAACCATTCCAGGGGGAAGGCATCAAATGTTAAAGAGGCTAGGCCCGCCATGGATGGAGGTCACTTAAGTGGCAAGGACATGGAAGCCTGAAGGATCCTTGGCGAAGCGACAGGTCCTCGATCCAAATGGAAAAAGGGGAAAAGAGTGAGATGAAATGAGAAATCAAATTTTTTTATAAAAAATTTACAATCGTAGGCAGTTTCTCGCAGGCGTAGGTAGAGACGATGGACCGACAGACAACTTGGTCTTTGCATACTCCTCGCCTCATTCACATTCATATATCGTCTGGAACATATTCCTTTGTTATTTTGACTCTTGACATAACCAAACTCAAGTAGATATTTGGTTCACTCGATCGTGGAATGTCCTACTTGGGCATCCCCAACTTCTTCTACCATTCATTTTCGCGTCATGTTCACTGTACGTGTATTTTTTTTGTTTGATATAATATTTTTACATTTTATAATACAATCCAATTATGTTGGCCTCACTAGGTGGTTTACCCGTGCTGAGGCCTCCATTCTCCTTCCACACTTTTTCGTTCATGTGCCCTACATGCCTAAACCATCTAAGCGTCCATTTCTAAATCTTACTCAAAGGCTAATCAACCATGCACTCTTTGCTAATCTCCACATTTCTCACACGATCATTGTTTTACCGCAAATACACCCCATTTCAACAGCATTTAGTCTAAAACTAAAAAATAATGTTTAATTAAAATTCCACGTAAAACAATGGCTGAAGAAGTGAGGCACAAGTAATTGAGCTCATCAAGGTTCTAGAATCCCTAAGATCCCACGAGAATTCAACGAAAATTAAATAAAACTTAGTATGGGAAGTATCGAAACAAACTGAATTATTGAAAGAAAGAAAAGAAATAAAGAAAGAAAATTTAATTTGGTATTAATGTATTGTAGGTATACTATATAAATACACTATACTATAAAAATTATCTTTGTAGTATAATACTTACCACTTACGTTTTTAGATTTTTACGGCCAAAAGCATTTTCGTTGTTTGTTTTTGGGGTGTTACGACACATCGTCGGATCTGCCGGATCTGCCACTGATGATGGACACTGCAATGCTGTCCGAAACGTCGGCTAAAGAAGGAGGTAGCGCAACACGGCATAACATTCCAAAAACAAACAACGAAAATACTTACCACTTGTTTGTAGGAACAATATATTTAAAAATGCAAATTTTTTCGAGCGTCACGCGTTTACCCATCTTTCGAAATATATGCTTTATTAAAATAGAATCGCGAATTATTATCCGTGGTAAATTAAGTGCTTTTGAGAGTTCACTGATGATGGTGAGACGATAAAATGTACACGGTTTCTTGGAATCATTAGCAAACAACGGATATTTAAAAAAACAGCACCTTAAGAAAAAAAACTTTAGAAACTTTGCCATTGATCACAGGGAAGCTGTATTCAGGAGTTAATAATCAATTTTCTATTAAGTAAGTGATTTGGTACAATGCCGTTTCGACGTGAAATCAAAAAGCACGCTTCTTAAAATTTCAGATCATATTCTTTGGTTAGACTATTTACACAATACACCTTTCGTTTATACACACCTACATTTATACATCTATATATCGTGAACCGCTGTACCTGAGTATTGTTACGTATTATTACATATTCCTTTATTCCTTCCTACCTGTTCCTGTGTGTACAAACCACACTGTCAGTTCAAATTCGATTACCGCCTAATTAACATCATATCGCCGAATTACGTATATTCGCCCGCTGCTTTAAAGTACATCAATTCCCGCCGCATAAGAAAACGGTTCGTTATGCGGACATCGAATTTGATGATGATCTGCAATTTGATGATGATCTAACTCTCAAGTACAGCGGTTCAATATATACAGATTTATAAATCTAGGTGTGTGCAAATAAAATGTACATTTCTTTTTCTTCAAACTTCGCAAAATCACTTTGTGGCGTCATTTTGAATTAAATTAAAACAAATACTTTGTTCAAACCACTAATATAATCACAATTACCTACATGTTTCAAAACCGATGGTTTCTTCGTCAGGGTAATGTCATTTAATGTCATTACTACCCTGACGAAGAAACCATCTGTTTTGAAAGATGTAGGTAATTGTGATTATATTAGTGGTTTAAACAAAGTTATTTGTTTTAATTTAATTCAAAATGTACATTGTGCAAATAGCCCAACAAATCTTCTAAGATCACGAATATAAAGACGAGGGAAAGACGATATTTTTTAATCAAAATATTTTCCATCGTCAAAATAATCGAATGTCTCGAATCTCGAATCACGAATAGAATACACAATTTGAAAGCATTAAATAAAAATGCGCTATTAAATTAAAATGCTAAAAAACCTATGAAAATTCATGTCTCGCCAAGATAAATGATCTAACCAAAAAATCTTTTGAAGGGTAATTTGCAAGTCGATTAATTAAGTAGCAATGTGAGGATCTCATACAAAACAACAAATAAAATTTTAATGCTTCCGAAATTATCTAACCCATGTCATAAAAAATCAATTTATCTCAGTTGTTGATGGTTGCTTAAAGATCATTATCAAAAAAATGCAAGGTTAAATGGAGCAAGCCTTTAAAAAGACAAGAGCGTTATTTGCTTTACGATACATGTAGTGACGTAACAAAAATAATTATTGAATTCAATTTAAATTTTTACTGAGTTTGATTAATGGTCAAATATTTGTATAAATATGTGAATTAATTAGCTATTTTAACAGACCAACTCAACATACACGTATTTATTGAGATTAAGAAATAAGAAACCAATTCTACAGATTCATTGATAGATTTTTTAATGACAAATACAAGTTGATTGACAGATCATTAAAATGACATGGCTACGTTGAAAACGTTTTGTTTATTGTTTGATATGACGGAGAACCATTTATCAACGATTGAAATGTTTGGGTCAATTTGTAAAACGGTATTAAAGAATCTTTTAAGCCCTTGTAACTTGTAACGCTGATCGAGTATGCACTTCGTAGAATCCGGTTTGTAAAAATACAAATGTAAAGGGATACATTTGGAAGGCGCGTATTTATAGCAAGGATTTACGGGTTCATCTGAGGGGTGAAGTTTGTCTAGGTCTTGGCAGTGAATGGTGGGCCGGATAGAGAGAGACTAATTGAGGGAGGCCTTTTGATCTCCGAACGGACTCTCTCGACTCTCGACACACTGCTTTGCACCGCTAGCTTTGATAGAATCACACGTCACTCCTTGACACGCTGACCTTTGGTTTCCTACCCATTCCTCATACCTTTTTCCTTCTCAGAACTTTCTCTTTTCATTTCCTTGAAATCTTGGGGAAAAATCAAGGATTGCAATCTTTAGAGCACAAGCGTCGGGTGGGAATGCTGTCCATGGTATACCGGTATTTCAATGAAAGACGCTCCGAGTAACCAGCGCCATGTTCCTTCGACACCGGTTCAGTCGGGAAATACGCCAAATGTGCACCCAACATTTTTATACAGTAAACAGTTGACATTTGTATACAGTTGACATTTGTATACAGTTGACATTTGTATACAGTTGACATTTGTATACAGTTGACATTTGTATACAGTTGACATTTGTATACAGCTGACATTATTATACAGTTGACATATGTATACAGTTGACATTTGTATACAGTTGACATTTGTATACAGTTGATATTTGCATACGATTGAAATTTGTATACAGTTGACATTTTTATACAGTTGACATTTGTATACAGATGACATTTGTATACAGTTGACATTTGTATACAGTTGACATTTCCCGTCAGAACGGGTCATTTCCGCGACTGGTTCTTGATTTCAACGACTAGGCTATGGAACAATTTGCCGGCCTCTGTGTTTCCTCCCTCCTACAACGAGGTTCATTCCTTCCTTCCCTCAAATGGACCCTCCACACAGCATCTCCAAAGATGACACCGGCCCTATTTTTAGGGCCGGTGTCATCTTTGTCTCTATGGACACTATTTTTCTCAGGGCCTCCTGTGTGTAAATAAAAACGTAATTTTTTGTATTTTGAGTTCGTACTCCTTTGTGGGACTTGTACTCTAGCAGACATCGAATGCCTACCATTGCAACGACACTTTATTCTATCCAAAGGTTGATCCATACTTCAACTTTAATGGTTTTCGGATTTCGCAAGAGATAATGCATCACAAAGGTTGCAGTTGGGATTGCATTAATCTTTTATGGTATAATAATGGCCTTAAATAATTTTGAGAAAGGTTAATAAGTGTTACTTTAACTGGATTATTTTCGTGACTAACTTGGCAAAAGATTGTTTCGAATTGCACCGAAGAAAATATTTATAACCGGTTGTAAATTCACTCTGATCGCTTGATCCAATCCGCGGCAATTCGTTTATTGTTGATCCGTTGGAGGTCGTTTTTGGTAGGTAGGAAGGATAGAAGGAAGGCACTTAAAAACACTGGTGAAGACTATTATTCATAATATACTTATTTCATTTTATATAAACTCATACATTGGAATGCTAATGAAATGTGTTTTAAATATAGTTCACAAGAAAAAAACACAGGTATGCGATTTAAAAAACTTTAGTCGTGTTTACGGTCAAAATTTTAAAAAATTTAACAAGTTTATTCACAGAAGACCAAATAGTCCCAGCTCACACAGGTGTCATATAAATCGTTGTATCTCCCTTACTGTCATGGTGAGAAATATGATCTAAACGGTGTTAGAAAGATAAAAATGTACGGTTTTTTAAATCTAGAATTTAACCATAGAATATTTTTAATTTTCACCTTTATGAAACCAAAGTTTCCGACAGAAATTTGAGAAAAATGTATTAAATTTTGATAATTATTTATTCATAATTTTTTCATGAGATAAAAGCGTTAGGTGATACTCTTACGCCCATCGTTCACGTAGCTACTCACAAGCGACGCTACCGCTACCTGTCATAGTGTTTTGCTAGTGCAGCACCTGGCGGCGATTTCAAAAACTAATAATCGTATGGAAAACACAGACGTGCAGCGATCGCGTCGCTTGAAGGTGCTCCATAGAAGAACGGCGTTACGCCCATCGTTCACGTAGCTACTTACAAGCGACGCTACCGCTACCTGTCATACTATTTTGCTAGTGAAGCGCCTGGCGGCGTTTTCAAACACTAATAATAGCATGGAAAATACAGACGAGCGGCGATCGCGTCGCTTAAACGTAGCTCCATGGAAGAACGGCGTTAATGACGAGGATATTTTGTAATATTTCAAAACCGTTTTTCATTTTCAGATACACTCAAAAATATTCCATTTATTTGGATTTTATTGCAAAGCGGAAATTTTCTGAGCTTTTGACAGAATATGCCCGAGATTTTAAGGGTTTAGCAAATTATTTATTTTTGTGCATTTTTGTCTATTTTTGTCTTTAAATACAGAATACATTGAAAAACAGCAAATCTGTTTAAAACTGAATATTAACCGGGAATATTTTGATGACAAAATAATATTATATGCCCGAGGAACCTAAAAGTGGTATTTCGGAGTATTTCGTTTTTACTACGTTTTTTTGAATACCTATACAATTTGTACGGAAATGCCTTGCAATGCTGTTAAAAACAGAGAAAGTACTGCGTGAGCACCTGAATGTAAATCATGTCGCGTTAAATCGTCCATTTTATCTTGACACTGTGGACATGTTTGCTTGCGGAGATTACCCTTCAAGAATGAGAAAGATGCCACTATAACACACTCGAACTTATACCTACACGCATAATATATACCTACAAGTATACATACATTATATTAACAAGTCCTACGTGTCCGAGCGAAATCCAGCTGGTTGCTTTCCTGCGGGGAATCGAATCTGAACGGGCCATAAAGATAATATCATAACATTTGGCCCAAATAAACATGTTCATAACGACATAAAGCTCATATCTTTTGAAAGTGACTTATTTTATGAAGGATCATTATTTTTCAAGTATACTTTATGTGTTGCATTCGGAGGCAGAAATAATGCGTTTCTGTATATCTACATGTTGATGTCTTAACAATAATTACCAACACCGGTAGATAAATGATTTTTTTTTACATTAACTTCACACAGGAGGTCATGAAGAAAATATTTTTTCTCAGGGCCTGTGTCATCTTTGGAAATGCTGTGAGGAGGGTCTTTTTGAGGAACTGATGGAGTGAACCTGGTTCTTGAAGAGACCCATGTTGTAGAAGGGAGGAAACACAAGGACCAGTCGTAGAAACGGCTCGTTACGAAAAATCAATTAACTGTGTACAAAAATGTTGAGTTCTTCCTTTGACCCAAAATATGCAATTGTTAATTTTTCATAGTGTCCATAAAACAGATATAATATGTAGATTTTAGATATATTTACAGACGCTGATAAAATCTCAACCCAAACGGTTAGTTACGTCGAATAAAGGATGTACAATTTCTATTTCGAATAAAAAAGTGTGCTGCCCAAGAACTGGCAACATTGCATTTTTTAAACTGGCGCAAGGGCCATACGCATTTTCCTTACGATATAAAGTGATGTGTAATTCTTTTTGTGATGTTTTGCGATAATTTTGTGATGTTTTAAATGTATTGTGTCAATGTCATAGAAAATACATATAAACAGCTAAACATAAACAACTAAGCATATATTTCATAACGCTATAGTTGTAACAGTTTGTTTTCAACTAGCCAGCTAAAATCTTATCAATTCAAAAAGTACCTGCATAGGCGTTTAATAAAATCATGCGGTTGGCCTGACTTTTTTGGTTCGGTCCGATGGAGGAGACGCGCCGACGCGCGGCGCTGCCGTCAGATAGGAAAATACAAGCTTCAAGTCTAGACTTACCCACGGAAGCCAGCCTGGAGGAAATGTCGGCCTTTATCATTCATCACAGACGTAAGAGTTTTTGATAATTTAACTTTTTTGGTGTACCAATTTTAACATCAGCATTTCTTGGCCGTTTGGTTATAACGAGCTTGGCGCCTAAACATGTCCCTTAACTTCATTCACATATTTAAATGTTTTAGTTCAATAAAGCGGCGTCTCCTCCGACGAAGATGTTTACACACTTTGTGTATAGTTAAGTCGGGGCCACAATGCTTTTACTTTCCGTGGCCAATGGAAAACAACAAACGTTGTGGCCCTGCCCCATGTTTATTGTAAATCTTTGAGGTATTGTTTGTGAAAATGGTCGCAAGAGACCGGCCTTAAGACGATAGACTTCGCTTTTCGGCCCATACAAAAAGGACGCCCGGGAAAAAACACTTTTCTATATCGAAAATTGCACAAAATGAATATATTTTTTTTATACTGCCTTCTAAAGGGTGAAAACTATGTCGGTATGTTTTCGAATTTTCGATGCGTTTTGTATTAACGTAAACATTCACTGTCAAACATGTACGATTTATCAAAAAATATTATTTAAGGAAAAAGTCCTGCTATCTCAACTCTGATAAAGAATAATAAAAAATTTAAAAAGCTACCGACGTAGTTTCTTCTTTCTAAAAAATATATATTTTTTAAAATTTCAATTTCGTGAAAGTTTCGGTGTAGAAAAGTGTATTCTCCATAAACCCCTTTTCGAGCGATTTCTGTAGGTAAATTTGAGCGTTGTCTCATTCGCACATTTCGCATTCGCATGTATTGTAAGTGTGCGTGAGCTTATTGTGAGCGGGACAGAATGACAGTCGCGGGTGTTCCGCGTGTGGTTCAAAGTCTAGCCTCTTAAGTTTAACTTCGTGGCTCGCACAAGACCTGAGATAAATCATAGAGTTTAACATTTGAACCATGCTTAGCCATTTGGCGATTATTCAGATTTTTCTTTTATTGTGTAGTTACAGATTTCATGCACACATTCCTTAAAAAGCCACACATATTCTGAGCTAGCCTACATCTTTAATCTCATCACTCATTACATTAAAATCAAATTAAATAACTTTAACAGTTGCATAGTCACCGTTAAGACTTTTTGCTTTCTAATTAAGCTACATATTTTTTAATTTGTACTCTGTTAAAAAATAAAAATTAGAAATTATGGATGTAGGATATTTATGACGAGTCCAACAAACGTAGTGCCCTCAGAGAGTTAGCTAATGGTCCCGGATATCCAACACCTAGCAACTTTTAATCATGTCATTTTCCAAATACTCTTTTAATTATTATTTTAATCTTTCTTTATTCAATCAAGTAAATGTATTGAATTAAATATTATAAGCAATAATTATTAGCCTGAAACATTCATCCATATTGAAAAAAAAATTCCCGAGAAAAGATACATGTCGCCGACGGGACTCGAACCCGCACCCCTCTGATTGCCGATCAGGAGCTCTACCATTAAGCTACGGTGGGTTACCTCCTACCCGCCAAATGATTCAATATATACCTAGTGTTTCATTCAACAATTACCGCTAATTACATTTATTCACCTGCTAAAAACCAACTATATTTTTATATGAGAAAGGCATAAAGTGCTAACTCTCTCACTAGGTGACGTCGAGACATATTATGTTTACCCCATATTTATCATCCGAAGTTGAAAGATATCTCAAAAATGAAAAAAAAAAAAAAACACAAATAAAGTTCATCGGAAACATGACTCGACATCAAAGAACGGAAAAAATATTGCTCATTGCTCGTTCAATGATGAATATTCTATCAATTTAAAATCATTATTGGGCAACTGCAATTACAGTGCAGTACGACAATGATTCATGATAAGCCTCTCTCTGAGTGGGTGGGTAATCGGCCAGCCTTGGGGGCTACTTAGGAATTAATAAAAAACAGGTGATTAGAATAATTACTAGAATTTTTGATTTATGAATAGGCAATAGAAGACCGTTCGACATTTCGGCTCTCAACGACCTCAAGGACCGAGGAAAGTAATGGACGAACTTAGTCATAACAAATTTAATCATTTTATTTAACAGGGGTTTTTCACAGAATATGAAGTTACTACGAAGTTCTGTGAAGGTTCTATTCAAGTTGTTTCAAAGTACTCGGATAATAACAAAACTAGAACAGGACGTTCACTTTAGCCCCTTGAATATAAACTTTGAAATCTGTTCAAATGCTGTCAAACGTACTAAGGGCCAGTTGTACTACAGAATATGAACAATTTATTAAATTTCAATGTTGATTATCAAGTTCTGTGAAAGTTTCATTCAGGTTCTGTTTTTCATTTTATTATGGGCCAATTGCTTTACAGAACTGCAATAATAACAGAACTTGAATAGAAGATTCACAGAACTTGTAAAAATAAACTTCGAAATTTGATGAATTGTTGAAATTCTGTTAAATGACACAAATTAACAGTTAAATGCGATTCTTATGGTAGATTCAGACTGGGTCGACGTACGTATGCATCGCTACGCCTAACAATATCTGGGCTACTTAGCAACCATAGATTTTCAATGAAAATTTATGTTTTAGAATCACATTGGCCACACGCATCGCGACGTGCGATGTCTGTGGCCATTTTCATAGAAAATGTATGGTTTTGCGTCCAGTCTGAATCTACCTTAATGGTAGATTCAGACGGGATCGACGTACGTGCCCATCGCTACGCCTAACAATATCTGGACTGCTTAGCAACCATAGATTTTCAATGAAAATTTATGTTATTCGATATGTTATTCAAAGTAAAGCCCTGCTTACGGCAATCTCCTCGCTGTTCCGAGCTCTGTTACCAAAGTAGACAAGTAAAGCGTTTTCCGTGATGAATGTGAACGGTTCAAAATAACTGGTCAAATAAATCAGATGGCTTTTTAATAGGCACATTTCCGTTGCAAATTAAAGTTCTCACGAAACCGTATTTCGGCTTTCTCCGCAATGTATTTATTATTTTTATCTGTGTCTATTCAGGGCTGGGAGAAATAATACAATTTCAGACTCTTTTGTAAGGCGCAACGAATTTTGAACGACATATCGGCAGCTGGCTTTCCTTTCTTGTTTAATTCGGATCGCCTTAGCCCTCCATTAAATCACAACTGCTAACCCTGTACCAATCGCAAGTGTGCCCCACTGTTGAATTTGGCAGCCATCTCTGGTCTGGAGCCCCGATGTACCTGAAAAACACCCTCGACTCTTTGCAGAAACGGGCGGTCCGCTTGATAGATTCTCCTGTCTTAACAAACGGATTGCAATCTTTAGAGCACAGGCGTCGGGTGGGAATGCTATCCTTGTTCTACCGGTATTTCAATGGAAGATGCTCCGAGGAGCTAGCGTCATTGATCCCCTCGGCACCGGTGCATAGTCGGGAAACACGCCAAACGCGCGCCCAACATATGTACACAGTTGACATTTGTCACATGAGAACGGGACGCTTCTACGACTCGTTTTTGTGTTCAACAGCTCGGCTGTGGAACGATTTGCCGGCCTCTGTGTTTCCTCCTTCCTATAACATGGGTCTCTTCAAGACCCACGTTCACTCCTTCCTCTCCTCAAAAAGACCCTCCTCACAGCATCTTCAAAGATGACATAGGCCCTGAGGGAAATTATTTTCCTCAGGGCCTCCTGTGTGGAGTTAATATTTAAAAAAAAAAATTAAAACAAATCCCTTCATAAAGTATTTTCCTTAACCGGCTTCACATCTTGGCCCAAAAAGGTGGTGATATGGTATATGAACATAACATGGTAAAACATAAAATAATTAAATAAAAACAAATCACTTTGTATACGCCACTTCTTTGAACAAAATTATCAATATTTTTCAAAATCAATGGATCTTCGTCAGAATGAACATAAAATTACAAAATAAATTTATTAAATTAGCAATCATCACTCTTTGTAGTGTGTTTTGTCTATGGGTACTTGTGTGCCTTTTCTTGTTTGTCTTTTATGATTTTTGTTAACTTTTATTTTATCCTGACGAAGGAACCATTGGTTTTGAAACGTGTTGATAATTTAGATCAATTAAAAAGGTGTATACAAAGCCGATCATTTTCATTTAATTAAAATGACGTCACAAAATGAATTTGTGAACATTGACGAAGTAACATAAAATATATTATTATTATGAACATGGATTTTCAAACTATACTAAATCTGATTTAAAACTGAATATCATTTTTTTTTTACTTAATATGTTAAACCTCAAAATGTTATTTTAACTTAATTTGCCATTTCAAACAAATATAATTTTGAAGGAAACAATAAACTCAATAACAAATTACTCCACACAATAGCCAATTCCTAGAATCCAATGAATTGCAAATAAAACTACGAAGTACTTGATGTTATTTTTGAAGATATTTCTATTATACCACTGTAAACTTTAGCACCCCTGTTTACTTTATTGTAAAAGCCTTGATGGCGTTTAAATAAATAAATAAATAATAATATTTTTATTAATGAAGATGATATTAGCGAAAATCAATCGAAAATCTGAAACAGAAAAATTAGAAAAAGATCGAGTCGCATCTGAGACTTGAACCCAGGACCTTCGGCTTTCTGGGCCGCTGCTCTACCAACTGCGCTAACGTGTCCCAATCCGATCTGGTCGCAGTTGCTGGTTCTCAGTTGACGTATGATACAGTTAAATACGACAGAATCTGATAGGGACACATTAGCGCAGAGAGCAGCGGCCCGGAACACCGAAGGTCCAGGATTGACCCGATCTTTTTCTGATTTTTCTGTTTCAGATTTTCGATTGAGTTTCGATAATATTATCTTCATTAATTTGAATATCAATAATGTATTTACTTAATATTATACCGGTTGGCGTATTGTTTTTCAAGTCTAGAGTTGTACACAAAATCCTCTCTGGTTTCATTTGGTATGTTCGTTTGAAAAGTCATTAAGATGATAGACTTCGTTTTTCTGCCCATACAAAAAGGACGCCCGGGAAAAAACACTTTTCTACATCGAAAATTGCACAAAATGAATATATTTTTTTATACTGCCTTCTAGAGGGTGAAAACTATGTCGGTATGTTTTCGAATTTTCGATGCGTTTCGTATTAACGTAAACATTCACTGACAAACATGTACGATTTATCAAAAAATATTATTTAAGGAAAAAGTGCTGCTAACTCAACTCTCATAAAGAATTATAAAATTATAAAAGCTACCGACGTAGCTTCTTCTTTCTAAAAAATATATATATTTTTAAATTTCAGTTTCGTGAAAGTTTCGGTGTAGGAAAGTGTATTCTCCATAAACCCCTTTTCGAGCGATTTCTGTAGGTAAATTTGAGCGTTGTCTCATTCGCACATTTCGCATTCGCATGTATTGTAAGTGTGCGTGAGCTTATTGTGAGCGAGACAGAATGACAGACGCGGGTGTTCCGCGTGTGGTTCAAAGTCTAGCCTCTTAATTTCCAATATTTTTAAAAGTTTCCTCCCAAGGATACAATCCCTAGTGGCTAACGACAGTAAGTTACTAGTTATTGCAAAATTGTGTTTTATAAATACATTATTCAAAGCAGTGGACAATTTAATTCTTGCATATTATTATTAGTCTTATAAGGTCTTTGATTTGAACCAGATGCTACCTTTCCTCTATTAATCTCATTATTAATGAATAATTCAGAGCATCTGTTGTCTTTCTAAGATTGTAATATTACCAAATTAAACATGGAAATCCTCGTGAAACTGTGTTGTTTTGGCTTGTCACGTTCAAATAAAACATCTCGTTAGTCACTTGCATTTGCCGTGGGATCTCTATTGAACTACATCAAAAAAAAGATTACTGAAAGCGAATCGCGATTCAAATAAGACTGTAATCGATAATTTAGAATTTAATCAAAATAAAATATGGCGTTTCAGTCTCACAACTATGGGGATGGTGAACATTGAACGCTGGGAAGAGAATCCGAATCACCTGGATTTCCCATCGCACGTTCTTTTTGTGTTATTATGACACCGATAATCAATCACTTGGCCGTCTCCATTTGAATCGATATTAAGAACTGAGAGACCCACTCCTTATGAGTTGATCATTGCACTGGTTCCTAAAGACTTCCTTAACAGTCGATGTTGAATGCACCGAGAGATCGCACTGCACATAATAGACTTGTTCATATGTAGTATTGTCAAACATGATAGATTTCGAGGGTAGGTAGGATGAAGAAAGGCATAGTTGCGCCAAAAGTATACCAATATATACCTTCACCAGTGGACCAAAGGTTTTACAGACAGTATTATAAAGTACAGTGCTTCGACGGCCAGTAGGCCACCTCAGACATAGTTGAAAGAAACAAGTCCAAAATCTCAAAAAAAAATCTGTGCGAGGAGAGGCTGGGCGTGCTGTGGAAGGAAATTGCTGAAATAGCACAGGACAAGGACAAGGTGGAGGTGCTTTGTCGAGGAGATGGGTCCCAGACCCGATCAGGTAATGGAGAAGAAGATGGGTCAGTCAAAATACTTATTTTCCAGGACATTAATGGTTAACTATGAAATATAGTAAAGTAGGCTTGGTTAGGTTAGTAACATTAAAATTATAATAAAATCTGCAGTTTTATATTTAAAATAAATTAATGTCCTATCGGTAGGAAAGGTATACTTTTATTCCACGATATTAGGTAAATGACGTAAAAAATTTTTTTTTACAGTATGGTTAGAGGACGTGAGAATATAAATATATATATATATATATATATAATATTAAGTATTTTCAAGTAATTTGTTGCGATTGCAAAAGTGATTAGTGAATTCCTCGCGGCGTTCGCTTTTTCAGTTTCTCACCGAAGAATTCAGAGCGGTTGACCAGCGGCTGAGAATAAAAGTTTATAAATGCTTGCAACTGTATAGGGAGGTTTCAATGAGAAAGATACATTATTCCCCTATCAAATTTTATATCGATTTATTTCATTAAAAACTAGCTTTAATATATACCTACCTACATTCAAGTAAGCTATAAAAAATGCTCAAAACGCACGATGATAAATTATTAAATATCGTGTACTTCTTGTAAGTATTTTATGATCAAAATTATTTATGATTTTTTAATAATGTCTAAACAAAATAAGTGTGTAAATTTTTTTATAATATTTAAGTTGTAATACCTTAAATAAATAGAAAAACTAAGGTATTTTTGTCACAAAACGTGTTCTGAAAACATGATTTGAAATTTGTGTTGTTTAATAGAATCTTTTGTTTGAAAATTGAACAAATCTGCCAACGACCAACGGTATAACTTTAGTATTTTTAAAATAAACTTAGTTTATCAAAATTTAAAAACTGCGTATACCAGTTAAAATAACATTCTTTCAAAATCAATTTATTTTTTTTTGAAAGAAAGAGTCAATACGTCTAGAATTTGATTTAAAAATGACTAATTTCCGGTATTGTTTGGTAATACCCTCTTCATGAATCCAATGACGGAGAGTAATTTGGGGCTCTTTTTATATAATTATCAAGTAAATTATTTACAAACATTAAATCAGGTGTTCTTTATATTTCTTAGAATTTTATCAATAGATATTCTCTAATATTTTTTTACAGAATGATCTCACAACCTCAAGAATTAATTCACTTCAAAGGAATCTCAGGCAAAGGTTCTGTTGATCAGTTATCCAAAGTTCTCAAATTCCATAAATGGTTACGAATCCAGACATGTCGGTTCTCATTGACTCTGTTATAATGGAATGTCACTCAAGAAGTAAAATAAAAACAAGAGTTTCAGATTGAGTGGAGCTGTTTGTATTATATAATTTTTAACTATCAGGTTAGCATCCCTGAAGCTTTAAATAATGAATCCGCTTGAACATTTATTTTCTTATACTTTGTAATCTTCGTGGAAGAGTAACCTTCTATTGAAAAGAAAATTAGTGATAAATGACAGAAACCTTCAAATATAAAATTTTATGTGATAAATAAGTAGATAATATAGTATACACAAGATTGGCATTTTTAACGTAGAAAATTATACAATGTTTAATAATGATTATTGATAATAATTAATTTGATTTCGGGAGGCGAATATGGGTACCAAAGCCCCAGGAACCATTTATTCGATAACCAACACCTCTGCCGAAAGTCGTGCCAAGTGGTTGGATACATTCGGTAATTTAGCAGGAGTGCCCGGGTTCATCGGGTGATGTGCGTTCAGGCGTAGAGAGACAGGGCAGCCTACCCATAATCGCCTCCCAAATACGTTAAAAGATTCGACTGTTGTGTACGTTAAATGTGGCATTATCTTTAGGTTTTTTTTTAATTATTTATTTTTAATCTTATTAAAAGGGATATGATAATATCCATCGATCTTAAACAGTAACGCGTCGTTTATTATGCATCTATTTTATTTATTACCTTTAGATTGAGTTTTAAAAGGGTAACGCGTTTTAATTATGCAAACATGCGTGTAAATATTCCTTGTATAACCTGATTCAGAGTGGAAATGTTTTCTGACAACAAGTTCTCCGTGTTGTGATAAGCTCTTGATTAACAAGGTACAATTTAACGGATTTCACATGATTACTTTCATCGGAAATGACATAACAACAACAACAAAAAAACCCGGCTAGAAGCCAATTTCAAAAAAGAAAAACAATTGTTTTGACTGAGGATTCATCCTTCATCACAAGAGATTACTCTTAACCGCTGTGAACTATTAAAATGTCTTTATAAAAATGGTTTGACTGGGGATTGAACCTTCATCTTTAGGTTATAATATTTTAATTAGTGAAGATAATATTAGCGAAACTCAATCGAAAATCTGAAACAGAACAATCAGAAAAAGATACGATCCTGGGTTGGAGTCCCAGATGTATCCGTATCTTTTTTTGAGTTTTCGGTTTCAGATTTTCGATTGGTTTCGCTAATATTACCTTCATTAATTCAATTATTATAATTTGAGATTTAACTACTGTAAACACATCTAACACCTAAACCAAATCCTAATTGGACGGTACCGACATTTATTTTGTATATTTATTGCTAGGACTTTTTAAAGACAATTACATCCAATTGCGGAAAAAATTGTGTGTGTGTATGTACGTGTGCGCCACCAAAATGGATTTAATGCATTGTCATCGACAACGAGTCTATCTTCTGAGTTTCAGCTCGGATCAGTTAATGTTGGGAGGTATGGATTAATTACCACTTTCAAGATTTGCGTTCAATTCATTCACGAAAACAAGATGAAAATTCAAATAGATGTATTTAAAAGTACTTAAACATCGCTCTATTTCGTTAAAAAACGACATAAATGGCTAAAATCTATGCAAGTGTATACCATCAAAATGTAAGGTAGGTATTTAAGGTTGATCCGTGTTAAGATTTTTTCTTACGAAAAAGCTAGCTCCAACAATGTCCCTATCATTTACATTTGGTCACCTTAAGACGATAGACTTCGCTTTTCGGCCCATACAAAAAAGACGCCTGGGAAAAAACACTTTTCTACATCGAAAATTGCACAAAATGAATATATATTTTTTATACTGCCTTCTAGAGGGTGAAAACTATGTCGGTATGTTTTTGAATTTTCGATACGTTTCGTATTAACGTAAACATTCACTGTCAAACATGTACGATTTATCAAAAAATATTATTTAAGGAAAAAGTGCTGCTAACTCAACTCTCATAAAGAATTATAAAATTATAAAAAGCTACCGACGTAGCTTCTTCTTTCTAAAAAATAAATATTTTTTAAAATTTCAAATTCGTGAAAGTTTCGGTGTAGAAAAGTGTATTCTCCATAAACCCCTTTTCGAGCAATTTTTGTAGGTAAATTTGAGCGTTGTCTCATTCGCACATTTCGCATTTGCATGTATTGTAAGTGTGCGTGAGCTTATTGTGAGCGGGACAGAATGACAGACGCGGGTGTTCCGCGTGTCGTTCAAAGTCTAGCCTCTTAAACATGTTAAAGCATAAAATTTGTATGTATTAAATAAAATGTATATTTTCGACTAATTTGCATTTATAATCATATGTGTAATAGAGCATTCGCTAATGTCCTTGCAATATAATGAATGAATATGGATGAAGCTACAATTAAAAACTAATCTGAATTTACGGAAAATTCTTTTGAGGTGATTGCGCACTTTGGTGACAAATAAGATGACTCTTTTGAAATTAGTTCACAATCCTAAAATTATGAATCATCACTTGATTTTAAATACAATGAAGGACACAGCACCAGTATTGCCTACATTGTACTCACACAACGCTGTGGTTGAATTTAATCGTGCCTACTGGTAATGTATGTAATATATTATAAACTTAATATTTGTATCACCCAGCAGCTTTTACAGATCAGTGAATTAACCTTTGCAAGAAAATACATAACTTCCTGCTACAAAAGTAATTGTATAATGCCAACTCAAAAGAGGAAATATCGCGGTCTTAGATCTTCTAACAATAATAATGAACATCTTGAGTTAAGAAGTAAGAGATGTGAAAGTTATGATTACAACTATCAATTAGTATTTGACATTTTGGTTCAAGTAACTGACGTCAAAGATTATTTATTGATTATATTATATTATGTCGATCTTTAGTCTCTAGTGCTTCTGTGCAGATATCAAAGTAAGTCTTCAACATCAGAAAGTTGGACATAACTTTCCCTGATAAAAATAATAGTTTTAATTTAGCTGATTCAAGATATAAAAATGGGGAACGATCAGTAGAAAAAAATGTTTCTGTGGTTATTAGTTGATATCTATTCAATTTTAAATGATGTATTGTGAACAAATATTATTATTTAATATTACTTTTTAGCTATCTGCAATTTTCAAATTGGTTTCTGTTTTTTTTCTCTCTCTTATATATTGTACACCAACACTTAAATGTACCTTTACACCTACCATGTTCATTTCTTACAGTTTTATTTTTAACTAATCATTTAAAACAATTTTTATCTCTGAATCTTACAATCGTGTAAATTATAAAATCATATAATAGCACCATTTTAGCTATAAGTCTATTTTTACAACTTTCGATATCACCACAGAAAAAAATGCTATTCTAAAATACAATAATTTTATTCGTAAAAACAGTTCTGAAGTTCTTACGAACAAATTAACAGGGTTTCAATGTTTATTGGCGGGAACATGTAAGAATAATTTGTTGGTTTAAGTAATTTCGTTTACCAATAAATTAACACCTCAGCACAGGTTATCCTAGTGAGGTGTTCACGAAAAATACAACATTACCCAACCACAGTTTCACTTTCACAAACGTACCTTACGCACAACATAATAAAAAGTTCATAAATTATATTATTATGTATTAATAACTTTATATGAACACTGTTTTATTTATTATATAGAAATAAAAAAAAAATAAGAAGAAGTTGAAGATGTGACTTTTAATGGATTAGGTGTAATTTAAAAAGTTTAGTTTGAGTAGGTATAATAAATTTACGAATAAAATTTCGATTATTTTAATAAGGGCTTAATAACCTTATTATTACTTAAAACATTTACTATCTTAGCCCTTTGAAATATTGTGAAATATCGCATAAGTTTATTTTGTTGTTTTGGTAACATTTTTGAGATTTGTACCTTTTGGTTGTAGGTTTGTAACTAAATAATAAGTTTCACACAACGTACACAAATAAACTTCTTACAATAGTTTTGGTTAATAATATATGTAATGTAGCGTTACATCGCTTGTTACTTCTTAACCCTTCGCGTTATCATATTTCACAACTCATATTAACCGCTTGGACACATAAGCTTGTTTTCATGATAATTTAACGTAGGTAGACATAGGAATGACGTATGGCCCGTACCTGAGTTATTAAGGGGATACCCGGCGGTGATTTTTCCATACAAACGTATTCCCTATTTATCTCTCTGGATTTTAACCCTAGATAAAATATTGTTTTTACATAAAATAGATATCAACTAATAGCGTGTCGGTACTTTTTTTTTTTTTTTTTTGATAAGTTACTTTTTATAGAAGTTATGACCTTCCAAAAATCAATAAAATTAACTGGTTTAAACGCCGTCAAAAGACGTTCAGTATACAAACTAGAAAATGTTTTTTTTTAAAAAAGCAAAACTTACAGACATAGAATAGTTTTTTCTTGTGTAGTTGGTAAAAAAAAATTGAAAATCGGTCCACTTTTGGAGGAGAAAAGTGGGGAACACAAAACCTCGATTTTGGTTAGGTATTTGTAGCCCGAGGTGCATTGTCCCTTTCGCTCAATATCCGGTGGAGTAAGAGCAACAGTGACAGCAACAATTTAGTAAAATCATTTTTTCAAATTTCTCCACCAGCGGGTTTCATCTTAATTTTATTGCGTATCAAAAGTTTCACATATTTATTCCGCACACGTCGGTATCGTATTGATGGTTTGAACCGGTTGTCTGAGTCTAATAGACGAAGACCCCTAGGCTGCAGATAAATAACTTCAATTTGCAAGACATTGCGACTATATTAAGTATTTATTATTGATTAGATTTGCCTCTAGCTGGATTTAATGCATCGACCTACCTTCCAGTAATGAATAACAATTAATTACTTTGATGATGATTCCATAATTGCAAAGATCAAGATAGTCAAATTAAACGTCATTATTATCCACTTCAAGATTATGATAATATTAAATTTATTAACAATACTGTTCAACTCCTACACGGAGAAAAATGTTATTCTAAAATACGATCATTTTATTCGTAAAAGCGGTTTAAAACGGGACTGAAGTTCTTACGAACAAAGTAACAGGGCTTCAATGTTGTTTGGCGGGAACATGTAAGAATAATTTGTTGGTATACGTAATTTGGTACGTATACCAACAAATTATGCTTACATTTTCCCGTCAATAAATATTGAAGCCCTGTTACTTTGTTCGTAAGAACTTCAGTCCCGTTTTTACGAATAAAATGATTGTATTTTGGAATAACATTTTTCTGCGTGTACTTTATTAACTCCAAGTCATAACTGTGAGTAGACTATAAGACTACAGCCCGATGGCATAAACTGAAGGTTAACTATTATAATAAAGCTTATCGTCTCTTCTTATAAACTCTTCCGCCTACCGAAGTACTGCAGCGTTACGGAAATATACCTGAAGAGACGAGTGCACCCTTTCAGAGAACTTTCTAGTACCGCATAGTAAGTTTATGGCACAGACTATGCGATTGAGTATAATGTCTGGGATTTGCAATCAATAAGAAAACGGTTGACTTATTATGACGTTTATTGACACTCCGATACATTCCAGGTTATTCTCCAAGTGCCGCTTTGGGCTACCAACATAACGATATCAATGACAAGAGAATACCAACATATCAATACATAACATCCTTTCCTCCTTTCTTTTTTTTTTTTTAACTTAATCACAATGACACAACTTAAACATAATCACTATGGCAAAACCTGACAGGGGGTTTCACCACTCTGCCAGACCTAGTAATAACATCATTTTTTGTGCTGGGTTCAGGTTCACTATCATTTTTATTTTCTTGGCTTCCCAAGTCGAACCATTTTTCGGGATTTTCATAATTAGATTTAAACTTTAAACAACTTTTTTTTATCTGATTAACATGAACCTTTTTTATTTCTCCTCCCATTAATTTAATTAAATATACCCATGGACTTAATTTTTGTACAATTATTCCCTGAACCCATTTCATCGGACTTTTTAGATGTCTTAAGTAGACTAAAACACTATCATTTTCCTTATACTCTTTTATGGCATTTTTCCTCGATTGTGTGACCTTTTGTGATTCCTTACTTTTATTTACATGATTTTCTTCTGACAAAATGTGTAGTGGTGTACGTGGCTCATACGAAAATATTTTAGCCATAGGAGACACACCCGTGACAGAAGTAGGAGTGGAACGATAAGTATACAAACAATCTATTAAACGTTGAGCTGGTGACAAATATTTAGAATTTTTTGAAAACATAAATTTAATTAAAATCTTTTTGAATGTTTGGACAGATCGTTCAGCTAATCCATTTGACTCAGGATTATAAGGTGGAGAAAATAATAATTTAATAGATTTTTCTTTACAAAAAATAGAAAATTCTTTACATGAAAATGGAGGACCGTTATCACAAACAATGGTTTTCGGAAACGCAAATCTGGAAAAAACTTCACCTAATTTTGATAACAAATCCGAATATTTTGTATTTTTCATATAAAAGCATTCTACCCACTTTGAATATGAATCGCAAACTAATAGGTATTTGGAACCTTTTAAATCAAAAAAATCCAAATGCACTCTTTCCCATGGACTTTCAGCAATAGGCCAATTATGACGTACATTTTTATTAGCATTTTGTACAGACTGACACATTTCACATCTAGAAATTATATCTTCAATATCTTGATTCATACCTAACCACCAAACATAAGAACGAGCTAGAATTTTTGATCTGACTATACCAGGATGACCATAATGTATTAGATTAAGGACTTTAGACTTTAGAGACTCTGGTATTACAATTCTGTCACCAAATAAAAGACATTTTCCTTTGACCGACAGTAAATTTCTGAACTTGAAATATTTCTTTATTTCTGGACTTGACAAGGTTTCAATCCAACCGATTGAAACATACTTAATGACTTTACATAATATTTCATCTTTTATAGAATGACTTTCAACTTCTGAAAATGGAATTAAGGGTGTTGACATGTATACAAAATTGCATTCCTCTATATTACATTGTTGTTCACTTGGCAACCGTGACATAACATCAGCTTGAGGAATTTTCAGTCCTTTTTTATAAACTAATTTATAATTGTACGCGGACAATATTATAGACCATCTTATGAGACGTGATGCTGCTAAAACCGGGACTTTTTTATTTTCGGCAAATAAAGACAACAATGGTGCATGATCAGTATATATCGTAAAAGGACGACCAATTAAATATTTATGAAATTTCTTGATTCCAAAGATAATCGCAAGGGCTTCTTTGTGCAATTGGCTATAATTTCTTTGAGCCGAATTTAACGTCGCAGACTCAAAAGCTATAGGAAATTCCTGATTCTTTACAACATGACTTAAGACACATCCGACACCATATGCACTGGAATCGACTGTAAGACACAATGGTTTTGACGGATCAAATAAAACTAACAAAGTTTTATCAGACAAGAGAGACTTACTATTTATAAATGCTTTTTCGCATTCGTCAGACCAACACCATTTTACATTTTTTCTTAATAAATTATGGAGTGGTTCTAGCACAGTAGGACACATAGGAATAAAATTCCTATAAAAATTCAACATTGACAGATATGATTTTAGTTGAGTGACATTTTCTGGACACCCAGTAGACTTAATTTTTTCAACTTTTGACAAAGACGGGCTTTTGCCTTGACCTGAGAAGGTAAAACCTAAAAATTCAAAAGAAGATACAAAAAATTCACTCTTTGACACATTAATTTTTATATTAAAGTCATTCAACTTTGACAAAACCTCATCTAAAATATTAGAACACTCTGTTTCATCTTTACCACCTACACAAATATCATCAATGTATGCAGCACAGTTTTTTATGCCCCTCAAGACTGTATCAATGACCATTTGAAATGTGGCCGGAGCCGATGACAACCCAAATGGTAAACGATTGTAAACATATAAACCATTACATGTATTAATTGTAAGTAATTCTTTACTAGAATCTGACACGGACAACTGTAAATATGCATTAGTTAAGTCTAATTTACAAAATACTTGACAACCTGAAAATTTATTAAAAATATCCTCTGGACATGGTATAGGATACTGATCAATTCTTAATTGTGGATTCAATGTAGATTTTAAATCTGCACATAAACGTATTTTTCCATTTTGTTTTGGTACACAGACTATTGGAGAAGACCAACTACTATATTTAACTTTAGAAATTATGCCTTCGCTTTCTAAACGATCTAGCTCTTCGCATACTTCTGCGCGAAGTGCATAAGGGACCTCATATGCTTTGTGAAAAACAGGAGTTGAATTATTTTTTAAACTTAAATTTACAGAAAACTCCTTAATTGGTAACTCATTATTCGTTTTTGAAAAAGAATTTAAATATTTTTGTGACAATTTTTCGACAATATTTGATTTATTTTTCCCACTAACAGACACTGAATTTACAGTATTATCATTATCAATATTTGATATGAAGGAATTTATAATAGTATTTTCCCAAGACGGATTCAACACACTTAACCAATTTCTACCAAGAATAGCATCAGATGATAGATTTTTAACAACCAACACTGGTAAATCCATGACAAAATTAGAATCAACATTAATACTTACTTTTGTCATAAAAAATCCAAAACAATATAAATTTTGACTATTTGCTGTAAACAAATTACCATAGAACTGACTTAATTTACAAGTTTTGAAAAATTTTATATACATTTTGTGACTTATTAAGGTCGATGAACTTCCTGTGTCAATCATAAAAGATATTTTTATACCGTTTAAAAACAAATCAATGTTCGCTGTTTCAGACACGGACATATTTAAAACATTTATATTATTCACACATTTTACATGATTAATAACCGATTTTTTACTAGAACAAAATTTTGACGTATGCCCGTACGTATTACACTTGTAACATTTCCACTTTCTTGACGGACATGACTCTGGTTGATGATTTAAAAAACACCTCTCGCATCTTTTTCGGGAGCTTGAATGTGATGGAGATGACGGACGACTCGATGACTTTGAATTCCTTGGTCCGTGTTGACTTCTCCGAGATGGACTTAAACTTCCTTGATGTGACGTTTTCACTTTCAAAACTGAATGATCCTTTTTGTGCATTATTTCAGCTGAACTATTACTTACTGTCTCCATATTCTTGATAATTTTTTTTGCTTTTTCAAAAGTCAGTGACTCATCTTCAGATAGTAATCTTATAGTCATGGCTTCATTTTTTATACCGCACACCAATTTATCTCTCAAGGCTTCATCCAAAAATGCTCCGAAATTACACGATATAGACAGACTTTTTATTTCTGAAATGTATTCATCAATTCCTTCGGTAGACTGTTGTTGACGATTATAAAATTTGTATCTTTGGGCGATTGCACAGGTTTTTTCTTCATATTTATTTTGTAGTGTTGTTACAACCTCGTTATAGGTTAACTCTTCAATGCTTTTCGGATAAACTGATTCTTTTAAAATTTTATACTTCTCCGCACCGATAATCATACAAAGATATCCAATTTTTTCTTTGTCCGTGATATTAATAATTTTTAAATAAATATGAACTCGTTCCAAAAACATTGCGAAAGTTTCATAGTTCGCTTCGAATTGCGGCACGGGCAAGCTATTGTTAGACATTTTGAAACTGGTTGTTTTTTCAAAGACGAAATCACTGTTTTACACTGGACATATTTCACTCGTTTTATATTTAACTTATCCGATTTATCTCGTCGCCAATTATAATGTCTGGGATTTGCAATCAATAAGAAAACGGTTGACTTATTATGACGTTTATTGACACTCCGATACATTCCAGGTTATTCTCCAAGTGCCGCTTTGGGCTACCAACATAACGATATCAATGACAAGAGAATACCAACATATCAATACATAACTCCAGGTTATTTTTGTAATTATTTTTTTATTAATAATGGCATTCTAACATAAATAACAGAAAGAATACCATTATTATTTCTATTTCTGCCTTGATGAAGTCAAAATTACTCAATATAGGAGACCAAATATAAGCCCACCGTAAGGTAATTTATATTACCTAACGATCATATTATAAGACATATTCTCGTGTAATTTGAGAAACTTTAAAAAAATTATCATAGCTAACATTAAATAATTTTAAAATTCCTTTTGCAAGTTATTATGTTGTTGCTGTGAATCCTTTCCAGTTACTTATCATCCAATTTAAACACATTTGTTCACTTTAGTTTTAGGTATAATATGAATATTGTACATTTATTATTATTTATGCTATTATTGCTATTGTGTAGTGAAGATAAAGTTTATAATACATTATGTTTTGAAATTTGCTGGTTATTAGTATATTAGTTACATTTAAATTGTTATTTATTTGTATTCTTACATCTTGTATTATTTTTATCTAATATTTACAATTTTGAATTTTTTGTAAACATGTCAGCCCATGGGTACAGGACCCTTAGTTTTTTTATTTTATTATTATTATTATTACAATGTTAAGTTATGTGAAAATCTGTAATTGGATTTTAATTTTATTATTAAGTTATTTGTAATAGGTGTAAATAATCTGTTGATTTTCCCAAATAAATAAAAATAAAGAAGAACTCAAAGATCTTGGTCATATTACGAGGATCGTGATCCAGGGATATTGAAGATTTTGAAGAAATTCAAAGGATTGAAGCAGAGGAAAACATCACTTTCATGTCTTACAAATCTACGTGATCGTTACTAGTGCAATTGCGCAGAGTTGTTCCCGTTTGCAGTCAACTTCCAACAGGAGAGGGCACACTCCATATTTTAATGTGCACATTAAAAAAAGCAAAATTTCACTAGGACAGATGAAAGATAGACACTAAGGTCAGAATTATCAGTGTAGTAACTGCACTGAAAAGGATCAAGTTATAAATTCATCAAGGCAGTACCAGGAAAATATAGAATGAAGCGGGTCAAAAATGTTGAAAGGAAAAGGCCCGTTGGAGAAGTGCGAGTAGAGTCACTGCTCACTGCTCAGCCCGCACGAAGTCTCACTTAAGATAAGTCAGGTGCCGCACCGCTCTGACTCCTGACTGCTTAAATGAATGTTTAAATAAAAATCGTGTGCTTGGTTTAAATTTATGCTAATTATAGATTGTCTGGCGATAAATATTTAGCAATGGCAGTGATCACTTTGCTCGCTCTCTGCATGCACTCAGGACAGGGGTCAATGCGATGAACATTCAACAGCTTCTTGTGGTCATTAAGAATCATTTAGTTCATCTGCTGGGAGGAGACTTTTTGTCTCATTATGGTTAATGTATTTCCTTATGGTTAGTTGAATTAATAATAATAGTTTATTCGAAAATGTATGCAGGGGTAGTGCAAGTCAATATATTCCATATTAATTAAGTAATTAATATTGTAATGGAATTAGCAAAACTTCATGCACGTGTTTATTGGTATTTTGTGTTATTTTCGGCCATTTCTAATCATACTTGGAGCAAAATTAATATTCAAGTACAAAACAAGTTTCCGTAATTATATTTACAAATGTATTTGCAGATAAAAACCCAGAAAATCTATTTACAAATTTTCGATAGTTTTTAAATTTGCACAATGCTCTATCGAAAATTTACGTGACAACAAAACTGTTTTCAGCTCGCGACCAGTGGCGAAACTACAAGGTGGCAGGGCTGGCAAAATGCCACGGGCCCCGCGGGGGCTGGGGCCCCCCCGCGAGCTCAGAAGTACTCTAATATTTTTAACAAAATTTAGTAAAAATTATAAAGTTGGACACAACTAAAGATCAAATACAAATTCAAATAAATTATTAGGATTCAAACGCATTCACAAGAAAGGGATGTCGCACAGTGGGCTGAAATCGCCTTTCATAGACATAGAGACTTGCATTTCCAAGGGTCTTTTTTTGGCTAGAAATGGATTCTGCTGATCATTACTATGCTATAAAATTTCGTATGAAGCAATTGCGTGTACAAATGAAGGAGTTATCATTTTTTAAAGAAAAAATTGTATGGCACTGACATTAATAATGAGGCTATCTCTGGAATCATAAGGTTGGCCATTATATCCTTACACACAGATATACTAATATTTATTTGTATTTTTTTGACATACTTCGTATTGTGGCGCAACTTGCGCGTTTTTTTTTAAATCCTCAAAGTTGAAAAAAAACTTTTTTATGTTGATGATTCATTTTAATGCTTTACATATGAGTATGCTTTGTCTAGTTTACAATATTTTATTGACACTATAAACCAAAATTTTGCATTAAAATTAATCATCAACATAAAAAAAGTTTTCTTGCAACATTGAGGATTTAAAAAAAAAGCGCAAGTTCCGCCACAACACGAAGTATGTCAAAAAAATACAAATAAATAGTAGTATATCTGTGTGTAAGGATATAATGGCCAACTTTATGATTCCAGAGATAGCCTCATTTTTAATGTCAGTGCCATACAATTTTTTCTTAAAAAAATGATAACTTCTTCATTTGTACACGCAATTGCTTCATACGAAATTTTATAGCATAGTAATGATCAGCAGAATCCATTTCTAGCCAAAAAAAGACCCTTGAAAATTCAAGTCTCTATGTCTATGAAAAGCGATTTTCAGCCCAGATTTCAGATTGTGTGTCGTTCAATTTTAGAACGTCCATTGATTGCTTAATTTTTTGCCGGGGGGGGGGCCATCCAATGAATATGCCACGGGCCCCCGATGGTATAGTTTCGCCACTGCTCGCGACATTATCTTTTATCAAAAGTCCTAAACAATTTTATTGCTATAGGACTAAAAAATAAATATTTATTTAAACCTGCACTTAAATTCTAACTTAATGGTAGTCTTAACAGACTTCTTGAACTTGACCACTGAACCGCCCAACAGATAATATTGATCCTATTTCATATGTGTCATTATTCATTATGTTCGTTAATAGTTATCATTAATTGCTAAGATATAAACCGTTTCTTACTAATGCGAGCGTCCCATATGAGCACGTACTTACCTTTACTAATATAAGTAAGTACCTACTGTATAATGTTCTCTATTTTTTATGTAGACCTATTAAGATTTATTTTACTTACAACTAACATCAGATTTTCACTAACCGCATAGAGTTGTGTATTATTTATTATTTTTCAACAAAAAGCTCTGATACATGAATGTCAAAATATTACGCTCAAAACCTGTTCGAATATTTTATAGTGAGCACTGCAAACATGAGTTAATTTAGGCAAAATATTAAATATTTTCCTAATTTATTCATGCAATTCCTCGATAGCACTCATAACAGGCATAATTTTGAAATACTTTAAACAAATCGAATAGTGCACATTAATACTTTAAGATGAATAAAGAAACAAAAATGCGTGTGAAAAAAACAGGTTTGCGAGATTAATTATTACGGGCAAATAAGAGAAGTTGGCAAAAATATGACAATTTATAAAGGATTTCAAACCACAAATTTTAACCATTTAAGGTCGCACTTTATACTTTTTATCGGGCGGGCCAAATTTGTACATCACAAGCTAAAATAATATCCTAAGGGACAAAATAACACCATAAGGGACAAAGTAACACCCTAAGAGACTAATTAACTCCTTAAGGGACAAATTAACAACCTAACGTACAAAGTAACATTCTGAGGGAAAAGGCAACACCATAAGACACTAACTATCAATCTAAGGTATAAAATAACACCCTAAGGGACAAAATAACATTCTAAGATACAAGTTAACACATCAAGGGCCAAAGCTATATTCTAGGACACAAACTAACAGCCCAAGGGACTTAAGTTATAAATAGCACCCTAAGAAACAAAATAACATTATAAGGGACAAAGTAACATTATAAGAGATAAAGTAATACCTTAAGGGACAAAGTCACATTCTAAGCGTCAAAGAAACATTATAATACATAAAGTAACACCTTAAGGGACAAAGTCACATTCTAAGGGACAAAGTAACATTATAAGAGATAAAGTAACACCTTAAGGGACAAAGTCACATTCTAAGGGACAAAGAAACATTATAAGAGATAAAGTAACACCTTAAGGGACAAAGTATCGCTAAGTTATAATGAAGTCAAAATCAGCAGGCTATGTGCTGCAACGCTAATTGCTAAACGAGCAAAAAGTTACAAGCGATGAAAATATTTTCACACCAAAATAATGTGGACCCGGTCAGAGGAAATATTAAATAACGATTTGACAGGCTCCATTTGGCTTCTGTGTCCCTGGTACAGGTACATGTCCCATGTCCAATTATCTTGTCACTTCTTCTCCGGTGAACCAAATAATACTAGTTATTAATTATTGTTACATGAGTCACTATTATGATTGTCAAATTAAAGTTTCATGTCTGATTTTTTTTTAATAATTAATTGGCGCGTAACAACTTATTTTTTAAAGTGTAAGTGGAAGCTAAAAACCGCTACTGTAAGCTATCTTAACTAAATAAATTTATATCTTGGAAGTAAGAGAATTTCTTTTAAGTTCATTTCCTGGTAAAGAAAATTACTTTTATTACCTGTGTAACAAACATAAGCTTCCTATCAACACTGACACTTCGCCTAGGTACTTCTAAATATTAGATTATTAGAGAAATAAACAATTGCGCATATTTTATTGAAATGGTTGCACGAATCAGTGAAGTTTCCGAATAAAATTCATACTATGTACAAAATAAACATAAATGATTAAAGAAAAATATAAAGCGTAGTTGATAGAGAAAATAAAATCTTATATAAGTAGATAGATAATTTAAAAGTACCTAAATAAAAATAATACTTACACCATAGAATAATGTTCAAAGAAAAACAACATAATAAAAATGTGAACTGAAAAAAAACATATCTGAATACTCCACTGCCCAACATAAATACTCAAACAGGGCAATAAGCGAAAATATCCTGGTTACTCCCAGTTTGAACACATCTTTTGTACAGAGAAATAAAAAATTCCATGCTATGAAATTGTTCAATGCTCTACCAAATCAAATAAAAAAAAAGGAAATGAGTATATTTAAAACAAAAGTCAAAACATGGCTGAGAGATCAAAGTAATAATCAACTTACAAACATTATGAAGACCAAATCGGCCATCATAACACGGGCATGTGCCTAGTATGGTGGCCATAAAATCCACAAATGTTATATTTACTTTTCAAAGAATAAAGAAACATAAAAAAAAAGATGTAAAGACAATTCAAAACTAAATACAAAAGTTTTAAAAACTACAGGCCGCCTCAGAACAGGAAACACTATTTAGTAGGACTGTGAAAAAAGACAAAAAATGTGTAATATTATAATTTATACCTAAATAATGTACAAACTTTGCTATTGAAACTAATAAAAATAAACTTAAATATCTCACATACAGAGGGTGAAGAGGGTTCTTAATTAACAATGTGATTTATTTTTTCTAGTACATATTTAGTTATTATCTAAATTTGGAAGGCGGGTATGGGTACCATTGCCCCGAGGATCATTTATTGGATAATCACCACCTCTACTTTAGCTCACCCCAAGTCGTTCGCTACGTTTTACCTCTCCAGCAGAACTCTCGACTCCAAACTCCTAACCACCCATCACAATTTTTCCGTCCCAGATTTTTCTCTCGTTTCTTTCCTTAAAAAACCTTCCACACCCACAAAGATGACATAGTAAGGAGAAGTTAAAGTTTTAAAAAAAGGCAATTCACCTGACGGAAAATGGAATATATAAGAAGCAACCCATTCCCAAAAGTTTTTCCTGTTGTTGTACTTTTATGTCAATTTTTATATAACCCAGGTGTGTTTAATATCTGAGATCTCTCGTCAATATTTACAAAAAAACTTAACATTATGAATATAGTGCGTACGTAGAGAGATATAGAGAGGGGAGAGAGAGTAATGCTGTTTTAAAATTTGTAATAAATGAAACTTGGAAAGGTTTGTGAATATTACAACAAAACCCACTTAAGACAAAAAGATGCACAAACAGGATAAACATCTTCACCCTGTCGTAAATAGCATGGATATACCGATCGATAAGGATCGGTAGGATAATTGTCGTTAACTTCTCATCGTTCCCTAGGACAACTGCAGATCGCAACCTCTATTCCTAGGTAACAGTTCACAATGACTAAGTGTCCTTAATATATTCGATTGCAACTGTTTGTACGTTAGCGATCTACAGATGTCCTAGGGAACGATGAGAAGTTACCGACAATTGTCCTACCGATCCTTATCGATCGAGTATGCTAAGGGGCCAGGTTGTAATCGGAATATGACGGATATGGACCCACGCTTCATCAAATAATATGCATTTAAATTATGCATCAAATAATATGCATATAAACATTTAAATTCATTCTCGAAATTTAATCCTCACCACTCTGTCTGTGGTGAGGATTAATTATTAATGGAAGTGTAAATCATTTCTCATATCCAATTATCGCCGGCCGGAAATATAAATTATTTTGAACAACAATAAATTTTCAATAATTTATTGCAGATCAGACAAAAATGGCGATGGATATATCCTGAATTTAAACATTCAAACTTCGATCGACTTCAGGGTTTTCCGCTTTATGATTTTTCTGTGAACAGATATTATTTTCTCCTAAGAATAGAAACAGTGTGTTTAAATGCATATATACTTTGTTCTTTGTTGCTGAATACGCAAAAAAGTATTGGAGCATAAAGCTAATATGAACAAAAAGTATCTAGTGTTTATTTTTTACTATTTTTTGTATTTCTTGGACGTTACCTATGTAACAATTTCTAGATATTTTGTTGTGAAGAGTTTTAATTTTGAATGTACTTTCGTTACTTACATTTTTATTTTTCTGCTACATGTTTCTACATATCCGGGCTATTCACTAGCACACTTAAAACTAAACTTAAAATTTAAACAAGTACAGAAATGAATGACATATTATTAGGTGGGGGTAGTGGGATGAGTGTTTTAGGGGGAGGGGGAGAACAGTGGAAGGAGTCAATATCACGTGGGAACATATTCAAAATGGGAGATTGGCAGGGTACTATTATTTAGTTTTTTTTATAGAGAAACTTCACAAGAGTTCCAACTGCTCCCTTCTGGAGCCAGTGAGACTATGGCATCCCCAATTGGAGTATGTTGTGAGGCTGAAGGTAAGTGGGGAAGGGAAGGAGATGGGTAAGAGGAAGGTGGGAAAGTACCTGGCTATTCAGATCTAGTCACTAAACACGGCTAAAGCCATTATTAAGCAACGTTTCAATTCTGAATGGTGGTCTTACACCAGGGCGATACTGATAGTATCTTCCACTCTGGAACGTGCCGCAAACATGACATATATTATTTTTATTAATTAATTGTGAAATGACACAAATTAATCAAATAAAATTTAAGTGCGCACGCCGGGTTCGAACCCGCGACCTTCCGAATCGGAGTCAAATGTCTTACCACTCAACCACGGACGGTCGTCAAGTTACCTAAATTATTTTTTTATTTAATTTTTTTTTTTCTAAAGTTTCTTAAGCGCACAAGTTAAAGTATGAATTTATTTATACATATATAAGATTTTTACAATTCAGTTAGTTATGTATAAAATGAAAGAAAAAAATTGTTCTGATTTTTACAACTCCTATTATCTAACAAATACGTCCATACAATTATAATTAACGCATACGCAGATCACATAGATATTTTGATATTGTATACTGTCTGCCAACTAAAGTACCTTATTCTAAGAGATAATTAAAAACATTCTGGAAGGCTTTAGGCTGTAAGTGTAAAGCCTCATTACGGGCAGATCCTGTTTCTTTACGCCTTTTAACCGATCGGTCACTCAGCGCTTTGTCTCTTGTTCCGGGTCTTTACGAGTATTAATCATTGTTTTTGTATGTCTTTCCAGACATTATGTGTCATCCGTGGCCATGTGATTATTCGATGCTTATTGAATGAAAGAGGCGTGCTTTTATATTCCGTATGTTTTATTTTGTCTGGTTATCCCCGAATCCAAATACCTTCATTGACTAACGAAGATAAATACTTAATTATCACTAACTCTGTGTGCATTTATGTACGTAAACGGTCAAAGTTGAAAATACTTATTTGTTTGATTC
Source organism: Limnephilus auricula (assembly GCA_951813805.1). NCBI lineage: Eukaryota > Metazoa > Arthropoda > Insecta > Trichoptera > Limnephilidae > Limnephilus > Limnephilus auricula. The sequence goes on along the minus strand of OX638398.1, from coordinate 27,076,109 downwards.
TTTTAATCTTTTTTTAAATGTGAATACCGCACAAGAGTCCCTACTACTCCCAACCCATAGCATCCCCAATTATGAGGCTGAAAGTAAGTGGGGACGGTAAGGAAACGGGGAAGAGGGAAGCGGAGAAGTACCTGGCTATTCAGATCTAGTCATCAAACACAGCTAAAGCCATTTCAATTCTGAATTGTGGTCTTACACCAGGGCGATACTGAAAGTATCTTCCACTCTGGAACGTACCGTAAATATACCTAATATTATTTTAAATGATTAAATTGTGAAAACACAAATCAATCAAATAAAATTTACTTGCGCACGCCGGGATTTGAACCGAGAGCCTTTCCCCTAATCAGTTTAAAAAGGGCTGATTCTTTCAATAAACTGCCTCAACAACCGTGTGCCATGGAAACAAATGCAAGCATTCTCACATGGACAAAGAATTATTTTAAATAATATATACTGCAAGGACAAGAAATGAGCCACCGATGATCGAATCACGTTTACACCTTTTCAACCTTATTAAACAATTATCTGTGAATCACATATTGTATTGTTTATCTCGATCAATATGAACTATCACATTGACTTATATAAAACGATGACTTATATCTTATACGTACCTAAAAGCTAACAACACGAATGCAGCAAATAACTAACCTTACTCGCGGACCGCAACTTTTATCCACTACGAAAAATACATACATTTACAATACTACATTTAGACATTTTTTATGATTCTATGCTAACATACAAAACTGATTTATAAAACAAATTAACAAGATATTAATCCATTTTAAACTACTTACATGTAAATTTTTATTGAATATCAATTACAAATTCGTGAGCATACCTAATATAATTCTTGGGTTTAAAATTTCACATATTTTCTTCCTATTTATTATTTTTTTAATTTTTATTACTTTACCAAAATTTATTGATTAAGATTAAGAACCATTCCCACACCAAACTAAATTACTAATTAATCATATATAGACAAGTAATTCTTTTTATAACTATTGTTATGGAACGCCCTATAGCTGGTGGAATCATACCTAGCAACAGTCGCCGCGCCCGGTTGGAGCCTGTAACGGCGGTCCCGTCCCCCACCGTTTCCTGCATCCCCTACTTCCCCTCTTCTACTCCCCGCGGCATCCCGGCCGTCGGGCCAGTCGAAAGCTGCTCCCTGCCTCGGACGCACGCACACACGAGTTGAAGGTTGCTCTCTGGCTGAGACACACGTAAACACGGTCGAGAACCACGCTCTGTTTCGGGCTCCCGCAAAATGAGCCGAATTGATTTCTAAGCCACGATGTTACTATTAGTCCGCATTGGAATGTAGAATCGGTTTTGTCAAACATCGGTGTTATAATGGTTCGCGGACCCCAGGAAGACTGCCGAACGTGCTGAAAGCGGAGGCCTTCGCCCCCATACATGTAAGCTGAACACCAGATTTCCCTTTCTTTCAATGTGTCTGTAAAAATACGATAGGGTCCCGCGTAAAACCATGACTCAGAGAGTTTCGATGCAGAGACCACGAGGTATAAACACTTTAGCTAGGTTTGTGTAACATGCATTCTTGTATAGCCCTGTACTGAAATAACCTGTATACTGTGTTCTGAATTGTCAATACATGAATCTATTTAAACATATCTTGTTGTCAATCTGCTCCGGCAGGAGAATCTCGTAGAGTATAAATTCCCCAGGTGACCGAGGAGGAAGGAGTTCTGTAAGCATTCATTTGCGACCCACGCCTGAGATAGAGGGTGCCCGTTGCTCCCGTTTGAGCTGGCTTTGGGGCTTGTTTTGGGGCTAGCTGGACCTGACAATTGGCGACCAGAGAAACCCCGTAACAATTGGCGCATAACATGGGGCTCCGAATTTTTTTTCTATCCCGGTCGCTATGCGGAATGAAAACTTGTCGAGGTCCTCCCCGCATAGGAATTGTTTTGTAAACATTAATTATGCTTTTGTTGCTCTGCACCCAGTGAACAGTAATTCTGTGAAAAAAAAAAACCACAGAAATCTATGTGTAAATCGGATACATACATCGCAGTTGGAATAACGGCCATCTTGAACGCCCAAAAAGCACCAACCGTTTTGACCGCGAAATTGACTGCGCATGCGTGACCCCTTTGTTTACCGAGCTTCGGTCAACTTCGCGCCTATACCAACGGCAAGTGTTCACGCAGTAGATACCTATTCTCTAGATTGCGCGCGCAAATGCATTGTCTCGCGCCAAAAATCCAACGGAAAAAACCGGTCGAACAAAACAATTACTTGTTGCTATGCGTTTTTTATAACCAAAACGCTTCTTATAACCAAATCGAATTCGGCAATGAAAATGATTTTTATAAACTTGATTCTGGAACTACAATCATTTTGTGAATCCTTTGATTAGAAATCTCACACCTACGTTTTTTCTGCACAATACACCAATAGGCCCACTAGTCTGTCAAACTGATACAGTTTATATCCCACCAAATGGACAAAATAATGATTTTCTTTCCCATTCTATGTTGTAGGTACCGTAAATTTTTTTCAGCATAAGTGAATAGTGAATTGTGTTTTTTTTTTCCTTACATAAGTGAAAAGTGAAATAATAATAAAACCCATGATTGGTCCCATGAATAAATAAAATAATTTTAATATGGTTAACGTATCAAATTCCATATTCAGTTATTTTCTTCCGGAAGTTTATCCCCTATTTGCCAGAAAAGTGCCTTTTGTGAATTTTAGTGCCTTTCTCAGTTCAAAGTGATTTGTGGAAAATAAAAAAAACCCATTTTCTAAGGGTCAGTCCTGGCCAAATTTTCAAAAAAATAAATAAATACTTGTGAATTCCACAATTTTCCCAAAAGTGGTCAGTGAAACAAAAAAACCTTTACTACTAAGGTCTTTCCACACAAAATTTTTTTTCACTTCCTCTTTCCTTGGACAAGGATTTTGGTGTCATGTATACTAAATTGTAGTGTGAAACACAGTTTTCTATAACTATTTTGGAAGTGCCAATTAGTGATTACCAAGTGAAAAGTGCCTCACAAAAAATTAATTTTGCGTTTTCTAAAGGAAACCCCTGGCCAAATTTTTTTTCACCACCCGGGAAACTCACAATGGATAATAACCAAGCTATTGCGTCATCCAACCTGGGCATAATTCCCAACGTGCACAGCTTATCCAAGGCACTCCTACAAACTGCTTTAAAGGATAGAGGACTCTCGCCATCAAGCAAATCCAAATCTACATTAAAAGCATATGCACTTTTATTCAACAAAAAGTACATTAGGAGAGTAAACCTCGCTCCCGCAAGCGAAAATAATTCGCGTTCAGCTACGCAAATGTTGGATAATCTTGCCCCTAACAAAGAACCTATGCCGCAAGTATTGATAAAACAGGACATCACACCCACCTTGACACAAGATAAAACTTACGATTTATCATCCTGGAAAGTCAAATATAATGGCGTCTCCGATGTGCTGGATTTCATAGACCGTATTGAAGAAACGGCTACAATTAAAAATATCCCATTCGAGATTCTACGGAAAAACTTTATAGAACTCATCTCCCCAGAATTAATACCCTGGCACCGCATTCAAAAAACTAAATGCAAGGACTGGAATAAACTCAGATCTGCCCTAATCTCCAGCTTCGGAAAAACGGAGGCCCAGCACCGGATCAAATTATCTTTACTATCTATCAAACAGCTAGTAAATGAACCCGTGGCATCATTCATAGAAAGGGCTGAATCCATTAACATCAAACTTTCACATCCTGTTTCGGAAGCTGAACTATTACCAGTCATAACTGATGGCCTTTTAAGCAAATACGAGAACATCATTACCTCACAAAAAATTGCATCCCTGGCCCAGTTAAACGAAGTCTGTCTCCTTCTGGAATCGTACCAGGACAGAAAAAACATAAAGAATATGCCTAATAATATAGTGGTGCCAAGCCGCTCGTCTGGTTTGAAGCCAGAATTTGACAACAAAAAAGTGTGCTCTTTTTGCAAAAAAGTGGGCCATCTGGCCACTACTTGTTTCAAGCAGGCGAGGCTGTTGGAATCCAAGGAACCCCGAACTTTCAAGAGGCATCACTCTAGGGACCGCTCTCCTCCGCGCGACGAACTGCGCAACATTTTCAAAAAATCAAGGCACAACACTGAAAGGTTGCAAAACCCAAGCGATGTTAGACCTCAGGTGGACTTCTCCAAGCCCCCACCAAATTTCTACATGAAGAGGCCAAAAAACTAAATAATAACCTCTCAGGCACCCATTCTGAACCAAGGTCTAAAGAATGGACTGATTGGTTATCACACATTAAATATTTTAACCAGACCTTAAATGTTTCTTCGGTTTGTTGCAAACAAGCTAAAGATGGGAGACCCTATGCTTTTTTCTCTGTTAACAATGTACCCTTTTCCGGTTTACTTGATAGTGGTGCATCTGTCAGCTGCCTTGGCAACAATGCTCACCTGCCGTTTGTTAACAGTGATTTTAGAATTTCGCCCCAATCGACACACCTGACGACTGCGGATAATGTTTCCCAGCCAGTCATCGGTGCCCTTGCCCTACCAATTAATTGTAACAATAAAATAGTTACAATCAATTTTCTAATAGTGCCCTCTATATCCCAGAATTTCATCCTTGGCGTTGACTTCTGGAAGGCTTTTAATGTTGCTCCCCAAGTATTTAGTACCTCTGGCGAAACCTCCACTGCTGCTCAAATTAGTGAAATCCGCACAATAATACCTCACGAAAATTTAAGCACGGACCAAGCTCTCCAACTAAAGGAAATGGTCAACAAATTCGAATCAATATCTTTCGAAAAATGTGGATTAGGCTTGACAAATTTGGTTGAACACCATATTAAAACCAATGGCCCACCCATAAAGCAACGTTATTACAACTTAGCCCCCCAAAAACTTAAACTTTTAGAAAATGAACTTGATGAAATGTTAAAAATGGGTGTGGTGGTTCCCAGCAGAAGTGCATGGACCAACCCAACCCTTTTGGTTTCTAAAAAAGACGGCTCTGCACGTTTCTGTCTCGACAGTAGACGTTTAAACTCTTGCACGGAAGCCGATGCGTACCCCTTACCTTACGTCCACGCAACCTTAGACAAGCTGCGTAATGCCAAGTTCATCTCCTCTGTTGATCTAAGCAAGGCTTTTTGGCAAATACCCTTGGACGCAGAATCGTGCGAAAAAACTGCTTTCGTTGTACCTGGTAGGGGAATGTTCCATTTTAAAAGATTACCCTTTGGTCTAAAGAACAGCCCCGCCGAGTTGCAAAGACTGATGGACAAACTTTTCGGTCCTGAAGTCGATAACAGCCTGTTTTGTTACCTTGACGACCTTATCATCGTCAGCGATACCTTTGAAAAACACCTATTAATGCTGGAGAAGGTTTTTCAACAACTCAAGTTCGCTGGTTTAACCATCAACTTGAAGAAGTCAGAATTCTGTAAGTCTCGTCAACGTTATTTGGGATTCATTGTCGACGAAAAAGGTCTAAGAACAGACCCGGCTAAGGTGGAAGCCATGGCAAACTTTCCCCGACCCAAAAACGCGAAGGAAGTCAAAGGTTTCCTTGGACTTGCAGGTTATTACAGGAGATTCATCAAAGACTTTTCCACTATTGCAGCCCCCTTAAATAAAATTACTGGCATCCGTAAAGGTGTCAGCAATTTCCGTTGGTCTGTTGAAGCGGAAGAAGCGTTTACAACTTTAAAAAATGCTCTTCAAAAAGCTCCCGTTCTGAATTGCCCGGATTTTGCACTCTCTTTTACCCTCCACACGGATGCCTCCAATGTAGGAATCGGTGGAGTCCTTACTCAAGAGTTCCCTGACGGCGAACACCCTGTAGCGTATTTTTCCCGTACATTAAATAAACACGAGAAAAACTACGGCATTACCGAAAAAGAGTTATTGGCTGTATTGGATTCTGTTCACCATTTCCGCGGTTACATAGACGGTAGCAAATTTACTGTAGTCACAGACCATAGTAGTTTGAAATGGTTGATCTCTTTAAGCAATCCCTCCGGTAGACTCGCTCGTTGGGCCTCCCGTTTGTCTCAGTACAATTTTGATGTTGTTCACCGTAAAGGCGCGGACAATATTGTCCCTGACGCTCTTTCAAGAATTGAACTGGCCTCATTAAATGTTGACACAATTGCCCCCCCCCCCCCCCCCATCTACAAAAGATGAATGGTACTTGAAAATCTTTGAAGGTTGTAAAAATAATCAACAAAAGTTTCCTAATTTTATCATAAAAGAAGGACAGCTATACCGTAATTGCAAGGTACCACTATCCATCCTCGAAGATTACTCGTGGAAGCTTGTCGTCCCCCTCGAAGGTAGAGAACAAATAATTATTGACAATCATAGTGCTCCCGACTCCATACACCCAGGAAATTTCAAGACGTATAAAAAGATTTCCTTGAAGTATTACTGGCCTGGTCTCTTTAAGCAAGTTCGCAATTACATCTCTAAATGTGAAATTTGCAAAGCTTATAAACATAGCACGGCAGCACCTGCCGGCCTAATGGGTAATCCCAAACGTGCCGACAGACCCTTACAGTCATTGTCAATGGACCTCGTCGGACCTTTTCCTCGAAGTTATGCCGGACACATGCACATACTTAGTGTAGTGGATGTTTTCACTAAATTCTGTTGGATCTTCCCTTTAAAAAGAGCCAACGCGTCCGCCATCATCAAACTTCTGGAAAAACACATCTTTACACCTTACGGAACACCCAGGACCGTAATTGTTGATAACGGAAAACAGTTTATTGCCCAGGAATTCAAAGAATTTCTTGCCAAATACGGAATCAAGGACATTTATTATAATACCTTGTACACTCCCCAAAATAACACTGTCGAACGTTATAACCAGACAATCAACACAGCTCTGGCTATTCTAGTTGATAAAGATCAACGTACTTGGTGTAAAAACCTAGATAAAATTCAGGCTGCTATGAACAACACTGTCAATCTGGCCACTGGTTACACACCTTTCTTCTTAAAACACGGCATGGAACAAGTTGTCCATGGCTCTCTACATAGGGACACTAACTTTCCGACGTCAATTGCCACCACAAGCAACCCCACCGCGGACTATGCCCACCGTCTGGAAGAACTGTCGGCCATCTACAGTGAAGTCACTGATGCTCTGCTCCTGGCTCATCAAAAGAGTGCGGACAGATATAACCTACGTAGGAAACATGTCACCTTCAATACAGGAGACATAGTTTGGAGAAAGAACAACACACTTTCCCAAGGAGCCATGTATTTCTCTGCCAAGCTGGCACCACGTTTCGTGAAGGCCAAAGTTCTAAGAAAAATATCAGATCTAGTGTACTCCCTGTCTGACTCGTCTGGTAAACACATTGGTAATTACCATATTAAGGATATTGTAAAGTCTGGAAGTGAGGAGTCAAGTAAAACTGCCCCCACCATCTCAGCAAACTTAAAATGATCCAGTGTGTATCACCACAACCTTTTGTAAGCACATCAAGTCTTGCAATGGCTGGCGTGTAAAGTGTCAATTACATGTCCACCCTTTCGTTGATAAAACGAACATTGTTTAAAAAATCACTTTTGTAAATTTATGTACACTCCACGGTGTAGTTTGCTCCCGTTCATGTTCTTGAATTGGCAACCACCGTAATTTTGTTTCACACGTCCTTTTAATTTTTTTTTCTCTTTTCTCACCTGTTCTAAAATTGATCACTTTAGAGCAGAGACACCCTTCGAGTCACAATGTTTGGGAAGTCATGAACCCAATCATTGCCTCTCAACCCCTCACACTACGCAACGTTCATGCCATGGCACGCTTTGCTATGTCATGCAATATTGTAATTTTCACCATTTTTGTTTGTTGTTTTTCATCATATCGGAAGGAATCTCTTCAATTTTTTCTTTTTCCATGAAAATTATGTTCTGCAAGTACTGGAGCGTCGTTCTAAAATCGGATTTGGTAAACTCCAAAGTGTTAAATCACGAACCAGGACTAGTTAACCATTTTAACACGCTCCATATTTTTACCTATCATGGTAAAGATAAGTGGTTACTCACATAATCACATTCCTTGTGCATAGTAGTTTTCAATTTTTCTTAAAAATTGATGGCGTCCTACCCGAGCTCTTTGCTAACAAATTGGATTTTGACACGTCCATTTTGAAATCATATGTATATAAATAAAGGAAAAACCTTTAAATTGGTCTTTCCACCCTTATGCAAATCCTCATGGGCTCATTTCAACTAAAGTACGTAAAACCAAATACTCGGTCTTTTGTTGTTATAAGAAGTCCTCGATTTGTCTTTTCTCTACTATTATAACATGTATGTCTTGTATTACATGCTTCAACCCCTTCGGAAAAGCCGAAAAACCTTGGTTTCCGTACATAAATAACTGCAGTTTAACGTAAATCATCAATGTTTTGTTTGATCATCGTTTTACAAACATTGGCAATCATCTCCAGTTCCGCCATAACCTGGTAGGTTTGTAACTGCACAAAGGGTATGTAAAACCATATTTGGTCCCTTTCCTTGGTCTTCCTCACTGTAGGTTGCCACAACGAAGAGTGTGTAAAACTATAAGTCCGTTCTCGTTGTTGTCACATGGTGTAAACAGGAATGTACCCTGTCATCACCCCGCCCTTATAACATATGAAGTAACATAAATTGCTTACCTCCTTGTTATTCTATCGTACGCTCTTGGGCTACGGAGTTAGTTAATCTAACAAATCTTTATAAATTGTGTCAAAACGACCATTGTTAACGTTTATTGTGTTGTATTTAAACGTAACCCTGTTACATTATAGGAGAGATCCTTAGAACATCCACCATTATAGGAGGGATCCTTAAAATACCTGTCGCGATACGAGAAGTTCGTCATAATCACTTTTGCTCATAGCTAAATGTTATTGAATTGGTCGTGTGACATATTTGTCATGAGTACCGTTTTGTATAATCTGTTTTGGTCGTGTGTCATTCATTTGTCATGAGTACCACCCTGTTTTGGTCGTGTGTCATTTATTTGTCATGAGTACCGCTTTTATGTATAATTGTGTACAACCCTTGCACACGAGACGTGGAGACGTTAAAATACTTACCGCGATTCGTTCGAACGACATAATATCGGCTTTGCCATCTTCTTTAAGAGGCATTGTATAAACTCTTTGACTTCTGTCTATAATTGAGTTATATCTTGCATGTATTTGCATATTTTGTACACTATACGTGGAGACGTCAAAATACTTACCATGATTCGTGCGAACGAAATAATATCAAACCCTTTGTGTGCGATCTACGAGATGTAGTCCACAACCCTTTGTTGTTATTCAACGCCAATGCCCGTGGACTTCCTGTTTTTTTACTTCTTTGCAAAAGGAAAGAAGCCCAGGAATATCTACTATCCCAAAAGGACTAGTTAGTAGCTTCACCGCTAACTATGGGGCATAGTGCTGTGGGAGTTAATCGATTGAGCACAAAACCACCTAACTCGTTGTCTGGGGAACGAATAAGAAAACCCCCAGGTTTGTGAAATTGGAGCGAGGGTCTGTCTTTTCTCACAATCATGTAGAAGTTTTTAAAATGACTCCTAATCTTTTGCCCAATACACGCGAAAGATTAGCCTCTTTGATATAAGGTGTATTCAAATTTCTCCTCATCTTTTTTAAAATGTAAAGAGTCAGGAAATCTGCTGGTTGATTATGTTTCATCCTCACATAGAGTTTGAATTGGAAATTAGTCCAGTCTCTAGCAAATTTCGTAACTCGTCTCCTTTCTCCACTCCTCCCTCCCATCCCCCATGTTCTCAGACTTATGTTATGAAGTGAAAAATCTGTCGTTGACCATATTTCGCCCTCACTTGGAGTTCGAATAGGTAATTGTCCGGTTATCTACAGGTTTTCCCCCTCAATCTCTGCATACGTCTCACCATTTTTGTTGTTCTCTCTTCTCAATTCTACGAAACACATTCATGAATGTTGGATATGTACGATATGCACTTGGCGTACCGTCTGTCTCCTTTTGACAACCTTTATTCATGAATTGGTTTCCCTTTGCCGTGACTAGTTCACGATTCCTTGTCTTGTTCTTTGAAATCCTACGAAAATGTTACCATCTCATGTTAACATAGGCCATAGAGGGCCGGTTGTTTTTTAACCAAGACATATTGTCACTCGGCAAACGCCAAGCCATCCTGGTAAAGGATAATGTTCATGTAATCACAATTTAGTTAGGAATCTCTCTCTTCGTAACTCTCTGGGTCGGTTGGTTAAAACCTCGTTTATTTCTTTATTTGGACACATTTTGTTTCTCTCCAAACCTTTTCTTCATTGGTCCCTAGGCAGGTAAACTTCAAGAATTTTGCTCTAATAATAATTTCTCCCGGATTTAAAAAGAAGCCCAGGCGGATGTCATCACCAACAGCCAAGCTGAGCTTCACTTCCTGACAGCACGCGCTGTGGTTACAAGGTCCCTCCTGCTGCCATTTTCTACGCATTTGTTTCTGAAAGCACAAACCATACCGCCCATATGTATGTTGTTTTGTCATGCCACAGCAAGCTGAGTTGTCCCACTATACATTATGACACTCTGAACTACCTTTTGGGCACGCTAGCTCCTAGGTTTGTTCTTACTCTTGCTATCAATGCCAACTTTATCGCCTCTTGCCTGTCAGGCAGTGACGCAAATATCGTCTTGTGTAAACCATTATTACCTTGACCCTCCAGTATTCGCTGAATGCGTACCAATACAAGTTATCCTGAGCTACATTATGCTTTAATAACTATTATATACGATCCGTGTGTACCATAATAACACTTAGGATTCGTACTGGCATGCCTGCAGATACTGGACTCTTCTCTTCAATGACCTCTGTAACCATAGTCGCGACACAGCAACCACAGTCTCCATTTCGTGAACTTCAACGTCTTCGACAAAATCAAGTGTTTTCTAAGGCCTAAGTGTACTCCTGAGTGCCATCTCAAATGGGTCTGATTGCAGTGATAATGTAATCCTTAGAATCTGTGAAATCACGTCCTTTTCTTCGAAATTCTCCGAAACCAAACAAATCCACGCTTCGCAAACTTAGCTCCCAGACCAATGAAACCTTAGAGTCACATTCTTTTTCTCTGCTCTTGTACAAATGTATTGTTGTTTTTCAATTGCATATCCTTGTATGTTGTTCTACACCATGTACTTTCCCCAAAGTTGTCTTTTCCAAACATTGTATGTACCCCTACCCTTTCCCTACAAACATTGTGACCTAAATTGCAACTTAAACTGTGTGTTCTAGCTAGGCAACTCTCAAGCAACGAACCTCTCAAATCCCCGATGGAAGCATAAGAGGATTTTTTTTCCCTACAGCTCCATTGCCACGTCGCTTTTTTTCCAAGCGCGGGGGGAAGTGTTATGGAACGCCCTATAGCTGGTGGAATCATACCTAGCAACAGTCGCCGCGCCCGGTTGGAGCCTGTAACGGCGGTCCCGTCCCCCACCGTTTCCTGCATCCCCTACTTCCCCTCTTCTACTCCCCGCGGCATCCCGGCCGTCGGGCCAGTCGAAAGCTGCTCCCTGCCTCGGACGCACGCACACACGAGTCGAAAGTTGATCCCTACCTCGGACGCACGTAAACACGGTCGAGAACCACGCTTTGTTTCGGGCTCCCGCAAAATGAGCCGAATTGATTTATAAGCCACGATGTTACTATTAGTCCGCATTGGGATGTAGAATCGGTTTTGTCAAACATCGGTGTTATAATGGTTCGCGGACCCCAGGAAGAGTGCCGAGCGTACCGGAAGCGGAGACCTTCACCCCCACACATGTAAGCTGAACACCAGATTTCCCATTCTTTCAATGTGTCTGTAAAAATACGATAGGGTCCCGCGTAAAACCATGACTCAGAGAGTTTCGATGCAGAGACCACGAGGTATAAACACTTTAGCTAGGTTTGTGTAACATGCATTCTTGTATAGCCCTGTACTGAAATAACCTGTATACTGTGTTCTGAATTGTCAATACATGAATCTATTTAAACATATCTTGTTGTCAATCTGCTCCGGCAGGAGAATCTCGTAGAGTATAAATTCCCCAGGTGACCGAGGAGGAAGGAGTTCTGTAAGCATTCATTTGCGACCCACGCCTGAGATAGAGGGTGCCCGTTGCTCCCGTTTGAGCTGGCTTTGGGGCTTGTTTTGGGGCTAGCTGGACCTGACAATTGGCGACCAGAGAAACCCCGTAACACTATGTAAAGTTTAAACTACCAACATTTCACTTGTAATAAAATAAACTACGTACGTCTAAAAAATTAAATAAAAAAGGAATTTTCTTGTTCCTAATCCAGAAAATAGACTTACATTTTCAATGTTAACTGATTTATTTCACGATTTCTATAAAAGTTTATTTGTTTTACAATGTGCTAAACAAGCAATTAATGTACGTGTTAAATTTAATATAACTATTCTATGTTAGACCGAGAATAAAGAAAAATAAGAATAATTCATGCAAAAAAATCATAAATCCTAAGCTTGCATCAAGATGTGGCCTTCGATGAATATTTTTTTAAAATTTTAAATAAAACAATATTCGATAAATTAATCAGAGTTTTTGCGAAAATATTTTCGCTTGCATAGTGAATAGATTATTCAATGACTTAGTTGTGAGCACTTCCCTGTAAAGCATTTAACTGAATTACCAACGTGATGTGAATCATCAATTTATTACCCCATCCAGTATTGGGTGGATCAATATGAAACATGCTAAAGTAATACCTAATGTTAATAAGCCTTTCTATGAAGGATTTTTCCTCCTATGATTTATTATATACAATTGGATTTAACCTTTACGTACCTGAAGGTATAAATTACGTGCGATCTGAAGGGGAGTCACTAGGGACCCCACCTATTTCAATATTCCTTTTGCCATTTCCAATATCACTGAGAAATTAGTTACTAACTATCTAGTTTCATTGGTACATCGCCCAGCAGTAAATCATTGATAATGCAAAACGGTAAAAGAGATCGAAAATCGAGCATAACTCAAAACTGTTTTTGTAACCCTTTCCAGTCAAACGCAAATTTTACTACAGCTCTCTCGGCTTGTTTGCTACGGGAGATTTTTATGAGCGGGAGGGGGGCAGAAAAATTTCGTTGGAATTAAGTTTGATATTATTTAATATCTAATAAAATAGTAATAGGATTTTTTTTTAAATGCAGGTTAATTTCCGAAAAGTTTCCTAAATTTAGCAAAATTTTAGAGTTTATGATGTACAAAACAATTTATAGGTATAACGATATACTCTCGCTTGGAAAAGTGTTTTATACCCCTTCTGAACGGGAGTGAAAAGGAACGTGTGAGCTGTCTTGTTCAGACAAAACAAAATTTTGGATTAAAGGGGAAAAATAGCCAATTAAACTGAACGATCTTTTTACACTCTAAGGGCATTGCATATATCTAGTACGCTTCAGAGGTATTTTAATATTTATATTTTAAAATATAGGTCATTAAAGTTGTTGAAACTCAGTCCTCGATTCTCGTCGTTATAAAATTTAAGAGTTTTTACAAAAATAAATAGATATTATATTTTGTTTTTATTGGAATAACTTTTGATGGTTATTCCCACCAATCTGATCGATCGTCCAGTTTATTAGTCAGACATTTCGAAAAATCTAAATTTGAGTCGAGTATGCACTTATATGTAAAAGTGTACCCTCTATTTGGTACTATTCATATTATTCATAAACACCACCAAATCAATTATAACGCAGAAAAACTTATGAATTTTGTAAAAATGGTTATGTTTTCTGGGTCAATATTAGGATATTTCTAAATGTCATACTAATTACAGGACCGTTATGCCTCTCAGTGTTATTTTAGAGCATCTAATGGTAGATTCAGACTGGGTCGACGTACGTATGCATCGCTACGCCTAACAATATCTGGGCTACTTAGCAACCATAGATTATCAATGAAAATTTATGTTTTAGAATCACATTGGCCACACGCATCGCGACGTGCGATGTCTGTGGCCATTTTCATAGAAAATGTATGGGTCGCTAAGCATTGTTTGGCGTAGCGATGCGTACGTACGTCGTCCAGTCTGAATCTACCTTTAATGTTGCCTTCTTCACTTTCTTGAAACATTTGGAGATGTCTAATTAATAAACAATCTCTGAAAAATAAAACCTAACATATAATTTATTTAAATTAAAACAAATAACTTTGTTTAAACCACTAATATAATCACAATTACCTACATGTTTCAAAACCGATGGTTTCTTCGTCAGGGTAGTAATGACATTATATGTAATACATTATATGTAATACATTACATTATATGGTAGTAATGACATTATTATATTATTTATGTCATTACTACCCTGACGAACACACCATCGGTTTTGAAACATGTAGGTAATTGTGATTATATTCGTGGTTTAAAAAAAGTTATTTGTTTTAATTTAATTCAAAATGACGCCACAAAGTGATTTTGCGAAGTTTGAAGAAATATAATTTATTTATTTGTTTATATATACATAGTACATTAAACATAAGTTGTAGGGTATGTTAAACAAATTACATGGTTTTGTACCTATAACGTAAATCTTTAAAATGTCATTAAGTAATTTCGCCTGGGTTTTAAAACTTAACTATGATGAAAATAATGAAAAGAATCAAACATTTATTTACTTCAATTAAAAGACAAAATAACTTTGTTTTCATCACTTTTTATTTATACATAATCTACATGTTTCGTGAACGATGTTCACCTCATCAGGAACAAATGTATACATGTATACATTTGTTCCTGATGAGGTTAACATCGTTCACGAAATATGTAGATTGTGTATAAATAAAAAGTGATGAAAACAAAGTTATTTTGTCTTTTAATTAAAATAAATAATGACATCACAAAGTGAAAACCTTTCCGAAGAAGTTTTCTTCGAAAAATTTATTTACTAATAATAACAAAAATGAAAGAATATGGGTGGAGAAAAAGTTACGTTTTAAAATCAAAAATTATGTGCTCAATCAATGAGATAATTGACTGTTTGAGTTATTGATTAAAGTTTAATAAAACGACAAGAAATTTAATAATTTGATTTTGGATGTTTGCAATGAATCGTTGTAATAATTTTTCGTCATTGAAGAGGAAGATAATACTAATATACGTAACACTTACATTCGATATTTTCGTATTTTATTTCATGCATTTTTATATCTTTAATCTACTTCGTTTTCATAAATCATTTGGAGGATCCACGATATTCCGAATTCCCATACGAAACAATCCATACTTTCTCAGCGCCCAGTACTCGATGTTCACCTTGCACGCTTCACAGAATTAAGTGATTATCCGCTGATTACGGATTATAATTCTTTTTCAAGTTTTAATACTTTCAAGTGTTAATGATTCGATTCATCGAATTCAGTTGACTCAGATATTTTCAAGAAATTAAACGGTCTTCGCATCATCATTATTATTATTTACATACGTCATACAACAAAAATTAAACAAAAACATATCGCTTAAATTTATTGTTTTTTCAATTATTTATTTCATTGAAATCACAATTAATGCTTAATCTGTAAACGGTGCCTTAGAAATTTTGGTGGCTTGTCTTTATACTTTTAAATTGACAAAATAATCTTAATTTGGTTCTATGCATCTAACAACGTGAATTGACTGATATAGAACTATGGCCCTGAAGAAAAAAATAATCGCTGAGGGCCTATGTATCTTTGGGAAAATTGTTTGTCTGGGAAGGAAACAAGTATGAGGGGTGGGGCAGGGTAGGAATCTGGGGATCAATATGTCCAGGAGCGACGGGCGTATGAATCCATCCCTACCATTGTGATTCAAGGCGATGAGTCGAGAGAGTCCGGCTGGACAGATCAAAAGGCCTCCCTTAACCGGCCTCTCCCGATCCGGCCCGCCGCGCAGAATATGGAAAAATGCATTTTTTTAATTTTTATATTGAATACCTCACGAGAGTCCCAACTGCTCCCGTCTATGGCATCCTCAATTGGGGTATGTTGTGAAGCTGAAGGTAAGCGGGGAAGGGAAGGAGATGGGGAAGATGAAAGTGGGGATGTACCTGACTATTAAGATTTAGTCACTAAACGCGGCTAAAGTCATTTCAAGCAACGTTTCAATTCTGAATGGTGGTCTTACACCAGCGCGATACTGAGAGTATCTGCCACTCTGGAACGTGCAGCAAATATAGTGTATATTATTTTTAATTAATTAATTGTGACATAACACAAATTAATCAAATAAAATTAATTTGCGCACGCCGGGTACGAACCCGCGGAATGGTGGTCCAAAGCCTTGACTCTGGACTACACCGGCCGTCGAGACCTAGACATTTGCGTCAAACCTAGACAACCCTCACCCCATGAACCCGGGCACCTTTGCTAAATCACCAAACGCAGCGAACCACTCGGGGTGACTTATGGCAAGGGTGTTGGTTAGGTTAGGTTCCAATAAATGGTTCCCGTGCTGCGCTATCCACAACCGCCTCCTAACCTACCTAAAATGTAACGAAAATCGGCTGCATTTTACACATAGCAAAAAATATTAACCGTGCGATTATTTTTTATAGTTATTAGTGTTACTAAATAAACAATTGAACCAAAATGTTTATTTCGGCAAATCAACAAAATAAGGCAGTTTGAATTGCTCAAAGCGAATAAGTCATACCAAGGAATCTCACGAATTGAATACCATTAGAGAATTAGAATTATGGCATTCATGGTGAACAATCACACATCAAAAATTCCCTTTGTTCTGTATTAATTGCAATTATTATTATGTTATTCTGAAGTAATTTTTAATGATTGACCGTGGATAATCCATTATTATTATTAATTAACAAGTAGGCTCGTTCACACCAACAGTAAACTTGTTCTGCCAAAGATATAAACATTATTAGATTGCTTGCTATCGACTAGCCTAGTCAGTATTAGGTATAAGCCGACTACTTCTTTGTCTTTCGAATTACCCTAAAAAATCTGTGAAGAAAATAAAAATAAAAATTAGCACGCCTTAAGATAACAGCGTCATCAAATATATGAATGAGATTAACATGATAATTGAAATGTAGCTTTTTTGCTCAAAGTACCTATTAAAAAATAATAATGTTGTTATTATTTTCTGCAAATATTTATGTTAATAACATTATTTAATTAAGTTCAACGATTTTTTTTTCTTTATTTCAATTCAAACCAGCTAAATTGCTTTTGTAGTTTGTCATCAGGTTAAATTAATAGAATAGGACAAGTATAAATAAATAAACAATTGATCACTCATCCAAAAATATATTATGGGTGATTTACTGTGCCTGTCTCGACTGTTTAGAGAACTGACACAGTTTACAATGTAAAACTACAATAAATAAAAAGTCAGTTAACATTGTACCAATAGTAATATAGCTAATAAAACATTACAACTATTATTGATTACTTATTACATTACTTAAAGGAAGATTTAAATAAAATCATTTATGCTTCATCTGTCTTGGATGGGTGTTCCAAGGCTTGATATCCTAATTAGATTTACAATACTTTTTGTACTCTCGGTATTGCACTGTATATAATATAAACGTATCGAACTCCTTTGCACAACTCTCCATGATAATGTAATTACATTCTTGTAATGCACCTACTTATCTTTTATCGCTGTGTTAATTTAGCTATTTTCTGTAAAATATCCAATCGGGCATCGTAAATGTTTGCTAATGAGCCCTTGCCAGAGAAAAGCCCTTAAGAGATTATGGATCTGTATTGGTCTATTTATTGTTCTTTGTGTTTAATCCATAGAAAACCATTTAATTAAAAAAAAAAACAATTAATTTAAATTAAATTTAATAATCTTATTATTAAGTTCTGCAAGTATTGGCAAAAATGGCCTTGTACGCTGAAACAGCTGTCACAATAATAAAAAAAACTAAAATACTTGCAGAACTTAATAATAACATTATTAATTTTAATTATATATTTTTTTAAATAGATAAAGTTGAATAATCTAAGAACATATTGAACAAGTGAAAAATTTGTGATCTGTGAATCAATAAACCTATCTAGGTAAATATTTTATTTATGTTAACACTGAAAATTAATTTAATATTAAAAAAAAAATCATCCTTTTACGGTTTCAAAGCAGACCCCATAACCTAACACCTTTAGAGTATTTCATTGAAATACCTACTCACAATAATAATTGAAGGGCACATCTATTTAATTACATATCAATGCTTACGATTAATACAACAATAATAATAATATATCGATAGACAGAATAATTCTGTAAAATATATTTAAAGCACACATGTTGAGATTTACATATTCATGGCGTGAAGTGGAATACATTCATATGAATTACACAATCAGGATGTTGCTATATTCATGTGATAATGTTTTATCAATAGCTGAGTTATTTCCCGTACTTAATAATACAATAATAATAATAATATAAGCGGATCTCTGGAACTTGAAGCCGGAAACTTTATTGGTTATAATAATACTTGACATTTTTAAGTGTTGATCCGTATTTTAGTCATGGTATTAATTATTTTGTACAAATAACTCATAGGCAAGATATGTTAGTTAAGAATATCGTGAAATGTTTACATTCTTTGAATGTCAGTCATCGAACAGGGGCACATATGAGGTCTTACACAGGTCAAATCATTCAAGTGGAAATTAACCCACTTTCCGATATTCGAACGGGCTGAAACTCGGCAGGTAGACTCGTTGTTGATGACAATTCTTTTAAGATGATACCCGGTGGTGCAGAAATAGATTTTACTAAAATATTGCTGTCACTGTTGCTCTTACTCCACCGGATATTGAGCGAAAGGGACAATGCACTGACACCTAACTAAAATGGAGGTTTTGTATTCCCCACTTTTCTCCTCCAAAAGTGGACTGATTTTCAATTTTTTTTTACCAACTACATAAGAAAAAACTATTCTATGTCTGTACGTTTTGCTTTTTTTAAAAAAACATTGTCTGGTTTGTATACTGAACATCTTTTGACGGCGTTTAAACCAGTCAATTTTATTGATTTTTGGAAGGTCATAACTTCTATAAAAAGTAACTTATCAAAAAAAACAAAAAGTACCGACACGCTAGTAGTTGATATCTATTTTATGCAAAAACAATATTTTCTCTAGGGTTAAAATCCAGAGAGATAAATAGGGAATACGTCTGTATGGAAAAATCACCGCCGGGTATCCTCTTAAAGGTGGCAATCGTGGAGAAACACGCGGACATGTACGCATTTTACGGAATAATTGTCGGTTATAAAAATCGGGATTTGGCAAGTTTACAGCGCGGTTGATTCCGATCACTGGGAAGGGAGGTTCAAACCTCAATTAAAACAACAACAAAAAAACAAAAAAATTTAAGTGAAAATTAATACTTTATAGTAAAAAGAACTTTGTTTTCAGGAATTGATTTTTATAACGGTAGAATCTGCCATCTGAGAGTTTTCAATGCTTCGGTAACCAACTATTTTTTTTTTTAATTTTAATTAATGAAGATAATATTAGCGAAAGTCAATCGAAAATCCGAAACAGAAAAATTAGAAAAAGATACGGATACATCTGGGACTCGAACCCAGGACCTCTGGTAATCCGGGCCAAAATGAGTCCCAGATCGTATGATCGTATGATCGAGTCCCAGATGTATCCGTATCTTTTTCTGATTTTTCTGTTTCGGATTTTCGATTGACTTTCGCTAATATTATCTTGATTAATTAAAATATTATAATTTGAGGTTGAAAAAATTAAGTTAAAAATAAAAATATTTAATTTCTGTTACGTCCATTGTCGAAAATCGTAATAGGCACAAGTAGTTGATACAATATGCGTTTTTGTTTAATAAATTATATACTTTGTAAAATATATAAATTATTAAATAAATATATATACTTTATAAAATAAATTTAAAAGATGAAGAAGAGTGTATTACAAAACCTCGGTAAAATTTTGTAAAATATATAACGGTTACCTTTTTACAATCAAAGTTATTATTATAATGATTATTACGCTTATTGAGAAAAAATCAGGCAAAATTATCAAAGTGGGAAAATTTGACCAATTTGAACAATTAGATTTAAAGAAAGTATGCTGAAAGAGTTAAGGTACATAAATAAATACTTTAACTACTCTTGTAAAGGCTTAAATATAAGTGGAAATTACAGCAAATGACGAGTAGGTATAGTAGAAAAGGTTCCATGGCCAGTACGTACACCTGAGAGCTTAGGAGCTTGAAGAATCCTTGACCAATTTGTCACGGATATTCGCGGATGTAGATTGAATTGAGTGAGATCAGTCTTAAGACGGATGGTACAGAGATGACTTCGCATCGCTCTCACAGCATCCGCTTTACTTGTGTTTTATAATTGACAAATTGAGAAAAATATCACGAATCGTTTAAGAGAACGGAACTTCGGTACCTAATTATTTCTTTCTCTTAAGTTTATAACCTCTATGTATTATCATGCTACACAATATACAACGCATTACCTACACGGAGAAAAATTTTATTCGAAAAAACGATCATTTTAATAGTAAAAACGGTTAAAAAACGGGACTGAAGTTCTTACGGACAAATTAACAGTGTTTCAATGTTTATTGACGGGAAAATGTAAGAATAATTTGTTGGTATAAGTACGAAATTACGCTTTACCAACCAATTATTCTTACATGTTCCCGCCAATAAACATTGAAACCCTGTTAATTTGTTCGTACGAACTTCAGTCCCGTTTTTAACCGTTTTTACTATTCGTTTTTTTCGAATAACACTTCCAGCAGTAAGCAAAAAAACATCGACAAAAACCCTCAAAGGTTATTTTGTCAGCAGCTTTACAACCCATTGACACGATATTTCTTTGGAACTCTCTAACTTTTGAAACATTATTCAATTAACCGTGTCAAGTGTTTCCAGTCTCCTTTAAAATCTTCGTACACTCTTCATTGAACTCCATTTTTAACTGATAATCTAATATAAAAATAATTTTGTTTAATTGTATAATGTTGTACTTCCCGAAATAAGTTTTATTAAACTCATTGGGAATAATTTATTATAAATATTATTGATATAATGTCACTAAACCAATAAAATCATTAAGTAACGAAACCTCTGATTTTGGGAACTAAATTAAGATGTAAGCACCACTGTTAAAGAATAATAAGAAGTTGTGCCCTTGAATGCTTGTTTGTTTATCAAAATATCTTTTGTTTTGTTTTTGGGGTAATGCTGGAGTAAACAATTATTATCTTTCATTGTAAGTGTAAACATGAGGGCATTATATCATAAACAACATAATATATAGGCGCAGAGAAACTCTCGACAATTATAATCAAAAGGAGATCGCAGAAGCTAACATGATACACTGAATGAGAATATATTGCATGTATTGGCGTAAAGCCTAATTCATTACGCCATGCACACAAATAGTTGCAGATATTCTCTACGTGATTGCTTAAGAGGAACGGCTGCGCGGGTGATTTAATACAAAACGTAGTTTTGGATTTGAGGCCACAATACCCAACCAAACTGAAAATTTATTTTTGTAATTAAAAGGTAGGTTCAATTTCGATCTCGGATAGGAGCCACTTCTTTGTTTTTGTTTTTAAATAATGACGTACAGGTAATTAAAGAAATCAGTTTTGGTTCATTTTGGGAGCAACTTTGGATTTTTTTGTTAGCTATTTATATTTATTTTAAAAAAACCTAGTTGTCCTAGAGAACGATGAGAAGTTACCGACAATTGGTCGGTAACTTCATATCGATCGACCATGCTAGCACCCTTGGTGATGATTGTTTCGTATGAAAAATGTCTAACGACTGGACAAACGCGAAACCCAATTTCTGCGAATACATTTTTTTAATTTATTTAACTTTTAATATTCTTACAATAACACAATAGGGTATTTTCACAACGAGGGATTTTAGTGAAAATGTATGGAATATTTAAAGATTATTTTTCTGATTTTAATTATCCTATTAAAAATGTGTGTTTTTTATGTTTTCTTTCAAATTTATTGGATTTAAAAACGATCAAAAACTGACAAAACCAAAACGGCCCGTGGTTGGCAACGACACTACATACGCATGTCAACAAACAAAGTGCTACTGTCAGAAATGTATCAAAGCCGGGCAACGCTTATGACGTCACACGTCCAAAATGTCGTTTTGATGGGTTAAAAATGGGAAACTTTAGACTCGCTGTAGAAAATTTATTCGTCAACATAAAAATAAAAAATTCAACCCTGTACATATGTTGGGCGTGTTTGTCGCGTTTCCCGACTACGCACCGGTGCCGAGGGGATCAATGAAGCTAGTTCCTCGGAGCGTTTTCCGTTGAAATACCTGAAATTTTTCTCCGTGTGTGCTTATATTTTATTCTAATTTTATGTCAATTTTTTTATAAACATCTACTAAAAATGGAGTAAGGTATAAATATACAAATAACAAGTCTTAAGCTAGTATTATTAAATTCACCTGAACATTCGATTCAACGATAACAAATTGAGGTAAATCAAAATTACGTGCAAATTAGTGGCCTTCACCAAACAATATCACTTCCGTTAACGTAAAATATACCATTATCATAGTTAAATCGTTTTGCGGTAGATTAATGTCTTATTAAAATGACTTGTTATAGGTTCCGTATTTCACTCTGAGTCGTCAGGTGGCTATTTCATATTTACTGGTTAATTAATCAACTTCCAACTAATGCAAAAGGTGAAGGCATAGACATATGAATATGTATAGACCTGCCCTAAGTGATAAAAGCGTATTATTTCCCCCTCGTTAATTCTGGGTTCCATGGAACCGGCCGGGCTGGCGTATAGGTTCGCGTGAATCTAGAAAATGTGACGTCATCATTCTTGTGCGGACTAGCGTCGAGCTCTTATCGGTACATTTTACGAAATAACACGGCAAAAATGGTAACTTGTGATATTAAAACATGTAAAAATAGAAGTGAAAAAGATTATAAACCCAATTGTCGTATTACCTTCCATATGCAGGCATTATTTGTCATTATTTTAAGCTTATTCACATCATATAATATGATCAGTTTTAGTCATGAAGCGTAAGCAACCGAAATTCCCAGTCCCGTCGTGTGCACGTTGCAGTTTACTGTGATAAGTAAATTATGAAACATTTGTAAAAGTGTCTTAAGTAAACACGGTAACAAAATATTCGACTCTCAAAACAAGCGAACCTTTCTTCATTTTATATGGATTACACAAGTTTGTTCAAACCGGGCGAACAATTCGCGCTCCCATGTAAAAAGGTCTATTCATTCAAAAGCAGATTTTACTTTTAAGAGCTAAATGGTGATATTATAATGCGTGATGCCTATATACTGTCATATTGAAGTATTAACGAATCACATATCGTTACCGTCAAATCATCCCTCTCCGCCCCGCTACAGTTGGTTATTACCCCTCTTCCTGATTCTCTAGTCTATGAATAATATGTCTGTGGGTGAAGGTGTAATATGTATTATTTTCTTGAACCAACATTAGTTGTCAATATCTCTGTTATTATTATTATACGCTGCTTGCCATTATTACAAGTCAAATATTTATCAAAGGGATTAACAACATCGTAAAAATGAGATTTTCACTACTGTTATCATAACAAACCTGTTTTAATTATTTGATAATCCCATCCAAGGACAACTATTTATATATCTCTGAAGATTGCGACTTAGAAACTCTTTCTTACAAGGTTCTTCATTTTAACATATGAATCTTCTATATCTAGCATCTTTAGTCAATATTATTTTAGACAATATCTCATTCATTATTCATGAATTAGAGATAGACTGAAGCGTATTTTAATACTGTAATTGTTATTCTAGAACAAGTTGAGATTTCGGTTAGTGCACGGAGAAAAATGTTATTCTAAAATACGATCATTTTATTCGTAAAAACGGTTAAAAACGGGACCGAAGTTCTTACGAACAAATTAACAGTGTTTCAATGTTTATTGGCGGAAAAAAGTAAGAATAATTTGTTGGTATACGTACGAAATTAGGTATACCAACAAATTATTCTTACATGTTCCCGCCAAAAACATTGAAACACTGTTCATTTGTTTAATAAAATTACCGTATTTTAGAATAAGATTTTCTCCGTGTATGAAATTACCCGCCTCACTTCGAAACGTGTAGGTAGTTGATGTAGGTAATTCATTGTTAAATGATAAAATAATGCGATTACAGTATTATTTCTTTGAAAAATATTTGAATAAGAAGTTTCAGGTTACCGGACATCTCAGAAACATGCAATTTCAAAACGTCCTTTAATTTTTAAAAAAGTCATTAAAAATGTTGAAAAAAAATTGTTTAAATAGGTTACGTTAGGTTAGGTTATGTGATATTTTTCGGTTTCTGTTTCATAACTTTTAACGACTTTTCAAAGGGGTGTTGGGTGTCATGGAACCGAAGTTTCATGGGTTGAAAAAAATTTGCAATTGTGATATGATTTTACATTTTCACGGCCCAGTATTAAATGTGTTATTATTGTATTAAGTGTTTTATTGTTGGGGTATTACGCCGTGTGGCTCCACCTCATTCTTTAGCGCACGCGTTTCACAACACAACAATTTAATGCCGTCCCAAATGTTGAATATAGAAGGAAGCAGCCCTACACGGCATAATACTCCAAAAATAAATCACTAGACGTGGATTTCTTACCAAAATGTTTATATATCGTTCGTGATTTGTGGGAAGCATTCTAATATTGCTGTACTGGACGCTTACGCCAGTAGCATTGACTGTAAAAATGCCGGTTTCCTCTTCAAGGTACCTTGGGTAAGGATTTGCAAAATGAAACACAGACTTAACGAATTTCACAGGACAACTAACGAGGACGCTCGATTTTAAAATGTAAATAAAACAAGTTGTGTGTTTGTTATGTTATGTTGACTTTAAGGGCGACATTTGTTTGCGTTTTGTTCACATAGACCTGCATTTTAAGATAACCTTAACGGAAGAAGTCTAAATGCGTTAAATCGCACCATCTCGGTGGCCAGTACCCGTTGTCGCCGTGCGATACATCCGTGCCTTTTTTAATAAAATTTTAAATTTGATGATATGCACATATTATTCAACGCTACAACCGTCCATGAAATTTTAATTATAATAATCAATATTGATAAATTTTGTTGAGATTTTGATAGCATATTATTGGAGGTCGCCTAACTTTGTTACATGAATAAGATCAATAATTATTTCCACGTCATTGACAGGTTTATAACTGGTTATAATAGAATTTTGCGGAAAAAATTTATGCCCATTGATCTTACAATGTTATTTACGAACTTACTTACTAATGCATAAATTGTATATTGGTGATTAATTAATAGGAGCATTTATTGAGTCTGCTATGTCAATAATTACACAAGTATAATAAAGACATTCTTTTGAATGAATGAAATGTAATAATTATTTCTACTAACTGCATGGAAAAACTGGAAAGTATTTTCAAAAAATTTATAAAGCATTCCAATTATGGACAATTTTAAATATCTTTAAAGACAAAGTTGCGCTAAGTAGTTTGTTAGATGCACTGTCGGTGTTTTAAATAATAACAGCCTTATTTTGTATTGTTAAACTAATGTTTAAGACAAGATTTTATGCATAGCACAAAGGGTAACAATTATTATAAGCAATAATTATCAGCCAAAATCACTCGAAATCACTTTGTACTCACTTTGTGGTACCGTTCAATTAGAATTTGACTTAGGTGTTAGCGGTTTTCACACATTTTAGTGATTCCTTGGGAAGGAGGGTTCAATCCTCAGACAAAACATTTTTTTGTTTTTTCCTCAAAATTAGCTACTAGCCGGCCCAAGAATTTTAAATACTAAATTTAACTAGAAAGCAATTAGATCTGAACAAAATACATATAATAAAAGTGGATCCGAAAAAAAATTTTACACATAATAATTCAAAGAATAATCTACATTTACCTAGGTACACATAATGTCCTGCCAAGCAACACGAATCAACGTACCATACAATACAATTTACCGACAATACCATTATTTAACCACTATTCACATGAAGTCTCTACTAGAACAACACTTATTCATTTTCTGAATATAAAGTCTATAAGATGATCCTAGAACCGAGACAAATATATTACAATAAGAACACGAGAACACAAGAGCACTCAAAAAATTTCCTTTCCAAAAATTTGACCTAAGTAATAAAATTGGCATGAGGAAAAAATATTGTAGAAATTCGGAGCACACCTTATCTTTTTTTCTTTACTTGTGTTTTTATCTTAATGATCTTGCTTGAATATTAATGAAATTATTTCAGGAAAAAAATCTTCGGAGGCAGAACAATCTCTCTAACTACCTATGGTCGTCTATGGGTGGGTGGCTTTATTTTTCATACAAATCTATAGTTTAATCCAAGTTTGATAAAATTTTGCACCTTGACCTTGGAAACAAGTGGAAGGTCACCGTGAACATGATATTTCGATAAACCATAGCATCTCCTTTTCTGACACATTAAAACAGACTTTTGAATTTCTTAATTAAATTTGGATACCTGACGATAAAACGGGGAAATTCTGAGACTTATTAGACTTCAGCTAGTGATATATATTTATTAATTTATTTTTACATCTGTTTTTTATATATCAGGTTATAGTCTACCTGGTATTTAAGTATGTATTTAATCATAATAAATTACCGCACAATGCTATTATAAGGAATTTAATTAATGCATGGATAAGCGTTTATTTAATGAATAATGTAACTAAATCACATTTCTATTGGATTACTGTGCTTTTATAAATCCTGTTGTAACACGGTTGGCAGTACAATACAATACATAAATAAGAAACTTTCACACACTGCAAACTGAAGGATATAAGTACCGATGTGTGCAGGGAGCTATGTGAAATAATTTTATAATATTGTATTGATAGTAAAAATTCTGAACTACTACACATATTACACAAGTTCTAATATCGGTTCCACGACAGTTGATCCCCGACAATTGGCCCCCAGCATACATATATGCAATATGTAGTCGGTTTAGGGAAAAAAACGGTAAACTTACTTAAACATAATATATGTAAGTGTTCCCGAAGGGGTGTTCAGAGAGAATGTACCGCTAAATAACAAAAGTATAAAACATATTTTCATATAACTGCATCAAAGAAAAACTGCTCATTTATATACCGTATATACCAACTTACAAGTACAAAAAATAGACATCGTAAATAAATTCGTTTGATATCATTACCAACTTACTATATTAAAGGAATTTTATTAAGTTTGAAAAAATGCAAAAAAAAAAAGGATTTTACAATAATTTCATAAAATTACAACGTCATTCATAGAATTACGCCCTTCGAGACTTGTCAACGCAAGTCAAAGCATCGAAATTTTTAGTGTAAGCCTAAATGACTTCAAGCAATCAACACGAAATGTGTAATTTTAAAAGCCTATTAAATCATTTTTCATGCTTTTACTTATAGTTATCTTCTTTTTGTACTTTTATATTATACTAGCTGACCCGGCAAACTTCGTACCGCCTCAGAATCAATAAATGTTGTGTTTAATTTATTAGCTGAAATAAATTAAGTTTTTATTAAGTTAAAATAAATACGTACCTACTCTAAGTTCAAAAAACTAAATTGAGCTGTTGACTAAGCACGAAATGTTCGGCAAACTACACCATTGACAGTTCGAATTGATTCAAATTATGGCGACCAACGCACATTATTTAAAAAGCCGTTCCATACAAAATATATGAAAAAATTAATGGTAGATTCAGACTGGGTCGACGTACGTGCCCATCGCTACGCCTAACAATATCTGGACTGCTTAGCAACCATAGATTTTCAATGAAAATTTATGTTTTAGAATCACATTGGCCACACGCATCGCGGCGTGTGATGTCTGTGGCCATTTTCATAGAAAATGTATGGATTGCTAAGCATTGTTTGAGTAGCGATGCGTACGTACGTCGTCCAGTCTGAACCTACCATAATTTTCTTCATCATTATTTTTCCCGTGATGTTTTCCGATGTTTTAATAGTTATTCTGTTAATCGGGACGGAGACAAATCCAACAAACGAAAGATCATAAAAATCGGTTCAGACGTTCTTGAGTTATAAATGGTGTAACTAACCGGACTTTGTATTATATATTAAGATTTTCTCACTGCTCTTCCGTTATATGTGCTCTCCCTTCACTGTCATCTCTGTTTGTATTTTTCGTGTTATTTCTATATTGTAAATGGACTATTTGTCCGTCAATAAGATAAAATAAAAATTATAATTTGGGGCCACTATCATGGGATCAACTCTCGGATCACCATAATATACCATCGTATTGTTTAGCTTTGTCGAATTATAAAAATTGTACTTTGAGAGTAATCATTAATATGTTACATACCAACCAATAACCCTGAGGTTACTACCTCCATTGAACCTAATTACGGTTCAACAATACCTGCTAAAATTTATATCTCGATCGATCAAATACAAATAGCTTAATATTCTTGACCGAGTTTCAACACAATTCAAATATTTGTATTACTTGCAACACTAGCAAATATCGGCTCCAATCTATTATAATACAACATCGTTGGCTATTTCACATCTTACTCTTTACTGAGCTAATCATTGATCACTAGACATCGGATTATATGCACTAACAAAGTGCCAAAATATGCATGCAAATATGCACTAAAAAAGGCCGAAATATGCACTAAAACCCTTGATATGCCCAGAATATGCATAATTCAAAATCAAAAAACCATTTTTAATTTCTACATATTTTAATTAAAGACGGTACAAAATCACCGAAATATTCTTAAAATTATGCATAGTTTTTGTGACCATACACAATTAAGTATTTTTACAAAATTTCGGTCGCAAATTTGTGACGTTTGTCACCCAGTATTAATTTTGTGCTTCGAAAACGACCTATCTACGGTCAACTGTCGTCATTTGTCAAAATTAAAAATTTGGCATAGATACTTCTGGAGATACCTGTTTAGGCAGCGTATGGACCTGTATCTTTGATCTGCAAGACACTTTTTACGAATCTTTTTTAATATTGAATTACCTAGGAAGGGCGTTGGTGAGTACGATCATTGTTTCCAGTATTTCTATTGATTTAAATAGAGGAAGATTTTTTGTTTCTAATTTTTTTAGGCATCTGGTAACTTGTGGAAATGTGTTGAGATGAGGGCGATATTCTTCGGATGCGTAATCAAATGCTAGCTTGCTTGACTGAATTGCAATGGCCTCAGAACTGTCAAATTGACCAACGAAATATGCACGATTGGGAAAAAAGGCTAAAATATGCATTAACGCCGTAATTAGAGAGTTATATGCATTTGCATATGCAAATATGCAAATGCATATAATCCGATGTCTATTGATCACTTTTAACCCCTAGAACAGTTTTGGGAGATATTTCTCTCTTCCGTTCTCTCATATCAACATATCTGCCCTGATGATGGACAGTGTAATGTTGCCCGAAACGTCGGCTAAAGAAGGAGTTAGCGTAACACGGCATAATATCCCAAAAATAAACAACAAAAATACTTTTGGCCGTGAAAATCTTAAATCATATTTGCTTTACTTTAGGTTAATGCGCAGCATTCTCGAGAGTGGATCTCAGGTATGGAGGCCAGAGGACACTGTCAATGTACTAATGGTCGAGAAAATACAAAATAAATTTTTACGATACCTCTATATGAGAGAGTTTGGTTTTTACCCATGGCTGTTTCTAACAGCATTTATCTCGGGAATGCTCAGTATCTGCAGCCTTAGTTCCAGGCGGGTCATCGCATTACTGCTGATGACTTATAAGCTTCTGAAAGGTTTACTATCAATACCAGACATTCTGGCTAAAATAGGACTTTATGTCCCGGATAAATTCACGCGAGGCCGCCAACACAGGCTTTTAATTCCTTGTAGGTGCAGAACTAACTTCTTACTAGGTTAATTAATTCCCTCACAGGTAACTTGGATATTTTCCACATGTCATACAACGATGTTAAGCGCGAAATATTATATATGTTTTAAGTGTGAACTTATTTATAAAATTTATTTTTTCAAAATTCTATTGTAATTTTGTTTACAGCTTTTGCAATGTATTGGTTTTTATACTGTTTTTGCAAATAAAAAAAATAAAAAAACTTAGTATTTGGAGATATCTGACTAATCAACTGGACTTTTTAAAAATGTGTTTTAATGTCAATTTATGGATAAAAATATTTTAAATAACTTACGTTTATTAATAATAAATACAACAATTAACTCTATAATATTAATTTAACTTCGAAAGTTCTTACTTTGATGTCATTTTATTGTCTATGAAATTGGGCGAGGCCAGATAACATAAGATGTTTGGGGACAACATAAATCGAGCGCTACCCTACAAAATGCTTGGCAGATCGCGGCCTCAGATGAATCGATTTATTTTTAAATAAATGTCAAACCACAAAGCGATTGCTTTCTACAATAATATATAAGTTTAAGAAGTTTAAATTGTTGTTATCATTATGTTCAAGTGTAAATTTTATATTTTGATGAAGGTTATTAATGACAGTAGGAAAAACGCCTAACTGTCTGTTACTAGCTGACAGTTCCTCCATTTCCAATGCTTGGAAGATCCGCTAAACACAACTGGATTCTTTACAAATCTACCTCCAAGCTTTGTTGACTATTCGCCCAGGATCAGAACACAAGAGCTCGCCCAAAGAACGACCAGGTAACAAGACATCTGGGCAGCCTGGCAGACATCCGGGACGAGAACTTAATAACAACCTTTTACTACAGCGAGAATGCACCAGGTTCAATTATTGATCAGATATGCGGCTTGCTAAATAAAAATAGTACCTTGATGACCGTGAACGCACAGGATTCCGATGGGCCGGACACTCCTAACCCTTGAGCGACCAGAGCTATGAGTTATAATTCACTATACATAATAATAATGTTAGGTCCTTACATATGAAATTGGCGTTTTGTATGGGAGGAACATAAAGTCGTTTTTTTTATATAATATATTTATTTAATCAAAGTATGTACCATTGCTATCTATGCACTTTTGCCATCTCATAGGTAGTTCATCGATCCCTTTACTAAAAAAACCATTCGGACGGGAATCAATAAAATCTTTGAAAGTGGTTTGGATTGCCCCATCGGAGTTGAATTTTTTCCCTTGCAAGAAGTTATCCAAATTTCGAAAAAAATTGTATTCTGTTGGGACAAGGTCCGGAGAGTACGGTGGATGTCTTAGACATTCGGTAAATAACGCGATATTTCAAGTTTTCCTTTTTGTAAACTAAGTGAAGCAAAGAAAAAAAAACAATTAAGGAAAAAACAAATGAATTATAATTTTCGAAACACAAATACATGAGTAAATAGCTGTATAAATTTGAATTTGTAATTCCTAACCGAAGAGAAGATATTCGAGATCAAAGTTGCCAGTACGGCAAAACGCCAATTTCATATGTAAGGACCTAATATTAGCTTTATTTATGCAAAATCTATTAAAATATTAAATAACCACTATAACAGAGATTTGTGGGTTTTAGGAATGAGCAAAAAAACATAATTTTTAATTATCTGTAAATAAAAATAAATTCTTTTATTTTAATTTTTAACTTTTTAACTTAAAGAGTTAAACCTCAAATTATAATATTTTAATTAATGAAGATAATATTAGCGAAAGTCAATCGAAAATCTGAAACAGAAAAAGATACGGATACATCTGGGACTCGAACCCAGGTCCTCCGGCAATCCGGGCCGACGCGCTAACCAATAAATAAATCACACATAAAGGTAGCAGCCAATAAAAATATGCGATAAGAAAAATGAAAATAATGTTGGTGGTTCTCAGTCGAAGTATGATACAGTTAAAAATGACCGAATCGGATAGGGATACGTTGGCGCAGTTGGTTAGCGCGTCGGCCCGGATTGCCGGAGGACCTGGGTTCGAGTCCCAGATGTATCCGTATCTTTTTCTGATTTTTCTGTTTCAGATTTTCGATTGACTTTCGCTAATATTATCTTCATTAATTAAAATATTATAAAAATAAATTCAACAGAGAATTTTATAAAAGACAAAACTCGTATGCATTGAAACTATATCAGTAGGTTCACATTTGAAATCATTTTCAACAGTTGTTAATTAGGTAGTCGAAAAGCATGTAAAAAAACTGAATACAAAAATATTTTAAGAATAAAGAAAAAAAAATGTGTACTAGAAGTTCTGTGAACAGAAATCCTCACATCCAAAAAAGGATATTTCCAATTTTCTTTTATTTAATAAATCAAAATCAAAATGTCATCTGAAATCAAGATTTCTACATAAGTAGGTATTTAAGTACCTGCCTACTTAATTGTTAAACATATATTTTATTTTTGCAACACTTTTTTTTGATAACTAGGAGGCGGCTAAGCGGTGGCAAAACGAAGAATTCCAAGTTACGAATCCGCAAAAACATCATTCAGAGATATTGAAGTTTGAAGTTTAGAAATGATATGTTTTTGTAATAACGAATCAATTCTAAACTTCAAACCTCAATATCTCCGAATGATGTTTTTGCGAATTTTCAACTTGGATTTCTTCATTTTGCCACCGCCTAGCCGCCTACTATTGATAACTTTGACTGAGTTATTATTTCAGTCAAAGTTAGCCACCTAGTCAAAGTAAAGCTTGCTTGAATAATAAAGTGAATTTTCGAAACCGAAAACGGAACACAGAAACAAATTCACAGACAGATGAAATGCCTGAGTTAAAACACGACGTTGCTACGTGCTACAAGTTAAGGTAGATATAAATTGTGGGTTTAATGATGATGATTATTGCACCATAATGAACATCGAACACCCAATAATCCTATTTCCATAAGCGCATTTAGTAAATGTCATTAAAAAAATGTTATGATAATGATTTTTTTACATTGCTAATGACGATAATAAAACCATCCTTTTCCAAGCTTAAATTAGATTTTTAAAAATCTGGAACGACCAAATTGAAATGTACTTATTTTAATTTTTTTATCGTGTAGTTCATGCCAGTGACATGTCGGTGTACACTTTTTTTTTATAATAAGAATATTCTTTTCCAAAATCATCACAACGTACGTGAAGAATTATTTTATTCTGGGGTCAGTTTAACCTCCATCGTGACTTTTGGGGTCAAACCTTTTTCACAATAAATGATCGGTTTCTGAATCGTCCTCA
Source organism: Limnephilus auricula (assembly GCA_951813805.1). NCBI lineage: Eukaryota > Metazoa > Arthropoda > Insecta > Trichoptera > Limnephilidae > Limnephilus > Limnephilus auricula. The sequence continues at coordinate 27,042,848 of OX638398.1, read as the reverse complement.
TACATGGCTCGATCCCACATATCGGCAGGTACACATTAAATAAGTTTGTTTAAGATGTCATCGTACAAATAGTTTGTCCTTTTTTTGAGGAGTTCCCCACTGATGACTTATGAACTCTACAGGTAAACGAACTGAATAATAAAGAAAATTCGAATGTACCTGAAGATGGCATTGATAAAGGACACATAATATTGACTTTAAGGTATTAATAATAGCCATTATCGATTAATTTGACATATGTTAATTAAGGAATTACTTTTCATATTACAAATATTTTTATTACTAAACGAAAAATAAAATTTGTGTTTTTATGAATGTATTCAGCTTCGTCTAATTAATCAGTGACCTTTTTTCCAATAAGGAAATCTTTTTGGTATATTTACTTCTATAAATAACGTGGTCTTTGAGTGGGTATATATTAACACATTAATATTTTAGAAACACAAAAATAACCGGATAAAAAAGTGAAACGAAAACGTTTTGAAGTCACTCTATTTAAACAAAGTTTATTGTTTTCATTTAATTTAAAATTATGTCACAAAGTGATTTTGCTGTTTAGAAAAACGTATATGTGAGTAAAAAAAATTTACAATAGTTAAAAATGAAACGAAGATTTGACCATTTTCCTGGTTTTTAAGGTCGTTTATCGCGCTGCAGTTCTTCTTATATATACTCGTCACGTAAATGAAACGACAGCAAAATGGTAGCAAAAATATGTCTTCTAAGGTTTACGATTTATAAGCATACGATAATAGTAAGAATATGGTAGATAAGTTAATAATAATAAAATTTCATCCAGAATGTACGCCATTACATATTTCGAAGTAACAAAAAAATAAATTATACACATAATAAGAAAAATAAATTAGGCAAAATAGCATAGCATACTAGGTTTATAAAATAAGAACAGAAAAGAAAAAAATAATACCGAAAAGAAGTGATAAATGTTAAACACAAAAATGTATGCAAAACTCCGTCCAGGAAGCCATGGCAATGAAAATTTTATTATTCGACTGGCATAGACTGCGCCAAATCTTCTCATGCGTTGGCGGAGAAATGCTTTGAAAGAGTGAGAACATTTCTGCAGCACTGCAGTATCTCGGTAGGCGGAATAGTTAACAATAAGCAATGTTGTAGTGACTTTTAGCTTATGCTATTGTGATGCGATTTAACCTATCCACAATCTGACGTCTTGACAACAGAATATGTCGAATTTGGTTCACGAAGAAGGGTTTTCAGAGAAGTTACTTTTGTATCACATTAAACAGAATTAAAAATAACACAATGTCACTTGTACATGATACTAATTTCTGCACCAATGTGCTGGATTGGGTACTGCGAAGCTATTAAAAAAGTTGGCTTGAGAAGGAAGCAAACTGCAACTGCGAATTGACAGACCAATAAACCAAAGGCAGCCAACATTTTATTGAAGATGAGAATCTTAATTTGTTAAGTTGGACATTGTGTTTTAACCAGCTATTTCTTTGATAAAACGATTTCCTCTGTAACGTTGAAAGGTTATTTATTATGGCTTCATACAATAAGAATTTTGAAATTGAAGATATTTCCTTGTTTTACAAAAATGTGGTTAATTAGTTTTTCGAATAGAAATATGTAGTATAGTATGCAGTTGAAGTGACAATGCATCGTATTGTGGATAAGTTAGTTATAGCAAGTATGTATTTCAACAAGTTGGCCTTGACGAATTGGTTGATGTACAGCGGTATGTTGGAGAAGTCGCGGCGTGTTGGCACGAGGTTCATTAGATCATATTGCCTACTCACGATTTAGCAAAAATGTTTAAATTCCTTTACATGATACTCAAATAATCTCCGCTTAAACGCCCTTAATTTCTGCAAGTTTTAACTATGTGAAAAATATGTTTTACAAATAATGTAAAAATTTTATTCATACTATTGGGATCATAATATAAATAACAGCAAACGAAGTGCTTTGTGGACGAGTTTCATGATTCAAATATATGCCTGATCGAGGCTTAAATTTCCAACACATAAGTGTTCGAAAAATACACATGGGATAGAGATCTACGATGTCAGGCAAGTGTGAGTGAGAAGCTGGGATATTGGGCTAAATAAAACATTTGTTTCCATTCAAATTTGTATGGGAGGCTGTAATTCATTTTTATTCTACGATTAGGGTACACTTTTTGAAGCTTACGAACCTTTTTTTTTACATGAACACCGCACAAGAGTCCCAACTGCTCCCGTCTGGAGCCAGTGAGACTATCCCTTCCCCAATTGGGGTATGTTGTGAGGCTGAAGGTTGTGGGGAGAGGAAGAAGATGGGGAAGAGGAAGGTGTCTATTCAGGTCTGGTCACCAAACACGGCTAAAGCCATTTCAAGCAACGTTTCAATTCTGAATGGCGGTCTTACACCAGGGCGATACTAAGAGTATCTTCCACTCTGAAAGTAATTTTTTAATCATTGAAAAACAACTCTGAATACATGAAAGAGATAAAGACACAAAAATATAAATAAAGCAACTGGGACTCGAAACTCGAACGACTAGGATGTCTGTTAATAATCAACTAACGAACATTTACAAATAGGGAATCTGGGTTCTAGTTCCTACCGTCACTTTTTTATGTGTCTTTATCTCTTTCGTAACGTCATTGAGAGTTGATATTATCTTCTTCAATGATTAACTTTTCATTTAAAAAATCTTTTGGCAGTTACACAATCTCATTTCCTTACTAATTTCTATACTGGGAGAATAACTAAGTATACATTCATTTTGCAATAAAAATTTCAAAAACTATGTAATCCTAACAATAAAATTTTGATTTAAATATATATGTACCTAAACACATGTGAGAAGTAATTAGGTAGTTACATTATATTGCGAATAATGTCTACATGTTCAATTTCGTATACACAATTCACTATGAAATAATGTACGATTCAATTTTTGAAATAAACATAAAAGGAAAAGTTAAATCATGTATTTTTTGCACAAACAATTTGATTTTTCGTTCATCTTTATTATACATTTTAATTAAAACACTTAACAAAAGATTTAATTACATACAAACCCATCAAATAATTTGCAGAAATCGATTAATCATACAAAATTAGTGTTGCATAATAATTTCAGAGAACCCTGCTGCTGTGTAATAATTTTGGAACAAACGAGCCATCGATACAAGTAAATACATAATTTAGCATATCACAGTAGTAGTTAGAGAGGCAATGCATCATATTCTCAGACAGTTCGACTGAGGTCGCTAACCCTGCAAGAAGTTATGCATCTCAAACCGCCCACACAACTAACTTCTCGCTTAAATTATATGTCCACCTTTATTATTAAGGTAACAAATATCCACTGGAGAATGTGCTAACTTGGATGCCTATTATTACACTGATCAATTATCGTAAAAATGGTTAGTTTTGATTGAAAAGTGGCAAATTTGATGTAAGTGCAACAAATGTTTTGTGTGTACACAAGAACAGAGGGATGTGAAACGCGGACAGTTTGGTCTGGCAATATTAATTGGTTACTAAAATAAAGTGATTCATTCAATGCTAAGAAAAATAAAAGTCATAGCAAGTACTCTATTTCATTTTGTATAAGATCAACATATAAATAAAACATTCATAATATTATAATAATTATTAACACGGAATTATGATTGATTACTCCATTGAAATGCTTGGAGTATATATATCAGATCGGTTCAAGTATCAAGGCTCCATAGAAGCCCGAGTAAATAAGGTTTCCAAGAAACTGGACGTTTTGTATAGATCCACCTCTGGGTTGGAGCCCCATATGCTTAAAAACCTACTTGATTCTGCGTGCAGGGGAGGACGATCCGTCTGATTGACATTTCATTGTTAGCAGACCGATTGTCATCTGTAATGGTGGAGTTATACTTGTAAGGCGTGTTGTGTCGTGATGTTCTCTGCCGTGATGGCCAGCGTTCACATCTATAAGTTGTGTTCTGACGCCTTATGACAATATTTTAAAGCAATACAGCACGTGGTACGTACACACTAGTCAAGACGCGGCCGTCCCCGCGCCCCTCACCTTCACCTCTCTGTCGAAAATCGAGATCGCTTCTGTCGCATCAAGTCAGATCGCATCATGACAGAACACAACAGACTAATATAATCGTCACCATACTAAATGTATGAAACCGATACCGTTATGACGCGTCACGTCACGACAGACAAGTATAATTCCACCATAATGCACGTACGCAATGTGGGCATGCTGAGGCTATTCTACAGATACTTTAATAGAGTATGCTCTAAGATGTTAGCAGTTAGTTCCATAATGCAGCGGTGCACGTATCTCGCCGCACACGATTGGAACACCCATTCACAGTTGATGTTGGCTTCATAAAAACGGGTCGTTTTCTTCGACTCATTTTTGTTCGTATGTGGAACGAGCATATAATCCGGGCCGCATCAATAAATCCCTTCCCACAGCTCCTCCCTTAACCCTCCTCTCAACGTGGGATACGTTGCGAGGAGGGTTAAGGTTAGCAAACAATAAATTATATAAATAAACCAAAAATGATCATAATATATTAATAAAAATAATATCATAGCTGTAAGGTGAACAGCATTGTTAAAGGTGTTTAATACTGGCGAATAAAATTACCAATGATAGATTTTTATCCTTATCATCTGGATTCTAGATAGATGATTCAAATGTCTAAAATTAGAACAAGCCAATTAAATCATCGTTTTTAATCCCATCTTACCTAATATGTGTCTCCTAGTGTATGTATAATGTATATACTATCAAAAAACATTTATTAGAATAATTTCATAATTTGTATTTTAAATTAAATAAGATTAATGCTTTGGTTAATCACAAGATTAGAGCCAAAAAGCTTTTCTGTCGCACATGACCAATGACAAAACTAAAAAAACCCAACAAGGATAAAGATGACCAAAAATAACTTTATGTCTGTGACTTCTCTTTTTTCTTTTATTGCAAAAATCATTGAATGAGATATATACAGCGCTGCAGATTAGCTCAGAGGTCATTCAATTTTTAAAACTATTTTTATCCAAAAAAAAATTCTAATTACGACAAAAATATTCAGATATCTGCTATGTGGATTATAGATTGGTACCTACTCATCGCAACTTTAATGCCAACCTGACTTTGATACAGAAATCGTCGCAAAATGTGAGTATATTTTCTGTGCGTGTATCCTGATTAAAAATGTTATATTCATATTCAAACAGAATATTTATTAAATAAATGGAGTGTATTTTAAGTAAGATAAGACATCCTGGGTTCGAGTCCCAGTCGCGACCGTTACATTTTTCTTTTTCTTGCTTGGTATCATGTTTCATTTATATTTATTAGTCTTAACTTCGTCTTCAATGTATTTTAAGTTTAAGAGGGTATTACCAGAGAATACCGGAAAATTGTCCTTTTTAAATCAAATTCTAAACGTATTGACTCTTTTTTACAAAAAAGCGTAAATAGATTTTGAAAGATTGTTATTTTATCTGGTACACGCAGTTTTAAAATTTAAAAAAACCAAGTTTATTTTTAATATACTACGGTTATACCGTCGGTCGTTGGCAGATTTGTTAAATTTTCAAACGATAGATTCTAATAAACAACACAAATTTCAAATCATATAATCATACAATAAAATAAATCAATACATAATCTAGTCAACACAGTTTTCAGAATTTTAATTTTAGTTAAATCAAAATCATTAAAAAATAAATCCAAGAACGTGTTTTTTGACAAAAATACCCCAGTTTTTCTATTTATTTCAGGTCTTACAAACTAAAATATTTCGACATTTTTTTCACACTTATTTTGTTTAGACATTATTGAAAAATTATAAATACTCATGATCAAGAAATACTTACAAGAAGTACACGATATTTAATAATTTATCAACGTGCATTTGGAGCATTTTTATTGCTTACTTTAACGTAGGTATATATTAAAGCAAGTTTTTAATGAAATAAATCAATACTAATTTTTAATTTAAAAAAATGATGTGGGGAAAACTCGATCTTTTCATCGGAACCTTCTTGTACAGTTGCAAGTATTTTTAAACTTTTATCAATCGTTCTTAAGCAAATTCAAAATATCTACTAATTTATTGACATCAGCAGCAAAAAACCCTTCAGTAAATCTACCGACGTTTACCTATCTTAGGAGAAATGAAACAAACCTGGATTTGAACTTAGACCTTCATAAAAACTTCTATTTAATTAATCTCATTGCCATATTGAAATGTTTTCTAGAAAATATAAACTTAATCTTCTCAAGACGGTTGCTGAGGATCGTGACCCCTACTCCAATTGCCATGGTGGACAAGACTTCTCAATTCCCCGTGGTTCCGCGCTGCGTGGAGATCTGCGGACACCGACGTACCGGACGCGAGTGATAATTTGTCACTAAAGCGTATTAGTGACTTTCTTCTGCTTCTTCTGCCTTACACTTTACCAGTGACAGAGTTACTCCAAGTTGGAGTCCTCAGTTTGGCGAACAACGTTTTCAAATTATCTTAAGATAAGGTTTAGGCAGATAGTTGAAAGCCTATTGTGAATGCCTAGCTCTTCCAGAATGGACACATTTGTGCGTTTCACTGTCCATGGATTTTTTTCAACATTTATTACATAATAAGTTTACAAGGTATAAACAATGTCATAACAATAAATTATAAAATAAGTTTGCCCAGATTTTGTGGAATTTTAATGTTTCTCTTCTAGAGAAGCGGACGCTTGTGTTTAGAAAAGGAGCGAGTTTGAGAACATTTTGAACCTATAATTAATTATGATTTAAGGAATTTTGAACTTAAAAATAAGCAGATAAATAGACAAATATGTTAATTATTAAGATAAATTCATCATTTATTTGTTTTTAGACGGAATTGCTCTTTATTCGCTTTTAGCAGACATTTATCGTCTTCGATTTTTCTTATTTTTTCCGGTAAACTGTTAAAGTATTTTTTTTCCTAGATATATATAATGATGTTGTGCAAATTAGGTGTTTTTGTGTTGTAAATATATTGGAATCCCGAGCATTTTTCTCCAACACCACATTTTGAGGGCATCTATGTTTTCTTTCGCTAGGTCTAACATTGTCCATTTGTCCATACCGTTCAGAAATAAAGGGAAAATTAATACACGGACAACTCTCAACTTGGTGGTCTTCTTTAAGCCTCTGTCACTCCATATATTGTCTGCACTTTACTCATGGCATATAACATAATATGGGAAGATATTAATTGTTTGTTATTGCATCGAATTTGTGATTTTTCTATCCACACCATTCAATAAATCATTGCATTGATCAGGTAAAATACGTTTTCCAAACACGCGGAGTAACTGACACCGAGTACACGTTTAATTATACGATTTATCTTCTGGTTTAGTAAAATGACACTAAATTAATATTACCAAGGATAAGAAGAGCAATGGAACGTTTACCTGTGGCTTTTTATAGCCGTATAAAATGCTGCATTTGCTGGAGAATCGATGACCTTGGAATTATAGTGACGGAGAATCTCAATCGGCCTTGAGATCGAGTTGAAATTACGAGAAAAACAAAAGTTATTAACGTTCTCGTGTTTTATTCTGTTTATTTGTTTTTACATCGCCATTGATGGCGGAAGGTTTTCTTTCTCTTTGTTTCAACTTCCCAGCGGTTGCTTTGATAACGCATAGATACATACATTAAGGGAATTATAAGATAATTCATAGTCTGCTCTTTCATAGATGGTGCTAATTTAATAATTTTAGGAAAAATACACTTTCTGCAAGTAAAACATTAAAATATAAGGATGAATTATTTGTTTGTACGTTCGCAATATGAACATAGATAAATAGTTTGTCAAAATGTTTTAAAAATTCAATTCTTTCAAGGAAAGCATACAAATAAAATATTGTATCAGTGATTCAATCCAATTTTGTATTTGTATGCACTTCTTAAATAAATAAAATTTAAACCCCGTTTACAAGGAATATTTTCGTATTTTCCTTATAATGTGACGCATTTATAAAACTAATCAATTTTATATGGTATGCTGTTACAATAAAATGGGTTTCACCGCAATCAGGCCTTACAATTTGAGAGGCGGGTATCGATACCGCCGCCCTGGGAACCATTTATTGGATAACTAACGAAATAATAAATAATTATAAATTTTAAGAAGATACGCATACATCGTTTGTCTCATTATTATTTCGTGGGTAAGAAAGATTATTGTGTAAGAAACGTAGATTTTTTGCCTTTTTTTGCTATAATTCTAAAGACTAAGGAGCTTTTTCACGATCCTCTTCATAGCTTATCCATAGGATAACTTCTTCCTCTTCGATGGCGCTACAGCCCATATCGAGTTTTGGCCTCCCGCAACATTCGCCTCCAACTCCTCCTGTCCTCAGCGGCTGACTTCCAGTTTGTTACCTGGAGAAGCTGTGTCGCATCCCCTCTTACCTCGTCTTCCCACCTCAGTCTGGGTCTCAGAATAACGTATATTTTCAATTTAAGATTTACGGTTTATTTATTTATTATGTCGGAGTTTACTATTACTTAATCTTATGAATAGTGGCTATATATTGGATAAGCTGGCCGAGTTTTCTAACTATTGCAAGATATATTTATATATACTTTTGAAATTAGCTATCACTTTGTGGTTATCCATTTTATAATTAAATGAAACAATATATCTTAGTTACAACCACTGATTTATTTAGTTACACGCCGACCGGTTTCGGAACAACCGTTCCTTCTTCAGGGCAAACATATAATGATGACAATTACAAAATAGTGGGTGGGTACAATTTATCAGTAGGTGTTGTGGTAGGGGTGGGGGCGTGGCTAGGAATTGATGAAGAGTAAGTGGGGAAGGAACGGTTGTTCCGAAACCGGTCGGCGTGTAACTAAATAAATCAGTGGTTGTAACTAAGATATATTGTTTCATTTAATTATATATTTATATATTTTAATATTTGTTGTATGGATAAGCTATCAGGAGGATGGTGAAATACCCCCTAATACTAATATAATGGAATCTTTAACACTGTTTCTTGCTTGATAGCGTTTCGCCCTTCGAAACCAATCAAACTTTTACAATTCCAAAATACAACCGATTTTAATTGATTTAATCGGTGAGCCGTTTACTCTGAGTTCTCTCTGTCAATAACTATTTATTTAAAGTTCTGTTTATTTTTTACAATTGCTGAATAATTTCGCCACACAGTCCACGCTGTAACATTGAATAGTAATTTTTAATTTAGATTGCGAATCTTTGATTACTATTATTAGGTTAGATTAGTTTATGGCTTGATAACTGGGCCACAGACATCCTTTCTATTATATCCTTGCATTCATGTATGAAGAACAACCATTGCGTCATTGTTTCTATCTATAAACGTAATCATTACAGTTAACCCTAAAATCTTAAAAATATTTCTTCCTAAACGTCCCAACAACACGGTGAAATTTCATGGAATTTCGGTATGCTTCATTTCAAATGCGCTATAAATTTCTTGGTTTTGAAGTTGTAAAAATAAATACTATTTTACAAAGAGATAAAAAATCTTTGAATGTATTTTTTTTTTAAATAACTTAATTAATTTATATTAAAAAAAACTTAATTTATGTTAAAAAAATTCACAAACTTTCATAATTTTTTTAAAATTGCGATCGAAAACTTTGGTTTTATAAAGGTGTATATTAATTTTTTTTGTTAACTTTTAGATTTGCATATATAGCGTGTTGTATTCTCTTACTAATACCGTTTAGATCATACTTCTCACTATGATAGTAAGGAAGACACAACGATTTCTATGAACCTATGTGAGCTGGAACAAATTTGGTCTCCTGTGATTAAACGGGTTAATTATGATCCCATAAGGCTGGGCGACTTACTGGTTCGATCGACACCGGTTCCGTTCCCAAAAACAGATTTATTTTCTGTCAGGATTTTTTTCAAATCAAACTCACTCTCATATGAAGCCGGTCGAAAGGGGTTAAAAATAAAATGGACTTTAAAATCGGGGTGTTGCCACGGCGATGAAATTTTTTAGTTCGATTTTATTAAATATCTAGTTTGTTTTGACACACCGTAACATTATACACTTTTATGTACTCGGTTTAAGGAGTAATCGAGATTTGCAAAAAGTTAAATGCATACAACACAATTTGCATTCATTAGCGTTTATTCCGGATGGGGTTATTGCCCTCTGCAAGTATACGAAGATAAAACATTTCAAGGAGGTATTTCTGCTCTTTGCATTGTGAGATGCTGTTTAACACAATGCGTTTAGGTACATACTGTATTCTGTGTCTCCGTAAGGGTAAAATGCCCATGAGTGGAAGATACTGTCAGTATCGCCCTGGTGTAAGACCACCATTCAGAATTGAGACGTTGCTTAATAATGGCTTTAGCCGTGTTTAGTGACTAGATCTGAATAGCCAGGTACTTTCCTACCCTCCTCTTCCTCATCTCCTTCCCTTCCCCACTTTCCATCAGCCTCACAACATACCCCAATTGGGGATGCCATAGTCTCACTGGCTCCAGACGGGAGCAGTTGGGACTCTTGTGAGGTATTCTCTATAAAAAAAAAATAAAAAAAAATGTGCAAGAGTTTGTGCTAAGATTTATTACAAACATAAAATGTATTCTTTCGTCAGGTGCCAAGAAGGGAAACAATCCTTATCTTTATGCCTAAGGATAAGGATTGAAATATCCTTATGAAATTCAAGAACAAGGAATTTAAATTTGACTAAACATTTATATAAATCAGCAAACAACGATCTAGATGAGATCTGACCTTATAGGAAACCACGCGACTAACTACGACAGTTGTGACAACTGATCGAGTGCAAGCGAAACCGGTTCTACTTACGAATAAGGAATTGTCCTTAACCTTAAAATTATCTTTCATCCGTTAACGAATAAATCGTATATTTAAAGTTTAAGTTAAGGAAAATTCCTTATCCTCAAGAAGAACCGAAATTTATAGTGCTATTAAAACGGGGAAACTACTCGTGTATTCCAGCAACCAAAAACTAAAGTACCTTCCAACTTTTTATGTGAATAACGCACAAGAGTCCCATCTGCTCCCTGCTAACCGGAGCCAGCAAGACCATCACATCTCCAATAATTTATTAAGACGATTATAAACGCCAGAAATATTCTTAAGGGGATACCCGTCGGTGATTTTTCCATACAAACGTATTCCCTATTTATCTCTCTGGATTTTAACACTAGAGAAAATATTGTTTTTACATAATATAGATATCAACTACTAGCGTGTCGGTACTTTTTTGTTTTTTTTTTATAAGTTACTTTTTATAGAAGGTATGTGTGATCTTCCAAAAATCGATAAAATTGACTGGTTTAAACGCCGTCAAAAAACGTTCAGTATACAAACTAGACAAGGTTTTTTTTGTAAATCAAAACCTACAGACATAGAATAGTTTTTTCTAATGTAGTTGGTAAAAAAAAATTGAAAACAGTCCACTTTTGGAGGAGAAAAGTGGGGAATACAAAACCTCGATTTTAGTTACGTATTAGTGGCCCGAGGTATATTATCCCTTTCGCTCAATATCCAGTGGAGTAAGAACAACAGTGACAGCAACAATTAGTAAAATCTATTTTTCAAATTTCTTCACCACCGGGTATCATCTTAACCCTTTATTATCTGCGCGAGGAAAGTAGTGCCAAAGTTTTTTTTTTTTTTTTAATGAATAATTTTACAAGAACCAAAAAAAAGTTAGTCAATCAATAAAGTCAAAAATGATTTTAGCCATAAAGGGGTATTTTAAAAAAGTTGTTTCTTATATAACTTCATATTTATCTAATGAAAAAACCAATTATTTAGTACTTTGCGCTTATGTTTTTTCGTTTAAAAGGTGGGAAAAGCGTCAATGTATACAAAATCGAACATCGACGCCGTCGGTGGTGTGTATTATTATGGAATATAATTTGTATTTACATTGAAAATCTTACATAAATCTTACGAATTACCTGCATGTCTGTTCGATATCCCTTCCTTAATTCCCATCTACTGTCATTACAACAAATTTATTACGTAGAACTCATAAATAAAATAAATTTCATTTTGTCATCAACACAAATTATATATAAATTTACACAAGTGCTGTCTTCGTGGTGATATAATTGATGAGATTAAGTGTCAATTTGTCGGATGATAAATTTATTTTATATTATTTATTATTTTATATGCAACAATTACATTAACAAGGTAACAACAATAATAGGTTTGACAATACCCTTCTAACGTTAAACTCAAAAAACACATTGCATAAAAACACACAAAACTTTTTTCAAAAAAAAAAACAAAACCTGTCGTGTGAAATAAACATGGATTCATTCTGTACCAAACAATCGATAATACTACTGTAACTTACTATGTACTTAAGGACATTAAAAATAGATTAAATAATTGGCATCACTATTGACCAATGCCTAAAATGTGTCATTCACAAAAAGAGAGTACGAAAGTTGACCTACATCTTAAGCCATTTGAGAGATATTTTAAATAAAGAACTACTAAGATTGAACTACTTCGCTTTCTGTCAATCCATAATCCAATATGGTATTAGAGGATGGGGTGGTGCTTATAAAACCCGCACACAATCTCTACATTGCGCAAACACTAATAAAAAAATATATATTTAAAAAAACATTTTTTAACCTCTCTCTCTCGTTAAATTAAAGACTCGTCAGATTAAAAAATAAATTGCGATTTTAACCCTTATGTATAAAGAAACCGTTCAGAGACAAGGTCAGAATCGCTTGCTCCAATATCATTCCAGACTTTGCTTTTTATCAGAGCACTCTAGCTTCTCGGAATATTCTGATATTAATTTTCTACGAAATACGGCCTTGATATCTTAACTGTTATCCGAAATTCAAGAGGTCAATCCTTCTGAACTTAAATATTAATAAAATTCAATACTTTTATTCATGCATCACTCAACTTTACTAGTGTTTAAAGAAGAAGTTTTAAACAAAGCCGTACCATTCAGAAAAAACAGCAAATCTCAGTAAAAAAAAAGGCAATGAACCGATTCTGTTATGCAAAAAAATTTTGGGATCATGAGATCAGAACTACGAATAGCTAGGAACAAATTTCTTGATTAAAATCCCTGAAAATATAAGATCCCTTAAAAGTAACTTCAAAGAATTAAAAACACAATTTTAAAAATATACTAAAAATTAACATGTGATTATTACTCTGTTGTCAATTATTTTATATTTTGTATAAATAAATTTCTTTAAAAAATATATATCTTTTATAAAGTAGGTTTAGTGGGTAAATAGTAAATAAAGTGTACTTACCACTCGCACCATCTGCAATTTTCACGAAGCTGAGGAATAGTCCTGCCACCAGCAGCAAACCAACACATTTTACACTTAACCACTTCTTCTTCTTCAACACACTTCCTTCGGGAACCTTCCCCTTCCTCGTCTCCTTTCCCATTGCGGACAAACACGGTGGTCTATGGAACAATTGGGCACCGTCTACTGTCATGACACCACACTTCTCACTGGAGTTATGCAGATTTTATTTTATTTCAGTGTTAAATATTAAACTTTTTTATAAAATTTGTTGTTATTTTAGTAAAACACTTGATTGAAGTCATTTGTTTCGGTTGAAAAACACTATTTTATAAAACCGCATTTCTAAAGAAAGTAAAAGAGTAAATTAAATAAAAATTCAAGGCGTAAAATCATCAAATATTTACTTTTTTCGGTTGTGTGTCTGTCTGTACTTTTTGGTTCAATTAACTATATATCTAGGATTTTCTTTGAATATAAGTGTCATTTTCAGAGTCTGAATTGTTTGAAATAAAGAGATAAAGTAACTACCTATATAAAATTGTCTATAACAAAATACGTTTATCCAGATTTCCTTTTTATGAATTTATTTAATACTTAAACTACCTATATATAATAAAATTATATTTTTTTACCAAAAAATTATTTTTAAAATAAATTCTATATTTGAAATGCGTAATTTCTTATGTTTGAATTTCATGAAAGTCGGATTTATTGAAATTTCACTGATCTGCCCCACTTTTTAGCTATCATGCAATTATCAAACCTAAAATTATAATATCCTGTGATTTATCACTGGTCTGCGCTAATATATTTATTCAAAATAGAGGAGTTAATAATAATAGAAGCTGAAATTGTTCAAAGTGTACGGATATTAAAATTCAATCATTCCATTTTCATTTGTGCAACAATATTTTTTCGTATTATTTATATTTGTATTTTGAGTAACATAAATGTGTGGATATTTCAAAGATAATAAATATTATGTAACACAATAATAATAAACTAAAACATAATAACTAACAATATTAAAAAAATAGTTTCTGAAAAAATAAGAAAATATACAAATTTAGGAAATGAAATTAAAAGAATTTGGCATTCTCAGACTATAAAAATATTACCATTTGTTATTTCGGCTAGTGGCATTATACCTAGCTCTCTCATAAAAAATTTAGGCACATTAGATTTGTGAAAGAATTTGTATATAAGAATGCAAAAATCAGTCATTTTAAATACATGTAGAATTACGAAAGATTTTTTAAATATTTATATTGAGGGATCAGTAGGATTTATCGGTCAAATTAGGAATTCCACAGAGCCGAACCCTGTGATATGAAAATATCTGGAGACGGTGAATTATATTCCCATTTAATAGTTTGGTAGATTAACGAGTTGTTCTCGTATTGTTTTGTATTAATTATACTCATACAGGGTGTTAAGGTACGTACTTGACTTACTTTAACCAGTGATTCCTGACATTATTTGGTGTAAAAAATGTAAATAAAATTTTGGTCTCCGGTGACATTTTTAATGCTTTTTTTTTTTTTTTCTACAAAAACTTAAAAAATAGTAGGTGTTGGGTAGTTGGGGGCGGGGTAAGTAATGGGGCGGTAACTCGGCTGAGTGACCAATAAATTCATGTGGAAGAAAATTTTTTTTGTTTGATTTTAAAAAAAAAAAAAAAAAAAATCATAAAAAAAGGCACCGGAGACCAAAATTTCATTTACATTTTTTACTCCAAATAATGTCAGGAATCACTGGTTAAAGTAACTCAAGTACGTACCTTAACACCCACATAACGTGGATTTACTAGATGATCATTTATATGGAAAAGTGTATGAAAGGGTTTAGTTTTAAACCCGGACCTGAAAATCTGGTGCGTAAAAATAGAAAAAGATCGAAGTCATTAGTCATTCCTTACTTTTCAATATTCACATATCTCCTTGCATTCCATTAAATACGTTACTAATTATTTTTTTCATCATCTAGTTAGTTATTAAACGTTTTCCCAATTTTAGCTATTTTAGCACAAACTCATCTTATTTCGTACTTCCACGTGAAATACTTGACATTACCCAAAAGCCTGTTATCTACATAACAGAATAATATTATAAACAGTTACCTACTTAGAAAAAGTTGAACCGAGTAATGTATTCAGGCTCTCAAGTACCCACAAACATTTTTTGTATAATGAGACTCATTGGCCTAATTTTATATTCCATGTACATTTGCATAGAAGCACAATTTGTTATTAGATTTCGATTATAAGTTAATGATAAACAAAAATCATTATTGAGCGATTAGGTACTTGCCACGGAGATAAGCCATTTGAACATATCCCGCTAACTAGCTCGCTCGTATAAGAGTTTGATAACAAAGAACCCCGTTGTGTTTGCTTCCATGGAAGTAGGTTAAGAGAAAGAAACATCTATTGTTTCAGCCATTGTCCGTCAACACAAATTTGCGCATTCATAATACAAAGAACTGTTCGTTTGGAATAATGTTAGTAATAATTCATTTTGCGGCCCGTCAAAGGAGACCGAAGAGTGAAGAAATAACGCGTACTATTATCATTCACGTTAAATCATTACGATTCTAGGTAGAATTGAGGATTGTATTTGTGGGTACATTTTTAATATTTCTAATATTATCACCGAATCACGAAAGATTTATCGCAATCGGTATATAAAATAGTTTCTTGACGCCAGAGTTCCCATTTTTATTATTTAGAAACCATCCTGGGAATACGCACATCAAATCATCAAAGTTTCATCGCAATCGGATGTACATATAGTTTAGGAGCACATAAGGGACATTAATTTTTTTATATATTAAGATTAGTATCACGGTAAAAAAAAAACATATGTTTGTATATACAAAATTCGTCGAACCCCGCAGCACTTAGAACATTTAGAACATTTCCGCTTTGAAATAAAATCCAAATAAATGGAATATTTCTGAATGTGTCCTAAAAACTGAAAACTGTTTTAGAAAAGTGATAAAATACGGTTTTATATTTTGTAATTCGAAATAAAGATACAATTTTTTTAATAAAAAAAATTTCAACGCAAACATGAAAATGTTTTAAAAATGGTTAACCTTACGTTTTTTCTAACTACAATTATTGATAACGAAAAAATAAAATATTTTATTATATAAATATATTATGAACGTTATCTTCACCTCACTTTTAGTCGTCTCATGTAATAATAAATAATAATAAAAAATTCCCAAAGATTCATAACTTTTTTTCAAATTTTGGTTGGAAATTTTGGCTTCATAAATGTGTAGGCACCTACGTTTTAAATATTTTTTAGATTTGAATATAAAGCGTGGTGTTTTTTGTCTAACAGCGTTTAGATCATATTTCTCACCATTATAGTATGGAAGTCACGATTTTATTTCAATAAGACGTATATGAGTTGTTCCCAAAACCGAACAAATTAGCCTGATGAGAAAAGCATTTGCGGTTTATATCTATTGTGATTATGGAAAGCCACAAAGTAAATGTTTATTTATATTATTTGCATATAATATTTGCATTATGTTTTGTGAATATCGATCAAGAGTCCAAACATACCGTGAGGCAGTGGGATTATATTATCCCAAATCTGTGAGTGTTGTGAGGGAGAGGGGAGTGGGGATAGAAAAAGAGACGTGAAAGAGGAAGGTTGGTTAGAACCTAGCTTCGTGTGGACGGAACTAATCAAAATCACAACAACCAGACTCGCAGTGACCATTTATGCACAGAAAAAACAAAAAACTACAGAGTTTATCACTGTTTTCTTTTTAAGTGTTTTTTTTTTTATATAAAGAAGAGTTGTCCATTGTGGACGCCGAGTGGATTTGATTTTTATACAAATCTACAGTTTTATTTCGAGGTTGATGAAATTTTGCACACTTAACTTCATCACTATCTGATCAAAAACTTCAAACAAAAGCCCAAGCAACGCCTCAGCTAATATTATATAAAAGTTCAATTGTTTGGGGGTCAGGGAAGATGAGATACCCTTGTTCCTGGTTGGTAAATATCGTAAGTGAATATGATATTATGCGCAATGTGATAGGTTCAGGGGAAAGCAAGCAAATGAGAATGGAGGTGTTTTGAAAGTACATAAATATTTAGATATTATTCAAGTATCACAACTTATCGATTCAGAATCCAAGTTGTCGTTCGAAACTAATCTTTGGCCCATAGAACATAGAAGAAGTCTAAACAATGCCCAGAATACGGTGTCACCTGCATACCTTAAGTGATACTTTAAACACTGCCGATTGCCGGTGAATATTATTATTCTATATGGAATATATTGCGGCAGTAAAAAGATATATTACCTTAAGAAAGAAACTATTATCTCTAAAGAAAATAGACTCGAGCCGCCTTACGTAACGCTGGAAAGGTGGCGGTTCGACTACTGAAGAATTACGGTAATGAGTAATGAGTAAAAACATAAGGGTATTATTATATGAACGGATTTCCAGAAATTTAAAAGATATTGTATCTTCCATATTCACCTATTCTCACGATTCACACATTATTATTGATTGCTAAATGTGGATAAAACTTACAAGAACACATGTATTATTCATCACAAGTCTTGATTTATGCAGATTTTTTCCTGGAATCTTTTTATTATATATTTCAGAAGAATACTGTACGCCTTCTTCTCGGAATGGGCTTAAAAATTATAAATATACAGTATGTGTTGCCATACAGCTATGAAATATCTCCGAATTAATCCCCAAATGAGTCACATGGTAGTGCCTACCTATTGCAGGCCATTTCGTGAAGGACGATGACTTATAGCGGTACCTGAGAGAGAACAGCTGGCTTCAAGGAGAGGTCGCTGAGTGTTGACAGACAACAAAAAGGTTGCTAAAATAATTAGCATGGGATGGTGTGACGTAGTGATGATCCTCAAATGTAAGCAAGTGAATTCAATGAATAAAAATTTCGGAGCATCAAAATGATACGCTAAATACTGAGCTGTCAGATTTGAATTATCCGCAGGGGTAAGCAGAAGATTTATAGCCACACATCCCTGAATTTTCACACATGCTTTGCTGCGTTTATTTTCATATCTCGTATTCATTCATTCTCACTTTTGACACGACCTGACCCAAGACCGGTCAGTGGTTGAATGGGCATAGCGTTTGGGTCCCACCCAGGCGTTCCGTGTTCGATTCCTCGGCTGGCTAAGTCCTCCATCACAACACAAGCAACATCTTCCGCTTAGTGTGGTAGTAGTAGGAGATTTTCAAATGTTGTTGGGTTATTCGTAACCCGGGAATGTTTGTCTTTTTAAAAAAAAAAAAAAAGTTCTTCTCTTCTATCGGATCTCCAACTTCTTTCCATTCATTTGCTGTCAGACACTCATTTCTCCGTATCTTTGCTCTGTCGCTCTACTTGTTCAAATCTTTAGACCTAACATTTCTTTCTGAATCTCTAATCCTTTTCTGACCATGTATTTCACCACACACAAACGGAGAAAATTTTTATTCTAAAATAGTATCATTTTATTCGTAAAAACGGGACTGAAGTTCTTACGAACAAATTAACAGGATTTCAATGTTTATTCTTACATTTTCCCGCCAATAAACATTGAAACACTGTTAATTTGTTCGTAAGAACTTCAGTCCCGTTTTTAACCGTTCTTACGAATAACATAATCGTATTTTAGAATAACATTTTTCTCCGTGCACATTACAGGGATATCATTCCTACGCACTGTTGAACTTTCTCTGACAGCTCCAAACCTCGCTGACATGCATTCTTAGTATCAGCACCACATTATAGAAGTCTAACGTTGCATCTGTTGATCATTTATTTTTAGCAACTACTGCATTCGGTCAACCGTTGCGTTGACAGAATGTTTTGCATTCACCCTTATTTTAGAGTCATAATCAGCCTTTCCATTTCTCGTTGGAATTCTTCCGAAATCTACAAACTAATCCCCTTGTTAAATAGAATTGTCACTCACAGCTACAAAATGATTGTTATTAACTAATATATATTTTTTTTTAAACTGGCTTTAAACCGAATCTTATAAACGGCAGTAACAGATGGTGCTTTGTGCCCTAGTTTAAACACTCTTGAAGAGACCAAACAAGAAACCTAATTGTAACAATCGACATTTTGATTCGATATTTCACCGCGTCAGATTAAACAAATTGATTGTCACTTGGCAAATTCTAGGCCAAACTCGTGTCATACAAAACAGGCACGGTAGAAGGATATCTGTCTAGGCATTTCATTGTTGAAATATACTAATTCGATACATGTATTCAGATTTAACCCTCTATTGGCTGGTGTACACCAGCATTGCCGCTGTTTGTATAATTATCTCTTTCTAACTTAAAAAATGCTGGGTTCATTGATTTTAAATACGCCAGAGTTTGGTATTTATATATACTAGCTATCTAATTTTATTTAAAAATATATTGATTAAAACGAGGCTCTCCAACAATTGATAACTAAATAATTTTTTTTTTTTTAGAATAAACGAGTGAAGAAACCTCAAATTGTAATATTTAAACATAAACAGCCTTACTAAAAAAAAACACTCCGCGGCCGTTAAACGGTGTTTCTGTAGCACGTTGTGTAAAGTATGTACATTTCGTTTTTCAAATTCTCACTAAACAAAATATATGGTTTTGATCTGACAACGTCGCCATTTTACCAGCCTTACTAATAAACTTTCTGAAAAATTTGTACAATGGTCAAACAACCATGTATGAAGAATCCTTAATAATTAAGAACTGACAAAAAATTGTTCATGGAAAGATATGTACATTGCTTACACGGCCAAGGAGGGTAGTTTATCTGTTGTATATATTTTTGTTCCGTTTGTAATTTAACACCTCACTTTTTACTCCTTCAAACAATAAAAAAATATAAAAAAATCTTGAAATTCGCTTTTTATTTCCAAAAATTTACAATAAAAAAACTCACGTTTGAATACATTGCTTGCACATCTTAAGGCATTAATTTCTTTGATACGTTTACTAAAATATGTATTAGACATTTTAATCACCAAAAAACATCACTTTCAAGAATTTATAATAAAATAAAGATCTTAAAATGCAAATTATTTCTGAACATAACCTATGAACCATTTTCTGACAGCTTAATTTAGAACACATGATTCTAGTGCCACAATTTGACTTAAACTAACAAAATACAACACAAATTAATAGCAAATATATTGAATACATGAATATAAGTGCGAATTAGTCATAAAGATTGAAATCATTAACTAAAAGATCATATTAATCAGACAAACATTGGCGACCGACTTTTTCCGTGGAGTTAGCGTACGCGGTTATATTTTCGGCAATGCGCAGGCGCATCAATCACACCACCTAGCGGATTATTATGAAAACTCCAATTTACAAGTAAAATTTCCAGCGTTGCCACATGTTAAGATTCACCAAAACACCGTTTAACGGCCGCGGAGTGTTTTTTTTTTAGTAAGGCCGTAAATCAATATCTCTCATAAGATACGTTTCGTTTTTCAGGTTTTTCATTGGAAAGTCGTTGATATTTTCTTTAATGATTAAATAATCTTCTTCAAACACAGCAAACTATGATGAGACACCATTATAATTAACAATAGTAAACACTTATTTTAACCACCTTCAATTTTTAGATAAAACTGACATGTTTTGTTGATGACATGCAATATTTTCTCGGTCAACGATCGTTATTTGCGGTTAGTATCTCACGAACAACGATTTATCGTTTACCTGCGTACAGAGGGTTAAATAATGCCTATTATATTATTATGAGTATGAATGACGTGTAAATATATCAATGGTCGATTTGACAGCGCTGAACCATTGTCGAAAATATGTTAGACGTACGAAACTGGATTTCGTATCCAGTTCATAAATTCAATGCAAAGTTGTTCAAAAATAAATATTAAGTTATTTTAGTTTTAAACAGGTTTATTTCCTCAAAATACTAAACATCTAATATTCAGTATTGGCCTTCGCATAGGTATAAAACTATCAAATCACAATCATAATTTATTTTTGTAAAATGTAAAATAATGAGACATATCAGGTTTATTATTAATTGTTATGATACAAATCTTATATATTTAGTAATATAAATATAAGGAATGGCTACCGCCGCCCCGGGAACCATTTTTTGGATGACCTTCACCTCTGCCATAGGTCACCCCAAGTGGATCGCTACGTTTGTTGACTTAGCGGGGGTGCCCGGGTTCATGGGGTGGTGTTTGTCTGGGTCTTGGCGGCGGATGATCTGGACACACTGAACCCCAGATTCCTGCCCAACCCTCATACATTTTTCCTTCCCAGAACTTCCTATCCTTACCCTCTTAATTTAACTTAATACCCTCCACACAGCATCCCCAAAGATGACATAGGCCCTGAGGGAAATTATTTTCCTCAGGGCCTCCTGTGTGGACCTAATGTAAAAAATAATAATAATAATAATGGAGTTTTAAAAAGTTTTTTAATCAGGTAAGCAGTATTTTGATTCAAATTTGACCCACTATTTGACCCAAATACTTGATTGAGTAGATGAATATAATATTTAAACTACGAAATATTATTTACAGAATGTGTCAAATAAATTAAGTGTCTGTTGTGCAAAATATGGGAAATTCATTATCGAATATCTATTTTAAATAAGGGTATTAAATGATTAGGAACTTTGGTCAAAGAAAAATTGGACCCACCTCAAGAAGTAAGGTTTTGCATTAAAATTTCCAGAGTCGCTTTTATGATGAAACTCTTCGGTGACCATGACCATAGACATAAATTTAAGAATCGGAATAGTTCGTTGTTGAAGTTTCTCAATTTTTCCGATGGGCATTGAAAATTGGATGACAAAACCATGTACAATAGATATACGCACCCTCAAAATTTCTTGGATTGATCACTCACTGACGAGTAATCAATTTAGAATATCTTCATCAAAAAATACAAAAAAGAGGCAAACATCTCAAATAATTATGAAACCATATCAAAGAAAATATACAAGTTTAACATTCTAGTTATAGTATAATAACTACCTTTGGACAAAGAAGCTATAGAAATCTTCTCTAACCACTAAGTAAAATAATTTTAAAAAGTTGCATACCAAATACAAAAACAGTTCGACATTATTATTTCACTTCCAAATATTATCACTTCATTGGCCTATATTTTCAGGCAATTCGGCAACTCCTGGGTGCGAATCAGCTAATATTTTGCAATTAATCAAAAATTACTCCGAAACCAAATAATTTAATTCCAATTAGATATTACAAGTCCATTCTGTCGGACGTTTGATGTACAATACGAAAAATCGCAAAGCAATCAAAATTATGCAAACACATTTCGCAAGAATAACACAAGTAATTATGTTTCTTGTTGCGTTATCTTTTTTGTATTGCAAAAACACGGCGGCATAATTCTTCAACAGCCTATTGACAATTCTGTTCATTCCACTTCGCTGAGCGATTTTATAGTTGATAACAAAAAGAAATCCTCATACAATGCTTGGCTATAATATGTCCTAATCAATTAGTGTTATTAGTTTAAAATAGTTAAGAAGCTCGGAACTGTCCCAAAATTATCTAATATGACAAAATAAATGGGACCGAATGCCACAGAGCTCTGCCTTCACACACACATAAAGCTTTATTCACATTCATATATCGTATCACACCCATTATTTTATTAGTCCGACTCTTCGTATAACTCGACTGAAGAATTTGATCCACTTGTTCACGCTACGTCTTATTGGGGTATCCTCGATTTTTCCTTCCAATGCGTTGCAAATAAACACTCCATCATCAGCATACAACAGGTTACATTGTTACATACTTTCAGATTATTCATTTTTGCACCTAGGCCTTACAAGATTCAGAGTTTCAGATCTGATGTAAATAAACTATCAATTTACAGATTGAATAACCGTGGTGACATTACAGAACCTTGCGTAACACCTTTCTTACAAAAAAACACCCCATTACATCTTTCTTCACTTTACACAACATACAATGCAAGATTCTTGTTCACTCCATACATGAATAACACCTTCTATAGATTTTTTTCCATTTAAACTCCCCGGGGATTAAGAATAATTTATAAAAATACACCTGTTGCAATGAAAAGCGCATTGAGTTATAAAAGTTTCCTATTTTAATATCAATCATAAAATAGCTAAAGCAATGGACATATGAATTCTTCCAAATTCATGGAAAATTAAAAAAATTGAGCTACCCAATAATTCTTCTCATTTTTTTTCCGATAAGTTAATGAATTTATAGGTATTATTTTTATTTAATCGCCCATTAAAACATGAGTGGAGGTGCCGAAATCCGAATTTTTCCCTTTCGAGTGATGCAATAGTAATTAAAAAAAATAGATTTACACAAAATATTAATTTCCTGCGCGTAATCGTAATCTTCCAAGCGCAAAAAATGATTTGGGAAAATTTCTGTTTCAGTTTTTGAACAATAAAACGTTAATGGGAAACATGGCCTTATTCATAATTTGATTAAAAATACACACACTGGTAACGTAATCTATATTCCCACGGTTTTAAACTTCGATAAATCCTATCCTAATTTGTTTCATTGAGTTCCGACTTATATATGTTATATTATTAATTATTATATTACATCAAATCTTTGTTTTTTGAAAGCAGTTGAATGAAGCATTCGCAGTAAACAAAACCTCAATCATAGACAATAGGATTTAAGATAAGTTAGTTACTCTCTAGAACCCTAATTTGACAAACTTTATATAAAATAAGGGTGTTCGGTAAACTAGAAAATAATCAACGATTTAACACACCAAATATATTTTTTTTAACGTGGAAGAAAAGGATGGATGTTTATCGTAAATACAATTTGGTTATTATTATAGAAATCCATCACTTTCCGGTTTAATAAAAATAAAACACTTATTTTGTGTAAACCACTAGTTTTAATTTATTTATTTACCGACCGGTTTCACTTTCCTCAAGCTTCATCAGGGTACAAATTAATACTAAACAGGAAATACATCATGTGTGCTTTTAAATATATATACAAAGAGAGAACATAAGATAAAAATGGAACAAACAGTGAGGATTGCTATTTATTTCTAGTGCTTCCAAATCATTTAAACGGTTACCATGCCCATTTTCATGAAGGATCGTATTTTCAATCTTTGTTATATATATCTTGTTATCTCCCTCTGTATTTGCATATAAGCACACACTATATATTTCTTGTTTAGTATTAATTTATGATGCTTGAGCAAAGCGAAACCGGTCGGTAAATAAATTAATTTAAAAAACATTTGGTTCATTGGTTCATTTTCGGTTTGCCCATGATTGTAACGTATGTCCGTAATTAATTTGAGTTTTTTTTTATATTTAACAATAAAAGTAGGTACATCAGGATTATCTGATATTTGGTATGTACCACTAAAACTATCAACTTTTCTAGTATTTTATCGTATTCTTGTGAAGGCAGTGTTTATTTATTTATATGTTTATTTATCTAATTGCATCAACACAATTTAATAAAATGTTAAAATATTGTTGAAATCAGAATAGTAATTTAACATGCGTCAATCGCTATCATAATAATCCACGCAATGGAGACGTTTGCGTAGCGTCCTCAATCTTGGCAAATGGTCGTTGGTAGGTTCAACGTGTACTAGAACAGAACACTGGCAATCGGCGATGTTAGTGTTTGCTGTAACAGCGATGGGCAATCGCAGAAGTTATTTAGATGCAGAAGCTAGTTGGTTGGTTGTTGGTTTACGAAATTGCCACAACCTTCGAGCATTGCAATTACCGGTCGCACGAGACGCCGCTCTTCCATTGCGCAAATCGCTGGCTTTACCTCTACACCGCACACAGCACTCTCTTGCTATGTGGCTTATTGCCTATCTGTAGTTGCTCGAATCTACGGGTATGCGCGAGTTACGCGATTATGACGTTTTAAAGTATTACCGTTTTATGTGACGTTTCGAAGGCATGTCGCTTTCAGTGTGACGTTTCAAACATACGCTGTTTCCTTTGTTACATACCCTTTTAGTGTAACATTTCAAAAATACCTATCTTTTTTTTTACCATTCATTAGATAACCACCACCTCCATCATAGATCACCTGCCCGAATTCAGGGGGTGAGGTTTGCAAAGGACGGGTCGGGACGAATTGGGAGAGGAAGGTTGATAAAGACCTTTTCAATTCTCCTTCCAGACTCTCTGGACCTTCGCTTTGAACCGCATTGAGAGATTTGGATTTAGAAGTCTGTCACTTCTGGACTCACTGACACCCAGATTTCTACCCACCCTTAAAACCTCTTGCAGGTCGCAGTCCCCCCGGCGGGTCCGGATTTTTGAAGCGATTTTGCCCCTTATGTATAAAGAAATTGTATGAAGAACAAGGTCAAAATCACTTGGGCCATTCTCGTTCTTGACATAACGAAATACTGGATAGCATTTAGCCACTCCGAAAAATTCAAATTAATTGCCAATGACGCGCCGGGCACCAAAGATGGCGGACAAAATGGCTGCCGCTTGATAATATGAACGCTGTCATATTCGAAGTCAGTATTTATTCATTGTTTTTTATATAAATCCATTGTGGAAAGCATAGATTTGAGTGATTATTAGGAAGTTCGTTTTATCTACATTATTTTGATGTAATTTTTGTAATATATCACAAAAAAATGTTATAAAAATTGAATTCGTAAGAAAGGTGAGAACTGTCAAATATTTTACGTCGTAATGAAAAAATATATATTTTTGTATGCTGGCCTTCAACAAGTTAAATGTCATTTCAATTTTCAAAAACTCTTCTTCATTTCCTTAAAAGTCCCCCACAAAGCGTTTCCAAGGATGATAGGGGCCCTGAGGGAAATTATGTTAGTATATGTAGCTAAAAATGTTTAAAAAAAAATCATATTCTTTTTGAGAATGTCGTATAAAAAATAAATGGTTTTACTTTGATATTTCAATGCTATGCCGTTTTCAGTTGACCTTTTAAAAACATTATAAAGATTTTGTTATAACTTTTCGAGTTCAGTCGTTTCAGCGTAACTAACAAACTGTATATCGTTTTCAGTATGACATATAAACTTAGAAGTAGATACCATTCTCAGTGTGATGTATTATGTATAATATCAATTCTATGCTGTCCACATTTGTCACATCGAATCCGTACAACATAGGTTTCTACGACGAATTGCTTGGAGATTAGGTCTTGAAAGAGACGCGTACTCGTATGATGATATTGAACAAACTTTGAACATTTCTTCTTTAGAAAAACGTAGAAAGGACTTTGATCTAATTTGCATTTTCAAAATAATCAACAGTATTACTGACACACCTGCTTTGTTACAGCTCATCCAGTTCAACATTCTTACCCGTAGACTCCGAAATAATTAATTTTTGTCCCTCAATCAACATTCTACTAATTACGGATACTATTCTCCTCTGTCCAGAATGTCGAGACTTGTCAATGCAAGTCAGAGCATTGAATTTTTTGGTGTAAGCCTAAATCACTTCCGTCAGTCGATACGAAATGTATAATTTAAAAGCTGATTAAATCCGACTTGTCGTTATCTTCTATTTGTACTTTTATATTATACTAGCTTCTGCCCGCGACTTCGTCTGCGTAGGATCAGTACTTCGAGTAATCCATTCTAACTGTTTGTACCAAAATTCTTAACCTATTTATTTAAAATATCTATAATTCTTGCTTCGATTTAAAGTATTAGGCGAGTACTTCAAATAGATTCACTAATTTAAATATTTTCCAAAATAGAATTTTGATTTAAAAATCATTGTTTTGCAAAATGTTATTCTCAAATTTTGACATTTTCGTATAATAGCTAGCTTTATAAATTTTAGCCTATATGTTATTCTGATGTATGAGCTATAATATTGTAAAGTTTTATTAATATCCATTCAGTAGTTTTTGCGTGAAAGAGTAACAAACATACATTCATCCATACAAACTTTCACGTTTATAATATTAGTAAGATATTGTCACTGCTCTTCACTTATATGTACTCTGCTTTCACTGTAATCTCTGTTTGTATTTTTCGTGTTATTACTGTATTGTTAATGGACTATGTTCGTCAATAAAATAAATAAAATATGTCGTTTAAGGTATGAAGTTTTCTTTATGACGCTTCAAATTTACGCAACTTCTAGCATGACGTGTAACTTTTCTTGTCGTTTATTTTTAATTTTATACATAAGATTGAAAAAAAATTAAAATATGTACTGATGTATGATTAATACAACATTTAACTGTCTGACATTTAAAATTTATCGGGTTGAGAATGACGTGTTATGAGTGACATTACAAAGTTACTCAGCTTTTACATTATTTTGAAAGTAACACTATTTTGCGCCTGACGTTTGCAAAAAAAAACTATTTTTGTTTGACATTATTAGAAAGCAAACACAATTGAGCAGTGATCTTTGAAAGCCATATACAGCATTGTACAAACG
Organism: Limnephilus auricula; assembly: GCA_951813805.1. NCBI lineage: Eukaryota > Metazoa > Arthropoda > Insecta > Trichoptera > Limnephilidae > Limnephilus > Limnephilus auricula. The sequence goes on along the minus strand of OX638398.1, from coordinate 27,015,047 downwards.
AATGAAATTCAATCGCATAGTATTTCTAAACTAAGAAGCAAGAGTGCATAAAAACGTACGTGCCTAACCTCAGCTGTACCTAGAATTTCTAGAATCTACATACAAACACACTGTTTTATCGACCTAATACTTTTTGCCATATCGAACAACATTGACATTGACTTACTAGTGAATGAATAATTTAATTATGTTTAATTTGAAAATCTAATATAAAACACATCTAATCACAGTTACACTATTTCTAACTATCTAACAATCACGTCATTTCCCCGCAGAGGCAGACAGAGAGAATGGACCACCACAACCACACAACTTAAGTGTATCTTTAATTATTCTAACTATTGACATGATCGGACCATTTTATGAACGGACCATGATCGGACCGCACAAGAGTCCCAACTCTCGTCTGGAGCCTATGATAGATAGATACTGTGGTCCTTTTCAGCGCCCTTGAGGTGATTTCTTACAAAAACGGCGCTCTACAAATTGTCCAATTATTATTATTATGGCATCCCCAATTGGGGTATGTTGTGAGGCTAAAGGTTGTGCGGAGGCGAAGAAGATTGGGAAGAGGAAGGTGGGGAAGTACCTGGCTGTTCAGATCTGGTCACCAAATACGGCTAAAGCCATTTCAAGCAATGTTTCAAATCTGAATACACAAGGGCGGTACTGAGAGTATCTTCCACTCAGGAACGTGCCGCAAATATACTATACAATATTTTGAATTAATGAATTTTGAAATAAAAGAAATTAATAAAAATAAAAATAAATTGCGCCCGCCAGGTTCGAACCCGCGACCTTCGGATTGGGAGTCGAGTGCCCTACCCCTAGATCACGGAGGCTTAAGTATTTCATTGACATCATCGTATAGTAAGCGACAAACTTTAATGTCGACCTGACGTTGATACAGAAATCATAACAATAGGCAAGTTTAAGGTCCGAAAAGCGGCATGCCTCCCCACCTGCGCCTTTCTCAGTGGATCGTATCAAGTCGGGTCTGCATTTAAGTTTGGCGCCTACACCATGTCTTCTTCGGACATCCTCGACTTCTATCATTAATTATTCGATCTATTTATAAAATATACGAAGATTCGAAACGCTCTAGCGGCGTCTCCTCCGACGAAAATGTGTACACACTTTGTGGAAAGTTAAGTCAGGGCCACAATGTTTTTACTTTCGTTGGCCCATGGAAAACAACAAACGTTGTGGCCCTGCCCCATGTTTATGGTAATGTTTGATGTAGTGTTTGTGAAATTGGTCGCAAGAGACCGGCCAATAAAGCGGCGTCTCCTCCGACGAAAATGTTTACACACTTTGTGGATAGTTAAGTCGGGGCCACAATGTTTTTATTTTCCGTGTCCCATGGAAAAAAACAAACGTTGTGGCCCTGTCCCATACTTCTGGTAATGTTTGAGGTACACGGAGAAAAATGTTACTCTAAAACACGATCGTTTTATTCGTAAAAATGGTTAAAAACGGGACTGAAGTTCTTACGAACAAATTAACAGGGTTTCAATGTTTATTGGCGGGAAAATGTAAGAATAATTTGTTGATATACGTACGAAATTACGTATTCCAACCAATTATTCTTACATGTTCCCGCCAATAAACATTGAAACCCTGTTAATTTGTTCGTAAGAACTTCAGTCCCGTTTTTACGAATAAAATGATCGTATTTTAGAATAACATTTTTCTCCGTGTATTGTTTTTGAAATTGGTCGCAAGAGACCGGCCTTAAGTTGTACATGGCAATATTTAATTCACCGCGGACGTGGTACCAATGCATTAGTAAATAAATTATTATTCATGGGAAGGTAAACGTAACAGCATAGCGGAGACTCCGAGTCAGCTATAATTACAAATGAAAGTAAAACTTTGAAATGGAAAATGTATGACGCGATCAGAATCCAGACTAGATACTGAATACAGCAGTACTAGATCTATAATAGTTATCATAATGAGACTGCTTCAAGAAGTCGTGTTACTGAGTTAATAGCTCTTCATAAAACAACTCAATTAAATCAAAGAAATAAAAGCGTCACTCATAAAAAAGGGGATGTTGAAAATATAATATTATACTGTTTTCCACGCAAATACCGCAAACATTTGGGGGGTAAATATTATTTTTTTTTAAATCTAGCAAAAAATGTTGACGTTTTTTCATTATGGTGGAGTTATACTTGTCTGTCGTGACGTGACGCGTCATAACGGTACCGGTTTCATACATTTAGTATGGTGACGATTATATTAGTCTGTTGTGTTGTGTCATGATACGATCTCTATTTTAAATGCTATTTGGGTGATAAGAAATATAAATTGCAACTTTAATAAGTCAATAAGAACGATAAATAATTATTTACCACTATTTTAAGCTAAAATCTACACTAGGTACTTAATATTACCGACATAATAGAAAATACTGGACTACCGCTGATTTATCCGCAAAACCGAGTGTACCTACCCATAGGGCCCTTGAGGTGATTTCTCACAAAAACAGCGCTCTACAAATTATCCAATTATTATTATAATTAACAATTATATTTAATTAGGAAATTGTATCACTGAAGCACGATTAAACATGCAACTTTCTACACTAAATGCATCTGCCCTGTTGATGGCACTGATAGGCTGTCTGAAACGTTGGCTACAAAGTAGCACAGCATGGCTTAAGAACCCAAAATTAACCATTTTAAAAGACATATAAATGATTTAAGATTTTCTTTGTGGTGTATAATGCAATATTTGGTTTGAAAATTTAAAAAATCTGCCAACGTCCAACGGTATAACCTTAGTATATTAAAAATAAACTAGGTTTTTCAAAATTTAAAAAGTGCATTTACCAGATAAAATCTTTCAAAATCAATTTATGTTTTTTTTTGTAAAAAAGAGTCAATACGTCTAGAATTTGATTTAAAAAAGACAAATTTCCGGTATTGCCTGGCTACAACCTCGATTTAATTTTCAAACCAAAATCACATTATTTTGCAATACCGATATTATATCACCGTATGACCGATAATGTAATTTTTTTACTCCTATACCAAACTCAAGAGCTAGTTTTCTTCATTGGCGTAGAAATACTTAAATATATGTGTTTCTCAATTTCCTCTTTTGGCATTGTATTATGTATAATTGTAATAATATTGTAATTTAAATAAATAATAATAGTATAAAAATATTACCATTTGTTATTTCGGCTACTGGCATTATACCTAGATCTCTCATTAAAAATTTAGGCGTATTAGATTTGTCAAAAAAATTCTATATAAAAATGCAAAAATCAGTCATTTTAAATACATGTAGGATTACGAAAGATTTTTAAAATATTTATATTGAGGGATCAGTAGGATTTATCGGTCAAATTAGAAATTCCACCGAGCCGAACCCTATGATATGAAAATATCTGGAGCCGGTGAATTATTTTCCCATTAAATAATCTGGTAGGTTAACATGTTGTTCTTGTATTGTTTTCTATTAATTATACTTATATAATACACTTCTATAGCGTGGATTTACTAGACGATCATTTTTATGGAAAAGTGTGTGAAAGGGATTAGTTTTTCCTATGGGGAAAACTAAACCCGGACCTAAAAGTCTGGTGCGTAATAAAAAATTTTAAAATTCATATAAAAGAGAGTCTGCCTTCATTGATACTAATACTACAAATAGCAAATTGAAAACCAAAGCGATTGAGTATTATTTAAAAAATATAATTTAAATGAAAGTAGAGTAATGTCAAAGTCCCAGGCCTTGAACCGACGAAGATGGGAACCTGTTTGATTGTCGAGACCAAATATTATTCTTTCGCCATCCTTCCGGCAAAGAAAACAGCAACAAACACGTAATTTGCTACTGTTCCATGCACTAGCAAAATTAATATTTTAAATAAATGAAAAGAAAATACTTTGTTTTAAGTCACTTTATTTTTATTTAACGTCTACCGGTTTCGGAACCTCCGTACCATCATCAGGACTGTTACAAAAATAATGTCAAAAAATACATAAGTACACATATATATATATACATAATGTTATGAAAGAAAGGGACAGTATACTAGAGTGGGACAGAGCGTCAGTTGTTGGAGGGAGGAGAGGAACGGGGGATAGGTGAAGACACGGGGAACATACTTAAAATTGGACTGAAGGTTAAATTTAGTTGATTATTAATGATTTCTTCTTTTGAAATTACTATCTGATTTTTTTATTTTTAAAGCTTCCAACTGACGCTCTGTCCCACTCTAGTATACTGTCCCTTTCTTTCACAACATTATGTATATATATATATGTGTACTTATGTATTTTTAGACATTATTTTTGTAACTGTCCTGATGATGGTACGGAGATACCGAAACCGGTAGACGTTAAATAAAAATAAAGTGACTTAAAACAAAGTATTTTCTTTTCATTTATTTAAAATGTCAAGTCACAATGTGTTTGCTTCTTTTGAAAAATTAATATTTCGTTAAACAGTAACTCTCGCGTCTAAAAATTTCTAATTTTCTCTTATTTAATAAATCCAAACCAAAATAAACGAGTGCCGGGTGGGGAGATCCATACCGCCTCCTAAATTGAATCTGATCCATAAAAAATATTTAAATAACAAACATTTGATACTTGCCGCGACTAGAGAAACTCTTGTGTGGTGTTACAGAACTTTTTTCTGTTTACATGGTGTAAATACATTATTTTTCACGCGGAAGGTAGGATAATTTCTATCCTACAACAGCTTGGTTGTAAGCGATAATCACTTGTTGCTAGGATGATATCATTCGATTCAATGACAGTTGATCTCCTGATATTTGGCCTCCCAGCATATATATATACAATGTGCAGTCGGTTTGGGGAAATTACCTACTTACGCAAAATACAATAAAGTGTCCCCGAAGTAGTTGTGCAGAAAGGATATACCGCCGAATAATATAAGTATAATCACTGGAGCGACAGAGAAATTTAATTTTTGTACGAATTTGAATATGGAGACATACAAACTGATTATAGATCTATACAGCTAATGAATTCACCTAAATTTTGTCTATTACGACATATTCATAGGCTTTATAAAAAAAATATTATAAAATCGTTAACTTTAAAACTTTTTAAAGAATCTAGAGAATATTTGCCATATTTTGGCAGCAAAGCAATCCGTGGTTTCGGAAATGCTGCCATATTGTGGCAAAAAGCGTTCGAGTGGCTAAAACATATTTTCATTCAATTGCATCAGGATAAAACTATGTGACTATATATGTATTGTATATACCAGGGTATAAGTACAAAAAATCAACACTGTAAATAAATTCATTATATATATTTATAGTCCATACCAACTGATTACTAAAGAGGTATTTTGGAAGTCAATTTTAGGTTCGAAATTGGTAGATAATGCAAAAAAGTTATAGTAATTATAATTTCGAAGGGGGGCAATTATCGCGGGATCAAATGCCAGGTAACCTTAATATTATGCACATTATATTATTACTTTGTACAATATTACATCATAGAAAATGTTTATTACAACACCGCGTATGTAATTAAGGTAGGTTAGGACTGCAAATATCTTTATTTTAAGTACTAATAGTAAAGTAAAAAATGGTATTTTTAGTTGAACTTAATTTTATTGTTAATTTCTTTAAAATTAACATAAAACATTTGCGTTTACATGTACATACATTTACCCGTAGATATTTATTAAGATTATTTAAATAAAAGACGTGGGTGTTTATGAATGAGAATATTTTAGTTTTGCGAAATATTCACCCAAAAATGTGGAATGCCGTCATAAATGATTCTAAGAAGAACTCTTAAAAATGCTTTGTATTTTTTTAAAGAAAATGTCAAGTGTGCAAAAAATATCAAGAATGTTTGATCATCAAATAAACCAACAAGATTCTCATAGGATGTTAACAAATTAATGTTGCGGTGATGATAAATAATGATTATTTAAATGTCCGCATACCTACACCGTTTGCAAAATACAACTTTCAGCATGCCTCGCAGTACCAGTGTGATTTCCCACTTATTCTTGTATTTTTCACCTTATTAGAAAGCGGAAATATTATTGTATCTTCTTGCTATTTAACATCACTCATTTACGCAACTTGCTACATTTAAACAACAACTTTGTAACACAGAGAATTAATTGGTTAATGCAACGATTTCTTAACATTCATAAATTTAAAACCGTTCTAAACTAAACAATAAATCCACAGAAACAAAGATAAAATATTAAACAGACGACAAACAAATAAAAACGTAGTGTAATAGAATGTAGAGGGGATGTTCTAAATTGGTTTTGAAAACTGGGGGGAAATTTTGAAACTGACACAAATTAGGTTATAACCTCACTTTCGCGTGTCGACGGTCGATTATTGATTATTAGCGATTCACGGCACGGATGTTGGGTTTTCTTGAGACACCACAAGGCACGAGGAATCTCGCGGAGTCACTGCCGGATAGAAGTGTGTCGTTCCGGCCGGAACGAATCCAATGAATATGGCTCCGAATGCGTGTGAATCGCTCCGAGTCCTCAAAATGTAATGAATCAGTTCCGGATCCATTATCACACGTTCCAAACTGTTAGAAAATGGTCCTGAAATTGACCCCGGAATCACTTCAAAAAGAATTTGCATTATGTCGGAGTCAAAAGATAGCAAGAAACATAGATTTTAACTTTTTGTTGGTCTGCATGGGGCAAAATTTGCCTCCCAGCAAGTCGCGCCAACGTTTCGAACAGTGGGAAATTGTATCTAAAATTGACCCCGGAATCATTTCAAAAGGAATTAGCATTATGTCGGAGTCAAAAGATAGCAAGAAGCATAGATTTTTACCTTTTGTTGGTCTGCATGGGGCGAATTTGCCTTCCAGCAAGTTCGCGCCAACGTTCTGAACAGCGGGAATTTGTGTCTAAAATTGACCCCGGAATCTTTTCAAAAAGAATTAGCATTATCTCGGAGTCAAAATATAGCGAGAAGCGTAGATTTTTGCCTTTTGTTGGTCTACATGGAGCAATTTTGCCTTCCAGCAAGTTCGCGGCAACGTTACATAAGATGTTCATGGCTTTATGAACATAATTTTTCATACGCAAAAAGAATTCTGGACTTAATTATTAACAATTTAATAAACTGTATGAATACTTCAAAATATACGTGTCCATTTTAATATTTTACCTACTACGATATAAAAATGTATCATTTGAAAATCCAACCGTGCAAATATCAATTAAAATATCATGTTATCTTAATTATAATAATAATTTTACATTAACAGACACCTACATGACAACAATAAAATTGGTGATAATAATTCATGTTTAGTATTTTTCAAAAAACATTAAAGTAATCTATAAACCTCTTATCTCTATATTCTACAACTCCTTTATGTTACACCGGGTCCAGCGATTACATACAGATTGAATTACAGCGATTAGCAGAAACAACGTGTTTGGCTCCAGCTGATTCGCTGAGTCCGGCGGAACGACACAAAGACTTTGACTCCACAGGATTCGGTGAGTTCAGCTGAATCAACTCAACGGTTTGGCTCCAGCTGATTCAATGAGTCCAGCGGAACGAAGCAATGAGTTTGACTCCGCCGGATTCGGCGAGTCAGGCGGAGCGAAAGGAACCAAAGGAGTCAAAGGAACGAGTCCAATGAATCGAGTCCATTAGGCTGACTCCAGTTCCGGATTTGAGTCCGTAAAATGAGTGGAGTGACACACTTCTACTGCCGGAGTTGGTCGGTCGGTGGTGGCAGCGGCTAGGTGAAACCAAACCAAAGATTGCGGTACATCGACACCGTACCAAAGAGAAAGTCTTCGATCGCTGGTTGGTCGCGGCCGCGAGGAGGGGGCCAGTGACGACACCGCTATATGGTAGGCAGGTAGGTACCGGCCGTACCGAAATTGCATTGCCATCTAGGATTTAAATCTAATAAATTGTCCTGCGCGTTTATAGTACACAGTACCTACCTAACCTCGCCAAACTGTTTACCTGTCTAAATTTCGACCATTCGATGGCATTGTCATCGTGTTTCAATTTAATTTTAGTAAACCTGTTTTTGCTGAGCTTTGTTGTTGTGATGCGGAAAAGCGATAAGAATCTTTGTATTATCTATGTATTTCAAATTTACGGCGATTTTTTTTTACATTAACCCCGCCCTGGAGAAAATAGTTTCCCTCAGGGCCTATGTCATCTTTGTAAATGTCTGTGTGGATCTTTAAGCCCCGCATACCGCATTTCTACATATTTATGACATTTTCAGTTTTAAAGTTCCGAAAAAAATATATGTTATTTTTAATATAATATCTGTACATTGTAGAGCCGAAACGGTAAATATAGGTATAAAATTCCTTCGATTAAAAAAAATCGCAAGTATGGTCCGAAAATTATTTAAAAAAAAAACATTAACCCATTCATTATAAAACCAGTCCTCATCACACAAAAGGCAATCATGAACATTATACTTAAGAGTCCCCATCACCATAACCCCTACCGACTATGTTTTTAAAACCCTGAATGTAATGTCAATAAAACAATTATACACGGAGAAAATTGTTATTCTAAAATACGATCATTTTTTTCGTAAAAACGGTTAAAAACGGGACTAAAGTTCTTACGAACAAATTAACATGGTTTCTATGTTTATTGGCGGGAACATGTAAGAATAATTCGTTGGTAAACGTAATTTCGTACGTATACCAACAAATTATTCTTCCATTTTCCCGCCAATAAACATTGAAACACTGTTAATTTGTTCGTAAGAACTTGAGTCCCGTTTTTAACCGTTTTTACGAATAAAATGATCGTATTTTAGAATAACATTTTTCTCCGTGTAGATATAATTTTGCAACCCAACAAAGACTAAAGCTTGTATTTTGTTATTCTATATATTTTGTTATTTAATCTTCTTACCCCAGTAAGGACTAATTATGTCAAAAGAAAAACTTGAATAAAAATAAATATATAAAAATTAATGTTTCTTTGTTTGTCGTGCGTTTAATGCATTCCCATACCCTATATCCGAGTGCGATGAAACTTTGGCGATTTGTTGTGTGCACGCATGGGAAGATTTCTATCCGTCATAATGGTGAGCCTTGGCGTTATGAAATTAAATATTCGCTTTAATACTATAAATCTGCAATAAATCGATAACCTCTACGAGTAAGATATTAATTGACAAAATTCAACGGTCATCTAACGACTAGGCTACCTAGTGGGTTTTGCCTACGACACAACATAGCGTTTTTTATTTTCGAAAATTTGTTGATTCTTATTTATTTTGTCATAAAACAATAATGTAAGCCTAATTATTTGATGTGGCGAATTATGTTTTAATGTGAACACCGCACAACAGTCTCAACTACTCCCGACTTATGTTCGGATAGTTCGGAACCAGTGGGACTGTGGCAACTCCAAAGTGATGTGTTAGGTTAGAGAAAGATTGGGAAGTACCTAGCTATTCCGATCTAATCACCGAACACGGTCAAAGTCATTTCTAGCAACGTTTCGATTCTGAATTGTGGTCGTCCAACAGGTACTGAGAGCATATATGTAAAAGTTTTAATAAAAATCTGTTTAACTCCTTTCAGTCCTCCAAAAATTTCTCCACACAGAATCCCTAAAAATGACATTAGGAAAGTGAATGAAATATTATATTACTCGTATATAAAAAATATAATAACAATGAAAAGTAAATAAAAATTTATGAAAAAAAAATTGTAAAATACATGTGGGTAGATACAAATTAATGTAACTCATACTAGGTAATATATAACATAAACAATTAAAAAAATTAAAATGACATAAAAGCGTTTCCCTCTTGGCCTTCTGAATGGAGTTATAAAATAAGTTACGTATAATGACAGTCTCCGTGGTTGAGGGGTAAACGCTCTCTCTACTAGCAACCCGGAGGTCGCCGGTTCAAATCCAAACGTGCGCAATAATATGTTATTATTTGCGTTTTTGCACAATTGATTCAATAAAAATAATATATAGTATATTAGCGACACGTTCCCACATTGATGAAACCTCAAAAAAGCTAACAAAATTTTTCTAGATGTTAAAAACATTACGAAACATCTTGTCAACTAGGGAACTAAACGGATTATATTATGCCTTATGCCACTCTCACTTGGAATATGGAATAATAGGATGGGGATCAAGATCATCACATGAAGTGAAACAAATTAAGATAAATAAGGACGTCCACAACAGAAATTTTAAAACAGTTTGATATCCCAAGTATACAAAAAATCTATCCCAATAATATTCTGGTTCATCACCTTAAAAAAAGACACAAACACCTCACACAATCATAAAGCCAGAGCCAAGCAAATAGACTTCCAAAATATATCCAAGTGTAATTCTACCTTTGGACAAAGAAGCTCTGAATTTTTAGCAGTAGAGTTGTATAACAAACTCCCACACAGTTTCAAACAAATTAAAACAAAAAATAACTATTATTTTTTTTTTAAATTGATAAACTATTTGACGAGTTAAAGTATTTTCACCAAAAAATGTAGATATAATCTCTCGACGCCACCTAATGAGAGAGTTAGCACTTACATGCCTTTATCATATAAAAATAAAGTTGGTTGTTTGCAGGTGAAAAAATATAATAAGCGATAATTGTTGAATGAAACACTAGGTAAATATTGAATCATTTAGCGGGTAGGAGGTATCCCGCCGTAGCTTAATGGTAGAGCTCCTGTCCGGCAAACAGAGGGGTGCGGGTTCGAGTCCCGTCGGCGACATATATCTTTTCTCGGGAGAGTTTTCAATATTGATGAATGTTTCAGGCTAATAATTATTGCTTATAATAATTAAAAAATAACTACATTAAGGACATTAAATATTGGCTTAAGAAACTAACGGAAAAATAACTTATTATATAGTACATTAAAAACATCATCATAGAAGTTTCTGAAAAAACCTTACCCAATTGTACCATAGAAGCTTATCCTAAAGATAGTCCCCCCAGCACAGGATCTCCTAGTGAGGAAAATAGTCTAAGGGGGTTTCTCACCATCCTCCCAGTAGCTTATCTACCCTACACGGAAAATAATGTTATTCTAAAATACGAACACTTTATTCGTAAAAACGGGACTAAAATTCTTACGAACAAATTAACAGGGTTTCTATGTTTATTGGCGGGATAACGTAAGAATAATTCGTTGGTAAACGTAATTTCGTACGTATACCAATAAATTATTCTTACATTTTCCCGCCAATAAACATTGAAACACTGTTAATTTGTTCGTAAGAACTTCAGTCCCATTTTTAACAGTTTTTACGAATAAAATGATAGTATTTTGCAATAACATTTTTTTCCGTGATAATAACGAATATTATTAAAAATAAAAATAAAATACTCGCAGTGGTTAGAAAACTCAGCCAACTTATCCAATATTTAGCCACTATTCATAGGTTCAAGTACCGAATTATAAACTCCAACTTAATAAATAAATAAACCGTAAATCGAAAAGCTATTGGAAGGATGGTGAGAAACCCCCTAAATCTATTTTATATTTAACATATATCTTCCAGAAATGTAAAAATTATATTATAGTACATAAATAAAAAGATGGAAATGGTGATCAGTGATCAATGAACGAATTTTCCTAAAACTGGAATAATCCTGTATCGTATCAAAAAATATTCGTAAATTAAAACCCGACAAGGTCTTCAGGCTTAGAAATTGTAATTCACAAAGTGGATACAAATGTGATATAGATATGTAGTACTAATATTGTTTTCATAATTAACCGGTTGTGTGCACGCGTTTCCTTCAACACGTAAACAGACAACCCACTTCAGGCGGATGTAGACTAAACGGGATACGTTCCGCTTCCACAATAGCCTTCAATTCTTCATTATCAACTTTGGTCTCCAGCCGTCCACGGGGCTTGTTCTGCAGGTCGAAATTTCCAGAACGAAAACGTTGGAACCAAAAACGCACTGTGTTTTCTTTTGCGACACCGTCGCCATACACATCATTAATCCTTCGAGTTTCTGCAACACTGGTGCCACGGTGGAACTCGTACTCGTAAATAACGCGATATTTCAAGTTTTCCATTTTGTAAACTAAGTGACGCAAAGAAAAAAAAACAATTAAGGAAAAAACAAATGAATTATAATTTGAATTGTGATTTTAAGGAGTGTGGTGCAGAGTTAAAAATTTCAAATTGTGTATGTAGTGAAAATGTGTGATGCACGATAAATGAAGGAGTTTTGCTTAGAATTGGTTAAGCGTAACATCACAAAAATTTCTTGATTAGGGTATTTTCACGCTTTTTTCATTCTTGAAAAAAATTACTTGGAGAATTCAATTTTATATAACGGTATAATACATTTTTATTAGTGAATTCGGAATTTTAGCAGCCTGTCAGGGAAACAGGGAAAATTGAAAATTGGCGCAGGATTTTGTGCGCAACGGAATTTACAGGGATTACGGATTTGATGATTCCTGAATTTCTCTAGTACCGGGTTACGTCACGAACTCTGCCGCACGGTATTATGCTCTTGCCGCCGTTGTCACGGGCTTAATAAAATTCAAACTTGTAGAATTAATTTAATTATGAAAACGAACTTTAAAAAAAAAAAATACTGGTATTTAAGTTTGCCTGTGAACAATGATAAAAAAAAAGGACTCAACTTCCTTATTGGGGTTTATCGTGAGGCTGGAGGTAGTGGGGAGAGGAAGGAAACGGGGTTGCAGGTGGGGAAGTACCTCGCTATTTAGTTTCGGATCGAGTTCAACACGTGAAGGCTATATTTACAGTCTGAGTCACGTGGTCCGAGAATGTCCCCGCAGGCGTTAAATAACATAAATATATAAATAATGATAGCGGTAACGGATTTGTAAAACAATTAAATTTTGTAAATAGATTAATCCAATTTTGAAGGTCCCAAACCATTCACGAAGCGGCCTTTGATTAAGTAACGCAGATATAAATTTGTAAATACGAATAGGAAATAAAATTTTAAATGATTAATGGGGAGTGATTTATGACATAAACCAAGACATATATCACGTGGTATATATATATATATATATTTATTTTTTTTATTATTCGGATCGCTGTTCATAACGACCTTCGTGACAGAGGGCTAAGCTAATTGCAATACTTCTGATTATATAAAAAAATGTGTTCATCATTTAAATTTCAAGTTAAATATTATTTACCATGACGTAAAACTGCACGATGGACCATTGTGGACCAGCCATTAAAAACTAGAAGAGACTCCGCAGATATATCTTCATAAAATCATCAATGGGTTTTTTGATTGTTCTCCCCTTTTGTCTGAGATTAATTTTTGAATCCCAAGCCTTACACCTAGTGAAAAATCATTTCGTCAACTTCATAAATGTTCACTAATCTCAGAGAAATGCTTTTGTATTCAGAGCATGTAACATATTTGATAAGAATTTTGACGATATGAACAAATTCTCGTGCAATTTAAGAACCTTTAAAATTGTCTTCTATGCCATAAAATTAAATAAATTTTTATACCCTATTACGGTCCATCTTCTTGCCATCCAATTTATAAACATGTGTTCACTTTAGTTATAGGTATATACATATATATATTTTTTTTTAAGAAAGACAAACAATCCCGGGTTACGAATAACCCAACAACATTTGAAAATCTCCTACTACTACCACACTAAGCGGAAGATGTTGCTTGTGTTGTGATGGAGGACTTAGCCAGCCGAGGAATCGAACACGGAACGCCTGGGTGGGACCCAAACGCGATGCCCACTCAACCACTGACCGGTCAATATATTATTAATATTGCTGAATTATAGAACAGTTGGTAATATGTAAAAAGTTAGAAATATATAAGTTGAAATATAAGTTGAGGTTTCTCTTAACCCGCCTCACCAGGCTAGCCTGTGTGTAGGCGATAAATTTGCATGTGTTTTTGTAATACCTTTGAACATACCTACACTTGTATTAAAATATGGTTAATCAATAGTTTGGTCACAATAATAACTTCGAATTTGGGTGAGTGAAATGGTAAAGGTCCTATCATTACTTTTGATCCGATTTTTTACGTTATCTTTGAAATTGTTTTGTAAAACATATATTTTTATTTTACCTGGAAGAATGTTGTAAAGTCTTGTCACAAGATATCTAAAGTTTCGTTGACCAAAGACGTATGCGTTACGAGAATTTGAAGGAATTACTTGTTGTTATTACGAGTACAGCGAGTATTTAATCTTTTTTCGTACTATTTATGTATATCTGTGTATAGATTGACATTATTCGAAGCCTTACTCTGCAATCTGTATCTTACGGACGAATCACATTTAAGAAGATAAATATTATAAACAAACTCTTGTACTATTGTGCGCCCGTCATAAAATTGGTTTTCACAAACATATTATATACTAATGGGAGTAATATTATATATTATTATTAAAATATATACAAGGATTTAATAGTGGCTTTTTAATAACATGTGTTTGCAACTATGCCCTCTGCGTGCAAACTGTATCTAAATTTCTCTAAATAAACAGTGTTAATCTCAAATGACCTACCAGAGGCCCTAGCACGCTTGCTCTATATCGATCGGTAGGATAACTATCGGTAACTTCTCATCTTTCCCTAGGACAACTGCACATCGCTAACGTACAAACAACAGTCGATGTCGAATATGTTAAGGACACTTAGTCATTGTGAACTGTCACTTATTCGTTGGCGATCTGTAGTCATGCTAGGGAACGATGAGAAGTTACCGATAATTATCCTACCGATCGATATAGAGCAAGCGTGCTAGGGCCTCTGGTAAGAATTCTTACAATCAAACTGATTGATCAGTTTCGTAAGATTTGTAAAATAAAATATTGTAAAATTAAAACTGAATAAACATATTAAAAAAAAAAGTATGGTCCTGTATATTTTTAAATAATGAAGTTTAAAAAAATAAAATACACGTATCAGAGGCAGCATTATCAAATGCATTGTACATATAGTTTTGTATCACAGATCGAAGAACTGGTGGATGCAATGTTTTAGCCATTAGTTTTTTTATGTTTCGTCTAGTCTGTAGTTGGAAGTAAGATTGCAGAAATGTATTATAAATTTGTATAGCGCCCTTGAGGTGATTTTTCACATAAACGGCGCTATACAAATCTTCCAAATATTATTATTATTGAGTACCCCTGATCTACGTGCATCAACAAACAGCATCACGTGTGAGATTTGTATAAATTTAGCAACTGAATTGTGTCAAATGTGCAATACAATGGGAGTATTGAAGGCCGCGGGTTCGGAGACCCGCGATGCTATCAACACCGACCGACCAACCAATCAACACCGACCAACCAGCCAATCAAACAACACCGCTGTACACACTGCTCACACTGCTCACTGCCAACTACTGACTACTGCCATTACAGTGCGTCAAGATGTGCATTGTGGATTGTGGACAACTACGAGAATCTGCCAGCCAGCGCTATTATTTAGTAACGCTGTATTTAAGTAACTAACGTGTCTGAATACCATACATTTAGTAGTTAGTAGTAGCATTTTAGTCAGTCAAGTGGCGAGTTACTCGTTACTCGACTAAATTACTCGCCTAGTCAGAACGGGGTCTAAGTTCTAAACTCTCTTTTTATGACTTTTAAAGGTTATTCCCACCAATGTAATATATCATTACGGAAGAAGATAACACTAATAATCTAAATTAAAATATGATAAAAATAAAAGATAGCGATCGCAACTGGGACTCGAACCCTGAAACTGTCGTCAAACCGAGACCGGCGCCTTTACATATTCGGCTATTGCTACCTATCATAAAACCGTCATATATGTCAAACTCATATTTCAAATTTCGGAATTAACAATATTATCTTCTACTAATTTCGTCCATGTCATCGGCAGCTACCTTTTTCATTTTCACCGGTAAGACAAGAGGTTCTGGGTACGAATCCCAGTTGAAACCCTATCTTTTATTTCCTGTGTCTTGTTCATTTTCATGTTTTAGTTTAGATTATTAGTATTATCTTCTTATTCAATGTTA
The DNA here is from genome assembly GCA_951813805.1 of Limnephilus auricula. Lineage (NCBI taxonomy): Eukaryota > Metazoa > Arthropoda > Insecta > Trichoptera > Limnephilidae > Limnephilus > Limnephilus auricula. The sequence goes on along the minus strand of OX638398.1, from coordinate 26,999,029 downwards.
AATTATATATTTATTTATTTACGGACAAATAGCCAATTAAGAATATTTTAATGATAAATAATAATGAGAAAGAGAGATGACAGTGAAAGGAGAGCACAAATAAATAAAAAGTATATATAGAAGATAAGGGAACGTGCCCATACTACGTGACCCAATCAGGGGGGGGGGATGTTCAAAATACCACGCTTGGTCACAATGAGGGGCGGGGGGCTAAGGTTTTTATCACGTGGTCAATATCCTCTAGGGAAATCTCTGTTTTTTTTCGAGCTACATTCAAATATGGCGCGCAGTGTTTGGCGCTTTTTAAACTCGCAGGTGGCAACACTGATGTACATATGCCGAGACGTCAGCTGATTGAAAACGGATAGTTTGTAGCGCAGTGTTTAACTTGTTGTTAGCAAGAAATGATTCAAAACCATATTTATGAAATACTACGTGAAAACTGTAGGTGGAAGGTGCGGGGGTCTTGGAATATACTACACGTGGTCACCGAGGGGGGTGGCGGGGTTAAAAATTACAAATAGTGGGTCACGTAGTATGGGTACGTTCCCTTACAAGTTTAAGCATGAAAAAGGATTTAAAAGGCTTATCGATACATTGCGTATCGACTGCCGAAAGTCATTTATGCTTACACCAAAAAATTCAAAGCTTTGACTTGCGTTGACATGTCTCGACATTTTTGACAAAGGATAATGGTATCCATAATTGATAGACTGTTGATTGAGGAACAGCAATTCATTATTTCGAAGTCTACTGGAAAGGATGTTGAACTGGTTGAGTTGTAGATAACAAAGCAAGTGTGAGTAATACTATTGATAATTTTGAATATGCAAATTATATCAGAGTCCTTTCTATGTTTTTCTAAAGAATAAATGTTTAAAGTGTGTTCAATTTCATCATATGAGTAATGAGTACTCGCCTTCTCGAATTATAAAGTCCGAATTTACTATTCAGTACTCGAACTCTTGAATTGTGGCTATAAGTCAGACAAGGAAATAAGTTAACTGAGTTTTCTACCTATTGCGAGTTTTTATCTGTTTATTTATTAATAGACATTGTTATTCTGCGGATAAGCTATTAAGAGGATGGTGAAATACCTCCTAGGTATTATTTTTACATGAATATCGCATCACCAAGTGCCTGGGGGACTACCGGTGCCAGTGGAACTCCTTGGGGAATGTTGAGAAGCTGAAAGAAGTGGAAGGGTATCGAAAAGGTGTTTGCTGGAATCGGGTGATAATATGTGTAGGAAAAACATGGTATGCAAGGAAAAGGGATGACGAGATGGGATAAAGGAAGACCTGGCTATTCAGATCTGGTCACTAAACAAGGCAGATTTCCTATCCCACATTATTCAGCTGAAAAGTGAAAACGGTGGAATTTGGGAATTCGATATATCGAAGACGCGATTAGTTAAATTTTTATCATTATGACGGATGCCCAAAGATATGTTTGTATCGTGAAAGGTTATAGAACTAGATAGATATATTCTTAGATCCGTCCGCTACATGCGACTGAAGATTAAAATAGATTTGCGGTAGTAATGAAAAAATGTATCCAATAGATTCCAAAACACATCAATAGTAGAATAAAATATAATATTTTAAAACGCAATATCGTAATGAACATTGAAATTGACGATATTTTTTTATATGAATATCGCACAAGAGACTCAACTGCTTCAGTCTGGATCCAGTGACACTATGGCATTCCCATTTGGGGTACGTTGTGAGGCTGAAGGTAGGGGGGAGGGGGAGGAGACGGGGGAGAAGAAGGTGGGGGAATAACCGGCTATTCAGATCTGGTCAACAAACACGGCTGAAGCCATTTCAAGCAACGTTTCAATTCTGAATGTTGGTCTTCCACTAGGGCGATACTGAGATTATCTTCCATTCTGAAACGTGTAGCAAATATATTTTTATTTGAATTAAATGAGGAAATTAATACGATAATTTTTTTTTTAATTATTTGCGTATGCCGGATTCGAACCCGCGACTTTATAAAATCCTGCAATTTTCCCATCTACATATATACCCACTATCCGTCCTTAAATGTGACCATGTCCGATATAACACAGGGTCATCCCAAGCATGGAGGGTGAAATATCACAATAAACTATATGTACTTTCGATAAATCATGTATTTAAATAAATAAATAATTGTGTTAAATAAAAGTATTAAAGAAGTAAAATATAAAAAATAGTAAAAAGTAAGTAATGCTCTAAGTACGAGCCTTAAAAAGTAAGTAATGCTCTAAGTACGTGTCTTAAAAAGTAAGTAATGCTCTAAGTACGAGCCTTAAAAAGTAAGTAATGCTCTAAGTACGAGTCTTAAAAAATAAGTAATGCTCTAAGTACGAGCCTTAAAAAGTAAGTAATGCTCTAAGTACGAGTCTTAAAAAGTAAGTAATGCTCTAAGTACGAGCCTTAAAAAGTAAGTAATGCTCTAAGTACGAGCCTTAAAAAGTAAGTAATGCTCTAAGTACGAGCCTTAAAAAGTAAGTAATGCTCGAAGTACGAGCCTTAAAAAGTAAGTAATGGTCTAAGTACGAGCCTTAAAAAGTAAGTAATGCTCTAAGTACGAGTCTTAAAAAGTAAGTAATGCTCTAAGTACGAGCTTTAAAAAGTAAGTAATGGTCTAAGTACGAGCCTTAAAAAGTAAGTAATGCTCTAAGTACGAGTCTTAAAAAGTAAGTAATGCTCTAAGTACGAGCCTTAAAAAGTAAGTAATGCTCTAAGTACGAGCCTTAAAAAGTAAGTAATGCTCCAAGTACGAGCCTTAAAAAGTAAGTAATGCTCTAAGTACGAGTCTTAAAAAGTAAGTAATGCTCTAAGTACGAGCCTTAAAAAGTAAGTAATGCTCTAAGTGCGAGCCTTAAAAAGGAAGTAATGCTCTAAGTACGAGCCTTAAAAAAAAGGTATACTACCGGGAGAATCGTACCTATATAATATTATTATCACTATAATAATAACATACTATTAAAATGGTCAACTTAAGTCGAATCCTTGATTTTTTTAATTTAGTCTTTAAGTACGAGTCTTAAAAAGTAAGTAATGCTCTAAGTACGAGCCTTAAAAAGTAAGTAATGCTCTAAGTGCGAGCCTTAAAAAGTAAGTACCTAATGCTCTAAGTACGAGCCTTAAAAAGGAAGTAATGCTCTAAGTACGAGCCTTAAAAAAAAAAGGTATACTACCGGGAGAATCGTACCTATATAATATTATTATCACTATAATAATAACATACTATTAAAATGGTCAACTTAAGTCGAATCCTTGATTTTTTTAATTTAGTCTAAATAATTTTTGTCTTTTTTTCTTGGAATGTCTTGTTACTAACTCAGCCACTGACGGGTCCCACCCCACACGGAGAAAAGATTTATTTGAAAAAACGAACATTTTAATTGAAAATACGATCATTTTATTCGTAGAACGGTTAAAAACGGGACTGAAGTTCTTACGAACAAATTAACAGGGTTTCAATGTTTATTGGCGGGAAAATTAAGAATAATTTGTTGGTATACGTAATTTCGTACGTATTTTACCGCCAATAAACATTGAATCACTGTTAATTTGTTCGTAAGAACTTCAGTCCGTTTTTAACAGTTCATTTTTCTCCGTGCAGGCATCGCGTTTCAGGCATTCAATTCCTCTGCTGGCTAAGTCCTCTATCACGACGCAAGCAACATTTTCAGCTTAGTGGTGGTAGTAGGAGATTTTCAAATATCAACTGGTTATTAGTATCACGGGAATGTTTGCCTATCTTTGTAAAAAAAACATCTTCTAAGTTCTGTTAATAAATCAAAAGAAAAACTGTAAAATAACATATTTTGTGCAATCGATTGACAGGATTAACCAGTTTTTTTTTTAAATCTATCCTCCCAGCCAATGTTCGCACTCTACACTTACGAAACATTACAAGATGCTCTATTATACAATATTATAAATAACAATCGTTCGATCACAGATAAGACCTACTTTTACTTTTGTCTAAACTAATCCGTGATCCGAGATCTGTGATCAGTCGATTGGCTAGAACCAACCCACTATTATAATACCTACGGATAACAAAGCCAGTGTTGTTAGACCCATTGGAAAATAATGCTCTACCTAAGCTCTCGATGTTAAGATGAAACCCGGTGGTGGAGAAATATGAAAAATAGATTTTACTAAATTGTTGCTGTCACTGTTGCTCTTACTCCACTGAATATTGAGCGAAAGGGACAATGCACCTCGAGCTACTAATACCTAACTAAAATCGAGATTTTGTATTCCCCACTTTTCTCCTCCAAAAGTGGACTAATTTTCATTTTTTTTTACCAATTACAAAAGAAAAAACTATTCTATGTCTGTACGTTTCGTTTTAAAAAAAAACATTGTCTAGTTTTTATACTGAACGTCTTTTGACGGCGTTTAAACCAGTCAATTTTATTGATTTTTGGAAGGTCATAACTTCTATAAAAAGTAACTTATCAAAAAAAACAAAGAGTTCCGACACTATTATATAACTATTTTATGTAAAATTAATATTTTCTCTGGGGTTAAAATCCAGAGAGATAAATAGGGAATACGTTTGTATGGAAAAATCACCGGGTATCCGCACTGAGACCGAAATGGCACCAAATTGTTTATGTGCTTTAGAAAAAAGCTATAGTCTCATCTCATTGCTACGGTAATTGCCAATAGAAATGAGACGAGAAAACTTCTGTGTATGTAGGACGGTGACGCTTATCTAGGTCACAAATTATGTCCTAGATAAACGTAGTAGGTGAAAATATAAGCGTTCTTTTATGTTATGTGAAGTGTTTTAATTAATTGTCCAAACGACCATTTGCAAGTTTTACGGGAGGAGTAGATTTTCTTTCATTAGGTGTTTAAGATTAAGCTATTCCCGTAAAGTTAAAGGTCTCGTTAATTTAAATAATCGTTAGTTAAGTGATTAATTATCGTTTTTGATACACAATTTTTATTTTTAAAATGAAGATTGAACAAAAACAATAATGGAGATTAGACAATTAAGCACTCACCCTTGTAGATATTGAGATTCACTAAGACGAAATATAGGCAAATAGTCAGTAGAACAAAAGACCCACGATCGATTTGAAGAAGCATTCAAAAGATCTTACAGAAAGACATATAAATCAAATATTTAAATAAGATCATTGCATGGATCCAAATATATGTCTGAAATGATGATAACGCTAAGACAGAACAGTGAGGCGGTTTGTCATATCTTTTTTGTTAAGTATATGTGTTAATAGTGAAAAGACTTGGTTAATAGAAAGGTAAAATGAAATATAGTCTCCGATAATATTCAATTTACTACCGGTATGTCGGTCAAAAATGGAAGAGGCTCTCTAACAGGCAAGCAGTATATACACTACGCACATTATCCGGTAATTACAAATAAGATATTCAAAGAGACATATCATAGGTACCCACCATGAAATATCATTTTATATCTGTAAACTGTCTCATCACTGTAACCAATGTACTGTTTGTTTCTGTAATATAAAATAAAATAAATAATTAATGTGTTCACTATTATTCCATAATCTCCGATTAATCACCCATCAGGCTAATTTGTTTGATATCGTTGTGTCTCCCTTACCATAATAGTAAGAAATGTGATATAAACGGTGTCAGAAAGAGATAACACCACGCTTTATGTTCAAATATAAAATATAACCACAAAAGAAGTAAAATGTAAACCTGTACCAAACTAAAATTTCAATAAAAATTTAAAAATATATATATTTATTTATTATTTTTACATGTAACGACTGAAAAGTGAGAATTTTTATAAAAGATACATTTATCTAATAAAATATATGTGTTTTTTTCGTTTTCAGTAATTTTAGTTAGAAGAACAAGTAAAGTGAGCCATTTTTAATACTTACTTCAGTTCAGAAATATTCAATTTATTTAGATTTTATTGCAAAGCGGAAATATTTTGTTCTTCTGGCAACATACGCCGGAGGCCTGAGAGTTAAGATGAAACCCGGTGGCGGAGAAAGTTGAAAAATAGGTTTTACTAAAGTGTTGCTGTCACTGTTGCTCTTACTCCACCGAATATTGAGCGAAAGGGATAATGCACCTCGGGCTACTACTACTAACCTAACTAAAATCGAGGTTTTGTATTCCCCACTTTTCTCCTCCAAAAGTGGACTGTTTTTCAATTTTTTTTTTTACCAACTACATAAGAAAAAACTATTCTATGTCTGTACGTTTTGTTTTTTTTTTAAATAAAACATTGTCTAGTTTGTATACTGAACGTCATTTGACGGTGTGTAAACCAGTCAATTTTATTGATTTTTGGAAGGTCATAACTACTATAAAAAGTAACTTATCAAAAAAAAACAAAAATACCGACACGCTAGTAGTTGATATCTATTTTATGTAAAAACAATATTTTCTCTAAGGTTAAAATCCAGAGAGATAAATAGGGAATACGTTTGTATGGTAAAATCACCGCCGGGTATCTCCTTAAGTATGAATGGGGTGCTTTGTACAGCACCAACCAACCTAATGCATACTGTATCGATGGGTAGACACATAGATGCAGTGCATTGTGTGGGCTGTAGTCTGCACTGTACCAATAGACTGCAGGGCGGAGTTCTAAATCATTTTAGATCTAGATAACCTACCTTGTACCTCAAACCCAATATTAGGTGCATCGGAATGCAGCTTTTCTCGTTACTTGTTAGCCTGTTTGACCCAGTTCCTGAAGCATTCTCCAGACGAATGCATTTTCTAACTACCATTTATAACTTCCTTGTTGAACTGCAGGATATTTAAGTTGGTTAGGTTTAGATACCTACTCGTTAAAAAAAGAAAAATGGCCCATAATATAATCTAACGTAACCTATTTAATCTTTTTTTTTTTAAATATTCATTACTTTTAATGAGTTTTCAAAGGAGGTGTTCTAGTTGCATGAGTTTCTGAGTTGTCCAGTTGTAGTGCACTTTACACTCTGTATATTTTCCACTAACAATAAATACATATCGTCGCCAAACATTACAATGACAGTCAAATGTATTATTTAAGAGGCTAGACTTTAAACCACACGCGGAACACCCGCGTCTGTTATTCTGTCCCGCTCACAATAAGCTCACGCACACTTACAATACATGCGAATGCGAAATGTGCGAATAACACAACGCTCAAATTTACCTACAGAAATCGCTCGAAAAGGGTTTTATGGAGAATACACTTTTCTACACCGAAACTTTCACGAAATTGAAATTTTAAAAAATATATTTTTTTTAGAAAGAAGAAGCTACGTCGGTAGCTTTTTATAATTTTATAATTCTTTATGAGAGTTGAGTTAGCAGCACTTTTTCCTTAAATAATATTTTTTGATAAATCGTACATGTTTGACAGTGAATGTTTACGTTAATACGAAACACATCGAAAATTAGAAAACATACCGACATAGTTTTCACCCTCTAAAAGGCAGTATAAAAAAATATATTCATTTTGTGCAATTTTCGATGTAGAAAAGTGTTTTTTCCCGGGCGTCCTTTTTGTATGGGCCGAAAAGCGAAGTCTATCATCTTAAGTGCAAAGCATATTGTTTTTAATACCTAAATGTCCTAATAGGTTTTTAACCCGTGATATAATATTAATTATTAATCCCTAAGCATCCCCAAAGACAACCTTAAATTTTCTAGATATTTTGGGAAAAGCACCCAATGCAACATTATCTTTAATGGTGGGCTAAATAATTACTTAATACTGATTGAAAATAAAGAGTATAAATGGCTGCATATCGAATTGTTTCGATAAATAATACATTTTATTTCTCAGGTGTCTTAGTATTAGCCCCGTGGGAACTATATGGCGTGTTAGCACTAAACACTCTTTAAATAAAAATGAGAATAAACAATCGTTACATCTTTATACGTCCGTTCATACTAAGACAATGTTTAGATTTTAGATGGAGATAATAGACATAAATTATGGTAAAATAATAAATAACTTTGGCACGTAGGTAACATTTGGTGAAGCAAATAATATTATAAGGCTATAAATACCAATATTTTGAACCCATAAATTAAAATAAAAGGCACGTAATATTTTTTTCTCCGCAGTATCAAAGATTGGAGATGGGATTGCAATCCGGATCCGGCATTAATCCGGCGGATCCGGTGATGCCAATTTTTGGCAAAAGATTCGCACTGTTGCATGAGTTGCATGAGTAATGCGTGGTGAGTGTGCGTCCCAGTCGTTCGAGGCTGAGCCGCTGAGATTCACCATCACTGAGAAAGATTTGACATTACAGGAAGTATTACAATCATAAATCCAGAAGCGACGTCTTATACCTTACATACTAAAAAAAAGAACGATTTTGATAAAATAATAAAACGGGAATGACTGCATTCGAAAGTGAATGAGTTCGAAGAGAATACTTGTCTGCTCTTCATGATTATTTATTACTAGCTTCTGCCCATGACTTCGTCTGCGTAGGATTAGTACTTCGAGTAATCTATTTTCTTTTCCTAGGTCCCATCTACGTTTGTACCAAAATTCTCAACCTATTTATTTAAAATATTTATAATTCTTGATTCGATTTAAAGTATTAGGTGAGTACTTCAAATAAATTCACTAATTTAAATATTTTCAAAAATAGAAATTTTTATTTAACATTCATTGTTTTGCAAAATGTCATTCTCAAATTTTGACATTTTCTATTAAACAATTATTATTATTTTCAATAATTGAGAATAAATAGCTACCTTTATAAATTATAGCCTATATGTTATTCTAATGTATGAGCTATATTATTGTACAGTTTAATTAAAATCCATTCAGCAGTTTTTGCGTGAAAGAGTAACAAACATACATACATCCCTACAAACTTTCGCGTTTATAATATTAGTAAGATTTATTAAGCCGACAGGTCGTCGCCCGATTGCTTAATTGTCTAGACGACCATTTAGTTTTTGTTCAATCTCCATTTTAATATTAAAAATAAAATATCAAAAACGATAATTAAAATGAATGAGATCTTCATCTTTATGGAAATAGCTTCGTATTTTTCATTTAATTTTAATTTAATTTAATTATTAGCAGTAACGTCATTACATTATTAAACAGTTCATTGCACCAATTCATTGCTACGCGGATGACAGTACACTCCATGATAGCTTTTTGTTTGACAAGCCCCCAAAGGGTGCACAAATTCCAACGGCTCGGAGGGCTTTGAAGCAAAGAATGGACGGTTACCTCGAGAGTGTTTTCTCTTGGGGTAAGAAAAATCTCGTCGAATTCAATGTTTCAAAGACCCAATCATGCCTGATTACGTCTAAAATGGATCGAAATGACAATCTAGTCTCCTTCAACGGTAGCATTCTTCCAAACAGGTCCTCCATTGATATGCTCGGTGTAACTCTAAGTGACCAGCCCAGGTACAGGGGCTCCATCGAGGCCAGAGTTAAGTTGGCCTCTCAGAAACTGGGCGTACTGTACAGGGCCCGCAGATACTTTAACAGTACACAACTGCACCCCACGGTTGAATTTGGCAGCCATCTCTGGTCTGGAGCCCCGATGTACCTGAAAAACAAAAACACCCTCGACTCTGTGCAGAAACGGGCGGTCCGCTTGATAGATTCTCCTGTCTTAACAAACGGATTGCAATCTTTAGAGCACAGGCGTCGGGTGGGAATGCTATCCTTGTTCTACCGGTATTTCAATGGAAGATGCTCCGAGGAGCTAGCGTCATTGATCCCCTCGGCACCGGTGCATAGTCGGGAAACACGCCAAACGCGCGCCCAACATATGTACACAGTTGACATTTGTCACATGAGAACGGGACGCTACTAGGACTCGTTCTTGTGTTCAACAGCTCGGCTGTGGAACGGTTTTCCGGCCTCTGTGTTTCCTCCTTCCTATAACATGGGTCTCTTCAAGACCCACGTTCACTCCTTCCTCTCCTCAAAAAGACCCTCCTCACAGCATCTTCAAAGATGACATAGGCCCTGAGGGTAATTATTTTCCTCAGAGCCTCCTGTGTGGAGTTAATGTAAAAAAAAAAAAAAGTTAGGAACTTATTTACAAATTTCAAAATAGGTACCCCTGGGGAGAATCTATTATTTTCCCAGAAAGTCGGTTTAACCGATAATTAATCAATTTACTCACTTACAAAATTGACATTTCAAATCGTATAAATATCGTCGTCTAATTGTGGATCACCACAGTTTAAAAATGGCCTTGTAAGCTCAAACAGCTGTAACAATAATAAAAACTAAAAAACTTGCAGAACTTTATTAAATTTAACGAATTAAACACAAAAGCAATAAATAAATCATAATGTTTAATTAAAATAATGAAATAAAACCTCCTACTCCTGTAAAATTTGCCAATAGTCGTTTGGACAATCAAGCACTCGGGCGACGAGGTGTAAGAAGCTGAAATGGCTTTTTCGGCCGCTTGCTATATTTGTAGTTCTATTGGAAGTCGTTTAGTAGATAACAAAATTAACACTACCTATTTGTTTTCTAAGATCATTTTTCCAAATCCCAAATTGAATTTTTGATAATGTATACTTAAAATAATAATTTATTTATTTATTGTTAGCATGCTCTAATGATTAGATTTTCGAGTATAAAAACTTTAAATCGATTTTCTCGCCAACAAATTTTTGAAGTTCAAATCATAACATATAAACTATCTATATAATACACTCACTCAATTATCTCATAAATAGTCTATTTTGGAACAACCGGATCCAGAAAATGATACCGGATTGCAATCCCTAATTGCAATCCGGTATCAATCATTGTAATCCCTAATTGCAGATATATACGAATTCGTTTTTCAAACTTCATTTTTGCTTAGTACCTGCGAGTAATTCCTTATTTCATAGAATTTTACCGAAAGAGGAATACCCATGGCATTTGGAAAATAGTTCCTATTGCTAGAACATAAGTTATCTTTGAAATTGGTTGAAAAACAGTCACGTTTAAGCGTACAGAATCCTCATTCCAATACCAATGGCTGATAATTATATGACCACAATTACCACATATAAGTATTGGCCATTCTGAGAGTAATTCGGTAAGTACGTAAGTAGGAATTGCACCATCATCTCGGGTTTTTTTCAATTCGTTACAATTCTCAAAAAAAATTCCCGCAAATAGAATTTTTATCATTGACGTAAAATAAAAAAAAAACATTCAATTCTACTTGTTGCTTCTATCACGCCTGTGTTATTTTTAATTGCAATTAAACATAATTCAAAATAATAATAATTTGGTGGTGTGTCTCTGTGTCGCTTTTCAAATGTGTATAAATGTGGTTCATTGAATTCTAAAACTAAATTTTTTTATCAATTACGTAAAATTTCAAAAAAAAAACATTCAAGTCTACTTGTTGCTTCTATCACGCGTGTGTTATATTTTATTGCAATTTAAAATAATTTAAAATAATAATTTGGTGGTGTGTCTCTGTGTCGCTTTGCAAATGTGTATAAATGTGGTTCATTGAATTCGAAAACTAAAATTTTTTTATCAATTACGTAAAATTTCAAAAAAAAAACATTCAAGTCTACTTGTTGCTTCTATCACGCGTGTGTTATATTTTATTGCAATTTAAAATAATTTAAAATAATAATTTGGTGGAGTGTCGCTGTGCAAATGTGTATATATGTGGTTCATTGAACTCTAAAACTAGGATTGGCTTTGATGTTCAAATTTCGAATCGAAAAAGTACAAAATGTAAAAAAAAATAATGTTTTTCATGTCGATAGCGGTAATTTGATACGCTGTAAAGGACAATAATAAATCCAAGAATTTGCTAAATGTTTTGTAATTTTTTTCCGTTTTTCTCTTTCTATCTGCGTCGTCGAAATATATCTAAGAAAATTAAATTTTCGATTGGGATTATTAGTATTGTCTTTTTTTTACATTATCAGGAGGCCCCGGGGAAAATAATTTCCCGCAGGGCCTATTTTTATTTATTTATTAATTTTTATTTTAGTACACGGAGAAAAATTTTATTTGAAAAAACGATCATTTTAATAGAAAAAACGAACATTTTAATAGAAAAAACGAACATTTTAATAGAAAAAACGATTATTTTAATAGTAAAAACGGTTAAAAACGGGACTGAAGTTTTTACGAACAAATTAACAGGGTTTCAATGTTTATTGGCGGGAACATTAAGAATAATTTGTTGGTATACGTAATTTCGTACGTATTTTACCGCCAATTTTTCTCCGTGTAATTTGTACATTTAAGTTTACAAATTGCTAATTATTTACATACGCATTCTATATTAAATTTTCTCCAGTTTAATGTATCTAGCTCCTACAATACACAATTGGTGCGGACTTATTGTTTCTGGTAACGTGTTATAACACTTCATCTCTTTGTACAGCAGACTATTCTTCATTAAATATAACAATTATTCGGGGTTTTGCTCAATCTGTTAAAATTAAAATAAATATTTTGTTGACTTTGTGGCCAGTAATAAAGTAGATTTCTAAATTTTTCAAGGGTCATAGCTTTTTACGTTTTCGTGTAAGAAGCATTATTTACTGACTAACTAGATTTGATAACAGAATATCCTGTGATTTTCCACGGGCCTGCGCTAGTTATATAATATTTTTTATTATTCAGCTTCTGCACCAATAATCAATTTGATTTGAACTTTACTCTGATACTCCTAAATATCTACAGCTTGCTTGTGTGCATTATTATTTCTATAATTACCATCTTTAAATATAAGGTCTCGTATAAATAGTTTCAAGCAGAGCTAAATATTTATATAAAAACAGCATAATAATTAATGACTCCTACATGGAATAATAATTAATGTCTTCATCAATTTATTTTAGGTTTAACATTGTTTTATAAAAAGTCTTACAGTTTTTTAATGAAGCCGGATATATCGGACAACTTAATCACAAATATTGAAGACTTTTTTCCAGGCTGATATTTAAAAACTTCAAATTGAGATGTGAATCTTTTTTATCGATTAATTACTTTAATTGTTGTATATTTGGTTTACTGAATTGACTTTTGGAAAAACCGATTCAAACACTAAAACCAAATGATACCACTTTGTCAAGAATAAAATTTCCTTAAAACTGCAGGCGTCACGTCACGTACAAAACACAAATAATAACCATTTTCATTTGATAATGGTTATTAATTGTGTTTTGTTTAGTTGTACATAAAAAACTGTCAGTTTAATTTAGTATTACCATTCCTTATATGATTGAAATAATTTCACAGTGAGATTTTGCAGTAATACAGCTATGTCTTAATTTCCTAAAGTAAAACGTGTCAATAATTAAACAATTGTAGCGCGCCGTTTACGCTTGCCACTACACCATCTCTTTCCCCCGTACAGCGCCATCCTGCTCACCCACCCCTAAGCAAACCCGGATGCGCCGACGCCTTCTGCGCATCTCCCACCCTCGAGCCGCTACATAAACCACACCCCGCAACAAGGAATGGGCTATATAACAGGCTGCGCGCCCCAAATTAGGCAGTTCGTCTGTAGCTCGCTCTTGGCTAGTACGCTCTCTTAGTTGCGCTTCGTCCTCTGGCACGACCCTCTAAGGAGTATTCTACTACCATAAGTAAAGCACCAACCAGACCCTCGATTGCTGCCTTAGTTGCGCTTCGTCCTATGGTACGACCCTCTAAGCAGAACCACAGTCAGTTTTTGTTGTTCCCAAAGCCTAACGGCAAGGTTCCCTCCGATCCCTTGCTCAGTTAATTAGTGAATTGATACATTGTGACTATTTTTACCATATTATGTGATCTGTGAACTTACTTACTTTAAATAAATAACCTTTTACCAACAATTGTGTTATACAATTTAAAAGTCTACACTAAATAAGCATCTTTTTACACGGAGAAAAATGTTATTCTACAATACGATCATTTTATTCGTAAAAACGGGACTGAAGTTCTTACGAACTTGACAGGGTTTCAATTTTTATTGGCGGGAACATGTAAGAATAAGTTGTTGGTATACGTAATTTCGTACGTTTACCAACAAATTATTCTTACATTTTCCCGCCTATAGACATTGAAACACTGCTAATTTGTGCGTAAGAACTTCAGTCCCGTTTTCAACCGTTTTTACGAATAAAATTATTGTATTTTAAAATAAAAAATTTCTTCGTGTAATATCTTGCAAGGTTAACTTGGACTCCATGATTTGATGAGTCAAAAACGGCGCTTGGGGATATAAAAAAGCGGTCGCACCTCAAACATGGTGAGTACATTTCTGTTGAATGGTGGAAGACCTATTATCTTTTCCTATTTCTTAAAAGCGGAGCATGTACCTAATAGAAAAACTAAATTATGACGAAACTCTAACTAGCAGGACAAATGAGGGCCTTAGAAGCAAAAACGCCACTCTCCAAAATCACTGTTTTCTGTAAATGACAAAAAACCGATCAAAGAATGCTTCGCATTTTTCGTGTGATTTTTTAGTAAAATCTTAAAAAGTATAATTCAAAGTGAAATATTATAATAAAAAAAATTGTAATAATGTGTTCATTGGTCATGTTGAATTTATTTTGAATTCAGGCTTGTGATTGGATTTTGTGGAGAGTGGTTATTTTGGTTGTTAATCGCTGTGGAGAGTGGTGATTTTCATCCAAACCCTATTTTCATTTGGATTTTTCCATGATTTGCGGTTGATTTTTCTAAGGATCTCAAAAACCATCTTGTAGCTACGGATATTGCGCATAGATTGGCATTTATAACTCAATTTCGTCATTTATGGAGAGTGGCGTTTTTGCTTTTAAGCCCCACAAATATGGTTCTTGTAATATAAATATCGCACAAATGTTAAATACTTTACATCTTATCTTAAATATTCTGCATTTCCTTAAATGCAACACGTCCCTTTTACAAGGCAAATTCCACTATTTGCGTCTTCTCCAATATAATTCAAAGTATGATTTTGCTGTTTCACATTTGTTTAGGATGTCATCACTAAATAATTTGAACATCGAGATATCGCCATCCATGATTGTTTTTGCAAACAAAAACATGTCCAAATAACTGCAGCAGTGGTTTTTGATCATGTGTTTCAGTCTCGTTATTGACATCGCAAAGCCAACGCCACAAAAGCTGGCATGACGTGGAAAATGCAAAGCATCAGCCGTGTTTTTGGGGAAAACACTCTCAGAGCATTTCTTTCAGCTGTGTCGTCATCGGTCATTCTTATTTGCGGTTGAAATAATTTAAATTAACAAGTTGCTAGACAGCATAAGAATACACTTTGCTAAAATAATGTACTTCGATAATATAGACTCTTTCAAATCTTAATAATATACATACAGCCTTACTAAAAAAAAACACTCCGCGGCCGTTAAACGGTGTTTTTGTGAATCTTTAGATTTGGCAACGCCGTGTTTTACTTGTTTAAATTGGAGTTTTCATAATAATCCGCTAGGTGGTGTGATTGATGCGCCTGCGCATATTCAGCTTTACCGCTGAAAAAAATAGCCGCGAATGCAGAAGAAAGTCGGTCGCCAATGTGTGTGTGATTAATATGATGTTTTCGTTAATGATTTCAATCTTTATGACTAATTCGCACTCATATTCATGTATTCAATATATTTACTATTAATTTGTGTTGTTTTTCGTTAGTTTAAGTCAAATTGTGACGCAAAAATCGTGTGTTCTAAATTGAGCTGTCAGAAAATGGTTCTGTAGGTTATATTCAGAAATAATTTAAGATCTTTATTTTATTATAAATTCTTGAAAGTGATGTTTTTTGGTGACTAAAATGTCTAATACATATTTTAGTAAGCGTATCAAAGAAATGCATGTCTTAAGATGTGCAAGCAATGTATTCAAACGTGAGTTTTTTTAATGTAAATCTTTGGGAATGAAAAGCGAATTTCAAGATTTTTTTATATTTTTTGTGTGAAGGAGTAAAATGTGAGGTGACAGTTTTATTTCAAAATCATTAAATAAAAGGACTGTGTTTTTTGAATTTTGAATTTTTCCAAATATTTCAATGTTTTAATAGAAAGTGTTTGGGGTAAGTGAGTTTTTTTTTCAACTTGATGTTTGAAGCTTAAAATACTACAGTTTTTAAACATTTAAGTATATTTTAGATATGAAAATCTTAAAGGTAATTAAATTTTGGTTCTAAAATGGTATTTGTTTTTACGACATCTCAAAAAATAATAAATATATAGGACATAAAAAAAAAAAAACGAAATTTGTTGAAAATTACAAATGGAACAAATATATACAACAGATAAACTAACCTCCTTGGCCGTGTAAGCAATGTACATATCTTTCCATGAACATTTCCATGAACGAGAGGAAGTATTTGTCTTGAAGAGACCCACGTTGTAGGAGGGAGGAAACACAGAGGTCGGTAAATAGTTCCACAGCCGAGATGTTTAACTCAAAAACGAGTCGTATAAACGACCCGTTCTCATGTGACAAATGTCAACCGTGTAGATATGTTGGGCGCGCGTTTGGCGTATTTCTCGACTATGCACCAGTGCCGACGAGACCAATTATGAATGACATCTTCCATTGAAATACCGGTAGAACAAGGACAGCATTCCCACCCGACGCCTGTGCTCTAAAGATTGCAACCCGTTTGTTATGACGGAAGAATCTATCAAACGGACCGCCTGCCCGTTTCTGCACCGAGGCGAGGGTTTTTTTTTCTTCAAGTATTGTGGTGGCTTCCAAATTCATCCGTGGGGCGCATTTGCGATTTGTACAGGGTTAGCAGTTCTATACTATTAAAGTATCTGCGGGCCCTATACAGTACGCCCCAGTTTTTGAGAGGCCAGCTTCTGACCTGAGCTGGTCACTTAGAACAAAAAGTTACTTAGAACTATGAGATAAGAGAACATATAAGAAAAGTGGAGGAAAAACCACCTGATACAAATGCACTTACCACCTTACGTAGGTACTATTTTCCCGTTTGGAGCAAAGTTGAGACAGATACTTTCGTAAGGTGTTAGTTTTTATTAGAGAATGCACCGTTTTCTGTGGTAAATAATATCCTTTGTAAATTTTAGCAACAGATCATTGAACTGGGGTATATTCATTTCAAACAATCGTGTTTTTCTTTTGTTTCACTTTGTTCCTTTTAACTTCTAAACCACATCAGTTTTGTGCGCTGGAGCAAAGTAGTAATTTCACGTTTACCTGTTGCTAATCACATTCATAGAACAATTGAAACCAATAGAATAAGGCGGGTTGTTTTTTTTATTCGGTTTAGGCAGTGGCGTAGCAAGGGGGCGATGAGGGGTCCGCACTGGGTGCTACCCGATGGAGAGGTGAAACCCGACCGTAAAAAAAACTAACGAAAATAGAATATCGCCACAAAAATATTTTAAACATGAACACTGTCTGCTATTTATATTTATGATAGTAATTACTAGACATCGGATTATATGCATTTGCATATTTGCATATGCATATACCCTCTAATTACGGCGTTAATGCATATTTTAGCCTTTTTTCGCAATCGTGCATATTTCGCTGGTCAATTTGACAGTTCTGAGGCCTTTGCAATTCAGTCAAGCAAGCTAGCATTTGATTAGAACGCATCCGAAGAATATCGCCCTCATCTCAACACATTTCCACAAGTTACCAGATGCCATAAAAACCAAAAAATTATAAACCAAAAATTTTTCTCTTTTTAAATCAATAGAAGTACTGGAAACAGTAATCGTACTCACCAACGCCCTTCCTAGAAAATTCAATATTAGAAAAGATTCGTTAAGAGTGTCTTGAAGACATGAAAAACACTTATGCCTACATCAACGGCACAGGTCCATACCCTGCCTAAACAGGTATCTCCAGAAGTATGCCAAATTTTTAATTTTGACAAATGACAACAATTGGCCGTGAAGAGGTGGTTTTCGGTGTACACAATTAATACTGGGTGACAAACGTCACAAATTTGGAAAAATACTTAAATTGTATACGTCAAAAAAACTATGCATAATTTTAAGAATATTTCGCTGTTTTTGTACCATCTTTAATTAAAATATATAAAAATAAAAATGGTTTTTTGATTTTTAATTATGCATATTTTGGGCATATCAATGGTTTTTAGTGCATATTTCAACCTTTTTTAGTGCATATTTGCATGCATATTTTGGCGCTTTGTTAGTGCATATAATCCGATGTCTAGTAATTACGTTAATGTTCGCCATCTTTCAAAAGAATGGTTCTATAAAGTGATGTCAAATGATGAAAAAATTCTGCGTCATGGATGGTTTATTCTCCTATAACTAATAACCTGTACTATTTTTGCTGTCATTTATTTGCTGTCACTAATAGTTTCTATACAAGAGCAATATTTATGACTAGATTTCAGTATTAAATTGTAATATTAATTCTACTCTCATTCTTCTTTTGCCAAATGCAACTTTCAATTTCACAAATCAATACGATAGAATGTATGATAAAACAATACTATTACTATCATAATATTATAACTTGTGACTCTCGTTCTATTACTCGATACATTTAATCGTACTTTACGACTATCGGATTTAAATTAATTTTAACAGTTTTCATTACTGGGGTGCCAGGTGCCACCCTTGCTAGCTATGCCACTGGATTTAATCAAATTTACGTTTCGCCAAAACTTCAAAAATGTTTAACTCCTTTCTAAGTGGTGACCCATTCAGAAGTATACGACCTACAGAAAGACATCGCAACTAAATGACTTTTACAGGTGTATAAGTACGAGTTCACTTCCGTTGAAAACGTTAATATTTGCAGTGCAGATTTTATAATGACGCCAATCAACTACGTGATAAAGCGCGAGCCGAAGACGAAGGGTGTTTTTGAGCGTTTTTGCCACAATATGGCACTATTTCCACAACCAGGGATTGCTTTGTTGCCAAAATATGGCAAATATTCTCTAGATTCTTTAAAACATTTTAAAGTTAACGATTTAATAATATTTTTTTATAAATCCTACGAATATGTGATAATAGTCAAAAGATATTTTAATTCATTGGCTATATAAAACTATTATCAATATGTATGTCTCCAATGGATTTAACCTACTATAACGACGTATCTCTTGGAATGTTCATAAAAATAGGGAAATCTAGGAAAATGTATGTCTAACGGGGCATATACAACATCATGTCGTGTATTTATTACGATTTTTACGTAAGGAAAAATACGAAAGACAAGGGCCGGATCTGAAATACCGGTAATATAATGAATTAAACCCGCTTTCGCTGTGTTTCGACCCTCACAGCGCCATTGGGCCCTTGAGGTCTTTACTAGAGCTAGGCGCCGTTTCGCTCAGAGCCGGCCCTGCGAAAGAATAACAAAATATTGTATCACCGATTAAAGCCCCCATTGCCATCTATGAATAGACGGACAAACCTTTTTCGGTATTTCCATGACCGCGCTGCCTACTTTTAGTTACATTATTTCTCAATAGATGTCTATCAACCCGTTGTCCAACTCTCTTGTCATAAAAACGGAAAATAAAAATAATCCTCGTAAAAAAATTGGTTTTGTATTCTTAAAATTAAAATTTGATTTTAGCAATTGGAAATCATCTTTCATACTTCATCCCTTAAAAATAAAAGCCTCTAAGTACATGATTTATTTATTGATTTTGACGGGAGCCGGCACATCCTCGGTAGTATAGTGGTAAGTATCCCCGCCTGTCACGCGGGAGACCGGGGTTCGATTCCCCGCCGGGGAGAATTTTTTTTTGCCATTTCAAGATATTTTTAAATTTATTTTATAGGCAACAACCCTTTCTTTCATTTAATCTACCTTTTTAAACTATTCATTTTGCGATATATTACATTATTTCTTAAATGTTCCAAGTTGTTTACCCACTGGCATAAATCCTTTCGGTATGTTAAAATGATTATTGCCATCCTATTAGTCATAAGAGCAAAGCAACATCTGTTCAATCGATTATCGTTTAAGAAACTAATCACGGTAGACCTACAAAATATAATTAAATTACTTTGGTACGTACATTAAAGCAACTTACAATTGGGGGTCCAACAGACACAGCAATAAAAGCGCTAGCTTTATTTGGCTTGGCCTACTTCAGCACATCGCTCGTCACACATTTCCATTAGGAATGTACGGCAACCGATATGCCGAAATACGCCAAACCAAATAACGCTAGCGCTTTTATAGCTGTGTCTGTCGGCCCCATTAAATGCATGACGGGATTATCTGAATAGTTCCGTTAACAGTTGACTCCTCGGACCTCGAGGAGTCACACTCAAAACTGTTTTTGAAAGGTGAAATATTATTATCTTACTAATATTATAAATGTGAAAGTTTGTATGGATGTATTTATGTTTGTTCTTCTTTAAATCGAAATTTAATGAATGGATTTTAATGAAACTTTACAATAATATAGCTCATACATCAGAATAACATATAGGCTATAATTTATGAAGCTAGCTATTTATTTTCAATATATTGAAAATAATAATTGTAGTTTAATAGAAAACTTCAAAATTTGAGAATAACATTTTGCAAAACAATGATTGTTAAATCAAAATTCTATTTTGGAAAATATTTAAATTAAAGAATTTATTTGAAGTACTCGCCTAATACTTTGAATCGAATCAAGAATTATACATATTTTAAATAAATAGATTAATAATTTTGGTATAAACGTAGATGGGACCTAGGAAAAGAAAATATATTACTCGAAGTACTAATCTTAGCAGACGAAGTTGCGGGCAGAAGCTTGTCAGAAATAATCATACAATTTATTAAATATAATTTTTATTAATGAAAACTCAAAATGTTTAAAAAATAACTCTCCTTACATTTTTTCTAGGTAAAAATACTGAAAAACTAACACATTTTATTAGACACTAGCTTCTGCCCGCGACTTACTGCATAGGATAAGTACCTGAGTTATTAAAATATCTATAATTATTGTTTCGATAAGCATTAAGGCCAGTACTTCAAATAAATTCACTAATTTAAGGACCAGTTGTTTCGGAAAATTTCACGTTTGAATTTCCTTCAAATCGACATTCACCGAAAAATTGGGTTGTTTCAACCTCCGTCAGAAGAAATTTCATCGAAAATTCCATAGGACCAGTTGTTTAGGAATTCCCTTCAAATTTGAATTTCCTTCAAATTAGAATTTCCTTCAAATCGTCATTCACCGAAAAATTGGGTTGTTTCAACTTCCGTCAGCAGTAAATAGCAACAAAGAACGTTCGATAAATTTGAAAATTTTATTCAAGTGTTCCCGGCCGAATCACAATTTTGACGTCTGCGCATGCGCCTCCCATTATTTCGCTAACCGTCCGGACTCGGCTGATCACATTCACATCACATTTCTATAGTATTTTCACTGCTGACGGAAGTTGAAACAACCCAATTTTTCGGTGAATGACGATTTGAAGGAAATTCAAATTTGAAGGAAATTCAAATTTGAAGGGAATTCCGAAACAACTGGTCCTATGGAATTTTCGATGAAATTTCTTCTGACGGAGGTTGAAACAACCCAATTTTTCGGTGAATGTCGATTTGAGGGAAATTCAAACGTGAAATTTTCCGAAACAACTGGTCCTAAATATTTTCTAAAATAGAATTTTGATTTAACAATCATTGTTTTGCAAAATGTCATTCTCAAATTTTGACATTTTCTATTAAACAATAATCATTATTTTCAATATATTGAAAATAAATAGTTAGCTTTATAAATAACAGCCTATAATGTTATTCTGATATATGAGCTATATAAATATAATATATGTAAAGTTTCATTAAAATTCATTCAGTAGTTTTTGCGTGAAAGAGTAACAAACATACAAACTTTCGCGTTTATAATATAAGTAAGATAAGATATTATTTAAATATTTTAAATTGTACAGCGCCCTTGAGGTGATTTCTCACAAAAACGGCGCTATACAAATTATCCAATTATTATTATTATTATGCATTATAAACCTTATTGTCACCACACGTTCGCTTAGCTGAAATGCTTTTTAATGCTAAAAAAAAAAAAATCAAATTGCGGTCGAAAATTTTGATTTCGTAGAGGTGTACATTTTATTTTTTCTGTGGTTTCCTTTTGGATTTACATATAAAGCGTGGTATTTTCTCTTTCTAAAGCCGATTAAATCATATTTCTCACCATGAGGGTAAGGGAGAACAAATGATCCTGAGGGGTTAAGTAGACCCCGCGTTCAAAAAAGTTTTTTTTTTTAAATTTTATCTTATTCAATAAATCAAAATCTAAATTTTCACCGAAATCTTAAGATTTGTGAGTTGGTACTGTAATACGTACCGTCCTACCTATACCTACCTAATTATAAACCATATAAATTTAATCTAATTTTATATACAAAAATGAATGCTTCTTTGTCCCTTATGCTCTTCTAAACCATTGATCAGATTACGATGAAACTTTGGTGTGCACAGTGCACATGCCCGGGTAGGTTTCTATATAAAACTATCTGACCCGCCCACGCGTTGCCGTGGCTGACGAAATACAACTCCATCTACTGGATGGTTACCTAACCTAGATAACGAAGTGTTGTGTCAATAAATTAGTTCACACCGCCATCTGTCAGAAACTTGACGAACTTGCAAATAATTTCATATCATTGTGTCATAACAAATTTTAATGAACATTTAATTCGCAATAATAAATATTGAGGTCAATAATCGAGATAAAAACTATCCTATTTTTTAAGTTGGACCAAATTACACACAGTAAGCCAAATTTCATCAAAATCGGTTGAGTAGTTTCGGAGTTTATCCTGGACGAACATCGTGACGCGAGATTTTTTATATGTATAGATAATGGTGAGGTATGGCTTTATGAAATTATTTCATGTCCCATGCATCCGGTTGCGATGAAAATTTATCCAATGATAACGCGCGAGTAGTTTGAAAAATGAGTGTATTTCATATAGTTTGGCGGCAGGGGGGGGAGAGGGAGGGGATTCCGGTAGGGAAGAGGGGGAATTTTTTGTGTGTCCTAAAGCACTTTAATAAACTGAATTAAAACACTTTCTTTATTTGATTGGCATCAACGCATGCCGGGTACTCGCTAGTTTATTATAAAAAAATTCCAAAGAAACGTCACCAGAGCGATATTGAGAGTATCTTTCACTCTGGAACGGGCCGCAAATACTATATATATTTTTTTTTAATGATTAAATTCCAAAATAACACAAATCGTTGAAATAAAATTTACTTAGACTAGGATTATAACGTATGTTCCGTTTAACCTAAAACGATTCCACATATTATGAAAAAATAATCTTTACCATCTTGAAACGGACAAACAAATTTACAGACAGACGAAATGCAGAACGGTCTAGATTTAAAAAAAAACGTAAAATAACCAGTTATAATAAACTGATTTCGGTGCCGAGTGATATCGAAAACAACATAAAAAGTTAACATCTGTAACGCATCACTGAAATTTTAGTTGATTCCTATCCAAGTAATGACCTGTTTACTCTCTAGCCTCTCTTTAGTCTCTACCCCTAAACATAACATTACACTATTTTCAGTCAGCGGTGTGAATTCAATGTTTTTACAACCGGTTCGCTAGATACGATACAATTTCACTATATATTTTTTTAATGTGTATTGCAGATTGACAAATCCTATTACAATACACATGACATAAATGAGTTTAAAATTTTACAATCTATCTATCTATCTATCTTCTATCTCCTTATATATTATATATCTTTACTAGCTGACCCGGCAAACTTCGTATCGCCTCAGAATCAATAAATGTTGTGTTTAGGGGGTTTCTCACCATCCTCCCGTTAGCTTATCTACTCTAATAACGAATATTATTAAAAATAAAAATAAAATACTCGCAGTGGTTAGAAAACTCGGCCAACTTATCCAATATATAGCCACTATTCGTAGGTTCGAGTACCGAATTATAAACTCCAACTTAATAAATAAATAAACCGTAAATCGTAAATCGAAAATATTCGTTATTAGGGTAGATAAGCTACTGGGAGGATGGTGAGAAACCCCCTTAATTTATTAGCTGTTCGAAATGATTCAAGTTATGTCGACCAACGCACAAAAATAATCACTATTTAAAAAGTCGTTTCATACAAAATATATAAAAAAAGTATTTTATTCATAATTATTTTTCCCGTGATTTTTTCCGATGTTTTAATAGTTATTCTGTTAATCGGGACGGAGACAAATCCAACAAATCAAAGATCATAAAATCGGTCCAGCTGTTCTTGAGTTATAAATGGTGTAACTAACCCGACTTTGTTTTATATATTAAGATATATAAAAATCTCGCTTCACAATTTTCGTCCTAGGTAAACTCCGAAAAATCATGAAATTTGGCTAACTGTTTGTAATTTGGTCCAACTGTAAGGACCAGTTGTTTCGGAAAATTTCACGTTTGAATTTCCTTCAAATCGACATTCACCGAAAAATTGGGTTGTTTCAACCTCCGTCAGAAGAAATTTCATCGAAAATTCCATAGGACCAGTTGTTTAGGAATTCCCTTCAAATTTGAATTTCCTTCAAATTAGAATTTCCTTCAAATCGTCATTCACCGAAAAATTGGGTTGTTTCAACTTCCGTCAGCAGTAAATAGCAACAAAGAACGTTCGATAAATTTGAAAATTTTATTCAAGTGTTCCCGGCCGAATCACAATTTTGACGTCTGCGCATGCGCCTCCCATTATTTCGCTAACCGTCCGGACTCGGCTGATCACATTCACATCACATTTCTATAGTATTTTCACTGCTGACGGAAGTTGAAACAACCCAATTTTTCGGTGAATGACGATTTGAAGGAAATTCAAATTTGAAGGAAATTCAAATTTGAAGGGAATTCCGAAACAACTGGTCCTATGGAATTTTCGATGAAATTTCTTCTGACGGAGGTTGAAACAACCCAATTTTTCGGTGAATGTCGATTTGAGGGAAATTCAAACGTGAAATTTTCCGAAACAACTGGTCCTAAGGTAAGATAGGATAGTGTTTATCTCGATTATTGACCTCAATATTTATTATTGCGAATTAAACGTTTTTTATGGGACAATTATTTGTAAGTTCTATAAGTTTCTGACAGATGGCGGTGTGAGTTAATTTATTGATACAACTCTTGGTTATCTAGATTAGGTAACCATCCAGTATATGGCGTTGTGTTTTTTTTAGCCACAGCAACGCGTGGGTGGGTCAGGTAGTATAATATAAAAATCAATTGCTGTTCGTTTGTCTCGCTAAAACTCGAGAACGGCTGGGCCGATTTAGCTGATTTTGGTTTTGAAATGTTTGTCGTAGTCCAGGAAAGGTTTAAACGGTGAGAAAATATGGAAAAATTGCGAGGAAGATAATAAAAAGAAAAAATTTATTATCAAATATAAGAAAACTGAATGTATCGGAAATTAATGTATGGGATGGATGTATGGAATGCATGAGGGGGGAGGGGAACCTGGGAGGACGGACGGGAACTCGGGAGGGGGATCCGCGGTAAGGGGGAAGAAAATACGGGAGGGGGAGGGGGGTTCGCGGGACGGGGGAAGGGGGTGGAGTAGAGTGAGGAGAGGGAAGTTGGAGGAGGAGGAGTGGGATGGGGACGCGGGAGAGGAAGGGGAGGAGGAATGTGAACGGGATAAATGGGAAAGGGCGCGCAGGGACAAACAATTTCTTTATTAAATGGCATAGCAACACATGTCGGTTACCAGCTAGTAATATATATTTTACAGTTCTTGCTAAAATCACTC
Source organism: Limnephilus auricula (assembly GCA_951813805.1). NCBI lineage: Eukaryota > Metazoa > Arthropoda > Insecta > Trichoptera > Limnephilidae > Limnephilus > Limnephilus auricula. The sequence goes on along the minus strand of OX638398.1, from coordinate 26,973,321 downwards.
TTGAAACCTTCAAGACCTTGAAGATGTTAAGGGGCCGCTCTGCCAATTTCTACCGATTTCTGACACGTTTTCCTTAAACGTTTGAAGTTTTTAAGCTCTTAAAAAATATATATATTATTCTTTAAGATAGTAAGTATCTATACATTCCCCACGCCGAGACGCTAATTATTTGAAATTCCCTCGATAGAAAGAAATCGCATAGTATGCTCCAAAAAGTATTATTAACACGTTTATTTCTGTTATTTTACATGTTATATGTATGAAAAAAATCATAATGTTTAATAAATTAAATGCTACTTGACACATCCCCCACAATATTATTGCTCTTTTTCAAGCGAGTCATCTTTTATTAAACATTTTCACAATTTTCGCATAAATTTTATGATTTTTAATGTTAGCGCGCTCGCTCCCACGTTCGTATTATCGTATCTCTCCATCTTCTTCTTTTTGAGCGGGTTAGCGCGGCCTTAAGATGATATCCGGTGGTGCAGAAATAGATTTTACTAAAATATTGCTGTCACTGTTGCTCTTACTCCACCGGATATTGAGCGAAAGGGACAATGCACTGACACCTAACTAAAATGGAGGTTTTGTATTCCCCACTTTTCTCCTCCAAAAGTGGACTGAATTTCAATTTTTTTTTACCAACTACATAAGAAAAAACTATTCTATGTCTGTACGTTTTGCTTTTTTTAAAAAAACACTGTCTGGTTTGTATACTGAACATCTTTTGACGGCGTTTAAACCAGTCAATTTTATTGATTTTTGGAAGGTCATAACTTCTATAAAAAGTAACTTATCAAAAAAAAAAAAAAAAAAGTACTGACACGCTAGTAGTTGATATCTATTTTATGCAAAAACAATATTTTCTCTAGGGTTAAAATCCAGAGAGATAAATAGGGAATACGTTTGTATGGAAAAATCACCGCCGGGTATCCTCTTAAGGGCCTACTGTGCGGAGATTTTTTGTCTTACCGGCCTGTTTGTATACCGATTTCATTCTAATAACCGATTCACGCAAACCGGTGTGAACCGGCATGCCAGCATTGAAATTAGTGATAAACTTATATTCATATATCGATCATGGAAATTTGAAATGATGTAAAGTACAATAAATCTATATTTGATCTGCGTCACAGATATATGAATATTGATAGACATGCAGAGATAGGAGAGGGGTATAAACAAACTAAAGCGGGGCGCAGAGGGGTGAGTTGACTGTGATTCGTTAATAAATCCATCTGACAGTATATAGGCATCTCGCATCATTAATACAACCATTTAGTTCTTAAAAGTAAAATCTGCTTTTGAATGAATAGACCTTTTTACATGGGAGCGCGAATTATTTGCCACATTATGTAGATCTATGATCTGCGATGTCTATGATCTGCGTCGTCAAAATATTTCTAGGAAAATAAATGTGTCTTTTAAAACGTACATTTTAAGCGGTTTTTTTCTGATAAATTAAATACTGTTATCAAAAAAAATTATTAAGTATTCTGAAAGATCTATTCAAAATTATTTTATAATAAAATTTTATAAAATAGTATTATAAGATTACTTGAAAAAAAACTTTCTTTTCGCTATCCTGAACAATTAACATTTTGTCCTTTGCAGCATTCAAATTTCCAATTGATATATTATGGGGAGGAGTATTTTGTGGGTGCCCCTTGTGTACTATGTCCATGCTCCAAAAATGTGTTAGCTATTCCAGTTCACACCGCGCAGTGATGATTATTACTGTTTAAATTTATTATTCGGCATCCATCGTTAAATTTTGGAAGTCTGTGGGAATTCCATGTCAGTTAAATATATTCCATACAGATAAACTAGATGAAGTCTCCTGCGTTGACCGGACTTTACACCGAGTATTTTGAAATCAGATGTATACAGTAATTTTAACTTTGTGGCTCGCCATAATTTACAATAAAATATATAATTTTTTTTTAGACCAATTTAAATTTTAATTACACTCTACCGTCTTCGGAAGAACCCTTCCTTCATCAGGAGAATATTAAAACTAACCTATGATACAAAATATTGATAGATATATACCAAACATTTAGGTCCTGGAGTGGGAGGTCAAAGGGGTAGGGGGGGGGGGGGGTAAGAATTTCTGCAATAACAGAGCGGTTTATTGGAAACATATCTAGAATGCGACTAAACGATAAATTAATTTGGTTATTCAATATATTAGCGTTATTATTTAGGGATTTTTTGCTTTTATTATTACGGTGAAGAATTTTAACCCCTGTGTCCTTATTAAAAGTATGGTTGGTGGAAATAAGATGATTTTTTCACACGAGCATTTCTCTAAAAAAGGAGAATCACGATACCTATATAAAAATGTATTTAAAAAATAATAATATAATTTAATGCAATGTATAACAACTGTAATTGTAAAAAAATATTCAAAAATAAAATCTAAACAAAAATATAAAAAGAACAAGACACAGAATAATTCTGATAAAAAAATATGTTCCAATAAAAAATGAAGAGATATTCATTTAGACTTTTACAAAAAAGGTCAGTAGGTGTTCCACATAAATAAAATTGGATATATTTATCCGAGACACTAGCTAGGTAACAAACATGTTCCTAGAACACTTGTTTCCAATGAAAAAGATAATTGCCGATAATATGGAAAAAAAATTAGTTGAAGATAATATTGTTAATTCTGAAATTTTAAATATGAGATTGACAAATATGACATTTAAATAATTGAAGGTGGAGTGGCCTAATTGGAATGGCGATTGTCCGGGTAAGACGAGAGGTTCTGGGTTCGAGTCCCAGTTGCCACCGTTATCTTTTATTTTTCTGTGTCTTGTTCAGTTTCATATTTTAATTTAGATTATTAATAACCTTCAAAAGTTATAAAATGAGAGTTGTTCCAATAAAAAAAAATAAAAACACAAATATATTTTATTTTTTTATTATTTAATACTGCCAATACAACACATCGATCTCTTACAGATTAAACAAAACTATTATTAAAAAAGATGTGAAATATTTTAAAAAAAACGAGTGTGCTTTAGACCACACGACTGAAGTAAATACTTCTTTAGCTCCATCTCTATGTATGTCCATTTATATGTTTATATGTAAAAAATATTAATATATAATACATATTTTAATTTTCTACAAATATATATTTAAATTTATTATCATTCGCCTCTGATCAAGCCGTGCGCATCGACGTCCACTCCCCCCCCCCCCCCCTCCCCCACGCTTTTGGTGCGTCACTGGTACTTCAAAATACCGACTGAAATATTTCATGCACTGGCTATGAGAGGGAGAGAGAAAGAAAATGTTCGCGCGCACTGCTCTCTCTTGCTTCTACAGTGAGCCCGTTCGCCTCGCAACGCATTTCACTTTTCGTTACACATTCGCCAGTTTACCCCTCAAGTCAAGCGTGCGTAAAGAAAGAAGTATTTACTTCAAAAAGCGTGAACTTACTGTAATAATTTTGGTGTCGAGTTTAGTAGGGAGAAATAGAGGAACGCTCCACAACGCCAACGGGACTATTAGCGAAGTAATAAATAAATCGTGGTATACTTGTTTATTGAAACAAGGGCGGCCTTTCTTCTCCGTTATGTTAGGACTTTGTTTTGATATCCAACACATTCGTTGACAAATGAATCGTTCAGAATATTCAGGCCCGGACTAAGTACGAAGGTTCCTACCATTACTATTTTTAAATTCATATTCGTATCAGTCATTTTGTTGAGAGCAAAATCCCAGATCATTTTTGACTGTTTATGTTTTTTTTAATTTTTTGTACTGTGATTTCCTGGATTTTAGTATTTAGTTCGCAGAAAATACAATTAGTCTAAAATCAAAAATCGATTTCACTTGTTTCGCTATTGCTGAGAGGATACCTATTTTTCAAAATAAAATCCATATTTGGCATTATGTTATTACTCCATTACCAATACCAAAACAGGAAAACGTTTCATCGCAAATTCTCTCAACGCCTGACAGAGAATATAATTTAGTTAATACACGTATACAACGTCATGCCAACTTTAGGAGCCGTCAACTAGGAATAGGTTCTTGGAATATCAGATCTCTTAACAATAAGGTAGAAGAGGTAGTGGATATTTTTAATGAACAAAATCTGCATATCCTGGCTTTAACGGAGACTTGGCATAAAAATGGGGACTCTTTTACAATTAAGAGACTCCGAGCTTTAGGGTACGTGGTTTTGGAGGAAGCCCGACCTATAGCCACGATTTCTAGGAATGACAACATTTCTAGCGTTAATCACGGGGGTATCGCGATTTTAGCTCGCCAGGGCTTACGTTTGACAAAGGTGGCAATTGGTGCGTACTCAACTTTTGAGTACTTGGGATGTCGAGTTTCTTCAGCGGGAGCATCATTCATTTTATGTACTTTATACCGGCCTGGCTCAAAGCAAATTACCTCGGACTTTTTCAATGAACTGTCGTGTTTTCTCGAGCGGGTTGTAGGACTTTCCGATACTATTTACATAACCGGCGATATTAACATACATCTAGAGCGTCCGGAATCACCCAACACAGTAAAATTTTGTGACTTATTAGATTGCTTCGGATGCCGTCAATGGGTTAATGCTCCAACTCACGATGCAGGCGGAACTTTGGATATTTTTGTCTCAAAGTTGAACGGCTTGCCTCTGGTAGCGAATAGTGTAGATGTAGGGCTATCAGATCATAGGCTAATTCGCGCTGATATCGATTTTAACCCACCAAAAATCCCTTACATAACTATCACGTCTAGAGCATGGCGTAGTTTTAACTTTGACGATTTCCTGTCTGAATTAAAAGCTTCTTCGCTTTGCATACAAAGCGTCTGGGAAACAGAATCACCAACCAAACTAGCAACAAATTACAACACTGTTCTTTCAACCCTTCTAAACAAATATGCTCCATCTTCTACAAAAACTCGGCAACTGCGAAAATCTGATGACTGGTTTGACGAAGAATGTCGAAGCCAGAAGAGATCAATGCGCAAACTGGAGAGGTCCTACAGACACTCGGGGGTTACATCACGTGACGATTGGATACGGGCTCAAAAAGAGTACACGTTATTAATTCATTCGAAAAGGTCCAAATATTGGATAAGTAGGATCGATTCAGAGCGTCAAAACCCACGAAGTCTTTGGAACTCGATTAAGACGGTCGTTGCCGATGTCCGTGCACAAAATACAACCGACATAGCCCCGGAAATATTCTCCAACTTTTTTCTTCATAAAATTGAATCAATACGTGCTCTAACAGCCCCACCACCGTCTTTCACTACATGCAGTAGCGGAAACTTTTCTGCCTTCAAACCTACATCCCCCGAAGAAGTAAGGAAGTTAATACTTACTTCACCGAACAAGCAGTGTTCACTCGACCCTATTCCAACGTGGTTACTAAAAAAGTGCTGCAATGAAATATCTCCCTTTCTAGCTCATCTTTTCAATAAGTCACTTAGCATGGGTGATTTTCCAAAACCTCTTAAATCAGCTGTCGTAACTCCATTAATAAAAAAACCGCAATTGGACGCTGAAGATCTCTCAAATTACCGACCAGTTTCAAATCTGCCATTAATATCGAAAATCTTAGAAAGAATCACTGCTGCACAGATAATATGTCACTTAAATTCAAATGAATTGCTAACTAAATACCAATCGGCATATAGAAGGTTTCACTCAACGGAAACTGGATTACTACGTGTTTTGTCGGATATAACTCTTGCTATCGAGTCGGGTAAACTGGCGCTCCTTTCAGTCTTGGACATGAGTGCCGCTTTTGACACGATTGACCACGATCTTCTTATTAAACGATTAGAAGAATCCTTTGGTTTAAACTGCGACGTTAAAAGCTGGCTGACATCTTACTTGAGCAACCGTATACAAGCCGTTAAGGTGGGGAAAAAACAATCAAAATATGCAAACCTTTCATCAGGAGTACCCCAAGGGTCTGTTCTGGGCCCACTTCTCTTCATTCTCTTCACAAATGATGTCGCTAAAATAATCGAATCATTTGGTCTTCTATCTCACTGCTACGCTGATGACCAGCAAGTCTATTTTTACTGCTTACCAGAGGAAATAGACAATCTTAAAACTCGTATAACTGAGTGTCTAAAAGCAATCACCCGCTGGATGACCTCAAATAGATTGAAACTGAATCCTTCAAAGACTGAGTTTCTCTGGACCGCCACCAGCAGACGTCAGCGTAACATTGATAACTCCCCAATAACCATTTCAGGAAGTGACATCAGTCCAAAGACTTGTATAAAACTACTGGGTGTTAATCTCGACGCTGATTTTTCCCTGAAAACTCAAGTGAACAGAACCGTAAGCACGGGGTTCTTTCAATTGAGGCAAATTAAAGCAGTGCGAAGAAACCTGCCAACAGAGGCGACTAAATTACTAGTCAATTCGTATGTTGTTTCACGTCTAGATTATTGCAACGGTATATATGCAAGTCTCCCAAAATATCAAATAAACAAACTACAATCCGTTTTCAACGCTGCGGCAAGACTTATCACCGGCGTATCTAAATATTCCCATATTTCAGAACATCTCAAAAATCTTCACTGGCTCAAATGTCCTGAAAGAATCCAGTTCAAGCTCTGCTGGATGGTATTTAAGTCGCTTAACGCAATGGCTCCGGCTTACTTATCGGAACTGTGTATTCCTGAAAATTCCAATTCTCGACAATCAACCCTCAGGTCAGCAGCATCATCAGCTATCGGAAGGTTGAAGGAACCAAAGCGCACACCAGACACTAAGTTCGGTGAGCGCGCTTTCGGAGTGTCGGGACCTAAAGCATGGAATAGGCTGCCACATGAGTTAAGAATGATTACAGACTCGGCGGAATTTAGAGCTAAACTTAAAACTCATCTGTTCGGACTGTCTTATCCATAAAGTCAAAACCTTCTCACTTTCACATTCACAGCCCGTGACATTGTAAATAACTAATTGTGAAAATATGAGCTAATTCTTTTTTGGAAGCTTTTATAATGGTCACTTGATGAAAATTCTCCAGTCGTAAAGAATCATTAAATTCTCAAGTCTTTCAAAGTAAGTATTAACTCACCTTTGGCATTATACTTCTTATAAGTGAATACCAAAAGTGATGGGGTCAGTAAATGTAAAATCATGCAAAGTCCAGTGTTTTCAATATAATGTCCTCCGCGTGCAAATTGGTATCTTCTCCAAGCATAAACTTTCTTATTAAAGTGTGTTTATCGGAAGTGACCGACCAGGTAAGTATGTTTCTGTATACAATTGTAAATAATAAACTTAAATATAGCCTAAGAATTATATTTTAAATTGTACAGCGCCCTTGAGGTGATTTCTCACAAAAACGGCGCTATACAAATTATCCAATTATTATTATTATTATTATTTAGCACAACATGAAAAATCACGGAAAAATATGTTAGTAAATCTAGTTAGTTCGCACCAAATTCTACGAAATCTGACTTCATTTGTCAAAACAAAATACTTACACATTATCATAATATAATAGGTATTTGAAAATATATAATGTTATTGAATTAATATGTGCTTAGATTTAACATAATTTTTTGGTAAAAGAATATTATGTTATTTACAGGTAGGTAGTTAATACTTTTCCGATTGTCTGAATTCTTGATATATCAGTTCCAATTTTGAAAAAGACAATTAAAATGATTTTCTGTAAAAAATTTGCTCATTTGAATTCTTGGCAAAATCAGTTCCAATTTTAAAAATGACACTTATCTTCAAAATAAATCAGAGTTCACTGAACCAGATATACAATTTCCACATACTGTAATATCTATAGGTAATGTTCTCTTATGTTAACTAATGTTAAAAAAAAGTTCTTTCAATAAGCATCACACGATGCTTATTGTAATTTGTAAAAATCTTTGTAATTCGGATCAGGTAATTACGCACGGAGAAAATGTTATTCTAAAATACGATCATTTTATTCGTAAAAACGGTTAAAAACGGGACTGAAGTTCTTACGAAGAAATTAACAGAGTTTCAATGTTTATCCCGTTTTTACGAATAAAATGATCGTATTTTAGAATAACATTTTTCTCCGTGCGGTTATCAATATGTACCTACTTTTGTAAAAAAATACATGACACCCTTTTATAGATCTTGTAAGAATCTAAAAAGAATCCACCATCCTTGTATTGTATTTCTACCATAATAAATGTTGTCTTCTCAATCCGTAACAAGTTTAATTATTAATCTTAATTAATTATAACTGATTCAACTCTGCACCGTCATTATAATATTGCGCTTGCATTAGTGAGTAGGTACTGCGTGGTAAAGAGATCAGTTTCATTTGGTAAGAGCTCCTCGTCAGGACTACTTAGTAAAAATAAGTTAGCAGTAACTAATAAGTGAATATATCAGGAGATCGGAAGTGACTACAGTGGAAGACATATTTAAAAAAAATTTAAATGGAACCTTTTCAGCCATTCGCGCTGCTTGAGAATTTGGCGGACGTTGTTAATAATAATCAGATACGTCATGACAAGTGTCAGATGTCAGTGATGTTTCCGCAAATGATCGGGGTGGAAGACGATGCCAGCTGCAGCTATGGAGGTCTGGAACCAACCGGGAGACAGAGGTACCAGGCTAACGCTAGGGAGAGGGACCGGACTCAAAGGTTGGTTAATTTGTTTTTATAATCACAGAAGCAATAATTGTTACCCTTTGTGCTATGCATAAAAAATCTTGCCTTAAACATTAGTTAATCAATTAAAAAATAATCAATATTTGACCAGTTAAAGTATTTCACTAAAAAATGTATCCATAATATGTCTCGACGCCACCTAGTGAGAGAGTTAGCACTTACGTGCCTTTCTCATATGAAAATAAAGTTAGTTGTTTGCAGGTGGAAAAAAAATGTAATAAGCGGTAATTGTTGAATGAAACACTAGGTGTGTGTTGAATCATTTGGCGGGTGGGAGATAACCCGTCGTAGCTTAATGGTAGAGCTCCTGACCGACAATCAGAGGGGTGCGGGTTCGAGTTCCGTCGGCGACATGTATCTTTTCTCGGGAGATTTTTTCAATATGGATGAGTATTTCAGACTAATAATTATTGCTTATAATAATTATATAAACATCCTTAGTTGTCTTATATCACACCACGTAAGGACGTATCTATAGCATTTACATTAGGGGTGGTTCGATCCTGTAGGGGGGTAAAGGAAAATAGGGGGGGTGGGGGTTGGAAAAATTATTAGAAAGTTTGGTAAATGTTGCACTAACCGCCGCACTTATATAAAACACATCAGATTTTGGTAATTGTAATTACATTTCAACTTAATTACTAACAAGAAACAACTAATTACGTTTGGATAGATGGTAAAAGATGCATTAAAATTCCATTTTCATTCCATTAAAGTTCCTGAAAACGATTAGTTTGCCGCCATTTTAATTTTATTTTATATCCATTAACATTTGCGTGAGTTTTGTCTCAAAACAGTTTTGTCAAACTGAAAACCTAATAACCTATTTTGTGCATGTAAATAGTTGTTTCGTGTAGTAAGAAGAATCGAGAAACATGAAGTCAGTAATCGTAGCGGGAAACGCTAAATGAGAACCAGGTTGCAATAAGCAGGAAGTAAGAAACAGCGTGAAGCAAAAAAGTAACTAAGAAGCAGGAAATCGGAAGCAAGAAGCGAAAAGCACGAAGCAACGGAAAACGGGAAGGAAGAAGCAGAGGGAAGCTGGAAGCATGTAGCGGAAAGGCAATAACCAAAAAAAAGGCGGGAAGATCGGAAGATGGAAGGATGAAGAGAGAAGAAATGAGAAGCAAAAATAAACGAACTAGATAAACGAAAACAAAAGCTCTACCACTTCCTTTATTTCTACCCATCCTACATTCCAATATTGGCTTATTAGGTTGCCATGTATACCGGTCGATTAAACTCCAACCTCCTTCCCATCCTTAGAGCACGTGTTCCAGTCCTAACAAATCAGTGCCCCCTATGTACCGGTCTCACCGGGACAGGATTGCTCCTGGCTGGGGTGGTACAATCGTATCGTATCGTATGTAAATAGTTGTTTCGTGTAGTAAATTCCATAATCTGTGCCTAAAAGTGCGGCGGTTAGTGGAATAATTAGGTACTATTCATTTTTTGGGATCTCTATACTTACCACAACCTTTTATTTACATCACACTTTTTGTGCAAATAATATTATTGTATTTACCAGGAATGTACTCTACTAGTACTATTCTCTTTTTTCCTACACAATACTGAGGATGATGGGGGGAGGTTGAACCCCCTAAACTCCACCTCCTCCTTATATACACCCTTTTCACCACGATATGTCGACCCCTTGGAATAAAAAGGTCCCATCTGCCTTGATAACGTCGTGCGATAATGGGATCTATAGTAAGCTACTTTAGAGTTCATTATCGCAAGACGTTACCGCAACAGATGGAACCTTGTTATTCCATAGGGTCGATGTGGTAATAGGCATAAAAGCCGATTTTAGAGCTAAATTAGATTTTATTTATCTTGTGAATAATTAAGATTATTATTATATATTTATAAGAAAGAAAATAAGTTGATTAACCCTCAATTGGCCGTTTGCCCACCGGTGGCCGTGCGACCGTGCTAGCACTCGGTGTGCTAGCACGGTCGCTCGATATGAAGTTACCGACCGATTGTCGGTAACTTCTCATCGTTCCCTAGGACAACTGCAGATCTCAAACATATAAACGATAGTTGATATCGAATATATTAAGAACACTTAGTCATTGTGAACTGTCACCTATTCGTTTGTGATCTGCAGTTGTTGTAGGGATCGTTAAAGAGCAAGCGTGCTAGGGCCTCAGATCTGAAGAACCAAGTATACATTATCACCTTCTTCTAAACATCTCCTTCCCCTCCTCACTATATTCAGCCTCACCACAATTGGGGATGCCATAGTCTCACTGGCTCCAGTTGCTTGGGATCAGTTTGGTACTATTATGCGGTACTCACATAAAAAAATAATCAGGAATGGTAGAATTTTTAAAATCAATTTTATTATTCAACAATTTTTTTTTTTAAACTAAGAAATTTGATATACTGTAAAGGACAAATTGTTAACTGTTCAGGATAGCTAAAGAGGGTTTTTTTTTTCAAAAATTCATCTCTTCGAATTTTGTTGACCTGTAATTAAGAATTTTTATATTTTTATTTATTTATTTATTTAAATACATGATTTATTGAAAGTACATACAGTTTATTGTGATATTTCACCCTCTATGCTAGGGATGACCCTGTGTTATGGCGGGTGAATTTTACAGTTTGGGGATATACATTCATTAGTATTGGTTGATAATTTTCATTAAGAGGATACCCGGCGGTGATTTTTCCATACAAACGTATTCCCTATTTATCTCTCTGGATTTTAACCCTAGAGAAAATATTGTTTTGCATAAAATAGATATCAACTACTAGCGTGTCGGTACTTTTTGTTTTTTTTTTTGATAAGTTACTTTTTATAGAAGTTATGACCTTCCGAAAGTCAATAAAATTGACTGGTTTAAACGCCGTCAAAAGATGTTCAGTATGCAAACCAGACAATGTTTTTAAAAAAAAAGCAAAACGTACAGACATAGAATAGTTTTTTCTTATGTAGTTGGTAAAAAAAAAATTGAAAATCAGTCCACTTTTGGAGGAGAAAAGTGGGGAATACAAAACCTCCATTTTAGTTAGGTGTCAGTGCATTGTCCCTTTCGCTCAATATCCGGTGGAGTAAGAGCAACAGTGACAGCAATATTTTAGTAAAATCTATTTCTGCACCACCGGGTATCATCTTAATTAATACTGTGCACACAATTTTTCTACAATAAAAATGTTATACGTAGTTAGTAGATAGGATTACAAGAGTAAGATGAAGACGTTAAAGAATTATTGGAAAAGAGAAATTTAAGGAATTATTAGTATATAAATTACAGCATTCAAGGTAGAAAATAAAGATAAAGAATAAAGATAAATTATGTTTTGTCTGCTTTTAATAATGTGCATCCAATTCTTCTATAATAATAAAATTTAAAAAAATGTATAGTTAGATTGGCTTACAAGAAGAAGATGAAGAAGTTAGAGAATTATTAGAAAATGAAAAATTTGAGATTATTAGTATATAGACCACACTAATTATTCTTGTACATACTATAGTGCTAAGATAGAAAATAAAGAAATATTATGTTTTGTCTGAAAAGTGATTAAATTGATAGAGTGTAAAATGTATGGGTATTGTAATTGCAATGTATTCCATGTGTAGGATCCATCTCGTTATTTGTTTTTAAAATTATAAAATAACATGAAATAGATCTTTTAGAATAGGTACTTAATATTTTTTGTAAATTTCTTTAATAACAGTATTTCAAATATTTTTAATTTTTCAGAAAAAAAATATTTACCTCTCTATAGTTTTATAGTGTACTTCGCCCTTATAACGCCCTTATTTTCCTAGAAATATTTCGACGACACAGATCGAAAGAGAAAAAAAAATGGAGAAAACTAACATATTTTTAACTCATTTTTGGTTATATTGTCCTATATAGCATTTCAAATTTCCGTGATCGATTATTAAACAGCATTATTAAAAATAAACATACACACACAAAAGTGTATTACAAGGGTTCCTTTTTGAAAGAAGTCATAATCACAGAGCTCATTACAATAATAAATATTATATAAGTATTAATACATGTTATGCTATTTTTTATATAGGCTGGTATGATGTATTTATGTAATGAAGTGATTTGTCAGCAGTGTCAATACGGCCTTCTCGGTCCTTCGTTCACTGATCCCCACGGAACCTCGCGACAGGAAGCTGAGCAAAATAGAGATCCTTCGCCTGGCGGGCAGCTACATCAGTCACATGGCCAATCAGCTACTCACAGGTAACAAGCTACTAACACTTTTAGTAACAAGACTAATAAGTTCCTAACACTTTTAGTAACAAGATTGATAAGTACCTAACACCTATAGTAACAAGACTAATAAGTACCTAACACCTATAGTAAGAAGACTAATAAGTACCTACCTAAAACCTTTAGTAACAAGACTAATAAGTACCTAACTCTTTTAGTAACAAGACTATTAATTACCTAACACATTTAGTAATAAGACTAATAAGTACCTAATACCTTTAATAACAAGACTAATAAGTACCTAATACCTAAAGTAACAAGACTAATAAGTACCTAACACCTTTAGTAACAAGACTAATAAGTATCTACCTAATAACTAAAGTAACAAGACTAATAAGTACCTAACACATTTAGTAACAAGACTAATAAGTACATAACACCTTTAGTAACAAGACTAATAAGTACCTAACACATTTAGTAACAAGACTAATAAGTACCTAACACCTGCAGTATAAAACTCACATAACCTCAGCAGGGTAATATTGTCGTCTTCACTTTGTACCGATTCCAAGCGCTCAGTACATTTTCAGAGTAGTCAATCAAACAATAGAACAGTAGAACAGCATAATAATATCTACAATATAAATCTCGTGTTTCATATGTCTCTCCCTCTCATTGTGATATGTGTCACTTGAGCGAGCTTGTATATAATTTTGTATATTTTTTATTTGTGATGTTTCTGTCTTTCTAATTGTATGTATCTGTATTTAATTGTATGTCCCTATTTGTACAATAACTGAGTTTTTATAACTGGATTGTTCTCATGTAAGTGCGAACATCTGTAAAAACTCAGTATAAATAAATAAATAAGTGAGTAGAACAGCACGGTTGTCACTTTGAAGTTTGTCACGGCACTAAACTTGTGACATAGTTTTTATGCCAAGGTTGTGGGTAGGAATCGAAGGAAGGATGCATAATCTCTGACACCAAGACCAAGACGTTACAAAAATGTCGCCAAAGCTCTCATAAGGAGAACTGTAAAAAAATATATTAATGCTTACATTAAAAATGGCTTAATTGTTCAAGGTATCGGTGACCAACCGTGTATGCAGTGGAAGGGGTGTGAGCAGGGAGGAACCCGGAGTCAAGTCTGCACCTTCTGCTGGTCTTCTATGAAGAAAGAGGTAATTTACTAACTTATAATAACTCTACAGCCTACCCACACTTCACAAGTAGACAGATAGCGGGCACAATTTTATAATATTGTATATATCCTCAACCTTTTTATATCAACGTTTACGTGAAGAATCTCCAAAGTTATCATCCAAACTCAGAGATGCGTGCGATTCATAAGTAAAGAAACATACCTAAATAATTTGATTTTGGCTGCCATCTCTGGTCTGGAACACCAAACGTCTTGAAAAACTCCGACCTTGTGCAGAAACGGGCGATCTGTTTGAAAGATTCCCTGTCACAGGCGTCAGATGGGAATGCTGTCCCTTTTCTATTGGTATTTTAATGGAAGATGCTTCGGGGAACTAGTGTCATTAATCCCTTTGGCACCAGTGCATGGTCAGAAACACGGTAAACACATATCGAACATTTGTCACATGAGATGGGTCACTTCTACAACTCGTTTTTGAGTTCAATAGCCCCGCAACGATTTGCCGGCCTATGTGTTTCCTCCTTCCTACAACATGGGTCTCTTCAAGACCCATCTTCAATCCTTTCTCTCCTCAAAAAGACCCTCCACATCGTATTCCCAAAGAAAATATAGGCACTGAGGGATTTTTTTTCCTTAGGTTAATGTAATGAATCTTTTTGATTTTGTTGTTTAAAGTTTGGAAACTTTCATGTTTAGAAATTTTTGAACCTGGAAAAATTTATGTTTCCGATAAAACTTCTTCTAGAAAAACTGATAATAGACCGTGAAATTTTTTTAAAGCCGTCTTTTTTTTCAATGTGAAGTAAATGAATTCTTCATGCTTAAAGTCTAAATTTGAGAAAAAATTGTACCGAAAATTGATCGAAAACTGGGTCGGGAATTATATTTAAGTTTTTGAAACTGAGAAATTCCAAGTTTCGTTAATTTTCTTATTGACTTTTTCTCATCGGGGATGCTGTTTAAAACTTCAGCAGTTCTTTTTGAAAATAACAGGGGGCGCCAATCCCGTTTACAACAATCCAAACTGTACAGTCATTGAAATAATATAACTATCAGAAGATTTTATACCTTTTATTTTTCCTTTTTGATGACATTTATTTCCTGGTTGAGAATGGCTCACATGTGTTATGTGAAACTGTCTGTACAAAGCTATTCGTGTTTCTTTTATGCGGTGTCCATTCTACTGTTCTCCGACCCTGTACTGCTTTTTTTAATAATTTGTCTGTTTTTTTTTCAGAAATCCCTTCCTGCAAGTAATCAACCAATAGCCAGCAGTGTCATAGAAGATGTTTCCTTTTATTAGGTTATATTCCATATTATCAATGACGTTACAATACATCTAGACTTGTTATTGTCTCACAAAAAAGACAAAATGTGACAAGTAAGGAACACCTTTATTCCAGTCCAAAAATGGTCCAAAAGGGGATGTAGAGTGCATGAGCAGGTACCTAAGCGATTCCATCAGAAACTTGTTCAGTGTGCTTAGGGTGTGAATATACCAAAAGTCCTGACGTCTAAGTGGTGAGCTTGTGAGCTAGGGGGGAGGGTGGGGGAAAAGGTCCCAATTTTCGGGTTTCCCCTTGAATCTCGAAATTTTTTTTTAGAATAAATAAAAGCTCATAAAATATCTATTTGTTTAGATGTTCAAAATAGTCTAATCACTCTAGTTTATTTATGGGATTTCAATAAAAGTTGTAAATTTTTTATATTTTTTTAAATTGACTTTTTTTTTAAATCCCATAAATAAACTAGAGTGATAGTGTAGGAAAAAATTGTATTTTTTATAATAATCGATAATAATAAGTAATTTACGTGTACCTACAAATGAAATGAAATTCTTTGGCTTTTATAGTGTTTGCCGAATAATGAGAACACTTTTTCATCACTCACGAGGGCATTTTGAAACTTCTTTTATGCAATTTACTTAGAGTTTAATAATACGAAATTGAAAGCACTGTAATTGGCGTAATTTTGCTTGCTTTTTCGAGATTTCTACAGAACGTCTATATAAATGGTAATGTCATTGCATAATTGATTTACTACAGATCACCATAATTTATTATAAGCGAAAGATTTTTTATGAAATCAATGCTTCTCTTTGTACTACTGTTGTTGGAAATCTGTAGTAATAGGTAGGTACTCATAAATACTTTTTTTATTTACTTATATGAATAAAACAGTTGTAAAATACTCTTAATTAATTTTTAATATGTAGTTTCAATAAATTAATATTGTCTACTTGTTGTTTTATGTTGCCATTGATTCTGAAAGGGAAATTTTAATATATTTAAAAAATATGAATGCTGTTAATTAATACAAGAGTCCCAACTGCTCCCGATTGTTTGGAGCCAGAAAGACTCTATCATCGATATTGATAATATGTACTTATATATTTTGTGTCAGAAAGGGGAGATTCAAAGGCGAAATCCTATGGAAATTTGATTTTTTTAAATTTAATAAAAAATATTTCATTATTTTGTTATCCCTGATTGGAATATGTTGTGAGACTAAAGGGTGTGGGTAGTGAAATTAGAATTGGAAGAGGAAGGTGGAGAAGTTCCTGGCTATTCAGGTTTGGCCACCAAACACAGCTAAAGCCATTTCAAGCAACTTTTAGATTCAGAATGCTTGTCTTTCACCAGGGCGATACTGACCTGTCAGCATTTAATTAATATTTATTTGATGTGCGGATAAAGGTCATCAAAAAATGGCTACCCCGAGTCAGTGGACATATTCTATTATTTATCCATAGAAATTAAAAAGATAATTTTCTAGATCATCTACAACTCTGAAATCGAAAAGAAGATGTAGAGCATCAAACTTTTGAAAATAATGTTAGTAATTAATGATCTGCACATTGTCCCTTGTCCCTCAAAACATTATAATTGCGCCACACGTTGAGAAACACTGCACTATATGGATGGACGTATCAAATTAAAATTCGCCCCGGCACCCCAAACTTACGTCATCGAATGTATATATTTATATGACCAATTCCTTTTGTGTTATTTTGTTACTTTTGTAAATAATTGTTAACCTCAACACAGGCTTGTCCTAGTGAGGTTAAAAATTGTATTGTAAACTGAAAACTAAAATGTGAAGAAGAAACAATAAACAATAAACAAAAAACAATGACCACCTCCACTCCCTTCTTTCCTCAGTGATAAACTGTTTTCTGAGAAGGTTCTAAAGCTGTTCACACTACCTCGAGATGTGGCTTTGACGGAAGCGGCGGTAGCATCAGTTCCTCTTTTAACCAGCAACTTAACAATATCTGCATGTTCTCCACTTGCAGCAAAATGTAACGTTCTTCTTCCATTTGCATCTACCACACATCTAGCAATATTTATTTCACATCTACTTTGAAGAATGAGTATGTCAATTTCTGGAATTGTTCCAATTATAACCAATTCTTTAAGAATTTTAATGAATGAATCAAACGCTAACATTTGTGGGTGATAGCATGAATCTATGAAATAGCGATGAGTCGTTCATGAACGAGCCACATAATTGAGCTAGCTCTTTTATTCACACGACTCCTGGTAAACCGTAAAACGCCTCAATTGATCGGTGACTTGTTTTTTCATTTTATGTTTTCCAATGTAAATTATTCTTGCATTTTACCTATTCCCTATTGTTTAATATTTATATATTACTAGTGATTTCCCAGCATGCTTTACAATGCCACTTAAATAATGAAATTGTTTCTCTCTGCGTGTCCTTTCCCATTCGTCCCTGTTACCCTTCTGCTTCCTAAAATTCATAACGCCAGAACTTACCAGTATTTATATATATAATCCTTCGCGGGGGTGCGCATGACAATTCACCAAAATTTATGATGAATAATACAGGAAATAATTTTATAATGCTAGAGCTTGCTATTATATACCTACAGCAACCATGGCAGGAATGCGCATGCGCACACCAAATCACTAAAGTTTCATTGCAATCGGATCAATGGTGTAGGAACGCTTAAGGAACAAACCAAGAAACATTCATTTTTATATATTAAGATTAATTATTATAATTTGCATTTATTTCACAAAACATTCATAACATAGATTAGAGTAAGCGCCATTCAGGAGATATTTTAAAAAATAATGACAGTCTTACATCTTTACTTTGACATATATGTACGTACACCTCTACTAACTACCTAGAATCTTATTTTTCTCGTGGTATGGAGCTGCGTCGGTTCCAGGAGTCGTACGATCATACGCTTACGCTGGAGGCTGAGAATGGTAGAAGTAAAGGCACAATGAGCTGTATTGGACGAGCACATTATGCTCATTGCTCATATGCTCAGCCCTGAGCTCACGACACTCGTTCAATTGAATCGACCAAAGAGTTATATGAAAATATTGAACTGGTACAGTGACTCTCGCTCTTAAAAATATGAGTCATGTCATAACCAAAGACCAAGTTTGGTCGAAGGTCATAACCCATCGCTAGTTTGAAAGGAAAATAAAATCATTATGAGCTCATTACAATGTTAAAATTAGAATTTCTTACAAGCAATAAATGCAAAACAATTCTCTCATCCTTTTTCCTGGGGATAATTTTTTATTTTTAATACATAAAAAATAAAAAACAAATTGATTAACAATTTTAAAAATACAAACAATTTATTGTTGACACCATATAAATAATATTGAAATAAAATGCATCATAAAAACACAGAAAATAAAACATACTTACACACATACCAGATGCCACTGGCATTATTTACCACCACCACGTTGACTCAAGAGGGAAATCAAACCACAGAATGCCATTGGCCATGAGAATCTTAAATCATTTTATTATTTTTATTGGCCATGAGAATCTTAAATCATTTTATATTATTGGTCTGTTGTGCACTCTCAAGGAAGGCGACCACTTTCTGGTGATGGTGTAATCGAGCCACTTGAACAGGTGTCTTGTATTGCATATCTCTTGAGGCCAGGACAACCAGCAAGTATTCCTGTTTCTCCGCTGATATCTGCGGTATCTCTCCTCCCTCTGCACAATCAAACATCTCCTGGGCCAACTCCAGCACAGAGGTTATGTCCTTACTGCCTGAACATTGGAGCGCTGTGTGCCCGTTGATCCTATCTGGGCTGTTGTAAATGGCGCCATGCTCTAGCAAACATTTCACAACGTCAATGGACCCCTTCGAGGCAGCCACGTGCAAAGCAGAGACACCTTCCACAGTAGTTTTAGCGTTGATGAAATCATTGTAAGCTCTAACTTTAACCTTCTTAACAGTCTGCAATAAAGTTCCAACAATGTCCACACAACCTCGAGATGCGGCAGTGTGTAATGCTGTGTTCCCTTTGACACAAGCAGCGGTAGCATCAGCTCCACTCTTCAACAGCAATTTAACAATATCTGCATGTCCTCCACTTGCAGCAAAATGTAACGGTGTTCTTCCATCTGCGTCTGCCGTATTCACGTCCGATCCGCTGCGAACCAAACTCTCCACCAGGGTAATGTCACCCTCGCTAGCAGCTACAATTATATCCATTTCACATCTACTTTTAAGGCTGTTTATATCAATTTCTGGAATATTACCAATTGAAACCGATTCTTTAAGATTTTTAAAGAATGAATCCAATGCTAACATTTTTGAGTGATTGATCTGACGATCCCGATGTTCCAGTCCTTCCCTGTAAACTATTTGAGCGTCAAATTGTCTACCTTGGGAGAGGTATATGTCTACAATATTGGTGCAGGTGACAAGAGTATCAGCGTTGTTGGGGCCTAAGACATTCTTCTGAATTGCATAGACTTCTCGATAGATATCCAGGGCCTCCCCTGTTTTACCTTGTGCATTGAGAACTTTCGCCCAATGACCATGTGCTTGCAGAGATCTACTATCATTCAGTCCGTAAATGCATTTAGTATCCTCAAAAACCTGCTTACTAACGCTTGAAGCTTCCTCAAACTTCCCTTGTTCTCTGAGCACAGAGGCGATATTGGTTTGCACAGTCAAAGTCAGAGTGTTCGGACCTATTTTTTGTAATTGTTCTAGAACTTCATAATTTATATTCAAAGCTTCATCAATTTTTTTTAAATCATAAAGACATTGTGCAAAATGTGTTTTGGTAAGCAATAGATCCATGTGGTCCTCACCCAGGGCTTCCTTTTGTTTAGTGATAACTTCTTGAAATACTTCCAAAGCCTCTTGGCTCCGTCCTAGCCGCCCAAATGCAGCAGCAATCTGACTTCTCGTGCGAAGCGAAAGTCGATGATTTGGTCCCAGGGTACCACTTCTTGTTATATAAATTTGTTCTAGTATTGATAGAGCATCGAAAATTCTTGACTGAATGAAAAATATTTGAGCTATCTCTTCTACAATGAGAAGGGTACCAGGATCATTTCTTCCCAACAAATGATGTCTCTCATTTAACAGTTCCTCTAAAACAGACAAGGCTTCTGTGAAATTTTCGAATTCCACCAAAACTTTTGCCCTCGTCAGATTGAGTGAAAAATGATCTTGTAAGAGCTTATATAACCTGTCTATTTCAGGAAACTTATTTATAATAGCAACCTCCACAAGAGTGCTTCCTTGTGTATTCCGAGACTTGAGCACAGCTTTAATGGTCCCAATATCTCCAATTTTGGAAATATCTTCAATCACCTTCGTATCACAATTTTCAGCTTTTTTGAAAGAATCCTGTACAAGTTTCAGTAAAAAAATAATATTTTCTTGTGTTGCTAAATCAAGAGGAGTTTTTCCATTATCAGAAACAATATTGTACACTGCACCATTTTGAAGCAAAGATACAATGATTCCCAGATGACAGAATTCAGATGCAACATGGAGAGGAGTTTTCCTATCCCTTCCAACAGCATTAGGATTAGCTCTATTATTTAGGAGAATATCACATATCTCCTGGAAGCCTTTCTCAGAGGTCAAATGTAGAAGTAAGGTATTATCTGCACCCTTTGCTTCTACAAGTTTACCAATATCTGTAATTAACTTTCCTGCTTTAGTAACCGCATTCTCATTTACAGCCTTAAAGAGTTGTCCTACAGATTCTAACAGTTCTCTGGTGTCAGTATCGCTAGTTAAATCTAATGGTGTATTACCATCCCCATCAGTAGCATTATACATTGCACCGTTACTAAGTAAAGCAATCACAAGTTCCCTGTGCCCGTTCCCAGCAGCATAGTGAATAGGTTGTTTGCCCGCAGCGTCGACTGCATTAACATCAGCATGTTTATCTAGCAGGTATTGAGCCAGTGTCAGGTGTCTGCCTAATATAGCTATGTGTAACAGTGTGGCGCCACTATCACTTACATCGCCAATAGTCATCCCATGCTCGAGGAAACACTCTACCAGTTTCACATGCCCTTGGTAAGCCGCAATGTGAATCGGTTTTAAACCAGCCGAATCTCTAATGTTAAGATCTGCTCCTCGGTCCAACAAGTATTTTAAGATTTCGAGATTTCCTGCTATAGCCGACAGATCCAATAGCAACCAGTCGTTAGTGCTTCTAGTATTAATTTTAACATCACAATGTTTAAAAAAACAATTCATGTTATTAAATTGGTTGTTAATGATTGATAGCTCTATTGGTGTACAGTTATTTTCATCTAATACATCGTGTTTGGCTCCCGAACGAAGTAAAGACTCCACGACACCGGGATGATCTCGTGTAGCTGCTAAATGCAGAGGGGAGGACCATCCATCAGGTGTTAGATTAGCATCAGCTCCGTGTTCCAACAAGACATCCACAAACTTCTTGTGACCACCATTTACGGCCAATAATAAAGCTGTAAAGTTGCCTGGACAAATAAAATCAACCTTGACACCTTTGTTTATCAGAGCTCGGCCTATGTGCCAATAACCCGCATCAGCAGCTAATTGCAAGAACGAAGGTCCTTCAATATTCATATGAATGTCCAAATCTTTGCGTTTAAGTAATGTTTCGACTATATATCTATGACCTGCAGAAATCGCTGTGGCCAGCGGTCTCCCTCCCCCGGTATTAACATCGGCCCCCTTAGCTAGCAATATATCCAACATCTCTTTATTGTTACTGTTGGCTACTTCACATAATGGCGAAAATTGCTCATTATTCAGTGCGTTTATATCCGCACCGTTATTTAATAAAAGATTTACGATTGTTTTATGGTTTCCAGCTACTGCTAGATGTAAGGCGGAATTACCTCTCATGTTTACAGCACGAACATCTGCTTGTCCTTCAATCAATGCTTCAACAACGCTTCTGTTTCCATGAAAAGATGCTAGGTGCAAAGCTGTGTTGCTGTTCCCACAAACCTCTTCAATGTTGGCTCCCCTCTTCAGTAAGAGCTGAACAGTTTTCTCATTGCAAGCTTCTTTGGCAGCTAAGTGCAAAGGAGTACAATTCATTTTGTTCTTGGTATTTACGTTGGAACCTTTTATTACTAAAGACTCCGAAACCGCCGCATGCCCTTCACCAGCACTCAGGTGCAGAGGAGTTGAACCATCATCATTAACAGCGCAGACATTAGCTCCTGCAGCCAACAGGATGTCTACAGTTTCCCGGTGACCCTTTTTTGCAGCTAGGTGTAATGGTGTCTCTTGATTTGCAGTCCGTACATCAAGGATGAATCCCCGCTTGATCAAAACTGTTACAATATCATTATGACCCAACATAGCGCTGATGTGTAATGCAGATAAACCATCTGCATTTTTACAATCCAACTGAGCCCCGGCTTGTAAGAGAAGTTCAAATATATTGCAGTTTCCACTCCTCGCTGCAGAAAGCAGTGGAGTCACGCCCATTATATTCAAAGAGTTAATAGTAGCGTGGTTTTCCAAAATAACCTGGACTATTCTTGTTTGGTCATTGTTGATCGCCGTTTGCAAGGGAGTGTTGCGAGAGTGCTTAGAGACTATGTCAATGAAGGCTCCTTCCTTCAAAAGAATGTTCACTACATCTACGTGGTTATTAAGTACGGCGGAATGCAATGGAGTTAATCCTTTACTAGTTTGCAAGTTCACATAGGCTCCATGGTTTATAAGACATTTAACAACCTTCGTATGACCATAAGCCGCTGCCAAGTGCAAGGGGCCAATGTCTTGAAGAGTCTTGGCATTGACATCAGCTCCGTTCTCCACTAAATACTGCGCCAGATCTGCATGACCATGTTCAGCAGCTACATGAAGAGGAGTAAAATGATTGTAATCATTGTCAATTGCCGCAGTATCAAATTCTAATAGAACTTTGAACGAATCCATGCAATTGTTTACTAATGCATAATATACAGAAGAGAAGCCTTGGACATCTTTTATACTGACTTTTGCTCCGAGAGACAATAATGTTACAACAGATGCCTTGTGATCGTTCAGAGCTGCCAAGTGCAGAGGTGTCTTCCCAGTAGAATCAGGTTGATCAATTAAGACGTTTATCTCTTCCACAAGATATTGCACAATGGCATCTCTTCCAAAAGCTGCTGCTATATGCAAAGGGGTCCGCCCATTTATATCCGTCGAATCTGGGCTTACGTTGTTTTCAATTAACATTTGAACCATTTCAACACTGGTTCCCTTTGCAGCGGCGTGCAACGTAGTGGAACAATCAATTAAACTTCTGGAATATAAGTCCGCGCCTTCTCTGACGCACATTTGCAAACTCTCGAGGTTGCCTTCAACCAAAGCTTTGTGCATTTCTTCCTGTTTTTTAATAATCTCTAAGTTGTGGAAAAATTTCTGTTCCAGTTGTTTAAAATTAGGAGATATTATTTTTCCAATTTTGCCATTGTTTAAAATGAGTTTTTCTTCCGTGTCAGGTTCTGTAAGTATCACGGTGTTCAATACCATTGCAGAGAAAGAGTCACTGGAGAGAATATTGTCAACCAACGCGTTGCCGTGAGCCAAGTAGTTTCTCAACATCCTTCCACTCAACAGAGGCACATTATCGTCAAGATAAAGCCAATTGTTAGAGAGACACTTGGACCTTTCTTCCAACAGAGACATGGTGTCCAGCATGAGAGCTTCGATCCTCAATTTATTGTGATTAGTCTTTTGGACCAATGGAAGTAGATTACGAGATGCTTGGTGTGTCCTACCGGTTCCTATAACATCTCCAAGTTCACATAAATATAGGGTTATGCGTTCATCCAAATCTTCAACTTTGGGAATACTATTAGTTAGTACTTCTGCTTTCATGTTTTTTCCTTTAATAATGTCTTTATCATGATGTGTGTGCAATGACAACTGCGTTCTGTATTCGTCAATCCAGTTAATGGCATTTTTTTCTTTATTAAATAAAACCTGAATTTTAAATAGCAGTTCTTGTATTTCGTTTGTGATTTCTGGGAGGACTCTCAATGACACGCTTTCAAAGAATCTGTTTGATAATGACTTTAATAACATTAAAACTTCAAAATTATCTTCCGCGGCAAAGATTGTGATGTTTGCAGGAAAGTAGTGCTTCCTCCACCAATCGAAGTATTTAACCTTCTTTCTGCTGCACGTTGTACCTTGGAAAATTTTGTCTAATGAATGAAGATACTTAATAAATTTTAAAAAGTCTTCTTGTACGTTTTTGTTTGAAACATTGGATTTGTTTAGCTCTTTTATTTCAGTCAACGTTAACTCCTCAAGCGGAGTTTTGTCTGTTACGAGTCTGCTGATTTTTTCAATGATGTCTTGAATATGTTGGTGCTCATTTGTGGTAAGATCTTGGTTAATTTCAGAGATTGAAAACTTTGTGAAGTGATTCAAATTACACAGTATTTCTTCAAAACATTCAATTTTTATGAAATCAGCTGAAATTAATTGTGTTAAAACATTAATTTTATTCATGTAATTAATATCACTTATTACTGTGGCTATCTTTTTGATATCATTTAGAATATTTGAGTATAATTTAGACACTTCTGTTGCATTGTCGTTGTCTGAAATAAAGTGGACATGTGATATTGAGTTGCGTAAGTTTTTAAGAACATCTCTGGTGGCCTTTGGCGCCAAGAACAGTAGAAGGTCACTTACAGCCGTGGACAGATTGGGACTGTCTAGGGTGTCCTTCAGGTGTTCTCCCAGCACCTGCAGAGTCCTCTTGATGGTCAGCTGGCCTTCTCTTGTCGCAGGGTCCACCGGCAAGGCCGAATCGATGTAGCTCTTCATGATATCCAGAGAATAGATATCTCGTACCACCTTGTAATCAGTGTATAAACCTTGGAATTGAGGGTATTTGTTGATGATGCCTGCAACAACCTTTTCACGGCTCAATCGGACTCTGGAACGAAGCTTGGAGACGTCGGAACTATGGATCAACCCCTCCAAATCACGCAGCACCAGACAAAAGTCAGCCAATCCCTTTACCAAAGAACTCTTTTTCAGTACAGACAGGTAAAACAAGTTCATTTGTTTTAGCTCGGTGTGAGCAGATATGAAACACACCAAACAAAACTCAAGTTCCTCCCAAGGCACCGCAGAGTATGTAGACTTTAATACTTGTTTGGAAATATGCATATTCTGCACTATGAACTTGCCAATGTATATAAACCGACTGTCTACTTTCTTGTGAGAGTATTCTGTCGTAAGGGTTGAAGCATTTTGGATAATTAATTGAAGCCTCTGTTGGATGAGGTCTTTATCTGGAACAGTAGAGAGTTCATTGCCATCAGAATAAAAACGTAACTTAATCAGCTTAGATTGCACAAACAATCGCATCTCAGCCTCAATAAGGACATTTTTCAGTAGTAATTCATCTAAGGAAGCGGAGAGAATTTGATCCAATGGGCATGCTGAGTTACTGAGGAATGTGAGTAGTGTATCAAGGAGTTCCAAATTGCTGGAGCGCATTGCGTAGTACACCGAATTGTGTCCCTCTTCATCCGTATAATTCCACTCTCTCGTAGTCCCCACTCTTTCACATTTACCACTGATCAGAGACTTTAATACCTCAGTCTGCTTGTCCTTGCAGGCCAAGGTGATTAACTTTAAGGGATCTTCAAGAGGAAGTCCAATTTGTCCTTCAGATTCTGCGCCAATCATTACCTCCATAGCTCTTAGTTCTGATGTATCACCATCAAATAGATCCAATATGGGATTTCTGAAAGTCAACAAAACATAATGATTAGATGCACGGAATGACTAATACAAACAGAGTGGAATGGGGATTGCTGCCTTTGCTTTTACACACCTCAATTCGCTTAGCTGAAAATTGGTACGAATGTTGAGAACACCATTATAAATTTTTTCTTAAGAATGTCTTTAAAATGTTTTTTGACCGAGTGCAATATTTGGGTTTTATCATTAATTTTTCTGATTTCTTCCGGTAGTCGATTGAAAAAATTTCTTCCTTGGTAAGTGTAATGATGTTGTGCAAAAGTACTATTTAATTTTGGGCATACAAAAGTATATTTAAGACAAGTTCGGTTTTCAGTTAAAAAGTCTTTTTCTTTTATAATTTGAATTAATGAATTTTTAATATATAAATCTTTAAATGTAGGTACCTACTTGAATGAAATGTGAAAAGTCCCCATATATCGCACATCTGCAAAAAAAAATTATTCAGGGGCAAATTTCGAAAATATAGGTTTTTTGCATTTTCCAGCCAAACAGTAGATAAGTTCAAGTTAAGATCATAAAAATAGGTAAGTAGACAAAAAATAATAGATCATGCAATCTTAATAATATATAAAAATGAATGTTTCTTTATTTGTCCCTTTGCGGTACCTAAAGTATTCATCCGATTGTGAAGAAACTTTGGTGATTTTTCGTGGGCATGCCCGCGATGATTCATACATATAGTGCATGTGAGCTCTAGCATTATGAAATTATTTCCTGTACTATTCATCCTACAATGAAACTTTGGTGAATTGTTACTTGCATACCCGCGAATTTTTCTATATTTATAGTAGTGAGCTCTGACATTATGAAATTTGTATAATCTTAATATATAAAAATGAATGTTTAGGTTATTCAACCATTCATCCGATTGCAATAAAACGTTGGTGATTTGTCGTGTGCATGCCCGTGAAGGTTACTTATATATGGCGGTTTTCTCTAATGTGCGGTTGTGCGGTGAACCCCCATTAAAAATATGATAAAATAAAACAATCTTGTTGTATAGTAATATAAGCGCACCACAGATAGCTCGACATTAAAATTCCGTCTTTAAAACTCGCGCCACCGAAAAATACGGTATCTATTCCCATTTTGTGCGCGTTGCGATCCGCACACACTTGTCCATACGAAAAATCATAGCCGATACGAATCGCTGTGCCGGTAGAATGGATAAAACTACGCAGCTTGGTGCGCCGATCACGAGTCAAGATCTCACGTGACCTCCGAACTTTGACGAGTCTCGCCGAAACGAAGCCCGAGATTGTCGCAGGATGACCGGCTGACGGTCGACTTTTGCACCGACGGATGCAAGTTAAATGTTATATATTATGGTATTTAACTTTGTAGTCATTTTTGTAGATTTTTATTTTCTTGTTTCTGCATTTCTCCAACCGTTTACTAATGGCATTTATAAATCTACTATTGAAGTGGACCGATTTTGACTACTGTTTTTTTTTTTTTATAGATAAGTCGTTATATCCCTTAGTTACGAGTACATTTACTAAAGTTTCGGCAAACAACGTCGCTAGTTATGCAATTTTGTGTTGAGCTTTCCCAATATTGTTTCGGCTTTCAAATTGAAAGTGGTTGCATTTATCGGTTGTCGCGAATATTCTGTCCTAATTTTTTCACACAATGACGGAATAGAGTGTTATATACAAAAAATAACGCTAATGCTTATGAAAAAAGTTTGGAAATCAAATATAATTATTTTTTTTATACGTTTATAATGGATTTTTTGTGTAAATGAAAAAAGCTCATTTTATTTCGTGCCACCTTTATTTGCGTTTCTTGTTTTTTTGTTTGTTTTAAAATATTAATTATATTATATTCTACATTCTACGCAATTTTTCATATTGAAAAAACAATCATAATTAGCAACGCACATTGAGTGTTGTAAAAACCATTAAACAATTTAAATCCTATAAAACTTTTTTTGGTCGTTTAATAATTGTGTCGAGGAGTATCAAGTTATTTAAAAACAATAGTACCTATTTAGGTACCCCTGCAATAACTTTATTTAATTTGTGTGACAAGAGTAAATTTTGAATAGACACTATATATTCTCTTGAATTTCTGAACCCCCCGTTAAAAAGACCACGAACCGCCACTGCTTATATATATAGTGCAAGTGAGCTATAGCGTTATGAAATTATTTCCTAAACCATTCAACCGATTGTGATGAATTTTTGGTGAGTTTATTTTTTCTTATTTTTCTTATCATGTCATATACTAATGATTCAATGCCAAACAGAACTGATCACAATCAAAGCAATTTGGGTAAAATACATATTAGTACAGATGAAATAAAATGTTTTTTGAGTAAAATAACTTAAATGTTGAGAAATGTTACATTTTAAACTTCACCAGAAATAGAATTATAAAGGATTTTTCTTATGTTATCAATAATATAATTCTCAAAAAAGTGTCTTCGATAAGAGATCTAGGAATTAGGAATCACCCTTGATTCTAAATTCATATTTGATGTACACATTAATCATTAAAAATGATGGGATTTATTCACAGAATATGTAAACCTTTTTATTCTAACTCTAAACGTAAACTTGAATATAAAAGCACCATTTCGAATCCACATTACTACAAATATGAAAACATTGTAGAATCAGTTTAAAAAAATGTTAAGAATGTTTATCCTTCAAATAATGTGGACTGCAAAACCATCTTAGATCATACGATGAACGTCGTGATTACTTCAAGATTGATACACTTAAAACTGGAAGGCAATTGACTGATCTAATATGTTTACATAAAATTATTCACTGCCATCTTGATACTACACTATACTATGTCTTAGCAAAATTGAAATAAATGTCCCCAATTCCCATTATTTAAGACGCCATAACACTTTTCACTTGAATACATTTAAAAATAATATCGCCTACTTTAGCCCTCTGATCTAGATGTGTCGACTATGTAACAAGATAGGGTGTGCTGAAGTAGATATTTTCGTCGATAATGTGTACGGATTCAGAAAAAAAGTATATATTAATGTTATATGTAAACTAAGTATATTGTATCAATTGTCTCTCTATGCATCTCGTGTTTCTTATGTCTCTTGCCTCTCACTGTAATATGTGTTACTTGAGTGAGCTTTGTATATTTTTTATTTGTGAAGTTTCTGTTTTTCGAATTGTATGCATTTGTATTTAATTGTAGATTTTTTGTAATTGTATATTAACTGAGTTTTTATAACTGGATTGTTTTCACGTAAGTGTGAACGTCGGTAAAAACCCAGTATAAATAATTAGCAAATAAAAGAAAAAAGCATAGTCTAATTTCATACAGTGGTTAAAGAGATGTGAACGTTTTCCGAAAGGCTTTACAAAATATATAAGGAAGGGTGGGGAGGGAAGCACAACAAACCGGGGACTTTTGTTTTTAAACATATCTAAAGATGTTTTATCATCTGTGAATAATTCAGCTTCCGGGGAATTAATGCTAATGTATTGTGAGATAAAATTTCCGAATTATTTTAAATAAAACGGAAGAATGCCTATACTTTTGGATCACGAAACACGCCCCTTTTGCATTTCTAGTATTCTTCTTTCTCTATGGTGGTAAACAATAGCATTTTCCATAAAATATGACATACATGAAAAAATATACATCTTGAACATTGATATAAAAGAATCAAAGATTAGACAAAATTACATGAATGATAACGACAAAAATCTTCTTTTGGGGGCCACGACACAATCCAGCATGCTGCAATCTGACATGGTGCAATTCAGCAGAATGAGAATGCAATCCGGCATAATGCAAACCGGAAGTTGTTTGCAATCCGGCTGGGTCGACAGAATGCATTCCGATTAGGTGCAATCTGTCATAATGCAATCCGGCAGAATGCAATATGGCAGAATTAAATCCGGCAGGTAGCAATCTGGCAGATTTCCATCAGGTAAAATGCAAACCGGCAGGGTGCAATCCTGCAGAATGCATTGGCAGAATGTTATTGAGAACCAATTCAGTAGAATTTAATACGTCAGTACGGAAACCGACATAATGCTATCCGGCAGAATGCTATCCGGCAGAACGCAATCCGGTAGACTGCAATCCAGCAGAATGCATTTTGGCTGCATGTAATCCGCAGAATGCAGTCAGGCAGAATGTAATCAAGTACGACGCAATCCGGCAGAATGCAATCCAGCAGAATACAATCTGGCAGAATGCAATCCGGCAGGATACAAACCGGCAGAATGTAATCCGCAGAATGCAATCCGGCAGGATACGATCCGGCAGAATGTAATCTAGTACAACGCAATCCGACAGAATGCTATCCGGCAGAACTCAATCCGGCAGAATGCAACCCAGCAGAATGCAATCCAGCAGAATGCAGTTTGGCTGAATGTAATCCGCAGAATGCAATCCGGCAGGATACAATCCACCGGATCGCAATCTGGCAGAATGCAATTTGGCTGAATGTAATCCGCAGAATCCAATCCGGCAGGATACAATCCGACAGAATTCTATACGGCAGAACGCAATCCGGCAGAAGGCAATCCGGCAGAATGCAATTTGGCTGAATGTAATCCGCAGAATGCAAATCCGGCAGGATACAATCCAGCAGAATGCAACCCAGCAGAATGCAATTTGGCTGAATGTAATCCGCAGAATGCAATCTGGCAGAATGTAATCTAGCACGACGCAATCCAGAAGGATACAATCCGACAGGATACCATCCGACAGGATACAATCCGACAGGATACAAAACGACAGGATACAATCCGACATGATACAATCCGACAGGATACAATCCGACAGGATACAATCCGACAGGATACAATCCGACAGGATACAATCCGACAGGATACAATCCGGCAGGATACAATCCGGCAGGATACAATCCGGCAGGATACAATCCGACATGATACAATCCGACAGGATACAATCCGACAGGATACAATCCGACAGGATACAATCCGACAGGATACAATCCGGCAGGATACAATCCGGCAGGATACAATCCGGCAGGATACAATCCGGCAGGATACAATCCGGCAGGATACAATCCAACAGGATACAATCCGGCAGGATACAATCCGGCAGGATACATTCCGGCAGGATACAATCCGGCAGGATACAATCCGGCAGGATACAATCCGGCAGGATACAATCCGGCAGGATACAATCCGGCAGGATACAATCCGGCAGGATACAATCCGGCAGGATACAATGCGGCAGGATACAATTGACGTGATTTCTCACAAAAACGGTCCTATACAAATTATCAGTTACAAGCAATCCAGCAGGACGCAACTGTTCAAATGTTTTTACAACAATTTCCCGATGCATTTTCCGAGATTTCAATTTTTCGGATAAAAAATTTCAGGCGAATTTAAATTTCCCACAATGGAAAGTTTCTACAATAACAAACGTCTTTAAAAAAATTTCCCTACCAATTTTCCGTTTTCCCCCAAAATTCCTAGATCTTGTATTTCCCAACGTGAAAAGTTTCCAAACTCAAATAACAAAATCAAAAAGATAAAGCCTGAAAGTTTTATGAAAATTTCCCGAATCATTTCCTACTAATTTTCCAATCTATAATTTTCCAATTTTCAAATTTGCCCAGATGCAAATAATACAAACTCATCTTGATGTCGTGTCCTACCCAACACTATCACGAAGTTAGTGCACTTTACCCAAGGACACCTTGCTTATCGTGAAACTAATAAAATAAGTATATTTTCGGCACATTCCAGTGCGGTGAATACTCGCCGTATCGCCCTGATGCTGATGATAGACAACCATTCAGAAACGAAACAATGCTTGAAAGTAATTACAATTACGCCTTGTTTGACTACCAAATCTAAATAGCCGGGCACTCCTCAACCTTTGTGTTTATGTATTGAGTGTTTTGTTTAAAGTTTAAAAAATGACCTACCTGTTAATTACCTTCAAGTATCACCTTTCTGCGCGGACATGAATGCTGCTATTACGAAAACTGTCTTATAATAAAATTATTAATTAATTGTCCTTTCGTGATTTATTGAAACTTCTCTTTATAAATAAACCGCTCACTTTATAAATAAACCAATTGCTCATAAATTTGCAACCTGATGCAACCAGTTCTGCACTTTTTTTCTTATTTCTACGCGATGCAGTGATGCCATATTTCATAAATAAACCCCAATTGTGAATGTCCATGTCCCGAAAATTAAAAACCATGTTTCAGGGATAAAAAAAACATATTTTCTATGTTTTGAAGCATTCAAAATGTAAATAAGAAAATAATATAATTTATAATGCGTTATTGTGTTATAATGTTTTGTTCATGATGTGGGATAAAAAAATTCCCACACATCTCTAATAAAAAAGTTTCAACATTTTACAGTAGTTAGTGTAGGTACCTAATTAACCTTTAATTAGGCGCGCGGGGTCTCCGCAACCCCAAGTGGTCTTCAATTGGAGATATTG
Organism: Limnephilus auricula; assembly: GCA_951813805.1. Classification (NCBI taxonomy): domain Eukaryota; kingdom Metazoa; phylum Arthropoda; class Insecta; order Trichoptera; family Limnephilidae; genus Limnephilus; species Limnephilus auricula. The sequence goes on along the minus strand of OX638398.1, from coordinate 26,940,816 downwards.
TTTTACTTATTTTTACGCTAGCAAGCCGAAATTTCTGCTAGCTTCCTAGCTCGTTATCTCCCTTTCGGATGCGGAAGCGGATGTGATCAGACTTGCTGTACGGCAGTGATTGTGGTCGTTGCGAAATCACGCGACTACTAGTGTAGTTTGTAGTTTAAATTTAGGTTATTATATTCCCTAGTATGGCCCTTCAACATCTTTCAGTGGCTTACAAACAAGAAAACGAGGAAGATGCCGCATCTGCCCACGAAATAGCGACCGAAAAACATTTATCTATAGTAACATACAAAGAAAATTTGTGATAATTGTGAACTAATTTTTTTTTAATTGTTAGAATGTCTTCATGATTTTTTTATTTTTTAAATTTTTTTAAAATTTTAATTGCTAGTAGGTAAATAAAGAATAATTAAAGTTGATAATTAATTTAAATATTTTAATTAATAAAGATAATACTAGCAAAAGTCAATCGAAAATCGGACTCGAAAAATGAATCGAAATGAATCGAAAAATGGGACTCGAGTCCCAGATGTATCCGTTTTTTTTTTCTAATTTTTCTGTTTCGGATTTTCGATTGACTTTCGCTAATATTATCTTCATTAATTTTATTAATTGAGATTTAACTCATTAAGTCAAAAAGTTAATGCCCGTCATTTTGGGGTAACTGCCGACCCCGCGCGATTAACGACCTAAGCTTTTTGGCGCGCCTAATAAAAGGTTAAATACCTGCGTGATATTGTATTAATTTATTTTATTAATGTTAATATTACTAATTGACAAAATTAAATTAGATAAAGAACGCTTTATAAACCTACGCTTGAGTTCTTTAAGAACTAACCTCTCGCTATAAGAACTAACCATAAAACCCTGAAACCTTTGGACCCATAAAATCACGAAAACATGATTTAAAAACCATGCACATGGCAACATCGCAACCATTTCTTTTCTAACGTCTACTAGCCGGTTCACACGGGGCGATTTTTGTCGGTCAACTTTTTTGTTGAAAGCTAATTGACACGTGTGAACACTTTTGGGGCGTTCAGACGTTTCGATTTTTGTTGACCAACTTTTATTTTACGAAAAAAGTTGAGCAACATTTTGTTCACACGTTTCAATTTAAGTTGAACCGATTTTGACATTCAAAATGGCGTCAACTGAAATTGTTAGTGCGTGCGTCTATCTAATTTCTGATGTTCTGTGAGAGGAGCTGGAGATTATGAAAAAATATAAAAAAACGTCGTACTTGGATGAGAAAATGGATCATGAGAAGGAGTGAATTAGGCGCATCCAACACAATTTTTTTCAAAATAATATTATTTACATTTCAAAAATAATATTCTATTTTTGTATACTTCTTGTTTTTGATCCGAAAGACAGGGATGGCTTTGGTACAGATCCATAAATCTGAACATTAAATCGTCCGACCATTTCAGATATTTTTTGGTTGAAACGGATTCCATGACGGTAGGAAATAGTACCGAATAAATGAAACGCCTGACGTTTACTTTTTCCCGCGAGTAACTAAAAATGATAAGCGACTTGAAACAGGTGTTCAGACGCGACGATTCGATGTAAAACTCGAACGATTAGTAAAACCAAAATGGCGATAGTCATACTTGAACGACAAAAGTAGACGGGCTATCAACTTTCGCTAGCAACAAAAAAAGTTGATAACTTTGTTGACAAAGTGTTCACACGTGTCGATTAGCTTTCAACTGTCGAGTTGACCGACAAAAGTCGCCCCGTGGGAACCGGCTATTTGTCAACAAAGTTATCAACTTTTTTTGTTGCTAGCGAAAGTTGATAGCCCGTCTACTTTTGTCGTTCAAGTATGACTATCGCCATTTTGGTTTTACTAATCGTTCGAGTTTTGCATCGAATCGTCGCGTCTGAACACATGTTTCAAGTCGCTTATCATTTTTAGTTACTCGCGGGAAAAAGTAAACGTCAGGCGTTTCATTTATTCGGCACTAGTTTCTACCGTCATGGAATCCGTTTCAACCAAAAAATATCTGAAATGGTCGGACGATTTAATGTTCAGATTTATGGATCTGTACCAAAGCCATCCCTGTCTTTCGGATCAAAAACAAGAAGTATACAAAAATAGAATATTATTTTTGAAATGTAAATAATATTATTTTGAAAAAAATGTCTTGGATGCGCCTAATTCACTTCTTCTCATGATCCATTTTCTCACCCAAGTACGACGTTTTTTATATTTTTTCATAATCTCCAGCTCCTCTCACAGAACATCAGAAATTAGATAGACGCACGCACTAACAATTTCAGTTGACGCCATTTTGAATGTCAAAATCGGTTCAACTTAAATTGAAACGTGTGAACAAAATGTTGCTCAACTTTTTTCGTAAAATAAAAGTTGGTCAACAAAAATCGAAACGTCAGAACGCCCCATTATGGGCAGTGCGATGCAGTGATGATATCCCAAAAACCATGTTTTATGGGTAAAACGAACTTTTCAAGAAATTTCACATTTTTATTGAGATTTTAAGTATGGAAACAACGGTACCTAATTAAACTATCTACATATATTAAATCACTTCTATAATTTTCCTTTACATAATAAAAAATATATATATTTTACACAAAAAAAAATATATAAAACTTTGCCATACCGTAATAATTTTTTTCTTTATTTTACAGTTGTAGTTATTGTAGGTTAGATTATAAGACATTGTGAACCAGTACAAGAAATACATTCCTGTGTACAATATTCGCATGCAAACATAAATACCAGTATTTTTATAAACTTACTAGCTGATACCCGGCATGCGTTGAATGCCTTTTAAATAAATAATTTGTTTCTCCCTTCGTGTCCTTTCCCTTCGTCCCCGTTCCCCTTCCGCCTTTTCTTCCCCTTTTTTTTAAACCCGCAAACCGACCGAAGCGGGGTTCCGCGTGACATCATCATGACTGTGAACGATTCATTAATTAGTAGGGTATTTTGTATGGAAATTTTTTTATTCTTCCATAAGGAATTCCAGTACTTTGTACTTTTTATCAGTGATAACCGTCTACAGTCTACAGTGATAAACTAAATTCAAGGTGCGTTATTGGTACAGGACATGCGTGGCGGTACCTACTGCAGCACTGTCATTCAAATTGTGTAAAATGAGATGACCGTGATATGATGACTCATTTTTGAGATACCGAAACACGTGGTAATTTTCTTTGCTTTAAAAACCTTTTTTAAACCGTAAATTTTTATGGAAATTATAAAAAACGAAAATTAGGAGAAAACCTCATGTACGCAATACAATACAAAACATTATTGATATCTTCAATATTATCTTATAGAAATATCGACGCGTAAAGTCCTGCTGTTTATCAATAATTGATGGATTAGTTAACCAGTGTTTTGTATATATATTATATGAGTGGTAGGAGCTAGGAGCTTATGTTGAGAGCATCTTCATCCTATTTTCGTCATCGTCATAGCAGTCATAAATCTCTTAGATATCTATGACGGTGATGGATTGGTTTATTTATGACAGTCAGTGTTGCCAACTCAGCTCCTTTAGAGCTAGATATGGCTCTTGAATTGACGTCGTCAGCTCCAAAAAACGTCATTTAGCTTCTTAGCTCGTTTTTCAGATATTTCAGCTCTTATTCACATGAAATAATATTCCAAAAATTCAACATTGGGGCGAGGCATTCCCAAAAAAAGAGATTCTCTGAAGTCCTGCACAAGATAACAGTTACTAAAAATGCTATGGTGGAAACATCGGTACAGGAACTTCCCGAAAAAATTAAATTCCTAAAAACTCCGATACAAGTAACAAGGCCGGCTATTTCGTATTGCCCATTTCATTGCGTCTTGCGTCAGTCTCATTCGAATTCGAATGCGCGTTGCATGTACATATCATTAAGCAGTACGTGATTATTTACCTAAAAGTAATATTTTGCGCGATGGTACAGGAACTGGAAACAGATGATTACTTAGATTTTTTAGAGGACTAGTCCGCAGTCTAACAAAAAAAAACAATAAAAAAATCCTGAAGACTTCGATGTTATCAAAAATAATTGTGTATTGAAAATTAAAAATAAACAAGTGTATTGTGAGTGTTTGTTATGAGTTGTTCAAAAACATCCAACAGTCAAAAAATCCCCCCCCCCGGAAACTGGGAATTTTTCTTCTCTGAAATTCTCTAACAACCTCCCCCCCCCCATGCTTTATATCATTTTCAAAATTTTTGCTCCTTTTTGGCTCTTTTTTGGGTTTCGCCTAGCTCTACTTTAAAATTCGAGTTGGCAACACTGATGGCAGTGTGGTATACATAAATAAACCACTTCTGGTGGTATATTTATGGGTGATCCCATCCCTATAAACGTCAGGTCAGATTATTATTTATAGTAATTATAGTTGTTTTGTTTAAAAGTTCGAGGAGTCGAGTTTCCGAGAGTTTGAAATTGAAGGCAGAATATCTGAACTGGAAACTTTAAGTAAACGGGATGTCTCGAAATAACAACAATATAACTGGACAGATATTTATTTAATTACCAGGTATTTATAATTACACTTTATAAAATATAAATGAGTTGCGATCCGCCAGATGATCGGAAAGTGAAAAGAAATGTCGATTCCTCGGCCCTTCACTGTTATTATACCTGCATATATATTATTAATTAACTGTGCGATAGATTTGCATTATTATTACCTACAATTGTTTTGATTCGGTCGGTTTCTCACTGATCTGAAGTTTGGGATTTTCTGGGGAAAATTTGAACTATGTAGGGAAAAAAAATGTTTGGGCGTGTTACTCACAACTCACAGGGTATTGATTTATTTGGTGACCGGTCTACTCAGTGAAAACTTTTGTGTATGAATATTGAGTACAAACTTTTCATCGTATGTTAATTCCTCACATGATAATTCATCATGTCTCGAAGCGTTGAAAACTGATAATTGGGGTTTTTAACCTTAGGTTAGGTTAGGTGAGAGGGGGGGGGGGGAATGGAAGGGTAGGTTAGTGTGAGTTATGATGTGATGAATTATCATGTAAGATCTCATAGTCCGATTAGACATGGAACCAATTTATTTATGGTCACCAGTCAGGGAGCGTCAAAAGCTGTGGAAAGTTTAAGAAAAAACCTACATATAAATATAATCCAAAATAAAACTGTAAGTTTTGTGTGGCTGTTATCGTCATGCTTACATTGCATCAATTATGCCCCTCTTAACCTAACCTATCCTACATCTCTGTTTGTATTAGTCATTCCGTGCATATAATCGTTGTTTTGTTGATTTTCAGAAATCCCATATTGGATCTATTTGATGGTGATACATCAGAACTAAGAGTTATGGAGGTAATGATTGGCGCAGAATCTGAAGGACAGATTGGACTTCCTCTTGAAGATCCCTTAAAGTTAATCACCTTGGCCTGCAAGCACAAGCAGACTGAGGTATTAAAGTCTCTGATCAGTGGTAAATGTGAGAGAGTAGGGACTAGGAGAGAATGGAATTATACGGATGAAGAAGGACACAATTCGGTGTACTATGCAATCCGCTCCAGTAATGTGGAACTCCTCGATACTCTACTCACATTCCTCAGTAGCACAGGGTGCCCTGAATTATTGGATCAAATGCTCTCCGTGTCCTTAGATGAATTACTACTGAAAAATGTCCTTATTGAGGCTGAGATGCAATTGTTTGTCCAATCTAAACTGATTAAGTTGCGTTTTTACTCGAAAGACAATGAAATCCCTACTACTCCAGATAAAGACCTCATCCAACAGAGGCTTCAATTAATCATTCATAATGTCTCAACTCTTACGACAGAATACTCTCACAAGAAAGTAGACAGTCGGTTTATATACATTGGCAAGTTCATAGCGCAGAATATGCATATTTCAAAACAAGTTTTAAAGTCTACATACTCTTCGGTGCCTTGGGAGGAACTTGAATTTTGTTTGGTGTGCTTCATATCCGCTCACACCGAGCTAAAACAAATGAACTTGTTTTGCCTGTCTGTACTAAGAAAGAGTTCTTTGCTAAAGGGATTGGCTGACTTTTGTCTGGTCCTGCGTGATTTGGAGGGATTGATCCATAGTTCCGACGTCTCCAAGCTTCGATCCAGAGTTCGATTGAGCCGTGAAAAGGTTGTTGCAGGCATCATCAGCAAATTCCCCCAATTCCAAGGTTTATACACGGATTACCAGGTGATACGAGATATCTATTCTCTGGATATCATGAAGAGCTACATTGATTCGGCCTTGTCGGTGAACCCTGCTACAAGAGAAGGCCAGCTGACCATCAAGAGGACTCTGCAGGTGCTGGGAGAACACCTGAAGGACACCTTAGACAGTCCCAATCTATCCACGACTGTAAGTGACCTTCTACTGTTCTTGGCACCAAAGGCAACCAGAGATATTCTTAAAGATTTACGCAACTCAATATCACACGTCCACTTTATCCCAGACAACGACAATGCAATAGAAGTTTCTAAATTATACTCAAATATTTTAAATGATATCAAAAAGATTGCCACAGTAATATGCGACATTAATTACTTGAATAAAACAAATGTTTTAATACATTTTATTTCTGGGGAATTCATAAAAATTGAACATTTTGAAGAAATACTGCGTAATTTGAATCACTTCCCAAAGTTTTTAAACTCTGAATACCAATATCTTACCACAAAGGAGCACCAGAATATTGGCGATATGATTGAAAAAATCAGCAGACTCGTCACAGACAAAACTCCCTTTGAGGAGAAAACATTAACTGAGATAAAGGAGTTAAATAAATCCAAAATGAAAAACAAAGGTTTACAAGAATACTATTTTAAAATTATTAAATATATCCATTTATTAGACACTATTTTCCAACGTACAAAGTGCAGAACAAAGAAGGCCAAATACTTGGATTGGTGGAGGAAGCATTACTTTCCTGGAAGTATCAAAACCTATCCAGCAGAAGAAAGTAATTTGAAAGTAATAGGGATATTACAAACATTGTCAAACAACTTCTATAGAAGCGTGTCATTTAGAATCCACCCTGAAATTGCAAACGAAATATATTATTTGATGTTTAAAATCCATGTTGTACTTAGTAATGAAATTAACAATATCAACTGGATTGATGAATATAGAACGCAGTTGTTATTGCACACACACCATGATAAAGTTACCGTTAAAGGAAAGAAGTTGAAAGGAGAGGAACAAACTGATAACATTCCCAAAGACGATGTTTTGGATAAAAGCATAACCCTGCATTTATATGAACTTGGAGATGTTATGGGAACAGGCAGATCACACCACGCATCTCGCAATCTACTTCCATTAGTCCAAAATACTAATCGCAACAAACTGAAGATTGAAGCTCTCATGCTGGACACCATGTCTCTGATGGAAAAAAGGAGCAAGTGTCTCTCTAATAATTGGCTTTATCTTGATGATAATATGCCTCTTTTGAATGGAAGAGCCTTGAGAAACTACCTGGCTCATGGCAACGTGTTGGTTGACTATATTCTATCCAGCGACTCTTTCTCTACTGTGATCTTAAACACCATGGTACTTACAGAACCTGACACGGAGGAATTACTTATTATAAACAATGGCAAAATGGGCAAAGTACTAAATCCCAATATTAAACAACTGGAACAGAAATTTCACCGGAACTTAGAGATTATTAAAAAACAGGAAGAAATGCACAAAGCTTTGGTTGAAGGCAACCTCGAGAGTTTGCAAACATGTGTCAGAGAAGGGGCGGACTTATATTCCAGAAGTTTAATCAATTGTTCCACTACATTACACGCCGCTGCCGAGGGAACCACTCTTGAAATGGTTCAAATGTTAATTGAAAACAACGTAAGCCCAGATTCGAGGGATATCAATGGGCAGACCCCTTTGCACATAGCAGCAGCTTTTGGAAGAGATGCCATTGTGCAATATCTTGTGAAAGAGATAAGTGTTTTAATTGATCAACCTGATTCTACTGGAAAGACACCCCTGCACTTGGCAGCTCTGAATGATCACAAAGAATCTGTTGTAATGTTATTGTCTCTCGGAGCAAACGCTAGCATTAAAGATGGTCAATGGTTTACTTCATTAAACTACGCATTAGCAAACAATTGCATGGAATCGGTCAAAGTTCTATTAGAAGTTGATGATGCAGCAACTGTCGATGATGGCAGTGATCTAACTCCTCTTCATATAGCTGCTGAACATGGATATACAGAGTTGGTGCAGTATCTACTGGAGAACAGAGCTGATGTCAATGCCAAGACTCTTCAAGGTATACGCCCTTTGCACATGGCAGCGGCTAATGGTCATCCTGAGGTTGTTATAAATCTTATAAAACATGGAGCCTATGTGAACTTGCAAACAGCCGGTGGATTTACTGCTTTTCATTCTGCTGTACTATATGGCCACGAAGATGTAGTGAATATCCTTTTACAGGAAGGAGCCTTCATTGATATAGTCCGAAAAAACTCTCATGACACTCCCTTGCATACGGCCATCATTAATGACTACAAGAGAATAGTTCAGATTATTTTAGAAAATCACCCAAATATTAACGCTTATAATAATGAAGGGTTGACTCCACTGCTTTCTTCAGCGAGGAGCGGAAACTGCGATATAGTTGAACTTCTTTTACAAGCCGGGGCTCAGCTGGATTGTAAAGATTCAAATGGTTTTTCAGCTTTACACATCAGTGCTGGTTTAGGTCATAATGATATTGTTACATCATTGCTTATACGGGGATTCGTCGTTGATGCAGGAACTGCAAAGCAAATGACACCATTACATCTGGCTGCGGAAGGGGGCCACCGGGAAACTGTAGACATTCTGTTGGCTGCCGGAGCTAATGTCTGCGCGGTTAATGATGATGGTTCAACTCCTCTACACCTGAGTGCTGGTGATGGGCATGCGGCGGTTTCAGAGTATTTAATAATAAAAGGTTCCAATGTAAATACCAAAAACAAAATGAACTTCACACCATTGCACTTGGCTGCCCAAAAAGCTCGCAAGAAAACTGTTCAACTCTTATTGAATAGGGGAGCAAATATTGAAGAGGTTTGTGTGGATAGCAACACAGCCTTGCACATAGCATCTTTTCTTGGACATAGCAGCGTTGTGGAGGCATTGATTGAAGGACAAGCAAATGTCCGTGCTGTAAATGTGCGTGGTGATACCGCCTTACATCGAGCAGTAACAGGAAACCACATAGCAATTGTGATTCTATTATTAGATAACGGTGCTGATATAAACGCTTTGAATGCGAAACAACATTCCGCATTATGTTCCGTAGCCCATAATAACAATAAAGACTTGTTGGATTTATTGCTAGCTAAGGGAGCCGATGTCAATGCAGGAGGAGGAAAACCTCTGACTGCAGCAGTTTCTGCAGGGCATAGATTTATAGTCGAAGCATTGCTTAAACACAAAGATATAGACATCAATATTAACAATGAAGGATTTTCTTACTTGCAATCAGCAGCCATCTCGGGCTATTGGCACATAGGTCGAGCTCTGTTAAACAAAGGGGTCAAGACTGACTCAATTGGTCCGTGCAATTCTACAGCTTTATTATCGGCTGTGAATGGCGGTCACAAGGAGTTTGTGGATGTCTTGTTAGAAAACGGAGCTGATGTAAATCTAACACCTGATGGATTGTCTTCTCCGCTGCATTTAGCAGCTACCCTAGATCATCCCGGTATCGTGGAATCTTTACTTTGTTCGGGAGCCAAAATAGATGTAATAGATAAAAAGAACTGTACACCGATAGAGCTAGCAATTCTTTATAACCAGTTGAATAATTTAAAGTGCTTTTTTAAACATTGCAATATTAAAATAAATGCAAGGAGCAGTCTTCAATGTTCGCTTCTGGAAATTGCGGCTAATGTGGGAAATCTCAACATTGTGAAATATTTGTTAGACCGAGGAGCAGATCTAAATGATACAGATTCGAGTTGTTCCAGAGCAATCCACATCGCGGCCCATGGAGGTCATCTGAAAGTTGTAGAGTTTTTTCTCGAGCGCGGGATGAGAATTAGTGATACTGATGATACTGGCGCCACACTGTTACACACGGCTGCGGTAGGCGGACACCCGACAATGATTCAGTACCTGATAGATAAACACGCTGATGTGAATGCAGTCGACATTGCGGGCAAACTACCTATTCACTATGCCGCTGGGAAGGGGCACAAAGAACTTGTTATTACTTTACTCCGTAACGGTGCAATGTTTAATGCTACTGATGGTGATGGTAACACGCCTTTAAATTTGACTAGCGATACTGACACCAGACAACTGTTAGAATCTGTAAGACAACTCTTTAAGGCTGTAAATGTGAATGCGGTTTCTAAAGCAGAAAAGTTAATTACAGATTTTGGTAAACCTGTAGAAGCAAAGGGTTATGATAATTCCTCACTTCTGCATTTGGCTTCTGGAAAAGGTTTTCACGAGATATGCGATATTCTCCTGAAGAATGGAGCTAATCCTAATGCTGTTGGAAAAGGAGGAAAAACTCCTCTCCATGTTGCATCTGAATTTTCTCATCCGAGTATCATTGTATCTTTATTCCAAAATGGCGCAGTGTACAATATTGAGTCCAAGAATGGAAAAACACCTTTAGATTTAGCAACACAGGAACGTACCATTTATTTACTGAAACTTGTGCAGGAATCTTTCATAAAAGCTGAAAATTGTGATGCGAAGGTGATTGAAGACATTGCCAAAATTGGAGATATCGGGACCATTAAAGCTGTACTCAAGTCTCGGAATACTCAAGGAAGCACTCTCGTGGAGGTTGCTATTAAAAATAACCTTCCTGAAGTCGACGGGTTATATAATATTTTGCAAGATCAGTTTTCTCTCAATCTGACGAGGGTGAGAGGTTTAGTGGAACTTGAAAAATTCACAGAAGCTTTGTCTATTTTAAAGGAACTGTTTAATGAAAGAGAACATTTGTTAGGAAGTGATGACCCTGGCGTCCTTCTGATTATAGAAGAGATAGCTCAAATATTTTTCAGGCAATCAAGATTTTTAGATGCTTTATCATTATTAGAAGAAATTTATAGTAATAGGAGAGATATCCTGGGACCAAATCACCGGCTTTCGCTTTGCACGAGAAGTCAGATTGCTGCGGCATTAGTGCAGCTAGGACGGAGCCAGGAGGCTTTGAAAGTATTTCAGGAAGTTATCACTAAACAAAAATACGCTCTGGGTGAGGACCACATGGTTCTATTGCAAACCAAAATTTATGCAGCACAATGTATGGATAAATTGAAAATTTTTGATGAAGCTTTGAAAATAAATTACGAAGTTTTAGAAAAATTACAAACTTTGGGTTTGATCAACAATTTAACTTTGACTGTACAAACAAACATAGCTTCTGTTCTGAGACAACAAGGGAAGCTTGAGAAAGCTTCAAGCATTTTGAAAAAGGTTCAAGAGGATAGTATAAGCCTTTACGGATTGAATGACAGCAGAAGTTTGCAAGCTCAGGGTTACTTGGCGCACATACTCCATGCCCAATGTAAAAGTGCGGAGGCCCTGAAAATCTATCAGGAAGTCTATGCAATTCAGAAGAATGTTTTAGGGCCCAACCACCCTGATACTCTTGTCACATGCAACAATATTTCAAGCATATACCTCTCCCAAGGAAAACAATTTGATGCACACACATTTTACAGAGAAGGACTAGAACATCGGGATCCCCAAATCAACCACCCAAATATATTAGCATTGGATGCAACCTTTAAACAGTTTAAAGAATCCATAACAAATGGCATTCTTCCAGAAATTGATATAAACAGCCTTCAAAGTATATGTGAAATGGATATAATTGTAGCCGCTAGCGAAGGTGACATTACCCTAGTAGAGAGTTTGATTCGCAGTGGATCAGACGTGAATACGGCAGACGCAGATGGAAGAACACCGCTACATTTTGCCGCAAGTAGAGGACATGCAGATATTGTTAAGTTACTGTTGAAGAGTGGAGCTGATGCTACTGCCGCTTCCTTCAAAGGGAACACAGCTTTGCACACTGCCGCATCTCGAGGGTGTGTGGACAGCGTTAGAACCTTATTGCAGACTGTAAAGAAGGTTAAAGTTAGAGCTTTTGATGATTTCATCAATGCTAAAACTGTAGTGGGCGGTGTCTCTGCTTTGCACGTGGCTGCTTCAAAGGGGTCCATTGACATTGTGAAATGTTTGCTAGAGAATGGCGCCATTTACAATAGCCCGGATAGGAGCAACGGGCACACAGCGCTCCAATGTTCAGCCAGTCAGGACATAACCTCCGTACTGGAGTTGGCCCAGGAGATGTTTGATTGTGCCGAGACAGGAGAGATACCGCAGATATCAGCGGAGAAACAGGAATACTTGCTGGTCGTCCTGGCTTCAAGAGATATGCAATACAGGTCACCTGTACAAGTGGCTCGATTACACCATCACCAGAGTGTGGTCGGCTTCCTTGAGAATGCACAACAAGCCAAAATAACGTAAAATGATTTAAGATTATCACCGCCAATGGTGTTCTGTTGTTTAACTTTTGAGATAATAAGTCGTATTGCACTTCTTCAGTGGTGATATTGAGAATACCTACCAACATATAATAAACACATAATTAAAAAAAAACATGTAATTTTTCCTTTTTTTATATTTATGCATAGTAAATTTGTTTACAAATTTAAACATTTATTACACATCAATACAATTCTATAATTTCATTCCTCCGAGGAATGGGCAGTACTGGGCAGCATTCGGTTCGTCAACTCAATTCACTGGAATTGATGTTACATTTTTATAACCAGACATCACAACAAATTTCAGTGATAAAAAGTAAAATTGTCATATTCTCGAACCTATGTTCAAATAAATGTAAGGCATCTCAATTTTCAGAATGACACTTGGACAATATTTAACCTTTCCAATGCAATCCATCCCACCACGCGGCACATTTTTATTCAATTTATGTGTTTTAGTGGAACTTCAAGGATCAAAAAATAGTATCCATATACTGGGACAGCAACCGATGAATCATATATGTATCAGCCGCATTGATCAGTTTGTTTATTAATAAAATACATTTAAACAACTGTTTGTTTCTTTATAAAATTGATTTCACTGAAAAAGCATTGAGAAAATATATAATTGGCTATTTTTATTAAAAAATGTGAGGAACAATTTTTACTTTTTATATTTTCTTTTTCGGTTTACTTTTGCTGATATTTTCCCGCTTACATCTAAATAATGCGTTTGTGACATATATGGCACCATTGTAAAAAAAATCTTCATGGGAAACCCTTATAATAGACGTGTTACTTTTTTCTATAGTTTATTAATTTGTAAATCTACAATAACGAATCTTGCAGCTTTCTGACATGAATACAAATGAAATTGTGCAACATTTTGACTAGTGACTATAAAGGCACGAAGGGATTCAAATTTCGATTTACATATATTATTTATAACTCATATATTTTAGCCGCATTACATTACTATGCTTTCAAAAATAATAATAATTATAAAATTGTAAAACACTGATTACTGACATTCTTAATTTTGTAAATTTTTTCGTGGCCATCCGTGGAGACTTGCGTCAATTTGTTAGACTAAAAAATAATTTGGTTTTAATTATTACATTTACATAATAATTACTTAGGTAAAAATAAAATATCCCCGCAAATAATACTTAAGTACAAACATTAAAAATATAGAAAACTATAAATTGTATACAATGTTATAAATAAATACATAATAGAATAAAATTCTAAAGAAATTTCTTAATTCATTTGCTACAAATTTCAACACATACCACAAATATAATTTGAAAACAAAAAAATACAGTTTGTACAACTTGTTGATTGAAGCAGCCTTGATTATAATTCGAATTGTTGGTTGAATACAAAAATTATTATTGTTTTGCATTGGAATGATATTTACAAATTTTCTAGAAGCCTAAAAAGAAAACATTTTTCTGATTGCATAATTAATTTAAAATTCAACTATGTAATAAAAAAGGATACACAAATACTGAATGTAACCACATCAGTAATGTTAGTTTTAATAAATCAAAGCACCGTTTAACATTCAGCATTAGCTTATTCTAATCTTTCAACAGAATCGCCAAATTTTAAAAATTATATTTTCAATTTCTAAGTCAAAAACTCATAGTTTTATTATATTAGGTTGGCGTGCAAATCGATAACTGTTTAAAATTATTTTACCTTGACTAATCGGAGTTGACCAATGATTTTTTCGTGCTGGAGCGCCAAGTTTTAAAAAATAACCTTAATTTCAACTATATTTCTTCAAGGTAGAAATTATTTGAATTAATTTTAGATATTCAACAAAAAAAGTTACCAGTTGTCGACGCAATAGAAGCCAATAATTTAAACTATTGTTAAAATTTTGCTATGTAGATTTCTCTGCGCTATCTTTAGTTGACATTCAAACAAAATATACTGAGAATACATTTCACAATTACACCAAAATGGTATCCGGATAAAGCAGAACAGTGACAAAACAGAACACGATAAAATAATAGATTAGGTTAGGTCAACAATTTTTTTTTTTGTTTAACTTTTTCCTCAAATTCCATGCCATGTTCTGTTTCATATCTGTTCTGTTTTGTCGTGGAACCCATCAAAATATCTTAAATAATTAATGATACTAGTATCACAAGATATGTTTAACCCCACATACAGGGTGTAGCAGCACAAACCCGAAGGATTTTAACCAGCCATTTTTGAGCGTATTAGTAAAAAGTGTAGATGTTATTTTGCTGTCTGATGATATTTTTTTCAATTAACCCGTCGCAGTCCGCAGGGTCCGGATTTTTGAAGCGATTTTGTCCCTTATGTATAAAGTAATTGTATGAAGAACAAGGTCAGAATCGCTTGGGCCATTCTCGTTCCATAACGAAATACTGCATAGCGTCTGGCCTATCCGAATAATTCAAATTAATTCTCGATGACGCGGCTGGCATGGCCAAATGGCCACCTCGTGATAATATGAACGGCGTCGTAGTCGAAGTCAATATTATTTCATTGTTTTTGATATAAATGCATTGTGGAAAACATAGATTTGAGTGATTATTAGGAAGATCGTTTTATCTACATTATTTTGATGTAATTTTTGTAATATATCACAAAAGAAATGTTATAAAAATTGAGTTCGTAAGAAAGGTGAGAAATGTCAAATTTTTACATAGTATTAAAAAAAATAATTTTACTATGCTGGCTTTCAAAAGGTTAAAAACAAAAACAAATATCTTACAATCACCCGTTGCCACTGAATCTATCCCTATACTTTGCGGCAAGATCTAGTTGCGAAGTATAGGGATCAAGATACGCTATTAGATACGATCGATTAAGATACGCGCGCTGTTTCGTGTGTTACCGCGAGAGAGCTGTTAGAGCGAGACGGAGTGCTTATCATGTGACCCGCCACTATTCTGTACCGGACTACTCATATGTGTGTGATGGAAAAATATTTTTATTGTTTTTAATTGAAAAATAACATCTACATTTTTTCCCACAATTATGCTTGAGAATTGCTGATTAAAATCCTTCGGGTACGTGCTGTTACACCTATATAAAAATATGTAAGTTTTACAATTTTAAATTTCATAATCGTTTAAAAAATACAAACAAAAATCTAGGCAAAATGTGTAAAGAGTCAAGATGTATATTTCACACACAAAATTTTTCATAATATAATAACTTGTTTAATTCTAGAATCCGATTTTCGCACTAGTTTTGCAAAAACGCAGTTGCAAAACTGATCTGTCCATTTCAGCTATAAATGCAATTTGTTGTGCGATAAATAACTAGGGTACAATATAAAGTATTCACTTTGTGAATCACACTTTTTAAAAAATAACAACACGTATTGTCACTTAAAATAACTCGTAATGTTTGTCACTGACATTACCGGGGATACATGGATTTGTAAATACACTGTATAAAAAAATTATCACTGGATTAAATATATATTACTGGTGGGAATAAATTTTTGTGATTTTTGTTGTGCATATTTTACATGTACACAATTTATTAAGGAAACATTGAGAACCACCAAACTAAAAGATAAATAAATACTCAATCAATTATTAAGGCTGCTGTTTTTAAAATATCATTGGTTATTTAAATGTGGAAAAGAATACTTTTAGTCCGTAGTGACAAAACATTTTATCTAAATTCGTATTTCGTTGGCGAGGCAGTTTATTTATTAGTCCATGGCCCAAGGATTGTTTTCTGTAGGTGCTTGAACAGAAAGTGTTTCACGGGGTAAAGCTGTTAGTCCTTCCTCCTTTATCCGGGCTTAGGACCGGCAACAGCATCAGTAGACGTTCCTCAGCTGAAGGCGGAGTTGTAATAATTGTAATAGTGACAACATTAAACACTTTGACTAATCATTCCTCCAGTGAATGAAATAGCATGTTCAGTGTGTTTTGTTACAGCGCCTTGCCGAGGAACGGGCTGCCTTCGTGGTTTTTCTTGATGTTCCCGGAGAGCGTGTTGTCTGGTCTTCTCCTCTTGAAGAAGCCGAACTTCCAGAGGAAGAAGATGACAATGATGAGGAGGAGGAGACCGAGAATAGCCGATGCGATGTACACCCAGAGGGGTATTTCGCTTTGCTCGACTGTCACCAGGTCTGGGTAGGCTATTGTTTCTACCTGCAATTAAAAATTTATTTAACATCACACATTTTAAGGCATACTGTAGGCATACACAATGCAAAAAAGAGAGCTTACAATGGAGCTCTCGTTGTGTGTGTAAGTTCCATGTGTACAGAGATGTAGGAGTGAATCTTGTTGAAGAGACCCTTGTAAAACGGAAGAAACAGAGAAGTTGCTAAACCATTCCAGAGCCGAAAGTTGAACCAGAAAACGTTCCCCAAAAGAGTCCCAGTAAAACGGAGCCAGTGGGACTATGGCATCTCCAAATTGGGGAATGTTGTGTGGCAGAAAAAGTGAGAAGGAAATGAGGATAGGAAGGATAGAACATACCCGATTGTTCAGATCTTATCAACCTGAATATGGGATGGTTTTGGTTCAGCATAATATTATGTAATAATGCAAAAGCCAAAACAATATTACCGTGACGGTGTCATCCTCCACGTTGCTCTGATGTATGTTGAAGTGCGTGGGCAGCGAGAGCGTGGCGCGGCTCCCGACGGACACGAATGCAACACGCGGGTAATCCTCCACCAGCGTACTGTTCCACAAACGCCCGTAGATGCGGATGGTGGCCTCCTGGTTCCTCGACAGCTTGTAGATCACGCAGCGGATCTTGATGCACTTGGCCGTTCCTTGCTGGCAGTTCTACAAAGAGAGGTCATACATATTTTGGATTAAATTTTAATTAAAAATGTCAGTATTCATCAGACAACTGAAAAGAATAATTTAGGGTAAATGAATAATTTATACACAGTGGTTTGCGCTCACATCTCTAAAATTTAGGGAGTTTGATTGATTGATACTAATCTAAAATTTAAAGTAGATCTGAAAAAAAAAAACATGAAATCCTTTAAGTTCTGAAATAGTTTAGCAGATTCTATGATAACCGTTTTAAAAATGTTTTTACAGTTTATGATTCCAATAGATTACAATTCGTTAGAGAGTTCCGTGCGAAACGTTTCAGCTTGTTGAAACTGACCGTTGCTGCAAATTCTTTTGTCCGAAACTCCATCGCTGACCACTGCTACAATTGCTTTCTCCGCAGGGGTTGAGAGACTGAATGATCCGCCAAACAACTCGGTCTTGGCACACAATCTTTGTTTCACATTCATATATTGTTTCATACATATCATTCTGTTATTCTGACTCTTAAAATGACCCGACTTAAGTGTTTAATTCAATGATCGCGGCATCTCTTCCCCGGGCATCTCCAACTTCTTCTACCATTCTCATTTATGTAAAATATTCTCCTTACAACCCTATATTTGTTATTGACTCTACATACCCAAAACCATCGAAGCGTCCGTTTCTTACGTGTGCTTTATCTTTTAAAATCTCCACATTTTCAACAAAGGTCATAATAATATATGTTGTTTCAACACACATAATGCCTCAGGGATCAATTAGGGAGCTCTCAGGTGTGAATTATGTTAATGCAGATGTCTTACCATATTCACAACTTGGTGTCTTATCCCATCCTTATCCGTGTAGGCTTCAGGTTTCACCACCATCTCACTGTCCCTCCTCTCTCTCCTGCTCCGCAGCTCGGCACTCCTGTTGTAGAAGCCGGGACCCTCCGCCCTATCGGGGACACCGCTGATCAGGAAGGGCTCCATGCGCAGGTTTTCCAGTGGGGGCTCGTCCACACCCGGACGCACTTTCAGTCCCAGGGGGTTTACGTCACGGCTAGGCGGGTGACACTTGCCGCCTCCGATTGCTGGAACAACGTAAATAAACGGGCTATTCAATTATCAATATTTTTTGTTATTTTCTTCTACAGTTCCATAAAACTAAAAAAAAATATTTCTATGGCAACACTGATTTCAAAACAAACATTAAAATAAAATTAATATGAGGTTATGCTTGACTTCTGAATCTGAGATGTTAACCAGGGGGATATTTTAATAAATTTTCAGCCGAATTCAAAACAAGAAATATCCATGGTTGTGTGACGTCACATATTCTGCGACCAATAGGAAACTTTTAATTTCTGTGGTTTATTGGATTGAAAATAATTTCATTTGACGTTCATTTGTTTTGAATGCGTTCGACATTTGCTTGCGACGCAATAGTGGAAATAAATAGAGAATTCGCGATCGCGATTTGAGAAATGCGAAAACAGGACCCGTGATTGGAAGAAAAATGCAGGTGGGAATCTTTCTTTGGTTGTTATTTCAGTGTTCCTTATGTATTGTGTAACTGTGTTATATCTATTTTCGTTTTCAGAAGTTATCCATGTTCTACCCGGAATCTCATTCATTTTGTTCATATCGATGCTCAAAAGGAAAAATGCAATGCAACTGTGATATTATATTAAAGATGAAACCGAAGAAACCAAGCGGCGTTTTGTCCACACAAACATATTCTTTATATCTGGATTATGACACTAGTTCAATTTTTTTTTTTTTTTTTAATATCCTTTTTCTGGAGATGGTTACATGAGGTTGAGGGAAATACTGTCAGTCATGGCGAACGATGCAAGTAATTTTTTATTTTTTATTAATTTCATAATTACCCAATAATGTCAGACAAATTTATCGCATTGGCGTGGGTTTCTTTATTTAAGTAGCTATCTCAGGGCTTGATTTAATATGGGAGTCATAAATTAAAAGGCATGGCATGAGATGAAATGATGTCTCCTGTAACATAATACATAATTTATACAAATACAATAAAAATTGCATACTTTAACAAAATCCCATCACTGATCCATTATAATTTTTAGAAAATATAACTTCTTAAGTCCCATTTTTCATGATTTCAGGACAAATATAATGAGCTGAGCTAAAGTAAGCCACACATACAAATATTCAAATACAAATATAATGTACTTATGGGGCACCTGCTCAGGACCTTGTCCGAAAGGCGTGCAAGATGGATCGGCCATATAATACGACAAGAAGGCCTCTTGCATGCCATAATGGAGGGTATGACCGAGGGGACAAACTCTAGGGGACGCCCACGCCGAGAGTACCTGGAGGACCTGCTGGTGGACATGCGCTGCTCATCATATGCAGACTTCAAAAGAGCCGCACAAGGGGGAAAAATGGAAGAGAAGAATAGAGGAAATTGCTGCAAACCAATCCCAAGATTGAAACCAGAGAGAGGGAGATGAAGCATTAAACATCTTGTGCTATTTTAATTATATAGGTATTCTTGTATTTCCCGTTTCTACCTGTTTATAATAAAATACTAAAACATGTAAGTAATTATGAGTTTTCATTTCTTTGTTTTGCAGAGAAATTTTTATTTTTAAAATAGTATTTTAGGCTAATGCATTGGGTAGACTCCGAAAGAAAATTATATTGTCTATGGCCGCGCCTTTTTTTGATTTTCTCTATTCTCGTCTATGGTGTGTGTGATGTCAATTCCCCATAGAACAAAAAAAATCGTTAAATTGTGCCGAAAATTGCGCAGTACAAAAAGCCCAAAGTTATCAATCTAGTTATTGGTTTTTTTATGATGTTTAACTGTACAGGGAAAATGTCCTAGCTCAATTTGTTTCAATGTTTTTTTTTTTTTAAAACTAAAATGCATGTTTGTAAGATTACTTATAAAAACCTCTGTACCTTTTCTACAGGTGAGAGGTTAGTTTTGAAAGTCCCTTCCCACCGATCATACCATATTGTAAAATAGTGCTATGTTGGTATCGCGTCTGGTTGAATCCAGGAACGTGAGTTCAATTCTTCTGTTGGCTCCTCCATCACGACATAAGCAGCATTCCTATTACTGTGATGGCAGTAGGAAATTTTCAAATATTGTCAGGTTATTTGCAACCCGGGAAGGTCTTTCTTTAAAAACAAATACGAAAATATATTGTAATATATGTTAATCATACAGAGTGAACGAAATTAGTTTTCTTATTCTAGTTACCGTATTGTTTACTTGTTCGTCCATTTTGACACACTACACTGAAACATCTTCGTGTATTACTGTATTATTTATCACATATGTACTTTTTCCTAATTAGATTAATAAAGTGGTTTAAAATTTAAAAGACTTACCGTCAACGACAGGATCACTCTCCAGATATAGCAGCCACTTCCCGAGCGGCTTGTTGTTGGCCACCTGGTGCGGCCACTCCAATATCACCTCCACAGAGTTCACCCTCCATGGACCCAAGTTGAATATCTATGCAAAAAAAAAAAAAACTTGATTCGGAAACAGATTCTGGCATTCCACAAGGTACAGCTTTGGGTCCTGTATTATAATTTTTTTTTTAATGCATTTTAAATAATCTCTCTGGTGGTATTAACTATTGTCCAGGTACCAGCCACATCGCTGGTTTAATGCCATTTAACAGAAAAGAAAAAGGAAGGTCTCTTTGTATGATAATTATTATTATATTGTTGCTGAAATTGGCTTGGTAAGAATAGGTACCTGATAGGTATGCAAGACTCGGGAGCCGATGTCATCAAGGTATTCCATTGCTGTCTCTCCTTTGACTGCTCCACCGTAAAATACTTGCTCTGGTCGGGCAGAACTGAAATATGAAAAACATTTATTGTAATATAATGTTACTCAAAGTGTCACTGAAAATTATTGATCAGTGTGTCCAACTTCACCCACAAAATGTATTAGTAAAAAGTACCCTTTTATTGTAAGTTCAGCATTTTTGACAACCAAAGCTTCGATTCTCAGTGGTTTTCTGTTGGGTTCCACGTCTTTGGATGTGGAGTTGGCCCAAATGACAAAGTCCACAGACAATTCATGGTCCTCTAGAGGTTTGGGGTCGAAGCGGAGGGTGATGGGATGAGCGTCAGATAATTGCTTCTTGAAGGGATTACCCAAGGAGCACACCACCAGGGTCTTGTTGAAGAGATTGCAGATTATATGTTTGTCCTGAAAGTAAACAAGAAATTGATTAGGTATAAAATTAATAAGAAATTCACTGTCCTCGAGAGAAAAATAATACTTATCTACAAATTTAAAAATATGTCAAATTTTGCAATACATATATTAATGTAAAGAATTATTATTGTTTCTTCAATCTTTGCAAAATTACTTTGTGGCATCATTTTAATTAAATGAAACAAATTACTTTGTTTAAACCACTATAATCACATGTTATAATATCTACATGTTTCAAAACCAATGGTTTGTTCGTCAGGATAATAACATGCATAAATAAACCAATCCATAACATGAATAAAAATAACAACATGATTTTTGATTGATTAATTGGCGGTCGATTTATTGAACAATTTGTTTACAGATTGACCGACTTTGATTGATTGAAAATATAGTGAGAAACATGAATGATAGTTACAATGACATTAACTGCTACGTAGTTAAGTCCCTTGTGATGCATCACAAACAGTTGAGACTCGTAGGCAGACTCCCCCAAGTTTTCGGTAGTCACCACCAGGCGCACTTCGTTCTCCTGCCCCAGGGTCAGCACATATTCACCCTTGGTATCTGGAAATCGAATAATTGGACTTTTTATTAACTTTTACGTGACACTTCAGAACTCCTTGCAATGTCAAACCATACAATGAAGGAACCATTTGGCAAAGATTTGGCATGTGTACACGCTGCGTATGTGGAAAAAAACATGGTGATCTAATTAACATAAAAACTATTACAAATTTTATGAATAAAACTGGTTTCCTAAAATGTGTTTATAATATTTTCTTTATGTTTAAATTTAAAGCTTTCAAATGTAAAGTTGCATATTCCTGTACCGTAGTTGTTCTCTCGATCGTCCTTATGTGAGACCACTTTTCACTAACCAAATCTGAATAGCCAGGTACTTCCCGATCTTCCTCTTTCCCATGTCCCTCGCCTACAACATTCCCCAAATTGGGGTAAGCCAAAATCCTGTTGGCTTCGGGCAGTGGGGACACTTATGCGATTGGCTAAATGAAATGGATAAACTTAGCTACTTATGAAAACCGTGCCGAACTCCCGAAGAGCTCATTAAATTAATAACTGATTAACCGCAGGGGTAGGCAGAGTGGATGGACCGGCAAAAAATTCGGTCTTGGCACACACGACTTGCTTCATACACCTCCATACATCTTTTTATACATACCCTTCTGTTATACTGACTCTTGATATGTCCCGAGTATTTGGTTCATGCCATATCTTTCCTGGGCATCCTCGACTTCTTCTACCATTAAATTAATACAGTACTCTCTCAGTAATCTGCTGCTTGATTATCTGACAATTATTATTATCAACCATTATTTTTACTAGTTGAAAGGACAAAATCAAACTCTTTATTTTGCCGGTATTCATATGTCAAATTCCGGCCAAGTTTGAGCCAAGCTTTTTGCACTAAGGGGTTGGTTTTGTTATCTAACTCTTACACACACACAGCCACTGAGTACAGTAGTAACCGTCTAGCTTGATCTGACCGTCAGCCACAAGGGTTAACCCATTTACACACGAAGCCGAATTGCCGGTCAACTATATTATATATAGAGAAATACTTTAAAGAAGACTCGTTTGAATGTATTCTTTTTAAACTGCTCCCGTCTGGGGCCAGTGAGACTATGGCATCCCCAATTGGGGTATGTTGTTAGGATGAAGGTAAGTTGGGAAGGGAATGAGATGGGGGAGAGGAAGGTGGGGAAGTACCTGGCTATTTAGATCTAGTCACTAAACACAGCTAAAGCCATTTCGAGCAACGTTTCAATTCTGAATGGTGATCTTACACCAGGGCGATACTGAGAGTATCTTCCACTCTAGAACGTGCCGCAAATATAGTATATATTATTTTCTGTCTGTCTTTGCGTAATCATTTTATGCATAAAAAAATCTCTCCACATGTCAGAATGTTTCAAAAAATACCATACCCTTCCAAAACTGCCTGAAGATGAAGATTAAACAAATATCCAAATAACAAAAAAAAAATTATAGTTCTATGTTGTACCGTTTTAATTTCATATTAAGTTTAGTGTTAAGGTTTCTTTGAAATAAATGTTGTAATAATTAAATAGTGTTTTTAATTAACAAATTAAGTCATATTATTAGTGGTGGAATGGGTTAATCCGTCGTTGGCCGTATGTACTCCGGTGTACCATCGATTTTGGAAGCGATTTTGTCCTTATGTATAAAGAAATTGTATGAAGAACGAGGTCAGAATCGCTTGGGCCATTCTCGTTCTTGACGTAACAAAATACTGGATAGCGTCTAGCCTCTCCGAATAATTCAAATTAATTCACGATGACGCGCCAGGCAACAAAGATGGCGGATAAAATGGCTGCTTGATAATATGAACGGAGTCGTATTCGAAGTCTATATTTTTTCATTGTTTTTGTTATAAATCCATTGTGGAAACCAAAGATCTGAGTGATTATTAGGAAGATCGTTTTATCTACATTATTTTGATGTAATTTTTGTAATATATCACAAAAGAAATGTTATAAAAATTGAGTTCGTAAGAAAGGTGAGAAATGTCAAATTTTTACGTCGTATTGAAAAAATATATTTTTCCTATGCTGGCTTTCAACATGTTAATTATTGTTGTTATCCACTGGAGCGACAGAGCAATTTTTCCACCCACATTAAAAAAATCATACCTCCTTTGCATATGGAGACATACAAACTGATCATAGTTCTATATAGCCAATGAATTCCCTTATCTTTTGTCGATTATCACATATTCGTAGATTTATTCAAAAAATATTATAAATTTCAATGGCAAAAAGCGCTTGAGTGGTTATAGGACAATTCGGTTAGTATCTAAATAATCTAGAAACTATTGCATGTGTTTCTGTTAGTTTTGTTGTTGCTTGAAGTTCAAGCGTAATGACATCTTAACTATACACCAAAAATGGAAATTTTACAAAAGATTGACGGCGGTGTTGTTTTTTACGAAATGCCTATGTTAATTTTTACCATATTTTGTATGTATGCACTATAATCTGCCTCTTTCACTAATTGGACACTTGCCTGGTGGTTTTTAGGGTTACAGATTAGTGGGAGAGTTCTGTACATACATTATATAATATATAATTAAGTTATGAAAAATCAAAGAACCTTGCTTTTTCTTGTTTTTAGTGCAAATTTTTACATTTTTGTACATGAAAGTAATCTGTTTTTTTTTTCAAAAACTATGAATCTTTTTACCTGTTGGCAGAACAAGTGCGGCACCGATAGCGATGTCGCTTTCGCAGATATCATCCGCCCCGCAATCCCGCAGCAGGGTGGCCTCAAATTGAAGGGTGGCCTGTGTGGCGTTCAGCACAGGAAGGGCCTCCAGCGAGGGCAGGGGTCCCCTCTCCGACCACCTGGGTTCACTCTGCACCAGGGTGTAGTTCACGTGGAACTGCAAAGCAACGGACAATGCTTTAATATGACATAAAACTATCTTTCTTTATAGTAATTCCTTCATTCTGTTAGTGTGAATTTAGTTTTTGATGTTGAAACGCGATATACATCACTTCTCAAAAACCTATATTATTAATGTAGAGGAGCACAAATGAAAAGAATGCCGGCTGGCAAGTTGTTTCACAAAAACAGTGATCAGAAATTAGTGGTAGGCACAAGCGGCAAAATGGGGAATCTACATATATAAAGAATCATTTCTATTTCTTTTGAAAATTTTTGGGTTAAAAACCTAAAGGAGCCAGAATGCTTTGACATATTTTAAAATATAATAAATTGCTGATAGTATACCCAATTGTTTTGTAACGTCCAATTGTTTTCTTCGGACCTGATTATACAAAATCTTTTTACAGTGAATAAATACCTCACAAGAGTCTCAACTGCTCCCGTCTGGAGCCAGTGAGACTATGGCCTCCCCAATTGGGGTATGTTATGAGGCTGAAGGTAAGTGGGGAGAAGGGAAGGAGACGAGGAAGAGGAAGGTGGGGAAGTACCAGGCTATTCAGATCTAATCACTAAACACGACTAAAGCCATTTTAAGCAACGTTTCAATTCTGAATGGTCTTACAACAGGGCGATACTAAGAGTATCTTCCACTCTGGAACGTGCCGCAAATATACTCTATATTATTTTAAATAATTAATTGTGAAATAACACAAATCAATTAAATATAATTTATTTGCGCACGCCGGGTTCGAACCCGCTACCTTCGGAATGGAAGTCCAACGCCCTACCGCTGGACTACGCCGGCTGTCCGGCTGGACTAAGCGTGTACATATGTTGGGCGCGCATTTGGCGTGTTTCCCGACTATGCACCGGTGACGAGGGGATCAATGACGCTAGTTACTCGGAGCATCTTCCATTGAAATACCGGTAAAACAAGGATATCATTCCCACCCGACTCCTGTGCACAACTTAAAAAAATATGCATTTTTAGTGAAAGAGAAAAGATTACTTGTGTTAGATCTTTTAAAAAGATATCTTACTTTGATCGGTGTCTGAATATCTCTAGCGTTTTCCTGCACGTAGACGGTATGTTCCTGGCAATGCACTCTGTTGTTAGTAACTCGAATGTTTCTTCTGATGATGTGCATCGTCTTATTGCCGGGCGTTCCTCCGAAGTAGACGCGAGAGAACTTCTTCCCTCCTGCAAAGGTCTCGGCTTCGATGACATAGTTGAGGGTGAGGTTCTCCACTGATGAAGGCTTGACCAGAGTCTCGATGGTGCAACAGGTCTCGAAGGAGAAGCAGGTGTTGGAGGACTCAGGGTCCTTCTCGCAGCCATGCCTCGAAGGGTCGATGTTCTTCAGCGTGTTGTTGTTGCGCACATAGGTCTTTATGTCGATGATGGGACGGCCTCGCAAAAGAGCTATACTGTCCTGCAATATAAAGAATATAAATAAGAGATGATACAACAAAATATTCTCAGATTATTGTGAGAATATAACAATTTTAAATAAAACATATTTATCTACTCTAAGAACAAGTAGGAAAGGTATTTTACTTTAGAAAATACACAATTGAAACAGAATGAATGTAACAGTTTTTAATCCGAATCCCGCTCAACAAATCAGATCAGAAATCCATCCAAGATTTTGATTTTTTAAATTAATCATTAAGTTTATTCAACTTCCTGAATGAAGAATTATTGATCATATATATTCTGCGAAAAAAATAATGTTTCCTAATTGCCGGTCGATCACACACATATTGTGTGATGTGCTACATGGATCTTGACTTTCCAAATCACATTCATCACTGTGCATCAGCCGCGGTTAAAAGATTAAATAGAGGTCACCAGAAAGACAACAGCATAAATGGAGGGAAAACATCAGGAAGTGTAATAAGCGTATTTAATTAACAGATTTGAAAAGCCAGGTTTTCGATTATGAATGGTGGTCTTTCACCGGGACAATACTTGTATACATACCACTACTGGGTTAATGAACCGTAATGAATAAGAAGACGATGATACCTGTTCGTAAGCTCCCACCAGCAGGTCAGGGTATCCATTACCGTCCAGATCTGTTCCTCCGGACAGGGAATATCCAAATGTCTTCAAAGGTTTAGGTAGCATCTCCGCCGTGATAATCTGCTTGGGCTCCGAATCCAAGCCGTTCTGTCTATTTCCCAGATAAATATAAACCACGCCAGATCCTTCGTAGGGACTTCCGATGGCGAGATCGTCACAACCGTCTTTGTTTAAATCTCCGGCATTTGCCAGAGCAAAGCCAAAGCGGGACTCGGGTTTTCCCGTCAGTTTTATGGTGATACCAGAATCAAATCCGTTGTTTTGATTGATGTAAACGTAGACAGCTCCGCCAGAATCTCGGCCAAAGTAGAAAGGTGCACTTATGATGAGATCGGGTTTTCTGTAAAAGGAACAAATAATCAATAAGTAATTTAAGACTCTCGATATCTCAGATAATAAAACACTCGAGTGAGTTCCAAACATACAACAGAATCGTCTCACTCCTCTTTCAGAACATTGAATGCTTAGTGTATCTTTACGAGATTATTATCTTAGATTTAAAAGAATGTGTTTTTAATAATCATCTGTCAACCATAGAAAACTAATGCCAACAATCTGGCTACATGATAAAGAACAACTTCTCAGGCCCTTCGTACATGGAGATACTTACAAACTATGTGACTGTGACGCAATCACAAGTAGCCTACTGATATACTACTCTTTAATGCTGGTTTTCGTACACGGATCTACCCCAAATACATGTACTGAACTTTTACGTTGTTTGTTTTTGGGGTGTTATGCCGTGTTGTGCTACCTCCTTTTTTAGCCGACGATTCGGACAGCGTTGCAGTGTCCATCATCAGGGCAGATCCGTCGATGTGAATTTGATGAGGATCTGCCCTGATGATGGACACTGCAATGCTGTCCGAAACGTCGGCTAAAGAAGGAGGTAGCACAACACGGCATAACACCCCAAAAACAAACAACGAAAATGCTTTTGGCCGTGAAAATCTAAAAACGTATGTACTGAACTTGATTGTTTTTTCACGTGCAGCCGTCGAGTTAATATTATGTCAATGACTAGCGACAATGTTCTCGTTTATCTTTATTATAAGATAAAAAACCATCTAATAGAACATTTTGAATTTATTTATTTAATACGTGATTTATCGAAAGTACATCTAGTTTATTGTGATATTTCATCCTCCATGATAGGGATGACCCTGTGTTATTAAATTGAATTCACCCATATATCGAAAGAAATATTACCTGTAGGGTGTTCGTTGCCGCCAGGGAACTGCATGAGAATGATTATAACAAGTTTCCTTCTTTCTACAGAATGTCAATGGATTCTTATTAAAATTTGGTGCAGTTGTATTCCTAAGAAAAATACATTTTTTTCCAACATCAATCTATGCCTTCTCAATCCTTTCATTCGTATTCTGATAACGTATAATTACAAAAACACGCATTTTGTTCCACTTCCAGAACAAATTTAACATTCCATTCAAGTTTGCTCGCCATTTCTGTTAAACGAGAAGTAGTAGATACGAATGCAACTCTGTAGCGTGCAACTGACGTCAAACCCATAGCATTGTGTACGAAGACTAGCAAAATAGTATGGCGGGTGCTTGCGAGTGGCGCTTGTGCTACGCGCACGAAGCTTGAGTCGCTTGTAAGTAACACACAAAACCAATATAAAACACAATCACCCACAAACACACATAATATAAATATACCTATTTAAACCTTATATAATATCTATTATTTATTTTTAATTTTAATTTAATTTCAAATCTGTTTTTAAATTTAATTTATCTTAATCTTATGTTTTTCATATATTTTTAAATGTACTGTGTAAAAATTTAATTGTAGATAAAATGGAGGCCTCAGCACGGGTAAACCACCTAGTGAGGCCAACATTATTGAATTTTATTGTTAAATGTAAAAATATTGTATCAATAAATAATAATAATAAAAAAAGTAGTTCCATGTACGAATGGGCTTAAAATCTCCTAAATAAAACACCATAGGCATGTTCTGACAAAAAATTTTAAGGAATTCAGGTGAAAAAAATTGTGCTTTGGGGGCATACATTAATTACATGAGCAAAAAATGGGGGGGGGGGGTCCAGTAAAATCTCACCAAATCTCATTATGTATACCGAGGTGGGGGGATACGATACGATACGATACGATTGTACCACCCCAGCCAGGAGCAATCCTGTCCCGGTAAGACCGGTACACCAGGGGGCACTGATTTGTTAGGACTAGGAACAAGTGCTCTGAGGATAGGAAGGAGGTTGGAGTTTAATCGACCGGTATACATGGCAACCTAATAAGCCAATATTGGAATTTAGGATGGGCAGGAATAAAGGAATGGATTGAGCGTTATGACTAAGAGGCGGCTAGCGGTGGCAAAATGATGAATTCCCAGAGCCGCTTATTATTAAAGGCAAAACAATTAAATTATCGTTATTTAACGGGTAAAATTTGTTTTAAACACAGTGTAGTTCTTGCAGGTGGCCGATGTGAGCGAGCGTGTACAACAAGAGACCTGATCTGTATCAATTCTCATTTTTTAATGATTTATTAACGAAATTAGTTTTCATACAGGGAATACTTAAATACATCATTTATTTTCATAAACATATATTGGATTTTCAATCTGGATGTTGTGTGATATCAATCGTATAATTTTTTTATGAAATATAGAGGAAATGAATTAAAGATTTAATTATAAATACGTTACAGTTTCTTCGCTGGTATTATAATGCGAACACGTGTGAGCTACTGTGATTCAACATCCAAAATATTGTGACATATAACAGTTGAGTTCAGATGGAAAAGTGTAAATCAACCAAACTAAAATAATATTCAATTGCGTACTGCTCTTCGACCTTTTGGTGCTAAAAATTACTATACCGGACTTGTTAGCTGCAGTTCCTTGGCGATAACATGAAATATGATATGTTTGTTTACGATATTTATACACGTAAATATAATGTTATTTTTGTCCCTTTCTGTTCAAAATAAAATATATGGAAAAGAAATGAGACAAACTATCGGCTTATCTTCTATATAAGCAATCCTTTTAAAACTACAGTATGTTAAAGGATTTATTTAGCTAACTAGGGCATTAGAATGGGCAAAAATAACTAATTAATAATTATTGTATTTTAAAGAAGAAATATAATACTCGACAGCCTCCGTGGTCGAGAGGTTAGTGTCTTGACTAGCAATACGGTGGGCTCGAGTTCATATTCTAACGTGCACGAGTAAATTTATTTGTGTTATTTTCACAAATTAATTTAAACGTAAAAAAGAATGTGTATTATATTTGCGGCATGTTCCAGAGTAGATGATACTCTCAGTATCGCCCTGGCGTAATACTACCATTCAGAATTGAAAAGTTATATGAAATGACTTTAGCCGTGTTATGAGATCAGATCTGAATAATTCCCCATATCCTTCCCCTCCCCACTGCCTTCAGTCTCACAACGGTTCTATTAACATAAAAAAGAAATCTTTTCATTTTATTTTTGTTATAAATTAACTCCTTAAATTAACATGAGGAAAATATTTTTCCCATAGACCCTACGTCATTTCTGGGGATGCTGTGTGAAGAGTTTTTCGAGAAGAGGAAGGAGTGAATATGGGTTGTGAAGAGATCATGTTGTAGAAGAGAGGAAACACGGAAGCCGGCAAATCGTTCCACAGCCGAGCTGTTGAACTTAAGAACGATCCGTAGAAACGACCCGTTGTCATGCGACACGAATGTCAACCGTGTACAAATATTGGGCATGCGTTTGGCATTTTTCCCAATTATACAACGATACCAAAAGGATCATAGATGCTAGATCCTCGGATCATCTTCCACTGAGAAGTAGAACACAGACAGTGTAGATGATGTAGCAACGCTGTCCGAAACGTCGGCTAAAGAAGGAGGTAGCACAACACGGCATAACACCCCAAAAACAAATAACGAAAACACAGATATCGTTCACTAATGAGTCGTAAGAACGACCCGTTCTCACGTGAAAGATGCTGTCTGCAAAAGTTGGGTGCGCGTTTGGTGTAAATTTTAAAAGAATTAAAAATAATATACGAGTATATCATACTGGTATTTGCGGCACTTTCCGGAGTGGAAGACACTATCAATATCACCCCGGTGTAAGACCACCATTCAGAATTAAAATGTTGCTTGAAATGTCTTTAGCTGTGTTTTTTCCTGGCCATTCAGATGAGAATGGCCAGGTAATTCCCCAGCTTCCTCTTCCCCATCTCCTTCCCCTCATCACTACCTTCAGCCTCCAACACACCCCATATAGATTCACTGGCTCAAGACGGTTGGGAGGAATTGGGACTGTTTGGCGGTATTCACAATTAAAAAATGTTTTAATTTTTTTTTTTACTTTCACTTCACACAGAAGGCCCGGAGGAAAATAGTTTTCCCTCAGAGCCTATGTCATCTCTGGGGTGTGTGTGAATGGTTTTTAGAGGAGAAGGTGTGAATATGGGTCTTGAAGTGATTCATGTTGTAAAAGGGAAAAAACACAGAAGTCGGCAAATCGACGGCCGGCGTAGTCCAATAGTAAGGCTCTGGACTCTCAATCTGAAGGTCGCGGGTTCACCCGGCGTGCGCTAATAAATTTTATTTCATTAATTTGTGTTATTTTACAATTAATAAATTAAAAATAATATACCTATAGTATATTTGCGGCATGTTCCAGAGTGGAAGATACTCTCAGTATCGCCCTGGTGTAAAACCACCATTCATAATTAAAACGTTGCTTGAAATGTAGCCGTGTTTGGTGACCAGATCTGAATACCCAGGTACTTCCCCAACTCCCTCTTCGCTCTTCCCCATCTCCTTAACCTTCCCACTACCTTCAGCCTCACAACATAGCCAATTGGGGATGCCATAGTCTCAGTTGGGACTCTCATGCGGTATTCATATAAAAAATCGTTCCACAGCCACAAATGCGAATGAAATATCGTTCGTTCCGAACCCAAGAACGTGCCGTAGAAAGGACCCATTCTCATGCGACACGAATGCGACAACTGCGTACAAATTTTGGGCGTGCGTTTGGCGTGTTTCCCAATTATGCAACGGTGTCGAAGGGACATACGCTAGTTTCTCGGACCATCTTCCATTTAAATACCGAATGAATACGGACAGCATTCCCACATGACGCCTGTGCTCTAAAGATTTCAATCCAGTTGTAATTGGGGAAGCTATTAAACTGATCGCCCGTTTCTGCTTAGGGTTAAAGATTTTTTTAAAGTATTTTAGGGCTCTAGACCAGAGGTGGCTGTCATATTCAACGGTGGGGCGCACTTGTGATTTCTACAGGATCATCACCAGGGATTTCTACAGGTCAAGGATATCCCCGATATACATATGTATATAAAACGTACCCATATATCACGTCATTTTCATAAGTCAATTTTTATTGTTAACAACATACTCAACTTCTCGCATGCTAAAACCGGGAAGAGGTTTAAAAATAAGTGTGATGAAGTAATTTTTCCCTTGAGTACGACACTGTAATAGCCCCAGCGTGGCCGCCTACTAGTTATGACTTTCTTTATGCCTTCCTTCTTCTTGCCTCTTCTCGCTCTTCTTGGATCTTCCTGTTCCTTCTTAGTTTTTCTTGTATCTTCTTTTCTATTTCTGCTTCTTCTTGTCTCTTCTGGGATCCTTTCGTCTCTCCTTGACCCTTTTTACTAATTCTTGTCTCTTCTTGCCTCTTCTTGATTCTTCTCATCTCATCTGGGTTTTGCTTGACTCTTCTTCCTATTTCTTGTATCTTAATGTTTCTTCTTGGCTCTTCATGCATCTTGGATCTTCTCGTCTCTTATTGCCTTTACTTGTCTCTTCTTTCCACCTCTTGGATCAACCCATCTCTATTATTGGCGCTTCTTGCTTCTTCTTGTCTTTTACTTGATTCGTATCATCTCTTCTGGGCTCTGTTTGTATCTTCTTGCCACTTTTTGTCAGCAAGTGATATTCCTCCGAGGTGTAATATCCGACTGAATTACCAAAAATATTTTATGGATAGTGTAATATCCGACCGAATTAACAAAAACATTTTTTAAGATAAAGATAAAAAGTATTATTTGTGACTTGTGCACGTCAAGATATTCGTTTACCTGCAAATGACAAATCTAACTAACGTGTTGTGCCTAAATGTGAGATTTTTATGGACTCCAATCAAACTCTTTCTACTCGTGTGACCCAAATCAGTCATGGCAATGCCTTGAATGATCAGTGGTCCGAAACATTTTCTTACCCGCCATAAACGAGAAGTCGTGTACGTACCTTACAATCTGAAATTAACATGTAATCTTTGATAAAAAGAAACTATTTGAATCTGGCAACCCACCGGTTTTGTATCCCTGCCTACCACTAAATCTCACCAAGGGGGGGGAGGGGTCTAAATTTTTTTTTTTAAATAGCTCACGTAATTAATGTATTTCCCCTTTCTGTAGTAATTGATTATGTATAATGGGGCCGACAGACCTAGGTAATAAAGCACCAGCATTATTTGGCTTGGCCTATTCCAGCATATCGCTCGCCATACATTCCCATCAGCTTTTAAAGCTCAGTCTGTCTCAAGTGTTAGTTAGTAATATTTTACAATGGATTATGTTTGTATAATCTTACCCATCGCCATTCAAATCAGCAGTGGTCAGTTCATAGCCGAAGTTGGATGCAAACTGCTCTCCGCTGATGATGAGGGACACGTTGATCGGGTTAGATGGGGGGCGTATGTTTTTGCTGAAGATGATCACCTGTCCGGTGCCCACGGCTCGGGGGGCCCCCGCAGCGTACGAGTAGTTGGGCCCAAAGTACTTACCACCCGTCACTGCCATACCTGCATTATTACAAATTAAATTGTATTAATAAAAAAACGTCCAATTCGGCTTGTAAAATTCAATATTGATGGCTTAAAGCAAAGACATTTTATTTCCACTCGCTAGTAGGACTAATGCCACCTTAACTCTTGGTGTGCTAAAGCAAAAAAATTGCATTGCGCCATCTGATTCTACTATCATCATAAGTTATTTGTTTTTTAAATTGTGCTTGTAAATCGGACCGTCTTATCAGATAATGTGTTTGTTTACATAGTTATAAAAATAGTATACAATCTACCCTGTGGAGTTTCCCCAGAATAGCTAGTTATATTCAGAGAGAGGTTTTATGAGAACTCAACAAAGTGGCATTGGCAAATGCAACACCCCTTTAAATGGTCATTAAAAGTTATAAAAAAATAAATTTAAATAGCCCCTAACCTAACGTAACGTAACCATTCCGAAGGCCGCGGGTTTGAACCCGGCGTGCGCAAATAAATTTTATTTAATTGATTTGTGTTATTTCACAATTAATTATTTAAAATAATATATAGTATGTTTGCGGCACGTTCCAGAGTGGAATATACTCTTAGTATTGCCCTGGTGTAAGACCACCATTCAGAATTGAAACGATTCTTGAAATGGCTTTAGCCGTGTTTAGTGACTAGATCTGAATAGCCAGGTACTTCCCCACCTTCCTCTTCCTCGTCTCCTTCCCTTTCCCACTTACCTTCAGCCTCATAACATACCCCAATTGGGGATGCCATAGTCTCACTGGCTCCAGACGGGAGCAGTTGGGACTCTTGTGAGGTATTCACTATAACAAAAAAAATTTAAACAACTGTATGAAATGCAAAGAGGGTGAAGAAACTCCGATTCACATAATATTATGGTAACAAACCAGGAAATACTTGGGTAGAAACTCACTGAGCTAGTAAAATAACTATTAATAGGTCATCGCTGCCTCAAGAGATACAAGCAATTAAAAAAAGGTTATTATTGTTAAAAATTTGATTAGTTTTTCGATCTCGAATAATTTCTCGTTCCAGCATTGCTTCGCTTCTTACTAATTAGGGCGAGGGATGCTATTAGTTAGTTTATCACCCCGCCATTCAGGCTTACTGATGCCCTGGAAGGGATGTCAAGATGACCGATATAAGGTCACGTGTTAACTCTAGAGAGCAAGATGCTTTCCGGTTCTTAGTGCGCATCTTCAGGTGAAACTCTGGCAGGACCGAACCAAGAGACGCTTTGTAAACCGTCGATTTCGGATTTCAGCTATATATAAGAAATGTTAAAGAGAACAAAGAAACACAAATTCATCCTTGGAGCCAATGTCGCCACCTTGGTGGAAAGAATGCCCAGGTTCGTTGTTGAACCAGGAGACAACACAAAACATCCAACGTTTTAACATTTTTTTATAACATTTATAACAATATTTTTTTAGAGCAAAACGTACAGACAGAGAATTTTCTACAAGTTAGAGAAAAAAAAAAATTATCGGTCCCATTTTTGAGGAGAAAAATGGGGAGTACAAAACCTCGATTTTGACGATTTTATTTAGGTATTCTAAGCCTGAGGTACAGTTGTCCCTTTCGCTCAGCATTCAGGGGAGTAAGAGCATCAGTGACAGCAACAGTATGATAAAATACATATTGTTAAAATTTCTCAGCGACCGGGTTTCCTCTGAAGCATGGAAAATAGCACAAATGGCCAGTGATTCATACTTACTGATCTACGGATACTAAACTATGCAGATAACCCCTTATCAATAAATAAATTATGCATGCCTAAATAGCTGTATTTGGCCACGGGACTGATGTCCTTCAGGGTGGGTCCCACATAGGGGATCTTATCCCTCATGAGAAAGTCCTCCTGGGTGTCCAACACAAACACTGTTCCCCTCCAGGTGTAGGGGCCAGGACTTCCGATGATCATGGTACCATCCTCCAGGATAGAGCTGCTGGTGCCGGCCTGACACAATCCCCACTCTTGATGCTCTCTGAAAATCAAAGAAATTATTACTTTTTTACACTATTTCTCAATAGTTAGACAGCTCCAAGTCAAGACGGATGTTAGTGATAAATATTTGCTTCTTGACAGGAAAATAGTTGCTCATAATAATTTTAAACTTAACCCCTTACTATGAATGTGTTTTAAATTTTACGCAACTGATAAACAACCATTTATGATCTATTAATGGTTGTTTATCAGTTGTGTAAAATTTAAAACATGTCTATTAGTAAGGGAGATGTTTCAGTCATGTAAAAAAGAGAATATACCCGGCAGGCTCGGATGGGTGAGAGCCGCCAGGAAACGGCAATCTCTTGGGCCAGCTAGTAGCCAATTTCAGAGAAATGCTTGTGTATGCGTAAATGCCACCCAAAGTTGATAGAATGCATTGTTATCAACAACAAGTCGATCGGATGTCGATCGGATGTCGATCGGATGTCGATCGGATGTCGATCGGATGTCGATCGGATGTCGATCGGATGTCGATCGGATGTCGATCGGATGTCGATCGGATGTCGATCGGATGTCGGGTAGTGGGTTAATTTCCACTTCTAAGTTTTGCATTCAAATGA
This sequence comes from Limnephilus auricula, assembly GCA_951813805.1. Taxonomy (NCBI): domain Eukaryota; kingdom Metazoa; phylum Arthropoda; class Insecta; order Trichoptera; family Limnephilidae; genus Limnephilus; species Limnephilus auricula. The sequence goes on along the minus strand of OX638398.1, from coordinate 26,904,414 downwards.
AAATTCACATAGAGTATTTAAAAAGAAGTTATCTGCAGTTACACCAAATTCATTCATTGTTTAAGCTTTCAAAAATTTGATATTTCCACCCTTTTTATTCAGGACAGGAGATATTATTTCATGTAAATAGAAGCTGATATATTTTTTAAACCTTTATAATGAATAAAAAAAATATTTTTATGTAAATACTGCACTTGTATTTTGTGAGGGGGGGGGGGGGAAGGATATGGGAAAATGAAGGTGGAGAAGTTCCTGGATATTCAGACCTGGTCACCAAACATAGCTAAAGCCACTTCAAGCGATGTTTCAAATCTGAATGGTAGTGTTACACTAGGCCGATGCTGGGAGTATCTTTCACTCTGGAATGTGCCGCAAATATACCTTATATCATTTTAACCCTTCAAAAATTTGGTGTATTTTTTCAGAGGCTAAAAATATTTCCGGTTTGCAATAAAATCCAAATTTCAAGGTTTGATTCAATTTTACAATCTGTTTGGCTCTGTGGTAGAGTTCCTAGGAAACAAAGAAACAGAATTGCGCGACAACCTTATCTCATCAAAGAACGACATTGCTTACTTGACAGACCTGTATAAACGGTTTAATGATATCAATCTCCAACTTCAAGGCGATGCGCGACGACTTACATGATTAGGACAAAAATAGCATTGCTGCTTTTGTATCCAAACTGCTATTATGCAAAAGAAATATCAGCAGAAGGGAAATCCATAACTTGCCAAATTTATAGGCAGTATCATTCAAGAACGACGACTTGCTTGTTTACTGTCAACACTTGGAAAACCTCCACAGTGATTTCAATGAACGATTCCAAGACGTTTTAAACATGGACATACCAGAGTGGGTTTTGGATACTTTTTGAAATGTCAAAAAAGCAGGATCTTCACAGTTAGAAGAAGAACTAATAGAATAGAACTGACGACAAATGAGGAATCAAAAATTAAATTTAAGAATGGTTACCAAGAATTTTGGCTGCAGAAGCCGATTTCGCAACTGCACCCAGAATTATGGTCGATTGTTCAACGATTTCTGATTCCCATTCCCATCGTCCTATTTAGATGAACGTGGATTTAGTGCTGTAGCAACGTTTGAACTAAAAAGAGAAATCGGCTCCATGTTACTGAACGCGGCGACTTACGGTTGTTTTTATGTAAAATCGAGCTTGATATTAACAAACCTCTAAAATGCATCAAATTCAGCATTCTCATTAGAAGATAAGTTATAAATTCAATGTTTTCGGAATGTTACTAAAAATACTTAGAGTCGGCGGATAGCGCAATTATAAGTAAAGGGGGTCTGTGTTGGAACTTGGAACCATCCACTAACTTTCAATCATACATTGATGCTTGGAACATAATCTCTTGTTTTTCATCTCTCAAAATGACTTTGTACATTTCCAAATCAGAAGAAAATATTAAAAATGAAGTGCCTACCCTAATTTTAGATAAAATTAAATTAATATCTTTTAGCTATAAAATAAAAAACGGAGCACATACTTGCTAATAGGTCTCCCAGCACAAGGTTCCCAGTTATCATCGTAATCGAGTTTGTTGTCCAGAGTGTAACAAAGTCCCTGGCCCAACTGTGATTCTCCATTCATCTTAGTGTACCTGAAAAGCATATAGTAATAATATATTAATAACAATATATTTAATAACAATAATAAAATCAATGACGTTATACATATAATATATAGACTCACCATTGTCTCACAAACTCAAGATAGAATGTGGCAAGTAAGAAACACTCTTATGTTTTCAGTAACTTCATAAGGGGTCGGTAGTACCCGTCCAAAAAGAAGAAGAAGGAGAGATACGACAATACAAATGTTGGAGGGAGCGCGCTAATATTAGAAACGATAATATTCAAGTGAAAATTGGGAAAATGTTTAATAAAATAGAGCAAAAATCTCTCGACAATACCTTAAAAATAATGTAAAGAAACGAGTGAATGCGTTATGAGTGAATGAATAACAGAAACATATGTGTTTTTTTTTTAATTTTCGGAGCATAATTTGCGATTTTTTTCTATCGAGGGAATTTTATGTGATTACCGTTTCGGCTCGACGGTATCCAGAAATTATCTTAAAAAAATAACACATATTTTTTTTTAGAACTTTTTAGAAACGTAAAGTGTTCAAGGGACACAATCAAAGACCTTAGACATTCAAAGAATGTGTGTGACATTTCTGTCTCTCTCTGTGAATGACAGACATCTCCAAGTTTTGCGATAATGAGGAAAGCAACATTCGAATGCTCGCCATAAATCAAACATTATTTACACATGTCTGTGATATACATATTAGATATGCTACAAAATAACACCTGGGGGCATAACGGTCCGGTATATTACTATGACATTTTGAAATATCCTCAAGTGACCAAGAAAACGTCAACATTTTGTTAAATTCGTTAGAAGTTTTTCTGCATTATAATGGTTTTTGTAGTGTTTGTGAGTAATCTGAGTATTGAACCCAAAAAAGGGTACACTTTTACATATATCTGCATACTCAACTCAAATTTGGATTTTTCGGAGATTGAGACTAAGCAATTGGAAGATTGATATACATATTAAATAATAAAAATTAAAGAGACGAAAATAAAGAAATAACATAATGACATAAAATATGTAGTAATATTTACAAATAATTAAATAAAATATACATTTATATTTATCACTTATCCCCCAGTGGCTTGAGAGAAACTCTTTGCTTATGATGTATGGGCGCATTGTGCCAAAAGAAAAACTAAGGAAAGAACAAACCATTTTCAAAATCCTTAGATTTCTTTAAATCCACAAAAGTATACCGCTAAGGCTGAAATCAGACGGTTCACTCTAGTGAAGGTTTACTCTATGGTTACTCAAGCAAATTTTCCATCTTCGTTTCACTTTTGTTTCATTTCATGTTCAGACATGTCATTCTGAGTAAAATAGGCCGAATGAAATACAGAAATGAACGATTAGTGAACTGTCTGATTCCGCCTTTACGAATGCAAATTCATTGTTATAGTGCAGATAGATTTTAAATTTGTCTATGGTGGTATTTTAAATTTATGAAGGTAATAAAAGTGTTGTTGTACCTGTGCGCACAGACAACCGCCTTTCCGGAGACTCCTCCCTGACTCCTCACGGACACCCCCAGCCACTGGCCATTCTTGATTTCATCAGCTCCGGGAGGCTTCAGATCGTTCGAGTCGATGGCTATAGTTACACAAAACATTTATTAGTTACCATAAATTATAGAGTTGGAAGGATAAGAACTGGTTGAATTTATTTATAAGTAATAGGTACCTACTTAAAATAAGGATGTTGGAAATATCATTCTATATCGTAGTATGTATGCTACACACAATATCAAAAAAACACTGCGAAGGTGGTACCAGTTGTAGTCATGTAAGAGTTTTAATAAGCGTTTCCAGTTAAGTCTTTATGATAACAGATGATACCATCTATCATTGGGAGAATGTTGAACTATTTAAGAACGAAAGAGTAACTTTTAATTTCCTTGATTAGAAGCACTTATGTGCACCTAGTGGCACTTTGGGGAACTAATCAAGGAAAATAAAAAATCACTCTTTCTTTCCTAAATAATTCACCATTATTAATTTTTAAGTTTAATTTATATAGATTATCTCATCTGTAACAATTTAAAAAGGCTTAATGGTTAATTTATCGGGTAGCCCTTTAATAATTTTACAGGATATTAAATATGTATCATTGGGAGAATTAGGATGAAAGATATTTTTTATTTACCCTGATTAGTTCCCTAAAATGCCACTAGGTGTCGATAGATATCAGAAGGATAAGCTTATACTCTTCTATCTTTTTCCGTTCTTGTATAAAAGATAGAGAAACAACATAACCCAGAATATCCGTGCGATGTTCCAAAGAATGCGAGAACAATATAGAATTAATCGGTGGTAAGAGTGGATTTTTAAATGAAATAGATGTGCAGTATTGTTATATGCTTCTCTCGTCTTAGAGATTTACTCTTTTAATTCATTTCTACTTTTGAGTGAATTAAAAAATATCTTTATCATTCCAATTTCTACTTCACACTATCCATTAGATTAAGGGGGTTTTTCACCATCCTCCCAATAGCTTATGTACACTAATAACGAATATTTTCGATTTATGATTTACGGTCTATTTATTTATTAAGTTGGAGTTTATAGTTCGGTACTCGAACCTATGAATAGTGGCTATATATTGTATAAGTTGGCTGAGTTTTCTAACCACTGCAAGTATTTTATTTCTATTTTTAATAATATTCGTTATTAGGGTAGATAAGCTATTGGGATGATGGTGAGAAAACCCCTAAAGACACTAACGGACTTTAGGTATGATATTAGTTACCTCATGGCTACAACTGATATTGTCTACATATCCTTCACAGCACATTTTTGACATTGTATGTACGCGAATTTATATGATAAAATGTCATAAGAGTTTTTTTGCAGTATTTAATTATGCTTTATGAAAAAAGTTTACAATAATTACAGTTGTATTGATATTTTAACAAATATTTTTTTATTAACTTGGACAAACAAATTTGGAGTTATTGAGACAAGTGGAATAGGCTCATTATATACAAAACATAGAATCCCACATGTTATTTACACACAAAAGTGTAACAAAAGTGGACAAATTATTATAAAAGATATATCACAAAATTACAATTAAATAAATAATAGCGATGCGGCAAATGAAAATATGCACAATGCAGAACACCGAGAGGCCAAATATATGGAGAACCAAATATGAAAGTATTAAATAATTACAAGTTAATGTATTATTATGTCAAATGAAATTAAGTTTTCCTTACTGTATAAAAATTATCTTCTTCAATGAATTATTTTTATATTTTATGGTTTGTATGATTAAGGAAGTTGAGTCCTTTTTTGCTTTTTTGTATTTTTTTTATCGATGTTCACATGCAAACTTAAATACTAGTTTTTTTTTTTAAAGTTCGTTTTCATAATTAAATTGATTATACTGTCTAGGTTTTGTAAATATTTACCGTTATTTTTCACACAAACGGGGACTAGAAGACCTCAGACACTCTCCCGCCTTCTACCGGGCGTTTTCGCGGGCTTAATAAAATTAAAACTTGTAGAATTCATTTAATAATGAAAACGAGCTTAAAAAAAAAAATACTGGTATTTAAGTTTGCATGTCATCTACATGAACATATTTCTTTTTTAAGTCAAAATATTTTTCACTCAACTTCCTTATTGAGTCAAATGTGTGAAAAGTCAGTAAATTGCACGATTTTAAATTAGAAAGAAAATTTAAAGAAGCCTCTTCATTTTAATTTGGATATTTCTCTCGGTGTGAGGTTTGTGTTTGATGCAAATCACACAACCAAAAAAAATATTGCTGGTGATGAATAATAATACATGGTGATGAAATGTGATGAACCTTAAATACACTCTCTAAAATGGATGCAAGTGGCTGCAAAAAAGGTATTCACAATGCTCTTAAAAGTAATAACTTCTGAAACAACACCATGCACAAAATACCTGTTTTTTTTTTACAATTTGCTAAATAATAATAATGTAAACATGTTGTGTATTCAAAAGGTGCAGAAATGTTGGCAGTGCAGCTTACGTAAAGGTATTCGTTTTGTAGATTGCTCACGATGACCAGGGATGGCTGGACTATAGTCCCAACTGTTCCCGTCTGGAGCCACAGAAGCTTTGGCATTACCAATTGGGGTATGTTGTGAGGCTGAAGGTAAGTGGGGATTGGAAGGAGACAGGGAAGAGGAAGTCGGGGAAGTTCTAGTGGCTATTCGGATCTACTCACCAAACACGGCTAAAGTGACGTCTATTCTGAATAGTGGTCACCAGGGCGATATTGAGAGTATCTTGCACTCTGGAACGTGCCGCAAATATACCTTATATTATTTAAATGACTAAATTGTGAAAACACAAATCAATCATATGTAATTTATCAGAGCACGCTGGAATTTGAACCCACGACCTCCACATCACTAGTCGAGAGCCGTGCCCCTCAACCGTGGAGGCCAACAGATATATACATAATTTTACATAAAAAATCGTAGGAAAGATGTGAAGGGATATAATTATTTGGTTAAAAAAAAATTGATGAACAAAACCAAAGTAAACATTATTTTCACGTTTTACTTTGAAAACCAACTCATTATTATTTAAGCAGAGGCAAACAAAACGAACTTTCGCATCGGTGCCGTTGATGATGGAATTTGATAACGAGTGGTGTTATGAAATTAAACCCAGGAAGACATGTATGAGGCAAAGATGCAGCAACGATAAAGCATTTAACTTGTAAACAAGTGGCCAGTGGTACGTTGCTCTTCCTGGGACACCCACGAATCTTTCCGCAAAACTATCATCTGCATCGTGTGTATTGATTAATCTATGGGGGCCTATCTATCTACTATCTACCTATGCCGTGACCGCGGGAATTATTATTTCGCCACCTACTCGAAAGGTCTAGAGCTGCAATCAATAATTCACAGAACTGCGCCGAACCTTCGCGAAAGATCTCATGTGTATTTTGCTTGCCTTTCCAGTAGCTACTAAATAAGTCGGCTATATAAGGCGGCGGCGGTCCCGTGCGAGTCAGTCGGTAACCAACCAGTAAACCTACCAATTAAGTCCATTCATAACAGTCCGTTGTATTTTTTTTACGCGCCATTCTTGACGTTGTTATTTTTATTTAAATAAACAACTCCATAATTAACCATCAAATGTTTATTCTTGGTTTAGTTAGAACATGCCAAGGTATTGTCTATCTATCAGTGGCGGCCGGTGGTCAAAATATTTGGGGGTTCACCAGAGTCATTAAGTCAGACAAATAAATTTAGTAAAGGTACATACCTATTTATAAAGAAGTTCTATTCTCCGTTCCTTTTGTTTAGCGAAGACCTCTATGACCTTCTTGTTAAAATCAGGAATTGACTGAATTAACCTTTTTTCGATGCTTAACACTGATAGAGCATTCAGTCTATCCTGGCTCATCGTGTTTCTTAAAAAGGATTTTATTCGTTTTAACGTTGAAAAACATCTTTCGCTTTCGACTGAGGTCATTGGAATGGTGCACACAAGTTTTAGTAACTTCACAGTCTCGGAAAAGTCTTCTAATAAACAAGTATTATAAAAAAGTTGTAAAATTGACAAAGCGCCTTCGGCATTAGAAAAATCGTCGCGGACGTAAATTGCACAGAGTTCACCTTTTAACTGAACTTTATTTAGGAAGTCATACGTTTTTATCGTCACACTAAAATCATGTTCTGGGAAATTTGACCTGTACTCGCTGAATTTTTCGCAATCGAGTAATGTTGCTGCAGAAAGATGTTTATTGAATTCGAAGCGTTGTTTCATTTCAGACAGAATTGTATCGCAAACCTCTTTACAAATAATTGATTTCGTGGTTTTTATTCGTTTAGTAGGTGGCTCAGGAAAATTGTCTGTGGAATTGCGTACATTTTGAACGGATTTTTCAAACTCATTGAGGTTATTTCGGATTACAACGGGATCTAAGCTTTTTAACTGCAATTGTCTGAATAAAATATCACAATGCGGCATAATTTTTTGAAAAAAATTCAACCAATATAAAAAAGTTTCATCATTGAGATAGCGTAATAGCATATCAGCTTGATTGATAGTGTTGCTATCATTGTCGGATTCTAAAATCGTCTCCATGCACTCAATGAGGGAATCGCGATTCGTAGCAACGGTTTTAATTGTTCTTATATTAAAATTCCATCTCGTTTGTGAAACAGAGGGAATTTTGCGTTTCACTATTTCACTTAAAACGTCTGTTCGCTTTGACGACCGCGAAAAAAACTTGGGGAATGTATGCAAATTCGAGAAAAACATTTTTACTTCTTTACTTTGGGATACACTTTTTTCCACAATTAAATTTAGTTGATGGGCATAACAGTGGACATAATGTGCATAAGGAAACACATTTTGAATTTTAGCTTTTACACCTCCAATTTTCCCACTCATTACTGACGCCCCATCGTAACACTGAGCGATTAATTGCTTCGAAGATATATTTAAAATGTCAAGTTCTTGAAACAGTGAATCGGATAATCCATCGGCACAATGGGATTTTGGTGTTAAATACTTCCAAAAACGTTCATAGATTTTTCTATTCCGTTCGTACCGAATGATCATGACCATTTGCATAACAGTGGATACATCAGTTGTTTCATCCGCTTGTATCGCTATAAAATCACAATGCAAAATTTGTGATTTTACTTCGTTGTAATACACTTCCAAAATTGCATCTAATATTTCATTTTGTATTGTCTTTGAAGTACCCTTGAATAAAGAGTTTGATTCCAAATGTTGCTTCATTGCCATATCAATTTCTACCACAAAATCAATTAAACCACGATATACTCCGGGATTAACCGAGTCACTTTTCTCATCGTGTCCACGCATAGCTAATTCAAATGCACCACAAAATTTTACACAATCAATAAGTTTGGACAGAATGTATCGATTTTTATCAACTAGCTCATTATGATGTTTAACGTGTGCACGGTAACCTGAATCTAATTGCATTCTGATATCAACTTTTCCTAAAACTTTTAGGTTCAAAACGTTTTGTAAATGTATTTGACAAGAATTATGTTTTTTAATTTTTTCAGAAAGGTGATTTAAATCAGTTACACCGCTGATTGTCCACACCGAATCTGCACCATAAATTAAACAAGGGAAACAAAATAAACTATTAGATTTTTCAGATCCACAGAGCCAGGAAGCTTTATTATACATTGTTTTGTTAAATGATCGAGTAAACTTTTTAGATCCAGATTTACATTCTTGTTTTATTATGAGTTCAGGTTGAGGCGGACCGGCATTTTTTATTTTCACTTTGTTTTCAAAACTCGACCGATTGATCTTAATATAATCTACATTAAAACTCATTTTGAATGTATACAATGAACAAACACAAAAGTAAACACAGATTGACGTAACCTGCAATTAAACTCGGAAGAAATGGTCAGAATTCGACAGACAAGGGCCGACCCGGCCGACTACGCACGGCGACAACTAAATGAACTAATTCGATAATCTCAGCTATCACTCATCTCATCCCATTGTCCCGTAGTTTATGTTTATCATGTTTTGACTTGCGAACTAAGAGTTCGTTCAAAATAGTAGCTCTGCTGTTAAATTGAAGACAAAATATCGGAAAAAACATTACACATTAGCGTTCTTGTTTAACACGCGACTGTGCAAACCGCTCCTTTCGACGTGGGGGTAAAACCCGGAACTGCGTTCGAAGCGAGCAAAAATTTGCAAAGAATCATATGTTTTCACGCTTTCAACTGTTCAGTGAATGGCGAACAAAGTTAATAAAATATTGGAACGCAACCGAAAACGAACTGACATGAAGTTAGTCCTAGTCTCGTCGCCCTTCGAGATGGCGCGCATAATAGGTACCTACCTACCTACTGTACGAGATCTTCAGAAAATATTATAAATTATAACCGAACCGAGTTTCGTATTTATGATCTTTTTTTGTGGGTTGTTTGTTGTTCTTTTTTCGTATTTATGATCAGTTTTTGTGGGTTGTTCGGCGCACGGGAGCTCTTATTAACTGGCCGCCACTGCTATCTATACAATACCAAATATCTTTATCCTCTTTTGGGGGAGGTACAATCTGAATACAAAGAATGTTTTTTACAGTATTTTATTTCTGTAACTGTCAATTTATTCCATGTCCGAGTATGGTGGCCTGTGGGACCGGCTACCAATATCGGACATTCGCGGGTCAGTCAGACTCCGGACATCGAACCCGCGAGCAGATAAATACCCCGCCAATACCATCGCCCTCCAATCGGACACTACTCCCGCTGACTAATCATCATAAATCAATAACTGTATCTGCTCGTGAGTTGTCTTCCCCCAGCTGCGTTCAGATGATACTTCTTTGCAGATAAGTCTGGCTGGTACTTTCATCCCAGTCTGAATGTGACCAATTTAAACGGAAAATAATTCATTTATATAAGGTAACCGAAATTATGTCTAAATCTCGATCGTCCATTTGAATAGTCAGATATAATTCACTACAAGTATTTCTGCATTATAATTGATTTGGTGGTGTTTACGAGTAATCTGAGTATTGTACCAGATAGAGGGTACACTTTTACACATGTTTTTTCCTTCGATGTTCCTGTTTTACTTTCTAATTATTTATAACGGCAAAATATAAACCTTACAATCATTTCCCGGCCAGCCCGGCACAATGTTCTTTATAAATTACTAGCTTCTGCCCGCGACTTCGCCTGCGCAGGATTAGTACTTCGAGTAGCCTATTTTCTTTTCCTACTACCCATTTATGTTTATAGGTACCAAAATTCTTAACCTATTTATTTAAAATATCTATAATTCTTGATTCGATTAAAATTATTAGGCGAGTACTTGAAATAAATTGACTAATTTAAATATTTTCTAAAATAGAAATTTGATTTAACAATCATTGTTTTTCAAAATGTCATTCTCGTATTTTGACATTTTCTATTAAACAATAAAATTATTATTTGTAATATATGGAAAATAGCTAGCTTTATAAATTATAGTCTATATGTTATTTTGATGTATGAGCTATATTATTATAAAGTTTCATCAAAATCCATTCAGCAGTTTTTGCGTGAAAGATTAACAAACATACATACATCCATACAAACTTTCACGGTTATAATATTAGTAATAATAATTAGTAAGAAGTAAGATATTATCTAGCAATTGACAGAAAATTTGACAATCGATAGAGAAAAAAATATATATTAGGGTTGCAAAGCTGAATTTTCGTATTTTTCTATTTAGCTTAGATCTTTCATTCTTCATTGAATCTTGTATTTTGTGAAAACCTTTACAAAAAAATGCTCAGCTCGGGAAGAGCCACTACAAAAGTTGTCGTCATTGTTTCTGTTGTGAGTTAGGATTCTCCAAAGATTTCATTAAAATTAAACGAAATGTGACAGAGGAAATGTCTACTAGTTTTATCTTTGAATTACATAGTAAAATATAACCTATGTATTTGCATGAATCTATGTAAGTAAGTATAGCATTTCCACGACTGCACCTTGTGTTGTATATCTTGTGCAGGAGACAGGAGTGGCGGACTATTTACGGCGTCCAGCAACTCAGATCCATATATCAAACACCTACGCTCTAAAACCTAGCGTGACTCACAACTGGAAGTTCAAACACAGCCTACATAAATAGGAAATAGCCAGCCTTTCCCTTTCAGAATGAATTTATTGTTCTTAATGGAGTAATCTATTTCATTATACATGTATAGAGCCTTTCAATAAGGACGCTCGATTTTAAAATGTAAATTAAACAAGTGAAAGATATCCTCTCAATTTTTTATTATTATTTGAAAGTATATTTTATGGCCTTAATCGTAGGTCTATGCAAATAAACCGAAAACAATTGACGCCTTCAAAATCTACATAACAAACGCCATCTCATCGCAAATTCAGCCAGATTTATACGACAGTCATTGAAAATCGTTTCTCCCAAAACGTGCCACCAAGCAAAAGCCGCGGTGGACATTTGAAAGACGTTATATTCCAAACCTATTGCCATAAATATACTTACAAATAAAAATAAATTGAGTGGATATCTCATACACAACTTGTTATATTTACATTTTAAAATCGAGCGTCCTTATTGAAAGACTCCGTAGAACCCGTAATCAGATAAAATTTAGAATCTAGAAGGAGAAAAATAAACCTGGCGACATTCATTAGACTTTTCGTGATGGAATGATATTATTTATCGAGACGAAATATTATCTTACTATCTTACTAATATTATAAATGTGAAAGTTTGTATGGATGTATGAATGTTTGTTCCTCTTTAAATCGAATTTAAAGAATGGATTTTAATGAAACTTAACAATAATATAGCTCATACATCAGAATAACATATAGGCTATAATTTATGAAGCTAGGTATGTATTTATTTTCAATATATTGAAAATAATAATTTTAGTTTAATAGAAAAAGTCAAAATTTGAGAATGACGTTTTGCAAAACAATAGTTGTTAAATCAAAATCCTATTTTGGAAAATATTTAAATTACTGAATTTATTTAAAGTACTCGCCTAATACTTTGAATCGAATCAAGAATTATAGATATTTTAAATAAATAGGTTAAGAATTTTGGTATAAACGTAGATGGGACCTAGGAAAAGAAAATAGATTATTCGAAGTACTAATCCTACGCAGACGAAGTCGCGGGCAGAAGCTTGTAAATAATATAGATAAGATGTCAGATACTTATAGAATATTTATTTCGTGTAAAATTAATCACACATATAAGTATATTAAAACAAGCGTAAAATCACAGCTGAAAACGTAAAAAGACGCTTGGTCACACAGCAAAAAAAAAAATCAAAAGCAAAAACTTTTGTTAGTTTTGAAACACCACTCAAAACAGTTGAAAATATTAAATCATTTGTTATAATACTCGTACACGATAAAATTATGTACTATTTCGGCGATTCAGTCTTCTTGGTCGATGGTCCCATTTGTCCAGAAGTTGCAAATTCGATTTCACTTTTTAATTGCAGAATTTAATTTAAGTCTCATTCAGAAAAGGAGTCAATTTTCGCCATCCTGATATTCCGTGAACCCTGACAGGAGCTTTTTTGCCAAAGTCGATATTTATATTTTGTGTCTGAAAATAAATGGTGCGAATTTCCGAAAGACAGAAAGCCAATTTCCAAGTTTCTGTGTCGAAATTTGACCCCCTCCTGAATGCACCCTTATTATTTTTTAGATCACTTATAAACGGTTGAAATCGTTCCTTTATTATTTCTGTGTGGTCCCAATTATGAAGGAAGATAGGAAAAGAAATTAGAAAGATTTAGAATAATTAATTAAGAGATTGTCTCGTGGTAAAATAACACGACTTGTAAATTTTGTTATCTTTAGATGAGAGAATTTTATGAATTAGACAGAATTACTAACTTTTTTTAAATTACTATTTACTATCTGAAGATTAGATCTTATTATCTTATTATGAATTAATTAATTATTTGTTACGCGTCTTATTAATTAATACACGGATTAATCGGATTATTTGGGTTACCTTGGCGTCATTGCAAGTTGCAACATCGATTACATACATCAAGTTATTAATAGTTGTGTAAGGTTCATTATGTTACGAAGTTTTAATTTTCTACTTTTCGCCCTGACCACAGATGGCACTAAATACTGAACAGCGAGACTACGCCCGTTTCAGATTTATTATTATGTTATAAGATTTATTTATTAATTGGTTTAATTTATTATTGAAAGGAGAATTATTTATACTCAGGATCAATATTATTATCTACGAAGTAATTACATCTTTTGATAAGAATTTCATTACTCTGATGAATGTTATAGATACCATAACCATAGGAAATTATTATATAAAACACTCACTTGTATGAAACACTAAACTATTGATATTATATTTGTCGCCAGCCGGTTTCGCATAAACTCGATCTTTGACAAATTAACATAGTAAAGATTCATAAAGTGAGCTATTTATTTCATATTAATAAAGGACAAACCATTAAGTCATTGATTTCTACAAATATTTTGTAATATTATTTACCTACCTATGCAAATATTTTAGATATCCTAATTCTACTGATTTAATTTCCTGAGTTTGGTTTCGAAGTAGATTTGGAAAGGTCAAACTATAGTCATTGATTTCTACAAATAGTTTGTAATATTATTTACCACATTTGCAAATATTTTAGATATCCTAATTCTAATGATTCAATTTTCTGAGTTTGGTTTCGAAGTAGATTTGAAAAAAAAAACGAGAAGATTTTTTTGTAAAGATATAAAAGGATGCACGAATACAATCATGGCATTAATAACAACTCATCATTGTATTATTATAAAACTTTGCCGCATTGAATTATCTTTTTTGTTAATCCCAAAAAGGAATGACATTTCTGTTTTGAATATATAATAACTGGATGCCCTAAAGCGACGACGGTATTAGATTTTCATTTTGGATAAAAATTTGCCTTTTATAATGATAGAGCAGATCCACAGGCGGCGTTATAGGTAATCCCATTTCAACCAGAAACAGGGCTGCTACAAAACGCTGCGAATGAATCAAGTGTATTTTTTTTAAATGCCAGTTTTTAATGCAGAAAACATTCTAAGTGTGACAGTATTTCTTTATTTTTAATTATTCATTACTATTGCAGTCTGTTTCTGCTTATGCTACGTTCAGACCCGATCTCTGATAATCTATGGTCGGCTTTTAAGCTGGAATCCCACTTGATATTCTATGATCTGTTCCATGGAATCTATCAGGGAGAACAGGCTTTTCTATGGAAAAGAAAACCAAAATTGAATCGACTTCAACTTTGGTTTGACCAGATACAGGATCAGGTGAGAAGTCTACGTATATTTTGAATAAAGAAAATAAAAAGACTGAGTAATTTTGGCACCTAACCTGTTAAAGGAGTACTTATTTAAATCTATTATCGAATTAATGGACGATCAACGCGTTTCAGGTTTAAGTTGACCAAATGACCATTATGCATACTAGAGGCAGAATTTTAATAGTAAAAATTTAATCCGTTGACCAAATATGGAAGTGTCTGTAAGTCTCAGTAATGACCGGGTAGCTATGTGTGCTGCTATGTGCTATTAAAGAAACAAATTGTATGTTAATGTTATGCTTTGCTAATTCGACATTCCATTTTGGGTAGACTGAATTATGGTACCATCCTCTGGTCAAATCGATAAAGGAATCAAAATCGTTATTTATAGTCTCTTTTTATCACGGCTACGAATATCTCTGATTGGTAACATTACATTTTATCGTTTTGACAGAAATTATTGCAGTTATCGTTGTTTTAATAATTTTTATCGATCTAAATCTTAGATAACTAAACTTTTCTGGTTGAGTGACATATTATATTATCTTACCTTTTTAATTCTAAAATATTATGAAAAATTATACCTTTTTATACCTTTACCTTTGAATTCTTTAAAGTTACATGATACTTAAGATTATCATTAAGAACATGCAGTTAATATTATAATATGTGTATTACAGTAGAATTAGTAGCAAAACATGCAAAAAGCGTCAAACACAAGCCCCATGCTCCCATGCCATGCAAACGTCCTATCAATAGCACTGGTGTAGGCGAAAATTTTCGATGGCGACTTTTATTTTTGGCACTAGGACTTGTCTATTATCCTAGGTTGTTGAAGTTTCTTGAAGCAATTGAATGACCCCAACCTCGAAAACAAGCAATAAGAATGCGTGAACACTTTTGGACATCAAAGCAAGTTGCGCTATGTACCAACAAGAGTCCAACTCCGCCAAAAATAAAAGTCAGCCATGTTCTCTCCTTTAAAAGAAAGCTCGGAGGAGTGGAAAGTTGATGACAAAGAGAGTGAAAGAGTTCGGTTAATAATTGTATTGAAAGAGTTAAGTATTAAGAGGTAAAACAATTAAAAAAGAAACAAGATATGACAGAGATGGGAGACCACCACTTACACTTGGATATGTCATACTGGCCGTTCGATTTCTTGTCTTCACGGAGGCACCACCGACAAAAATTAATAAGTTTAATCAATTTAATAACAGTGTTGAGTTAATTGCCGAGATGTGTTGTATTTTGGCATCCGACCTGATCCACAGGGATGACAGTTTCGCCTGTTGTAGAAGCGTTTACTCTAAAAGCGATATTCATTATTCTATATCTAGAAGAGGGTTGGCTGAAAGGGAAACTAGGAATTAAACAGGTGAGACAGAGGGTAAGTATCATATAAGGTCATTTTAGGACAAGTCGTAATGTGCCTAAATTATTTATAAGTGAAATTAGGTATTGTTAAAATTACCAACGTTGCTTCTGCAGATAAACCAGTGATTTTTCATTAAAAAAGCAATAAAAAAAACTTAAAATTTGTGATTTTTAGTAAATCTTCTGAATATATCATTTGAATAGGCCATAGAAAATCCAATGGTTATGTATCTTCTTATGAAGCAGGAATGAATTTTAAAATAATTATACAGAGTGACTAAATATTAATCTACTATATTGTCGATACTTGTCAAAGTGTATCGCTTTTTCTATTTATAAGTCCAATATTTTAGAACTAATAATAATTTATACAATATTTCACTTGTTAGCAGTCTGTACTTTCAAGTTGATTTATATATTATAAACAAATTATATCTTGTACATAACATAAATGATTATAATAAGCAATAGATATATCTTATCCAATAAAAACGCACAATAGGAAAAAACAAATATAAACCACTATACCATTTTCCACGACTTTCACAAAACCTGAATGCACCAAAATTTTGATCAAAATAAACCAAAAATCTTAAACCTTTCAACACAATCCAACACATGGTTGATTTTTTTTCAACCATTTTAACATTAAACCCTTGGAGGAAACAAATTTATAATTATTTTCATTCAAACCAAAAATAGAATCAATAATAATATTGTGACATTCAATTAGAAGACCAATGAATGAGAAAAAATGAAAATTATAACGAAAAATAAAACATACCATGAAAATGGCATCGACAAGATCGTGAAATAATAACATTCGATGTTTCTCATGCCAAACAAACATAACTACCAAATGTTTATAAAAACCCCTTTACCCATATCCAAAATTCTATGAAAACAATTTAGCAAAAACCGGTTGACAGAATATTCTCGAATGTAAAGAAACTGGTCAAATAACATTATGTGAGCCCATTTAACAAGATAATGCAGTAGGCACCATTACAACTATTTGAATAATATTGGAATTTTATTCCTGGAAGATGTAGGTAGGTACTTATATCATTATGGACTAATTATTATTTACTAGTGCAAGGGTTGTGCCTTACGTGTTTAATTGCAACCCCATAGTTAGTAACATTGTTGAAATGTGCAAAATATTTCTTTACATGTTATAAATATTTTCTGCCTCATTTCAAACTAACTTCAATCAGTTGGAAAAGGTACTTACGTAAATATTTTCATTTTGTATCGACGGTATAATATTAATAATATTCTACAAAACAATTCAATTTTATCCAACACCACATCTAGAATTTTCTCTACTATAATCTTCTTTTATAATTTCTTTTTAATGCCATAACGAATGTATTTTACTCATTTTTGCAAATAATATTCTTTGGAATTTTTTCCCCGAAATGAATTAATTCCCAATAATAATAACTTAAGGCAGAAAGAATATCCAAAATAACATTACAATTATCTTTTTAGACAACACTTGTTATGAAACCAAGTCAATTTTAAGGAAATCCCGAAAATGTTCGTAAGCTTTTGGAGTCTAATGCAACAATTAATAACTACGTCATAATGGAAATGTAAAATTCTTATGATCTTTTATTAATGATCTTTTATTTTTATTATGAGATTATTTAAAAATATTGCATCTTTATTACAATATTGAAAACTTTTGATAAGGCTTTTGCTGTTTCGCAGAAATTCAATTGAAACATTGTCATCAAATTGCTGTAAAATAAACGCCGATCTTATGATCATTTCAGCTATCTATCAAAATGTGATCACCTGAAAATCACAACAACGTGACAGTTGTGCTTTTGTACTGATCACAATTTCTCCAGAATCTGAAACGGATCTGAAATCGGCGTTTAACACGACCTTTCAAATGTACAAAAAATGGCGCTGCAGCCATTTGATAACGATGTTACATAATTTGAATTTTTGTGAAATAAATACGCCAACGAAAAGTGGACATTGTTATCGAGTATTAAATTTTAACATTGAAATAAGTTCAGGTCTTAAATGGTAGAAAGAGGGTGGTTTTGATTGAAGGCAGAGTCCACAACACAGTGAGTGTTCACTAAGGAATAAATAGGCTAGAACAAGAATACCCCAACGAAAAGAGAACAATTGTAAACGACTTTTAATTTCCAACCATGAAATAAGTTCAGGTCTTGAAGGGAAGAAGGTGGTTTTGCTTGAAGGCAGTGTCCACAATTTAGTAAATGTTCACCAGGGAACAGGCTAGAACAAGGAGTAAGTAGAACTCACAGCGTCTTCCGTCAGTGATGACCTGCTCGCAGTCATTCCCTCTGGTGGTAAGGGGGCACTTCCAGAGAGCCCCGGACTTGTTGGTGTTAGGCTGCAAGTTGTCGTCTAAAGGGGCGCCCACCAGAAGCCTGGAATCAAAAAAAAATAAAGATTATTAGCTATAATAGGTGTTTATTATTATTATGCGGGGAGATTAGTGCAGTCCCACACATTCCATAAAGAACATATATGAACTAGCTAACGAAACACAGCGCTGTCTACTGGATGGTTACCTAACCTAGATAACCAAGTGTTGTGTAAATAAATTAACTCACACCGCCATCTGTCAGAAACTTAGACAACTTACAAATAATTTCAAATCATTGTTCTATAACCTAAACACTTATAATATGTAGATACCATTTTTTATTGAAAAATATAAAATGGTACCTGTAGAGTTTAGAGATGACTGCTTGGAAATAAAACAAAAATATTGGCACAATTCTACCAGTTTTTTACACTTAAAATGAAAATCTTCAAATCTGCAAACATTTTCTCCTGCTATTTTATCATGCTCTATTCTGACTACTTGTATCATCATCTATTGAATTTCACTTGTATTTGTTTGTTTGAATGACTGAAATGGAATCCTGGAAGTAGAAAATAACCTACTTCCCGATTACATTATTATCCGACAGAGCTGAAACTCGGCCGTAAAACTCCTTGTCGATGACAATGCATTCTATCAATTTTTGGTGGCAATCACGCATCACTTGGGTGACCGGACAACTGAACAACGTACAAATTCGTTCCTTTCAGCCTGACATTCCGGTTCCGCGACAACTCAACAAAGTAGCACTTCAACACCCCTTTAAAAAGTCAAAGCGATGAACTTTTTTAAAATAGGGTAATATAGGTTACATTAGGTTAGGTCCGTTAGGTTATGGGTTATTTTTTCATGACTTTTAATGATTTTTCAAAGGGGTGTTAAAATGACACTTTGTTGAGTTTTAAAGGAACCTTAATGTCAGGCTGAAAGGTGTGTCAACCATATGGTTGATAAGAGAGACAGCGCATATTTTTATTGGCTGTCTCGAGGCCAGAACCAAGATGAACTAAGTCAGTGGCCTCAGATTTCAACCAAGGACTTCGTCAACCGTAATAGAGGGGCCACAAATTTCATGCTATAAAAGTCTAACGTTATTTAAAATCGATTAGTGGTTAATAATAATAATTTATATTTGGTAACATCATCGTTTGGTTTTCGGGTCGTAATCATGGATGTTGAAAGTTTAACATTTTTATAATTATTATCTACATTTACAGCGGAAGCACTGTAACATTTAACATTATGCAAATCTACGACAGAACAGAGAAATATTTAGATTTCTGTCCCGCGGATTTGCCGTCCATATTTTGTTTATCTTTCGTGTCCTGCTTCTAGAAGCGATGACTTCACTACGCACATAAACAATCGGTATAATTGATTATCGTAAATCGTAAAAAATAGATAGTATGAAATCTGATAAACGTAGATATGATGGAATCAATAACATTTGCGCATTATTTTAGTTACGAGTGGGAACTGGGCAGGTATGTTTGCAAATAAAACAAGAATGATTGTGGAACTACGAGTAGTGGTAGTGTACCCACCGGTTCAAGGAAGCATAGTTTTCTTATCAGTTGATGGATAAATCTCCTAATTCAGTTGACGGACAAAACTCGTCATTCAGTTGAAGGACAAAACTCGTCAATTCAGTTGACGGAAAAAAAGTTGTCATTTAGAAGGGAAAGGTGCCGAAGACTCAAGGCTATTCTTATAACATTTGGCAATGCCAACTAAATAACAGAGAACAGTAAGATGCCTCCATCCAGTATTATTTTTGTTTTTCCCTTTATGTTATTTTTGTTAATTTTAGTAAATAATTGTTAACCTCAATACAGGCTTGTCCCAGTGAGGTTAAAAATTGTATTGTAAACTGTTATACCTAAAATGTGAAGAAACAATAAATAAATAAAATTAAAAAAATAAAATAAAAATAAAATAAATAAAATATATAAAATAAATTAAATAAATTAAATAAATTAAATAAATTAAATAAGTTAAATAAATTAAATAAATTAAATAAATTAAATAAATTAAATAAATTAAATAAATTAAATAAATTAAATAAATTAAATAAATTAAATAAATTAAATAAATTACATACATCAAACAAATTAAATAAATTAAATAATTTAATTAAATGAAATAAATAAAATAAATTAAACAAATTAAATAAATTAAATAAATTAAATAAATTAAATAAATTAAATTAATGAAATAAATGAAATAAAAGAAATAAATGAAATAAATAAAATAAGCCACAAAAGTAAAGATTCCGTGTTGATCTTTGATTATTGAATTGACGTTTCAAAAGTACCGACTGAGGAGGATCTATGTAAGATAAAGAGTCCATTCATGGACCAGGTTATCCCAAGAAGCTAAGTGCCTAATCAATCTTGAATGTCTCGGGCAACTGGTTATTAATAAGACAGCCGGGAATTAAAGCAGCTCGAGATAGAGTGGATTCGGAAGCACGCCATACTGTCAACTGCTGTCTCCGGGAATAAATAATTATAGCTAATATAATTTATTATAAATACTACCGTTTGGTCGGTTTTCGTGCTGAGCTTTTTGACGTTTTCTAACTGGTTTTGAGAGGCGACAGATTTGATAATAGCAAGAACGTTCAGGTAACTTCCAACTTAACAACACAAAGGCAAATGGAATGTGTCGTAATAAATTAACTTACAAAATAGGAGGTGAAATTAATTAGTTGAAATTCATCGTTAAAGTACTATGAACAAATGACTATCAGAGATCATAGAAAAATACGGGAAGGATGGAAAGGAAACTACAAATGGTAAAAAGAAAGATATCATTATTCATGATGAGTTATAAGGCTAACTTAAGTGAGGAAGTGAAGAGGAAGGATAAGGAAGAGGCAACTGGAAACTTCTTCACGGTGAAATGGGTTCCAAACCCAACAATAAAAGGGGATGTAATTTTAAATACTTATCAATAAAACTAATTTCGGCTGTGGACCTGCCTGTGATTGTAACTCTGGGTCAATGAACTCGGATTCATTTTGAATTCAAATGTCTGAATTCAAATAAACTGATATCTTACTTAATACTTTAATATTATAAACGCGAAAGTGTGTATGGATGTATGTATGTTTGTTACTCTTTCACACAAAATTTACTGAATGGATTTTAATGAAACTTTACAATAATATAACTCATACATCAGAATAACATATAGGGTATAATTTATAAAACTAGCTATTTATTTTCAATACATTGAAAATAATAATTATTTTTTAATAGAAAATGTCAAAATTTGAGAATGAAATTTTGGAAAACATTTTAGAAAATATTTAAATTAGTGAATTTATTTGAAGTACTCGCCTAATACTTTGAATCGAATCAAGAATTATACATACCGACCCTATGGAATAACAAGGTTCCGTCTGTTGCGTTAACGTCGTGCGATAATGGGATCCATAGTAAGCTACGTTAGATTTCATTATCGCATGATGTTTCTGCAATAGATGGAACCTTGTTATTCCAAAGGTTCTATATTTTAAATAAATAGGTTAAGAATTTCGGTATAAATGTAGATGGGACCTAGTAAAAGAAAATAGATTACTAGAAGTACTAATCCTACGCAGACGAAGTCGCTGGCAGAAAATAGTCTAATACAATTTAAAAGAAAATAATTTTAATGTAAATATTAAAAAAATGTGTATTTCTCTTGTTCACATTTATTATGCTTTAGGCGATCCGCTCACTGAAGAAACTGAAACCAAACAAAAACTTTCTGGTTGCTGTGGTTTCCAACCAAACTTCCTACTCAATTTTAAGATTTCAATAATTATCTCGGCTTGTTTAACCATAAACGAAGAACAATCAGCTGTCATCATAGCAACTAGCAGTGCGGTCGCGAGTCACTGCTTGCGTTACCATTGACAACGGGTTTTTGAGAAACTGTGTAGTGTGCGGGCCATCACATTGACATACACAAGATAGCGAGTTTAGTTGCAAATTAGTTTTTTTTTCAGTGAGGCACTAATTTTTGACAAGTAGAGTAAGATTTCATAATTTTTCAAAGGTGTGCGCTTTTTCCATTTTCAATAAAGTATTATTTACAAACATTTACTATGATGATTATTTCTCTGTATTATGATTTAGTTTACATATTATTGTCCTGAAGAAGGTTGCGTTCAGCCGAAACCGGTCGACCAATATAAATCAAAATTTGTTTCATTTTGTATGCCAAGCCACAAAGTTTTTGCTCTCTTTGATAATTTACTTTAAGATTCATTCTAAAGGTAAATTTGAATTTTTTAATTTAAAATAAAAATATTACCTATATAAATACTTTCAGCTTCAAAAATCCTCGGGTGTATAAAGTAAAAAACACCACGCTCTATTTTCAAATATAAAATTTCATCGCAAAATAATTAAAATGTACACCTTCATGAAAGCAAAGATTCCAGCGGTAATTGGAAAAAAAATTACGAAACTGTGAGAATTTGAGAGGTGACAATAATGTTTATAAAACATTTGTCTAATAAAAGAAAAAACGTAAGGTGAAACATTTTTAAAACTTTTTATGTTTGCAATAAAAAAATGTATATTTAAAAAATGATGTGTTTATTTCTAATCATACAATTTTAAAACGTATTTTATCACCTTTCAAAACCAGTTTTAACTTTTCTGATAGATTCAGAAATACTCCATATATTTCGATTTTATATCAAAGCGGAAATATTTTGACCTTCTGACAAAATATGTCTGTGGCCTGAGGGATGTAACATAAGAGATTATTTTAATTCTCCCTATAAAGAAACAGGAGCCATTGGGAGAAAGATGTAATTACTTTTATCAACTTTCAAAGAATACTTTAACACGACTTTAAGTGGTGGAGATATAATTACAGGAGATGTAAAGACAAGTTTCTGGCAGCAGTAAAGCGCCAGATGGTCACTGGTAACTGGTACTGGTCACTGGTCACTGGTCACTCGGCCAGTTATCTTTACGGGACACTTGCTACTTTAACTTTTAATGGACGTTCACACTTTTTTGATAAACAATAATTAAGTTCGGGAAAACGGTTCACATGTTTCTTCAGCATGCTGTTTTAATTGAAAAACACGCCATTTTGATTGATGTGATGAATGAACCGTGTTATTAATCGCAATAACACAATAAATTTATGGGGTTTTATGCCGTTTTATATTTAATTGACACCATGCAGTTGAATCATATTAAAATATTTACGGTGTCCGGAAACTCGTACTACAAGCGGGAAACTGGTACATCTACATCATATAGAGAACCCAAAAAACTTTTTTTCTGTTGATCTGAGCATTTAGATTTTTTAAATAGATACTTTTTTTTCGGCAACTAAAGGGTTAAAAAAAACTTTTGGTGCCGGGTCCACGCTTCAACGCATTTTAAAAGATTTTAATATTAAATGGTTTTTTAAAAAAAATTCCAACTTTGGACCCGATTTACTCGAAAAGAAAAACTCAAATCAAAAAATGTTGTACCACGAATTCGACTCCAAATGTGATGTAGATTTACTAGTTTTCCACTTGTACTTCGTGTTTCCGGACACCGTGTATAACTTTAAAGGCAATAAAAGTGCAGTGTGAAACTTAACTTTTTAAATTCACAGATTTCTTTGTATCGAATGCAAATTTAAGTAATAATAATATTAATAGGTGTTTATTCCAATATGTGTAAAGTGAATCGATATGTGATTTTTCTTTCTAGCTATCTTCGTTCTCTTTTCCTCGTATCCGGTAATTATCTACATTTATGTAGCTATTCATAAATAATACTGAACTATCAATCTTCAAGTGAGGTGAACTATTAGTAAGTGTACCTATTTTCAAATAAGTGCAAGTACCTACCTATTTAATAAAATGCTGGTAAGAGATTCCATAGACGCATTCGAACCCGAGAAGATCATTCAAAAATCCCGCTCAGCCATGAATCATAGAGTCAAGAACGTTTACCACAGATAAACGAACAAAAGGGTGCTATCTATCGCCCGCCTTCCGAAATAATTGGTTAAGTACTGGAAATAAGTTGAGTACTGCGCACAGATCGCGTGCATCTGGTTGAATAATTAATTACATCTTGGCATTTGTATTTTTTTTTCTTCCAGACTGGCGCAGCCGATGCATGAGGAGTAGAGACGAACAAAGCCAACGCACAAATCAAGTTGATATTATTACACGCGTTGAAATTCCTTCTCTCGGGGCAGGGCCCTCTGTGAGTAATACACCGAAGATATTATAATAATTCTGTGTTTGGACGTGACTTGAATTTGGAGACACATTTACATGTTGAGGATGTTACGACGTGTAAAACTTAACGTAAGAACTGTACCTTCAAATTAATTTTATTACACAAAAATCTTGAAAAACCTAGGGCAGGTTGTTATTTTTTTTTGCTGAAGAGAAGTGGGTTGTACGGATAGAGATGGAATAGAAGAAGATTGAGAAAGAGGCTGGCTATTCAGATCGGGTCACTAAACGTAACCAAAGCGATTTTAAGCAGTTTTTCTTTGCAGGAGAAGGAGTGAACATGGGTCTTGAAGAGATCATGTTGTAGGAAGGAGGAAACACAGAGGCCGGCAAATCGTTCCACAGCCGAGCTGTTGAACTCAAGAACGAGTCGTAGAAGCGACCCGTTCTCATATGACAAATGCCAACCGTGTATCTACATATTATGTTAGATAGAATGTTAGTCTTTCGCAGAGATACATATCACGTCAAGGAAACTAACTAACCAAACTTCACGCCGTTTCAGTGCAGGGATAAGCAGAGAAGACAGACCGCCAAACAACTCGGTCTTGGCATACAATTCTTGCCTCATTCACATTCATACATCATATCATACGTATTCTTCTGTTATTCTGACTCTTGTCTTTGCCGGACTCAAGTATCTGGTTCACTTAATCTTCCTCGGGCGTCCCCGACTTCTTTTACCATTCACATTTGCATAATATATTCTCCTTACACTTCTTTCTTCGATCATTCTATTTGCTTCGTTCGTTCTCCCTCTTTCAAACACCATTACTTTAGACTTACTTTCATCATCAAGGACATTTAACAAAACCTAGAAAATAACTTAACACCAATAATACTAAGTTTATTAATAATAAAAAAAATAATATTTTTAGTCTGTCAATTTATTCCAAGGAGCCAAAATACTTCGATATAATAATTTAAGTGTAAAAATTTACTTTTTGTTTCATATTCTTAAATGTAAATAAGAAGAAAAAAATTGTTGAGAAAAAAATTTCGAAGAAGTGTAAAACTAGTAGGGCGAAACCGGGTATACAGCACCCTTGAGGTAATTTTTCACAAAAACGCGCTACACAAATCATCCAGATATTATTATTATTATTACATAGCACAGGGACATCCTCACTCCCTGGCATGGCGGGCGATATACGCACAAAATCCAAAAATAACTAAAGAATCTTAATATAATGTAATAAAAAATAAAAAATATTTTTTTTTTCTTTTTCTTTTTTAAAAAAGAATTGAATTGAACTTTTAAAATATACGAGATACATGTTTTATAAACGTGTAGATAGATAGGTATCTGCCTAATCTAACACAACGTTTTGTGTAATTCTAAGTCAACCCATAACATTCAGGGAATGGTTTCAAGAAATGTTAAATTCTTATTCCTGCCTCAACTCTTTTCGTGTTCTTTAACTAACCTTGGTCCCTCCACATTTAGAGCTGCGTATACACACGCGGGCCGAACCTGCGAGCCGAGCCACGAATTATGTGAAAGGACCTGAGCAACAGCAAAAGGCGCGGAACGCCGGTATCGGTTGCTCCGTTTCTTTTCCATAATTCGTGGCTCGGCTTATGTTCCCGCTTATGTTCGCTTGTGTATATACGCAGCGTAACACAATAAAAACGCTATTAAACAAATAAAAAAGCCCATAAATAACGAACATTTATTTTGCTTACTCACGGTCGCGCCCGTCTGGACTGAAATATAATAATATTATTTGGTTTTCGTCGGAGCGATAAAGTTTTTAAAAATAAAACAGAAACAAACTCCCACATTTCTTGTAGACAGTAGATACATGTGTTGGACACATTGTTCCCAGCTTTCTGCATGGTAATTATTCCTTGTATGGGTTCATTGTATTAAGATTTGACGATTCAAAGGAGTGCTCCGTATAATTTTATTGTGAAAGGACATTAGAAGAAGTGTTGGAAAAACTAAATTAAAAATGTTTCCTGGTTCATTAACTGTTTGGTTTCGTGTATTATCTATCCGCTGTTTTTCTTGTTTTCTGGTGAAGATAAAACTCCTACATGACTTCTAGATTCATGAAATTTTCACAGATTTCATGTCTGAAATATTTAGGTCATTGCGACTATTTTTAGTCTGTCAATTTATTCCAAGGAGCCAAAATACTTCGATATAATAATTTAAGTGTAAAAATTTACTTTTTGTTTCATATTCTTAAATGTAAATAAGAAGAAAAAAATTGTTGAGAAAAAAATTTCGAAGAAGTGTAAAACTAGTAGGGCGAAACCGGGTATACAGCACCCTTGAGGTAATTTTTCACAAAAACGCGCTACACAAATCATCCAGATATTATTATTATTATTACATAGCACAGGGACATCCTCACTCCCTGGCATGGCGGGCGATATACGCACAAAATCCAAAAATAACTAAAGAATCTTAATATAATGTAATAAAAAATAAAAAATATTTTTTTTTTCTTTTTCTTTTTTAAAAAAGAAAGACAAACATTCCGGGGTTACGAATGACCCAACAAATTTGAAAATCTCCTACTACGACCACACTAAGCGGAAGACGTTGCTTGTGTTGTGATGGAGGACTTAGCCAGCCAGCGCCGGATCTGCCATACGTTCAAAAACGTGCAAAAAATCTGGCGCCAACTTCGAAGGGGCGCCGTGATAAAATAAATATTGTTTTAAAATTTAATTAAAATATTCCCTGAATCGTTTAAAAATTACTCGTAATACGGAATTATTAGTATGCGCTGGCAACACTCACTTTCCATATGCGTGAACCTAATGCGCGCGCATCGATGGTTAAAATTGAACGAAATACGGATTTGACTTACGTCAAGGATTTTTTTTCCAAATACGATATATTTCATACGAACGTAAGACCTATTTTTCCTTGTTGTCTCTTACGACCATTGTATCCTTCGAAATTCAACAAACATTGTGATTGGTTCATTGATCGCTGCTCGCGAAGGAAACCCTTCGTTACAATTTATGCCTTCGTTGTTCGCTGGCGTTCGCCGCGTTATTTTATGTTCGCGCGCGATTTGGCACCATACAGCTGGTATTTTAGGTTATAATTCGATTTATATTCATGCATTTAAAGATAAAAAGGAATCCAATTAAACAAACTGATCGGAATATTATTATTTCTGAACTTAAACTGCCTCCTGTTTTATATTATATTTTGTTATGATGTTCTTATTTTGTCCAGTGTCATAGATATTGCCTGGTCACTTGGAAACGTTACTCTTGATTCTTGTTGGCGGGATATTAATTTATTTTGAACGTATTGCATAAAATTATTATTTTTTTTATATAGATATGTATATCTATTTATGTATATAAATTTTTTATCTAATTTAAAAAAAAAAAATTGGGGGGGGGGCGCCATCGGTACTTCCTGCACAGGGCGCCAGATTTCGTAGAACCGGCGCTATAGCCAGCCGAGGAATCGAACACGGAACGCCTGGGTGGGACCCAAACGCGGTGCCCACTCAACCACTGACCGGTCTTATCGATTTATTTATGTAATTTATACAGAAACCAGGCATCTACAAAAAATACCATAAATATTAGTGGCAGAATTGTGTACGCTACGTCAATTTAATGTTGTAATTAAAATTACCCTCATGTAATAAAATTTTCAGAAAAATCCCACTATCAGAAAATGCGCAAATAAATTCAACAAATTTTATCCCATCCCCCGAGATACCAGCGTCTGTTCAAAATTTGTGGCATCTTGTCATGCGATGGCACCATTATGGATTCGGTAAATGATAGAAAGGTAAATGAAAAGAACCCAAGCCAATCCAATTCAGCGCCAAAGACCGATTGACTAAATTCAGTTATATTTATTTTATTGTCGAGGGGTTAGTTATGAAATTGAAGCGATGCGGGTTGCAGTTAAAATTGACTTACGCTCTCAAATTACACACGACCATAATAACAGTAAGGGGTATCTAGCATCTATTATTATTTTAAAAGCAACCCCATAAAGATAATTGTAATGTATTTTTTTCTGTTCCAAAAGCTGTGAAAGCAATAGAACAATTAATTTTAAGTGTTTATTATGTTTTTTATACAGCTTGTGGGAGTAAAAAATTCTCCATTCGTTTACTCATCGTGACCCATAAGTAGAGTATTGTCCTGATAATCTGATGGCTAATAATTTTGACAAACTTCAAATTATATCAGTTTTTCAACAGCCAAATGATATAAACTCGTGATGAAAGAGAAAATGGCCTTTTTGGCCCGGAGCTCTGTATGCTAGTATGCCAAAAGTAAAAAAGCTCCGTCACTGCATGAAACATTGCAGTTCGTTGATATAAATATCGACCTTCCTTGTAGCTTGTACCAATGTACCTTTTTTTGTTTTCCTATTTTCAAGCGATCACTAGTTCAGATACAAAAATGTGTCTGTTGCAAATTTTTAAACTGATATCATTTTCTCTAATAGAATAGGTACTAATTATCTTCACCATCAGCAACAAAATTTTTGAATTTAGCATTATCACACGTTAAGAATTTTTGGTAATGTTCTTCGAATAAGCTAGTTGCTAGTAATAATTTCAGTGGGCGTTTTAAGTTTTAACAGCCGGGTATGGAAATATTAATTAGTTGATTGGCCTTAATTTAAATTGTGGGTTGTGTGGGAATTGTTAAACGTCCATGGCCCGTGCAGAACGGGCGTTAATGGGGATAGTAAAGGGATTAGTTTGTTATCCTTATTCAGTTATTGCGGTATTAGACGTCGACGCAAGAATTTTTCCAGAGATTATGTGAATTAAAAAAAAAAATTGATGACTTTTCAATGTTCTTTCTGGCATTTGGTGTAAGTATGCCCATACTAATTAAAGAATAAAAACCCAAATTCGAACAATTCATTTTTCAACAACAACATTCATTAATTTCATTCTGGTAGGTATTCCAAGAAGTGATGAAGACCTGACGCCTTTTGATGTTAGAGGGGAGACATTATCTGTCTCATGCCAAACACAGTATGTGTTATACTTGAGGGAGCTCTATTTCATAGCAGTGAAGGGTTTCTCGCCTATTGTTGACATCCCTGGCCTAAGGGATCACCCTTTATTGAGTTAATTCCGACAATTGAGAGAAATATCGATCGACTATTATAAATTGATTTATAAATAGGGGACTCCTTTAAGTGGTCGGTAAATAAAATAATGAAAAGACAGGTTTCCTTTTTTACCATCGCATTGCTCATCTATTGTTATATTTAAATTAAATGTACAATAATGTCCATTTAACGCAGGAACAAGAAGTCTTCATTGTGCTTGCTTTGATAAACGACAACAAGATGTATTTAATGGTTGTTTGTGTGAACATAGCAAGCCTGATCTCTTGAAAGTCGAAGGTTAATATCGTTTAAGTATGTAAAATAATACCGATGCACCACTTTATTTTGATACATATATTTGGAAGCACTACAAAATAGATGCTTTGAGTACACAGATGAAATGGTGCAGGGAAATTTACCATTTTGGTGCCAGAGAGGAAAGAAATGTATCGAACGCAGAAATTTGGACCCAAGCCAGATGGAGCATCGTACTGTCATATATTTTGTGTGCGAGTATATTATGTGGGCCATTTTCATCTTAAATCAATTTAAAAGTAGCTTTAAGACCCAGAAATCAAAAGCGTAGAAAACATTTAATGTATGAAGCGAAATAGATTACTATTGAAAATCAATACCAGTAAAATACAGATATGCGATTATTTCTAACAAAATTGGCAATTATTTTTAGTGTTAGGGGAATCGAAGTGGACTTGAATTGGTTTGTGCATCCCGTGACAGCTGACACCTTTGATGAAATGAAATAGATCCTATGAGATTCAGAAGAGTTTGGGTTATTGAGTTCTTGACAAGAATTAGAAATACAGATATGTTTTTGACATAGGGGGAGTTCCTTGTGGCAATATCGAAATGAAATTTATGATTGATTAATACGCCAACCATTTGGTTGATAATACTGAAAGTTGACAACAGAAAGGATGATTTGAGGTTTTCCCTTGTTGGTAAGTGTCAAAGTGGAGGTAGTCATCTCGATGGGAATCAACTAACACTCACAATGAAAAGAAGTTGACCGTGTGATCCAACCATCCATCACAAGAGGGTAAACTCGTAAGTGTAGACAGAGTAACCCTAGACAGAGGTAGATACCAATTCCAGCACATCGTAAAAAGAGCACTAAAACCTTGAAGTATATCCAACCTCAACACTTTTCAGAGTCTATTATTAAAGTAATGGTTCCCCAATAGTTATATTTACGACTATCAACGGACAATGGTGGCAAAGTGTTAACCTCCCGCCCTCTTCTTGAGCGGTGAAGATTGACGGATATTTATTATTGTGGGTGGTAGAAGGCGCGGCCCTCGGGCTGAGTGAAACTCTCGGGCCCTAGACAAACAATGCAATAAGATCCAACAGGCGATTCCGAAACATTGAACAAGACTGAGCAATCTAAGCATTGTTTAGATAATTTAATGCGTATGAATAAAATAAAACCATATTAATTAATGAAAGGTAGTAAAATATCTCATTTCCTTTATCACATTCTTTTATAAAGTCGAAAATATAACATAAACAAGAACAAAGATATTAAGAAAAGGAAGACATCAAAAAGGAAAATGTTTCTACATCAATGAACAGAAAATATTGTTAATGAAAATCAATATTAATGATAACAAATATTATAAGAAATAATTATTAGCCTGAAACACTCATCAATATTGAAAAATTCTCCCGAGAAAAGATACATGCGCCGACGGGACTCGAACCCGCACCCCTCTGTTTGCCGGACAGGAGCTCTACCATTAAGCTACGGCGGGTTACCTCCTACCCGCCAAATGATTCAATATGTACCTAATATTACCATTCTAAAAAGAAACACAAAACTTGAAAACTCTATCATTAGTATTTAATTTTTTGTATTTCTTGGGCATTAACTATGTAACAATTTCTAGACATTTTGTTTTGAAGAGTTTTAATTTTCAATGTACTATCGTTACTTAAATTTTAATTTTTATGCTACCGGTTTCGACACATCCGTGTCATTCACTAGCAAACTTAAAACTAAACTTAAAATTTAAAACAAGTACAGAAATGAATTAGATGTTATTAGGTGGGGGTGGTGGGAGGGGTGATTTTGGGGGGAAGGGGAGAACAGTGGGCGGGGTCAATATCACACGGGAACAAAGTCAAAAGGGGAGATTTGATTTGGGAGATAATAGAGACAGGCCATAGCTTCAACAAAGAAAAAACCAAATTAAAACATATAAATATAAATTCATACTTTAACTTGTGCGCTTTAGAAACTTTAGAAATAAACAAAAAAATTAAATCAAAAATTAATTTAGTTAACAAAATAATAGCACCCTGCAAATCTCCCCTTTTGACTTTGTTCCCGTGTGATATTGACCCCGCCCACTGTTCTCCCCTTCCCCCAAAATCACCCCTCCCACCACCCCCACCTAATAACATCTAATTCATTTCTGTACTTGTTTTAAATTTTAAGTTTAGTTTTAAGTTTGCTAGTGAATGACACGGATGTGTCGAAACCGGTAGCATAAAAATTAAAATTTAAGTAACGATAGTACATTGAAAATTAAAACTCTTCAAAACAAAATTAGTATTTAAATAAATTGTTTACTTTCTGCACTGAAATGAAATAAAAACAAAGTGCAACGATACTGAAATCCAGTTTGGCAATAATGTGTATAATATTATAACCCAACAACGCGATGCAAAGGGCCATCGACTTGACAGAAAAGTAATTCCACTGAAAGCTTTATCATTCCATTCGAGTTTGGAATTGGGGACTGTTGAAGGCACAAAGTTAGGTACTTTACTGACCACCCCTTTGATGGAAGACAGATAGGCGATAAATCAACGAGAAGCACGAAACTGCTGATGAACAGAATGCCACAGGGATGAACTTTGTGCCCTCTAGTATATAATATAAAAATTGGATGGGAAATTTTCTAAGATTGAATTCGGCAAGGCATTATTGTTTGTTGTTGAAAATTATATATAATATTACAATAAGGTGTATAAAGTTATTGTCCTGATGAAGACTTAGCGTCGTGAATCACTACTATTCATCTGTTTGACGTATATTGCTCACTTTTTATGTTTTTAAGATAACAGTAAGATGAATGATGCCAGTTTTCCGTTTCGCCGGATGTCTGAGTATATTCTGTGAGAAATGCTTTATTATCGAGAGAATAAAATTAAATAAACATTGATAAGGAATGATAATAGTAATTGTATTTGAACTGTGAGTGAAGATTCACGTTCAAGTTGCTCATTGTAGAGCATACCTAATTATATAAACATTGATTCTGTAAATGAATAAGCGGATTCAGCATATACTAGCTGATACCCGGCGTGCGTTGAATGCTACAATTCTCCCTGCGTGTCCTTTCACATTCCGCCTCCTCTTTCCGTCCCGCGTCCACTTCCCCTTCCCCGTTCCCCGCTTTACCCCTCCCCTCTCCCGCTGTCCCCCTTCTCGCGAACCCCCCCAAGCATTCCCCTTCCACTTCTCCGCCTTCCCCACCCCCGCTAACCCCCCCTCTCGGATTTCCTTCCCCTTTCCGCCTTTTTCCCTGCTGCTAAACTCCATAAAATACACCCATTTTTCAAACATTTTATAACGCCAGAGCTTACCAATCCAGAAATATCGCTATTTAGAAATCTTCACAGGCACGTTCGCAACAGACTCACCAAATTTTCATCGCAATCGGATGAATAATATAGGATATAAATTCATAACGCCAGAGCTCACTATCCTATAACCATGCACATCAAATGCATGTGCACATCAAATCCCCAAAGATGCGTCGCAATCGGATGAATTGAATAACAGCACATAAAATACGAACAAACAAACAATCATTAATTTTATATATACATAAAAGATTATATTCACAATTTTTAATTTTCTAATATATTAAAAAAATTATGTTTGTGTGTTCGTATGTTGTGCGCGGCCATACCATTCATCCGATTGCGATGAAACTTTGGGAATATGATGCGCGTATACCCGGGATGATTATAGAATAGTGAGCTCTGGCGTTATAAAATTATTTCCTATACTATTCATCCGATTGCGATTAAAATTTCATCCGTTTAAATTTTTTTGAATTGTTGTGAACATGTTCTTGAATATTTCTATATATGTATATAGAAATATATGAAATTTGCACAATTTTTTTTTTAAAGCCACGCGAGTTGATAGAAAATGGGTGTATTTTATGGAGTTAAGCGGCAGGGAAAAAAGGCTGGGGGGAGGGGTATGTGGGAGGGTGGGATGGGGATTTAAGGAGGGGGCTTAACGGGAGAATGGACGAGGAAAGGGGACGAAAGAGAAATTACACAAAGAGAGAAACAATTTATTTATTTAAGTGGCATTTCAACGCATGCTGGGTATCAGCATATATTATATTTTCTTTGAAATGTTTATTTTATCAATCAGTTTAATTTTAGTTTTGATTTTTGTTCTGGTTTATATATGTTTTTTTAAATATAGTTTTTATTTTTATGTCCACATTTCCTATTCTTATTATTAGGTTGTAATATAGCCTATATACGATTGGTGGTCGTGATAGTGCAAATGAATTGGAATGTGTAACCTTAATGAAATAATGAAAGATAAAAAATAGGCCAACAACAGAAATCAGATAAATATATTGATTAAAGGTAACAAATGAAAAGTGCATAACAATAAAAAAAACTATTGTCATCCATTTCCTATACATTTTCGCTTATTGCAAGCAAGTTGTTGATATCAAACAGTACAAGCGGTATCATTGTAACTGTACATCAGTTCAATCAATTCAATGCTTTGAAATCCAATAACGGTAATAGTTTTTAGAATTGTTCAGAGAAATAAAACAAGGCTACGTAGAATTAAGAACATTTATTTATTAAAAGGATAAATGTAATATATAATGTTGTCGGATAAGTGTTGTCGTACAAACAGAATAATGCATTCACGCAATAAAGGCACTTAAAGTATTTTAAATGCATTCTATCGATTTCACTAAAAGCGCCTCAGAGCTAAGTAAAAATGAGAAGAAAAAAAAAGAGGATTATGATGATTTTTGACTTCGCTTTTCGGCCCATACAAAATGGACGCCCGGGAAAAAACACTTTTCTACATCGAAAATTGCACGAAATGAATATTTTTTTATATTGCCTTTTAGAACGTGAAAGTTATCGGTATGTTTTAAATTTTCGATGCTTTTCGTATTAACGTAAACATTTACTGTCAAACTTGTATAATTTATCGGAAAATATTATTTAAGGAAAAAGTGCTCGAACTCAATTGTAAAAACTCAATTCTCATAAAGAATTACAAAATTATAAAAACATACCGACATAACTTCTTCTTTCAAGAATATATTTTTGTTTTAAATTACAATTTCGTAAAAGTTTGAGTGTTTCG
Source organism: Limnephilus auricula (assembly GCA_951813805.1). Taxonomy (NCBI): domain Eukaryota; kingdom Metazoa; phylum Arthropoda; class Insecta; order Trichoptera; family Limnephilidae; genus Limnephilus; species Limnephilus auricula. The sequence goes on along the minus strand of OX638398.1, from coordinate 26,869,520 downwards.
CACATTTCGCATTGGCATGTATCGTAAGTGTGTGTTATCTTATTTAGAGCGAGACAGAATGACAGACAATGAAATAAGTAAACGTTCCGCGTGTGGTTCCACCATCTTTTGGTAGCACTTAAAAAATAGGTGTCCAACCAAAAAATACACAAACATAAATACCCCGTGATGCAATGGATTATGTATGTAGTTCAAATATCCTTAAGCAGATGTCGTTAGTATATGTAGTTTAGATGTTCTCAACAGATGTCAGTTAAGTAGTACCTTATTAAAGTGGCAACTGTTCGTGTCTAATGCAAGAATGCTAAGTAAAAATGAGAAAACAAAATAAAAATTGAGGATTATGACGATAGACTTTGCTTTTCGGCCCATACATACAAAATGGACTCCCGGGAAAAAACACTTTTCTACATCGAAAATTGCACGAAATGAATACAAAAAATTATATTGCCTTTTAGAAGGTGAAAGCTATTTCACTATTTTTTTTTTAATTTTCGATGCTTTTCGTATTAACGTAAACATTCAGTGTCAATCATGTATAATTTATCGGAAAATATTATTAAAGGAAAAAGTGCTGCTAACTCAATTCTCATAAAGAATTACAAAATTATAAAAAACATACCGACATAGTTTCTTCTTTCGAGAACATATTTTTGTTTTAAATTACAATTTCGTAAAAGTTTGTGTGTTTCGCACATTTCGCATTGACATGTATTGTGTGTGTTATTTTATTTAGAGCGAGACAGAATGACAGACAATGAAATAAGTAAACGTTCCGCGTGTGGTTCCACCATCTTTTGGTAGCACTTAAAAAATAGGTGTCCAACCAAAAAATACACAAACATAAATACCCCGTGATGCAATGGATTATGTATGTAGTTCAAATATCCTTAAGCAGATGTCGTTAGTATATGTAGTTTAGATGTTCTCAACAGATGTCAGTTAAGTAGTACCTTATTAAAGTGGCAACTGTTCGTGTCTAATGCAAGAACGGTTACGGAAATAACCGATGATATACAAGCTGCAACATCTTCAACAGGTCGAAAATCTTCTGCAGCAGCAAAAACTAAAAACTTGGATGAAAAGGGATCCAGAGCTAGTCTAAGAACTAAGAAGACAGAACAAACACAAAAGCAAGTCTCCTCATTCAGACACTGAGACTGTTTCCTGCTCTAAAAGGGCAAGAGTAGTTAAAAAAGCAGTTATGGCAACAACTAACATGAATGATCATTTCGATGTACAGAACAAAGTAAATTCAACAACTACTAAAGCAAATTACTTCTAAGGCAACAGCTGCCGGGCACACTGAGTATATAATAATATAATAGAATGGACGTTTGGACTAGTTAAATGTTCATCATAAACCACACGACAGCGTAAATAAAGCAACTTGTAATCTCGACGAACCTCGAGGTTTATTGGAGATTCCCAACACATATCTAGTAATCCCAATCACTGAGATTAAAGAACATTACATACCCTATCCTAAATCTATTTACCCAGAAGAATATTAATAGGTACAGTTTGTTGTTGGTGACATAAAAACATGATCAGATTTTTTTACGATCTAAATGCTGGTTTAACGGGCTAAGGTCGGGGGTTGGGGCTTAGAGGGTGCGGTGGCGTTTTACTGCAATAAAATTATAATAAGGGCGGTGATAAAAAGAACCACGGTGCAAAATAAGCTAATGGACGTAAACACGACACCAATGATGATCATTGCATTGTGGGAAAAGAAAAAAAAAACTAACAAAGGCGAGGGATTTACTGGTCTGTAGTATTTAAACCACATTAGGGATACATGGCTTTAACACGGATTAAAAAAAAATAATTATCACGGAATTACAGCCCTCTTTGGTTGCGTAAAAAAAAAATTCCTGTGTAATACACTTCGTATATTTGATTTTCAATATGTTACACATAGATTGTATAATATTTGGTTCGAAATATTTAAGAAAAGACATGTGAGTATTAGATGAAATGCATCTTAATTGTTGCTTATTTTTTTATAATATTATTTGAGAAAATTTTGTTTGGCAAGATGCTAGGATGGAGATGTTAATAACATAATTCATTTATATTGTCAATTAATAATTACAAAAAAACGTTATGTATGTATTCCCGAGTGTTGCAAACTGTGAAAGGATTCAGATTTATGGGATAACCTATGAAGAATGAAACCACTATAATCATCAAGATATTTGAATGTGTTTTTTGTGGGCCTCCAAAAAAACGGTATAGATTAATTATATAATTAGGTAACTCTAGTTACCACAAGTATTTTTTTAATGTTTCGATTAGGCAACTAGACTTAGCTAGTTGTAACATTAAAATTTGTGGAATTGCTTTTTAAGTTGCTTTCGTTGCATTTTTGTATGTAACAACAAAGTAATTCATTACATTTTTGTAAATAAATACATATAAAAATGATTACTCATTTTTTTATATCCAAAATTTATTTATTAATGTAACAACAAAGTAATTCATTACATTTTTGTAAATAAATACATATAAAAATGATTACTCATTTTTTAATATCCAAAATTTAAGTATTACAATTTCTTACAAAAACCGATTTATCAGATTGATTACTATCATCTTCCAATTTAATTTCCCAACAAAGCTGATATCGTAGTTACCCCATGATATTACAGTTTTATAGAATTGAATAGGTTCCTGAAATTGCAATACATATTATTACTTAGATACTCCTACTGGCGTGCTTTCAACAACAACAAAAACTATATACTTAATATCTCAGATGATAAGAATCGAGTTTGGTGAACACACTAGTAGATACCAAAAAACACGAAAACGCAAAACATCTGCCATCGAACGATTACACAAAAAAACGCTTTGTGACTATTTATTGTTGAATTTGTTGGTTAAAAACATGGCCCACATTGATTCCCATTATCACTTGGCCATTGGCTATTGACTATTATTCAGAAAACCAGTGGAGCGTACTATCGCCATTATTCTAAACACGTGCCAGAGTCGTGGATGTTGCCGAATCATGAATATTTTTTCCATTCCCTCGAATATTTCTAAACGAATTATGTTAACGTCGGTAGAAGCTTAGCGACTAGTGCTTTTGGCCTATCTCCCTATCAGGCGGAATGACGGCTCTATTTACATTTTATTGGATAAATTATAGGCTCTTATGTAGGAATAATGGTGGATTAGGTTAATACTTATTATATTTTTAGAGATGTTAATACTTATTATATTTTTAGAGATGGTGAAAACAAAATAGTAGACGAACAATGAACTGAAAGCAAAGGAGGAAATATGGCGTCAAATAGTCAAGCTTGTTCTTGAATTAAATATATGAATTGACAAATTTTACTTTTCATTTAAATTTGTTGCTTAAATTTTAATTTTTCTTCTACTGGTTTCGTTACATTCGTCTCATTCACTAGCAAACTTAAAACTAACTTAAAATGATGTTTTTTATAGAGAAACCTCACAAGAGTCCCAACTGCTCCCGTCTGGAGCCAGTGAGACTATGGCATCCCCAATTGGGGTATGTTGTGAGGCTGAAGGTAAGTGGGGAAGGGAAGGAGATGGGGAAGAAGAAGGTGGGGAAGAGGAAGGTGGAGAAGTACCTGGCTATTCAGATCTAGTCACTAAACATTTTTATGATGTTAAATTTTGTTAAATCAAAAATTAATTCAGTTTATTAGTAAAATAATATCACCCTATAAATCACCCTTATTAACAATGTTTCCATGTTATGTGGACTCCTCCCACCGTTCTCCCCCCCCCCCCCTCAAAATCACTCTTCCCACTAGCCCCCCTGAAAAAATCTAATCAATTTGTTGAAAAAATTTGTGTGAAGTTATGAAAATAAGGAACAATTTTTTTATTTTGCCTACTTAAAACTACTTAAAGGATGTTGCTAATCAATAAAAAAAGTATAGTAGATAAGGTAATGTCGTAACCACATATCGTTTATCGTTATCAATTATCATTAGGGTTATCAGGTTATCTCTGTTATCAGTGTGCCCAATTCATAGCAGAACGCAGTAGGCTCTAGATTCTAGATAATAAGGTCTTGCCGTTGAGAGCTCAATTGTCACCTCTCTTTCTGATACACTCCTAGTTTAAGAGAAAGAGGGAATTTTAACAACGGAGCTATCAGTTATATACATAATAAACCAGTGACCCACCCAACACTGATTCGCAGTTAAGTGCACGCGAGCAGAAACGAAATCGCCCCACTGCACGCATTGCCCAAAATGTCCCCAATAAAAGACAAAAATTTAGATATGTACAAGATTTTACATTATAAACTATAATTTAAAGGATGATCCATGGTGCAAATTGTGTCTATTTTAGACACATTATTAAAAAAAATTATATCCATATTAAAAAATATAATATCCAATTAAATTATATATCTAAAGTTTTTAATTGATAAAGCTTATGTCTTGACAAGTATTATTAATTGAAACGTCCTTGGGGTTGATATTTCACAAAGTGCCTATCTGTATAGTGTATCTAAAAGCTTCCGGCTTGTAGACATAGATGGCAGTGCTAAGAGCTGTCCTTATATTCCGCTAGATGGCAGGTAGGTTAGTACCTGTGGGAACGAAGAGAGGGTCAAACAGCTCTGAGAGAGCGTTCACTGGAACACTCGTTTAGATTCCATTTAGCCAGCTTATAGTTAGGTCGATCAACGAGATCTACATTGTAAACCGCGAAGTGTAACAAAGTATCTATTATTGCTAAAAGTAATCTCCATCCAAAATATTGGAGAATCTGTTAGTGTCTGTTGTAAATAACAGAACGCTACACTATCTAATAAATTAAAATATTATTAAAAAGCCGAAATAAATATATCAACACAATCGTTCATCTCCCTTTCTGACAGAGCATTCAATTCAAACCGTGACATTTGGCATTCCCTCATTCTGATTTCAAATTAATTGCCCCGTGTCACATTTTACGCCAAAAGGGGGATTTGTGGCGATTTGCCATTTGCCACGCATCACGGAACCGGGACTGTAAGTTGATGCGGTTTCGGCCCAATCTCCCCCTCTAAGTTCGCAAATGGAAAGATAAAGGGATTGGGATAAGCCGGGCAGAGGGGCCAGGTAATTAGGTGTTGACATTTTTATCTATGGAATGTCAAACTGGGCGTTTGTAAATGGAACACTGCTGCGTTTTGTTTATGGATTTTACACATTAGCGCCTCCGCCCACTCAGACAACTGAAAATTCTCAACTGCCAACTGTCTTTGTATGACAATGTGATGACCCGCACACTACACAATCACACAAAACCCCGTTGTCAATGGTAACGCAAGCGGTGACTTGCGACCATCTTGCGACTGTCACGGCTGATTACCCTGGGCATTTGAGAGCTGTCAGCTGATTGTTCTTCATCTATGGTTAAACAAGCTTTTTGACCAATCAAGACAGAGAAAACAGCCGGTTTTAGTTGGTTTTCAGTTGCCTCAGTGGGCGGCCGGCGGAGCGCCTTATTCTTCCATAGCAGATTCTAAAAATAAAAATTAACAAATTTGACGAACTTCCACGATTAGTTATTTATAGGTACTCTGATATGTTTTTGTTGAATCTATTATCAGGTAGGTAGTAACCTAACTATCCATTATTATTCATACTTGAATCATATCAGATTTGTGGATATGGGCGTTTTCCAAAAAAGATGTCGGTGACGTAATAGGAATTCCACTTAAGTGAGATGCTGCATTTCGATTAAAAATATACGTAAATTTATTAAAGAAAGAATGAACTTCATGACAAAAAGTATTTAAATAGAAAATGTCAATAAACTTCGAAAATAATTGCAATTTAAGTTTAATACTATTGGTAAGAAATTCTTTTACGTCACTTTTATCATAAAGTTTATAAAGAAAATTAAAAGAAATTCATTATTTCAGATTTTTATTTACGAATTGAAAACACAATCAGTCTCCTAAAAAATATGAATAATCAAGCTTATTGAATTAAATATTAAGTTTTTCAATAAAAATATTCTTTTACGCTACTTTTGGATACTTTGTACTGTATATTTTGCGTTCTAGAAAGACGTATATAAGTTTTTGTTTTACGAATGTTTAATTATAACAAATTTAAAATTAATCATGAACTATATCAATAAAAAAAAGAACAAATTTCTTTGAGATATAATAATTGATCTTAGAAAATAAATCACAGCAATAACAGGACAGTGGCGTAAGGGGAAAAATTTGGTAACGTTTAGGAATTCTAAGGCCTCGGCCAGACTGAGAGGCTTGCCCGGTAGCGACAGCGGGCGCGAAATATCAGTCGTATGTGTACGCACGTTGTGGCTACACTGCTGAAAGCGCGACAAGCGACTGGTATGGGAAGAGTGGAAGATACTCTCAGTATCACCCTGGTGTAAGACCACCATTCAGAATTGAAACGTTGCTTAATAATGACTTTAACCTGTTTAGTGACTAGATCTGAATAGCCAGGTACTTCCCCACCTTCCTCTTCCCCACCTTCCTCTTCCCCATCTCCTTCCTGTCCCCACTTACCTTCAGCCTCAAACGTACCCCAATTGGGGATGCCATAGTCTCACTGGCTCCAGATGGGAGCAGTTAAGACTCATGTGAGGTATTCTCTATAAAAAAGGACGATTTTACGTACTACCGCCACCGTGGAAGGCCCCCCGCGCAAGTACTTTTTCTTCCACTTGTTCTATTTTCTTTTCTTTTTTTTTTCGTTTCTGTTCTCTCCAACGTCTTCTTTTTTCTATTCTTCTTTGGTTAGCTCTCTGATTATATTTTGATGTTATTTTTGTCTTTGTAACTCTTTTTTCATAAAGGCTTCATATTTTTCAGGGTCGTTTTTAATTTTGTCTCTGTACCTTTTTGATTTTTCTGCAGCTTTCAACGGCATATTTGAACATAAAATTAAAATAAATTATTTATAAAAATGTACAAATAATTAGATAGGTAATAATGGGCTACATGTGCATACCGTGTATAGCCTGAAATAGGTAACTAAGCTGAAAGGGTATTAAAGTACTTGTTAATGTACACAACTTTAATTAGGTACAGGATTAACTAAAACACACAGGAACATAAATCATGCTACATTTTATACTTACTTAATCAAAATTGTATGAACCAGCTGATTTTATACTGAATTTCAGAGTTGCCTCTACAGTAATAGTTGCTCATATTGCTGTCTATATTAGTACTTCGACACCATTTCGACTCTTTCAGAATTAATCTTTAATAATCTTAATTAATAAAAAAAAGAAAAAAAATTATACACATAAAAATCAAATAATTTTTTCTTTTTAGCTATGCTGTTCTTTTTTTTCAATGCTACATATATCACTCAACCCACATATCTACATGTAATATTTACATTTTGAAGATACATGCGAAATATAAATTTAATTAGAAAATTGTAACACACCCAAATACCCTAAAAGACGGACAGAGTGAACCGACCTTTAGAATTCCATTACGTCACTTTTAAGTTCCATTCACGACACCGTTGCGTAAGAGAAGTAGCGTAATCGCGTCAATATTTTTTCGAAATGTATTTATCAATAAATTATGAAACTTCTGTTTGTTCTAACTAAACATTTCATAAAACAATAAATGAATCAATTTAATACAAAGTAGAGTCTAATACATTCTGGTAAATTACCTGGAGAAATACGGAAGCGTTGGTGGAACACTTTTTTAGTACAGCCGAGAACGACCACTTTTGTTACGATTTCTTGGCAAACTGGCTGTAAAAAACCAAGCATGGCCGCCCTTCATAGACTAAATAGGGTTGCTATTTTCGAAAATATTCATCAATTTGGTAATATTTTTATTGGAAGACGTCAATAATGTGGTGGCGTAGGCGGAAATTCCACCATACGCTATTTCGTAGGACAACTCAATATCTGGTATTTAAATTATTTTGCACGATAATTAATCTATATTATGGTTGCAAATCGAAAATATTATCATATACTATTAGTAGAATTAGAAATAAATACTGGGATAACATTAAATAACATTAATTTTTGAACTCTTACTGGTAGTGGTAGGTGTAGGACATACCAGAAACAGTGACCTGTAGTCTTACTTATTTTAAAATAATATCGAAATTTAATAGATTTATTCATTATTTTTAGTCCAATTTGTTATTATATTGGTAAAATATATGGTTGGTCATTAAAACCGATACAACAAAAGTTACTGATCCTGAAAGTGATGGGACACTGACTTTTATCTATGTACACTTTTTTTGAAAAACGCCCGTATATTATGAAAACCCACATGAAAACCATAGTTCTTACGTAATGAAAATGTTACTGTCCAGAATTTTATAAATATAATGCTATAATGTAGGTATGCAGATAAGTTGTAAGACTAGGAGATAAAAATGACGATCTAGTATAATTTTTTGCGGTTAGGTTAGATAACGGTGTGATTCACAATAACCACATTTTAGTTATCACAACATTATTCACGTTTTAGTTTGTAATCAAATTACTAGAATTTAATATAATTTGGTTATAACTGAACTAGAGCATATGACAAATTAAGTAGAATTACCAGAGAATACCGGAAATTAGTCCCTTTTAAATCAAATTCCAGACGTATTGACTCTTTTTCACAAACAAACACAAATTGATTTTGAAAGATTGTTATTTTATCTGGTACACGCAGTTTTAAAAACTAAGTGTATTTTTAATATACTGAGGTTATACCGTTGGTCGTTGACAGATTTGTTCAATTTTCAAAAAATAGATTCTATTAAACAACACAAATTTAAAATCATATAATCATACAATATAATAAATGAATACATGATCTAGTCAACACAGTTATCAAAATTTAAATTTTAGTTAAATTAAAATCTTTAAAAAAAAATCCGAGAACGTGTTTTGTGACAACAATACCTCAGTTTTTCTATTTATTTAAGGTCTTATACAAACCAAAGTATTTAAAAAAAAATTACACACTTATCTTGTTTAGACATTATTGAAAAATTATAAATACTTATGATAAAAAAATTCCTTACAAAAAGTGCACTATATTTAATAATTTATCATTGTGCGTTTTGAGCATTTTTATTGCTTAATTGAATGTAGGTATATATTAAAGCAGGTTTTGAATGAAATAAATCGATATTCAATTTTTAATTTAAAATATTTGATACGGGGAATAATCGATCATTCTAATTGGAACCTCCCTGTACGTGTACAGTTCAAGCATTTTAAAACTTTTATTCTCAGCTGCTGGTCAATCCCTCTTAATAAATACAACACTAGAATCCATGCTCCATTTAATATAGTTGCTCCTGGCACTAATTTTATGTTTCACTCTTGTCGTTGACATATTTTTTTATAAAAACATTGTTTCCTAAAGCTTGTATGTATGCAGATATTATGCAACTATCCTTAAATGTTGTTATTATTGTATTCTCATTTATTCTGTTTTTATTGGGTTGTAACACATACGTTAATATTGTTATTATTTTTAATTCATATTGTTAATATATTTCATTAACAGTATGAGCAGAGAGTTTGTGACGTCATCTGGTCCGTTGGTTGTCCGAAATATAAGGGAAAATACTGACACGCTTAATATGGACGAAAAATTAAATTTCAAAATTTGTAGTACGAACTTTAAAAAAAAAACTCCTATTTAAGTTTGCATGTGAACATTGATAAAAAAAGAGAAAAAAAAGACTCAACTTCCTTAATGGCATCCTTGGCTCTTCTTGTTACTGCATGCCTCTTATTGTCTCGTATTTGCTCTTCTCGATTCTTCTTCTTCTCCCCCCCCCTCCCTCTTCCTTCATGGCTCGTTTTATTTTGTAATCAAATTTTTGGAAGACCGGAAAAAATCTATGGATAGGTAGGGCTAGTCTCACACAGTTCCATGATAACTCAGAATCGTGCAATTTCAACACACATTTGAAAAGTCATCAAAAGTTATGAAAAAAAAATATATAGCCCGTATTAAAGAATATAGCCCCAACCTAACGTTACCTATTTAACCAATTAAATCGTTTTTCGCAGTCTTTTTTGATAAAGCATGGGCCACTCTTGTATATTATATCTCTAAGTTTATTCTTGGTCTTTAAGTTCAATATAATAAGCCTGGAGGAAAAACATGTATTATAGTAAGTTTAGCTTAAGCCACATACTTAAAAAAAGATAAACGATTTAAAAACGCTCCCAACAATAGATTAAGCGTGACGCGATCATATTTAAAGCGCCGTGTAAAAACAGATTGGTTTTTAAATCACTCGACTGGACTAAAGTATTTTCGTATTTTCGAAAGAACGTCAATTAATTTCGTCAACACGACCATCCATCTTGCAAAACAGAACATAATATGTGATAAAGTTTTTCAAGCCCTTTCAAAATATCTACTAACTAACTAACTAACCATCACGCCGTTTGTAGGCAGAGAGGACGGAACCAAACACCTCGGTCTTGGCACACACTCTTTGCCTCATTCACATTCATACATCGTCTCATACATACTCTTCTATTTTTCTGACTCTTGACATGGCCCGACTCAAGTATCTGATTCACTTGATCGTGACATGTCTTTCTCGGACGTCCCCTACTTCTTATACCATTCACACTTGCATCATATATTCTCCTTACGCTCCTTTCTTTGTTCATTCGCTCTACATGCCCAAACCATCTGAGGGTTCCTTTCTTAATTTTACTCATTACGCTTACATCAGCCTTGCATTCTTTTCGAATCTCCACATTTCTCACACGATCATACATGGTTTTACCACACATACGCCCCAGGGATCTCATTTCAACAGCATTCAGTCTACTTTCATCCTTCCTCTGCCAGTTCCATGCCTCACTGCCATACATCAGGGTAGGTACAAGCACTCCATTGTTGACTGCTAACTTCGCTTCTTTGGACAGCTTTTTGTTAGCGCCAACGGCATTCAGTCCTCCATTAATGGAGTTACCTGCATTTAATAATAATAAGCCTTTTATTCTGGACTTCGGTTAGGTACATGAATTTAAAATTTTTTTGGTTTGTTATAATATGTTTGTTATAATATATCCCGAAGCTCAGTTTGCCTCTTGGTATAGGCCTCCTCTAACATTTTCCATTGGGACCTGTCACGCGCTACTCTTCTCCATTGATGTCCAGCCGTGAGTTTTAGGTCGTCTTCCCATCTTATGTGTTGACGTCCTCTACTTCTCTTGCCATCTCTGGGATACCAGTCAGTGAAATTTTTGCACCATTTCTCTTGTGGATCGCGGATCATGTGACCTGTCCATCTCCACTTTTGTTAATCTATTCGGGTAACTATATCGGCAACTTTAGTTTTCTCCCTTATTATGTTACATCTCACCCTGTCCTGTTTCCTTATTCCTGTCAAACTTCTCTCCATGGCTCTCTGGCAGCGTTCCAACTTTTCTCTTTTTTCTTTTTTTTCGTTCCAACTTTTACCTGCATTTACCCTTCTTTTAATGTCTCTATCAGCCTTACCATCTCTCGTAAACATACTACCCAAATACACAAACTCATCCACCTGCTCCAAGTATTCATCATTCACAACTATATTGCACACCGTTTTCGTACTCTCTCTTTCAAACACCATGACTTTAGACTTATAGAATATCTACTACTTTTGTTTATTATAAAAATAAAAGCCAGAAATGGGGACCATTAAAAACACTTTTCCTGAAAGTACCCATAATTTTTTTTTTTAATTTAAAGTGTTCAGCATTATAAAACTGTATTAAAAAAATGCACTACTCAAATTTAAAGAAAAATATGCATACCTTGCTGACCAACACACCTATACCACAAGGACAAAATCTTCAAAACTACTAAACATTCCAAAATTAAATACAGCTTTCGGCCAGAAAAACCATTATTTCCATGCTCACAAAATTATATAATGCCCTTCCGATTGAAATTAAAAATACCATGGATATACAAAAGTTTAAAAAGGACATCAAATTATGGCTAAATAAACATGAAGATGAGGAACTAATTAAAATTATTAAATAACTCAAATGCAACATACAGACAATGAACATAAACACTTTTTAAAACAACGCAAAATAATAAACATGAACACTTTTTGCTTTATTTTATTTATATTTCGTGAAAAGCAACAAAAACATTGATGAGGAAATCATGATCAACACCATACGACAACCTGTAGTCCACCTCGGAACAGGAATACCTAGTGAGGAGAACTGAGGATAAAATATTTCACTTTGTATTCTTAATTTATTTAATATTGTATTTTAATTTTAATTTATATTGTCATTAAATAAAAAAATAAATTTAAAAAAATGACTATTAGGAACATGAAATTAAATCGATGGCAATAATGCAGGGCTGAGAATAAGGGTTTGAATATTAATGATTTAAAAAAATAAAAGTAACATCAGATTGTTGCTTTGGATTGAAATTTTATTTTGTATATAGCCTTAAATTCGGCAGGGCTGGGCTACGTTGAAACTAGAAAAATGTCCGGATTCATATTATTACTATGAATATTTTTGTGCTTCATGAGGCCAACAGACAAGCGTTATTTGGCTTGGCCTACTTCAGCATATAGCTCGTCACACATTCCCATTGGGAATGTACGGCAACCGATATGCCGAAATACGCCAAACAAAATAACGCTTGAGCTTTTATAGCTAGGTCTGTTGGCCCCATTTAGCCTTCGACAGACACAGGGTTAATATCAAAAGATACTTTATAACACAATAGTGCTCGCCATACAATCCCATACATTATTGTTGCTACTGTTTTGCTGTTCGTATTATACGCTTTATACCGTGTTCTTATTGAATTTTAATTTGAAAGTAAACAAATGTAATAAAATGATGATAATAAAAAAAATTACCAATCTTCTCGGACGGCTTCAGATTTTTCATTAGACTAGGTTAGAGTTTTAATTTTTATTTTTTCAACAGTAATATTAAGTTTATATATTTATTTATTTTTATATCCCAAGAGTCGATATAACGGAAGAGTAGGGTACCCAGAGCGGTCGCTCGATAATGTCGATAATTTGTCATCGTTTTCCGAGAACGACTGCAGATCACCAACGAACAAACAACAGTTTACGTCAAAAAAATTAAAAATACTTAGTCGTTGTGAACTGTGTGGCAAAAATAATTTGCCAAGATAGTATCTGTTCACTCTGTACGGTATCTGTTCACTCCTGCAGGGGAACTGAGTTTATTGCTAGTCATCTATTATCAATTCTTTTTTCGTTGGTTCGATCCAGCTCAACCTAAAATTCTAATCCTTAACCCTTTTTTCGAATGATGCAAGTCTAAATATAATGTGGTGACCCATATCTGTCATGTGTCATGTAGCTCAAATAACCAGATCTGCCCTAAAGTCCCTTATCTTTTTTGTGGTTATAGTGTCATTTGGCAGCCGTCTTCTCGAAAATCGTTTTAAAAATAGAATGCTGACATAATAAATTGTTTTTGTGGTAGCTTTAAACAGATGTCTGATTTGGCCTTTGGGATTTTGTAAACTTGTACCCAAGGGGCACAAGTTTACGCGGGTAAATTGACATTTCAAAAAGGTGATTTTAGACACCACCTGGCGGCAAATGTTGGTTTTACGTTCTCAATTTAAAATGTGAATCGATCGTATGGAATGATAATGATATTACAAATATTTATTATTAGTATTTATCTAGAAGCTATCAGAAGGACTAAACAACATTAAGTACCTTTACACTTATTTGACAAAAGAAATAATAAATATTTATTTTGTATTATTTTGATAATTTTCATAGCGCCATTTTTGTGGTTAATCACCTCAAGGGCGAAATAAACCACAAAGTATCTCACTCTCGATGGGGGAGTTCCGAATAAAATTAACACAACTTGTTTGTCTGGTATGTATTTCTAGGTCAACGTTACCATCGGTCATCCCATGGTTCGATACGTTTTGTTACTTAGCAGGGGTGCCCTGGTTCATGTACTATAAATAAATAAATTACAAGAATCTTGATTCGCTTTATCGAGCTACTTATTCCTGAGGCGTCCCAAGCTCTTATACCATTCACTTCTACGTCATACAATATTCTCCTTCCTACCTACAAACCATAGTTTCTATCTTATCTTGTTCATTACGCTTACGTATTTATATATTATACAACTTTGATAATTATAGCATGCCAAATTAAAACGGAATGCACACATATAAAGGTAGGTAGGTACTTTACTTACCTAGGTTTATATTGCAATACCAGGTGAGAGAAGTTTAAAAAGATTTTGAAAGGGAACTCGTCAAAAGCTTAGCCATTCACAGCGGGAGGCAGCCAGTGAGCCAGCGGGACTATTATTATTATAAAAGCCAAAGAAAGGCAGAAATATGCCCTCTTTGTGAGCCATATTGGAGCGTGTTTGCATTTGGAAGGCGGCAATTTGTTCTGTTCTATTCACTGACCAGAGACAAACACACAAAAGGGCGGGAATGTGGAAAGGTGTGACGTTTAAAATGGCGGTAAAAAACATAACCAAACAAACTATGTAAGTAAGTTTTTGTTTGGTTCGTGAAGCGTTTTTTGATTTCACGCTGATAAGTGATAAGCACGATAACAACTATTAAAAATAATAAAATTACATTTGTATAGCGCATTTTGTAAAGTTCCGCCTCAAGTGCACTTTACTGTAGATAGCTCATGTAAATGTGTGCATGATCAAAATCAATTCAGGTGTGATGTCTAGTCTACTCAGATAAACTATCTTACTAACCCAATAAGTCAATTCAGGCAATAAGCTAATATTATGTTTGCACTTAAAAATAATCGAAGCTAAGCCAATAATTTCAGAAAAAAATAAACTTAGTAGATACTCAATTGGTTTTCTATACTAAGTATTTTATACCGTGTTTTCTGACCAGTGGGGAGGAGTGTGTGCCAAGACCGAGTTGTTTGGCGGTCCGTCCTCTCTGCCTACCCCTGCGGGGAAACGGCGTGATGGTTAGTTAGTTAGTTAGTTTTCTGAATTTTGGATTGATAAAATATTATTATTTGGTCATTATATTTATTATAATCGTGTGTTTATTAGTAAGACTCATCTGCTATTAATGCATGATGAAAATTCTCCAGTCATAAAAAATCATTAAATTCTCAAGTCTTTCAAAGTAAGTATTAACTCACCTTTGGCATTATACTTCTTATAAGTGAATACGAAAAGTGATGGGGGGCAGTAAATGTAAAATCATGCAATGTCCAGTGTTTTCAATATAATGTCCTCCGCGTGCAAATTGGTATCTTCTCCAAGCATAAACTTTCTTATTAAAGTGTGTTTATCGGAAGTGACCGACCAGGTAAGTATGTTTCTGAATACAATTGTAAATAATAAACTCAAATATAGCCTAAGAATTATTTTATAAATTGTACAGCGCCCTTGAGGTGATTTCTCACAAAAACGGCGCTATACAAATTATCCAATTATTATTATTATTATCCCATCTGTCGTAAGTCGTAATATGGCATTATTCACTTATTTTATCTATGGTGTAACTCCACATGCAGCCAGGACCGTGGCATGACCTGCATTAGCAGCCCGCACAAATTATTAGTTAATAATTTACCAGTCATTGTTTATCTGGTTCAGAGCTCGAATCCCCAAACAAGGGAGGGTCCAGGGGTAAATGATATTTTAAACTAAAATTTAAAAATATATTTATTGGGTAAGAACGGTTATATAGAAATAGCACAATATACTATATTTTAAGTTGTGCATAGCCTTCTTCACTAGGCCAACCTGTATTGGGCAGAATTTAGTAGGTAAATTATTTCTCGTATTTTGTCTATAGTTTACTTATAAATGTATAATATAGGTATTTTTTTTTTGTGTTTAATTCGTAGAACTCCATTTAATAACTTTTTTTTTTTAATTTAATTTAAATTAAGAACGTGTTATAGTTTTTATAATTGTGACAGCTGTTTCGGCTTACAAGGCCATTCAAACTGAGATGTTTCATAGTTAGACGACGATATTTATACGATTTAAAATGTCAATTTGAAGTGAGCAAATTGATTTATAATCGGTTAAACCGAATTCTTGGGAAAGAAATATAATATAGGTTCCTATACAGCAATACATTATTTTAGTTTACATTATTCATTTATTTTTTATTTTTTTATTTTATTTATAGATAGATACAAAAGAAAGAACAAGTTACACATTATGTAGCTTTGCCTGTCCAACTAGGAAAGTTTCCCGTTCCAGGACAGACAAATTGACAGGTTTAGTTCATATTATTCCTTAAGTACATAATTGCAAACAAAAACAAAAAAACAAGAAAATTCGTTTTTCTTGTTTTTTAAACATGAAATAAATTTATACATATACACAATACAAAAACAGCAAGGTTATAACAATAACAACAATACACTGTCAATGACAAGGCATTTTAGTGATGGCACCAGTAAAGGCTCGATCATTAAAACATATATAGACGACCGTCCGTGGTCGAGTGGTAACAACACTTGACTCCCAATCGGAAGGTTGCGGGTTCGAACCCGGCGTGCGCAAATAAATTTTATTTGATTAATTTGTGTTATTTCACAATTAATTAATAAAAATAATATATACTACATTTGCGGCACGTTCCAGAGTGGAAGATACTGTCAGTATCGCCCTGGTGTAAGACCACCATTCAGAATTGAGACGTTGCTTAATAATGGCTTTAGCCGTGTTTAGTGACTAGATCTGAATAGCCAGGTACTTTCCTACCTTCCTCTTCCCCATCTTCTTCCCTTCCCCACTTTCCTTCAGCCTCACAACATACCCCAATTGGGGATGCCATAGTCTCACTGGCTCCAGACGGGAGCAGTTGGGACTCTTGTGAAGTATTCTCTATAAACAAAAAAAAAAAAATATCCAAATTTTAACCCTTTTTATAACTCTTTCTGTGTTTGACTCAGTTTAATATTTTCTTGGAGCATGTTGAATATTTTTGTGGCAAAATATCTAAAACTACGTTGACCAAAGGTGGAAGAAAATGCTGGAACTTGCAATATGTCTTCGTTCGAATTTCGCGTAAATCTTAAGTAGATTAACTGTTGCTTAAAATTAAATTATCTGTTGCTTAATATTGTAACATTGATAAAGGGTCCTATATTCTCCAGTATTTCAAAATAATCAACTCTACTTTTGCCCCTAATCTTCTCATAAATGTAATCAACATTAATGGAGGGTGGCAAATGTAAAATCATGCCATGTCCAGCGTTTTATATTATAGTGTCCTCTGCGTTGAAAGTCGTATTTTCTCCAAGCATAAACTTTCAACTTAAAGAAGTAAACTGCGAGAAAAGTATGTTTTCTGTATCTGTTTGTAATTAATAAAATTAGATAGAACTGAACTCACAATAAATTGTACAACAATATTTAGATGTTTTTGGCGAATTAGGCATAATATGTATTTGTTTTGATCTCGAACTAATTTAAATTATAAAAATGGTTGATATTGAAATATATTGTCCACAGATAACGTTGAAGTGTCTAGGTAGGTACTAAATTTTCTTTACAAGTTAAAGTAACCTTTTAACTGAGCCAGTAACCAATTCGCCATGCGCAAATAAATGTTTACGAAAGTGTAGATATGTATTTAATTTATATTGTGAATGCACTTGAATGTCCCAAAGTACGAAGGGTCCCCCCATTCGCTGCCCGAGTGCCGCAGCTTCAACAATGTACCAAAAAATAAACACCTAAGAGCGGATATGATAAATAATTAGTTTCCGGTCATCCCGCGGGCCAAAACAATCGATTTCCAATGCTTACAAGTCACGCGTGGGATGACCATTGCTCGATTGTCGATTGGATCTACATAGGTACATATTTTACTTTCAGTGTGGGTTCAAACAAGATCATAAGGAAATTAAAACTACCGAAGGCATTGCGATTACCTGATGATAACATACTATCGTAACTTGTGCGATGGATAAAATCTAAATTCGATACATTAAGCTGTTTACTACTAACGAACAAGAAAAAAAGTTAAAACTAAATAAAAAAACTTGTAGAACACAGTATTTTTTCTACCATGAAAAAACATAACTGCTTTATCTTGTTAATTTTTCGTAATCACCACACAAATTTGAACCTTTTCACAACATGCGGAATTTGTAAATGCTAATTAAAAAATAATAGCAAAGTATTTAAATGTTTTTTTTTGTGAATACCGCATAAGGCGATCCGCTCACTGAGGCAACTGAAAACTGTCAACTGGCAACTGTCTTTGTATGACAATGTGATGGCCTGCACACTACACAATCACTCAAAAACCCGTTGTCAATGGTAATGCAAGCGGTGACTCGGTTGCCAGCTGTCAGCTGATTGTTCTTCGTCTATGGTTAAACAAGCTTTTTGACCAATCAAGACATAGAAACCAGCCGGTTTTAGTTTGATTTCAGTTGTGGTTGCTCCCAGCCGCCTGGCGCTAGTGAGATTAGGATATCCCCAATTGGGGTATGTTGTGTGGCTGAAGTGAGGGAAAGGACATAGGGTAGAAGAAGGCGGTAAAGTACCTGCCTACTCAGATTTAGTAATCAAACACGGCTAAAGCCATTTCAAGCAAAGTTTCAATTCTGAATGGTGGTCTTACACATGGGCGATAAATGATTAAATTGTGAAATAACACAAATTAATCAATTAAAATTTACTTGCGAACGCCGGGATTTTAACCCGCGACCTCCGGATCGCTAGTGGAGAATTTTACTCCTCGGCCACGGAGCCCGCCAAATTAATTTATTTGTTATAATAAATTGTGTGAATTATTTGAATGATTCTTGGCACACCTCAGATGAGATGTTTCACAAGAACTAGCGTGTGTATTTTATATATTCGTTATTAAATGATTAGGTACTTCTACCTAACAAAACGTTTAGCTAAACTAAAATTAACTCTGTTCTGCATTCTGAACAATTTCTGTAAAATCTTGGTAAACCAAATTTCAAATGATTTAATAATTTCAAGGGTGTTTAATAAATAAATCCCATTTGGATTTGAACCGACAAATGAGAGTAAAGACAGGCAATCAGATACAAAGAGTGCCCCCTATAATGTTTAACAGTTATTGATTAGCATATTGACTTTGACAGATCCTAACGAACTCGTCACCGACTTAAGATGATAGACTTTGCTTTTCGGCCCATACAAAAAGGACGCCCGGGAAAAAACACTTTTCTACATCAAAAATTGCACATAATGAATATATATTTTTTATACTGCCTTCTAAAGGGTAAAAACTATGTCGGTATGTTTTCGAATTTTCGATGCGTTTAGTATTAACGTAAAAATTCACTGTCAAACATGTACGATTTATCAAAAAATATTATTTAAGGAAAAAGTGCTGCTAACTCAACTCTCATAAAGAATTATAAAATTACAAAAAGCTACCGACGTAGCTTCTTCTTTCTAAAAAAAATATTTTTTTTTAAATTTCAATTTCGTGAAAGTTTTGGTGTAGAAAAGTGTATTCTCCATAAACCCCTTTTCGAGCGATTTCTGTAGGTAAATTTGAGCGTTGTCTCATTCGCACATTTCGCATTCGCATGTATTGTAAGTGTGCGTAAGCTTATTGTAAGCGGGACAGAATGACAAACGCGGGTGTTCCGCGTATGGTTCAAAGTCTAGCCTCTTAACCGTTTGGGTGACACCGATAAGAGATGTCTGACAGCTGTCAACTGTCAGTATGGATAAGTAAAACAAAAATGTTCGTAAATCAACCACTACGCAAAAACGCAAAACTACAAGATGAAAAAAAAAAAAATAGATTATGTTAGGTTAGATTATGGAGTACTTAAAAAAATGCATCACTTTTAATGATCTTTCAAAGGGGTGTTGAAATGCCACTTTGTTGGGTTGTTGAAACTTCGTTTCGGAAATATCAACTCAGGGGTCCTTAAAAGCCAAAAAATAAACCTAAAATCATGACTGATTTATGTAAACATACTTGGCTATTGACACTTCACGACAAAAATAAGTTTAAAAAAATATATACCTATATTATTGGAATTACTTTCAAATTTGCAGTTGATGTGGGCCCAGCAACGGTTCAGATTTGTAGAATAAATAATCTGCATAGTTTGAAGACAATAGTGAACAAACAAACATCTAAATTTACGCAAAAGTGCAAAAAATATATTAGGTTGGGTTTTAACCAATACGCAGTATGTGGACAAAGCCCGTGGGTACCGAATTTGTGGCAGACTAAAGATAAATAACCTTATATCCTTTCTACATACTCACCATTCTGTAAAACGGAGGTAGACATGGTCAAAATGATTAAATATTTTCACAAAAGAGTACCCATTTAATAGTCGATAAAAATATGCAGTAATAACATTCAAGTTGATACGCCCCCAACATTGAATAAATTCTGTATTGTTAAATACGATATTTCATATGTTACATTGATTATTTTTATATTTTTTCCGGTGAGATTTCGATGATTAATTCGTTGTAATCGGTTGTTAATATCGTTCATAAATAACTTCTCACCGAAACAAGTATAATATTTCCAAGAAGGTAACCACAAGAAGGCCTACCCTAATAAATATCTAACACCCTAAAACAGCAGGGGGGACTGATAAATCGAATCATTAACAGTTTGAAGAAAACCCAACGAAAGTGGTTTGACGAGAGATAAGCAAAGACTGGTTATGGTTATACCAGGACCTAATAATAATAAATAATAATTGGATGACTTGTATAGCGCCGTTTTTGTGAAAAATCACCTCAAGGGCGCTGTACAAATTTCAATCATTTATATGGATATAACTTTGGTTATATAATTCAATATAGAATGTACACATAAAATTTTTCTTATCAATTAAAACACGTAAAATAATGTATATGTCACTGGCAGAATCTATTATTATATATGAATTAACAATATGGGGAAATACTACTATAACCAATCTGAAACAAGTCCAAGTTGTACAAAACGCAATTGTAAAATTATTAGTGGTTCCTAATATTTTCAAACAGAGACATAATACACCGTTGCTGTTTCAGAGTACCAAAATTTTACTATGGCACAAAATTATAATTCAGCATATATTTACCCCGCAGCATAAAGATAAATTAAAACATAAATACAGCACTAGATTCACGCGCAACGACGGGTTAATAGTTCCGAAATTTAATAATAAGCACGGACAGAGAACGTTTGAATACAACACACCGAAGATATTTAATTTATTACCTGACACTATAAAGCAATGCAATTCTATGAATAAGGTTAAATATATGGTGAAAAATTGGCTATCGGATAAAATACTGATATGTATGAAAAAATGTTCAATCTGTAGATATAAGATGTAAATTATAATTCTTAAAATGTATTATGTAACTAAACTATAAGCACCTGTTGGAAGCCAATTCAATTGGCTTACAGGACTTGTTTGTTGATATGTATTAACTACGTATTCTTTCAACAATAAAAACAAAATCAGGTTTCTTTATTACAAATATTTTGTTTGGGAATAAGGGTGGAGGAATTAGGGTGAATACTAGAAATACAATTGATTAATGTCTAAATATATTATATATTAATAATAAAAAGCTGTCAAAATAGTTGAGGCCAGCAATTCATAAAGAAGTTCTGATATCAATGATTGAATAAGCTAAAGTATAAAGAAGGTAGGTGCAGACATTATCCATTTATCCAAAGCCCGACTTTTACCGTCTGAGAGGAAACCCTTGATAAACCAGACGAACCCAAAGAACCACTCCTTTCAATAAACCCCTTATCTCCGTTTAAATTAGAGGGTTTACTTACACTAAGTTATACTTAATCCAGTTCGGTTAAGTAATTGGGAGATAGCTTAATGAAATAGTGAGCTCACTGTAATTCACTTAAAAGTCTATAAAATGCAAGATAACTTATGCCGGGGAAAGAGAGAACCTCAAAGGTTGTCTAGCAACACCGCCGACATTACATTTTCCCGATTATTATTAGGAATTAGACGTTGTAGTCCTGAAAGTCAGTTTTATCTTAAAGAGCGGTTTAGTTTAATAGGATAGGTGTATGATTCGTTGGATAGGTATATGATACATTAAATTTATCCTTTTAGTGACCAAGAAAACTTCAACATTTGGTTTAATTCACTACAAGTTTTTCCGCATTATAATTAATTAGGTGGAGTTAATGAGTAATCTGAGTATTGTACCAGATAGAGGGTACATACACTTTTACATATAACTGCATACTCTACTTAAATTTCGATTTTTCAGAGATGTCTGACTAATCAACTAGACGATCGATATATTGACTTACTGACTAAAACTATTATGAAAATATTTATAGATTTACTATTTACATCAAGAGAAAATATCAAGACGGAAAACAGTGAGTCATTGAAAGCTCCGTTCCCAAATAAAACATATCTTGTTAGAGATGAAGTGACTCATGGGGAAGAGCGAAACATCGTAGATACTTGTTACGGTTCACAATTCTGCCTTTATGAGTATAACGGAATTGAACTAAAGCGACCTAGTTCACAGAAAGATATCATACAAGATAAGATAACAATAAATGTAAACTGAAGAGAATTGCACGCTTATTCGCTTATGCAACAGATTAATCTCCGGTTTGCGGAAGCAGTGACGCTGTGTTTAAATATTGGCAGTCAGTTATCAGCTTCCGTCCGGCATTTCGTGCTTCCTGTTTCTTCAATAAAGGAAGGCGGCAGACAACAATAGGCTGGATAAGTCATCCAGACAACAAGAGATGCATGTTGTAGAAACCTAACCTTTTCTTGGAAATCTTGAGCATCGGCAAGGTTAAATTACTAAGGCCAAGGACGTTGTTGCAAATATTTTTTTACTGTCAAGAAAGCCAATATCTAACCTTGACCGAAAACTAAACAGAAGCATAACGCCGTTGTTCCATGGAGCTACTTTCAAGCGACCCGATCGCCGCTCGTCTGTACCTTCCATACTGTTATTAGTGCTAGCACTAGCAAAATAGAATGACAGGTAGCGGGTAGCGGCGATTTAGTCGCTTGTAAGTAGCTGCGTGAACGAAGGGCGTTATATACAAGTTCTAAACAGAACTTGTATGTAATACCCATTAACCAAGCAATCACCAAAATCTATATTCTTTTTTGGTATTGTAATCCAAAATTGACGAAAATTAGTTACATTATTATCATTTCGTATTAATCCGAGGGAGGCTGAATCTATGTCTGTGATTATTTTTAGCAAAACGTGAATAGGTACGGCGACTTCACAGTAAAATTTTAAATTAATATTTGTATACAAGAATAACTCTTTCCAACGTCAAAAGAAGGTCCATTTGATAATTAAAGGGACTATTTTGACTGATGACTAAATCCTTTTGATATAATGGCATACAGAGCTCAGGGCCAGACAGACTATCTTTTTTATTTATTTATTTAAACATATTTAGAGTTACAATATTTACAACTTAATATAAATATAACATTTGAATCACTCTCCTAATAAAGCAGTTGCTTGTGTTTAGGAGAGGACAACTATATATTTTTAAATCTATTTTTTAAATTACAAAATTATTACAAAAACTATTAGTAAGTTTATTAGAAAATTCATCGAAAGTAATAAAAACATAAGTGAGTTATAAAATGATACAAGACAAGAAAATACAACAAAAGTAATAAAAAGGTAAGTTATAAATGATACAAGGAAATAATAAGCAAAACATAATATCAAACAATTAGAAAAGTTATAAATGTGGTAATTTTTTTTCTTTTCTCTTTATAATATGTAGACAGTCCGTTTCTTGTAAATGAAAATTATTTCCAAAATACAAATTCAGTGATGGCAACAACTCAAAATAAAAATATATCTATTAATCTGCTATTCAAAATTCATTGTTGTACAGTATTTATTACGTAACGAACTATATTAGTGCATTTTGAAAGTGCCTTTAAAACAATACATTTTTCAAAAACTTTGAATTACCGCTCCACTTTTACTAAGCAAAGGATCATAGATGAATTATTCAAGGATCTATGATAGGAATACTGGCAAACGATGTAATGAGAACATAATGAATTCCCGGAATCAATAAACTAGTACGTACAGCTCCATAAAGAAGAGGGCACTCAAATTTGCTATGCATTGATGTTTAATGGTGCGTGGAAATAGCAAAAAGCAGAACTATAATAGCTGGAACGAGCAGAATATCCATTTCCTATCTCGCTTACATCAATAATACACGCCATCGTAAATCTCAAACTGCAGGTCATTGATTTCGAATCTTATCTTACTAATATTATAAACGCGAAAGTTTGTATGGATGTATATATGTTTGTTACTCTTTCAAGCAAAATTTATTGAATGGATTTTAATGAAACTTCACAATAATATAGCTCGTACATCAGAATAACATATAGGCTATAATTTATAAAGCTAACTATTTAATTTCAATATATTGAAAATAATAATAATTGTTTAATAGAAAATGTCAAAATTTGAAAATGACATTTTGCAAAACAATGATTGTTAAGTCAAAATTCTATTTTAGAAAATATTTAAATTAGTGAATTTATTTGATGTACTCGCCTAATACTTTGAATCAAGAATTATACATATTTTAATAAATAGGTTAAGAATTTTGGTATAAATGCAGATGGGACCTAGGAAAAGAAAATAGATTACTCGAAGTACTAATCCTACGCAGACGAAGTCGCGGGCAAAAGCTAGTATTATTATAATGAGCAAGATTGGATTTCCATTGTAAATATTGCATGTATTCTGATAATAAAACTGGACTAAGATGTATGGTCTTCAGTTCATAGAGTGGTCTAGGCCATATAAAGCACGTTAATTGTAATATTTAATCACTGAAGACAATATTAGCGACTAGGGAACGATTAGAAGTTACCGACAATCGGTCGGTAACTTCATATCGATCGACCATGCTAGTACCCCAGGGCCCGCTTTTCAGGAATATTATGAGTCAGATTAGATTTTCAGGATTACCCGATGGCAACTTGACGAACTTAAATATCTGTCGAGGCGAACTTAAAAAGCAAACCAAATATATGCCGGGTATAAGTACAGTCGCCCCGAAAACCAATTATTGGATAGCCAAGACCACTGCTATAATCGGCCCAAGTGATTCGCTGCGTTCGGTGACTTAGAAGGGGTGCCCGGGTTCATTGGGTGAGGTTACGATAGATATAAGAATGCGTTTGCCCAACCTTTGCGTGGCGGGCCGAATCGGGAGAGACCTCTCCAGCCGGACTCTCTTGACCCATCGCCTTGTACCGCAGTGGGAGGAATGGATTCATACTTCCGTCACCTCTGGACACATTGACCCCAGATTCCTACCCACCCCTCATATCTTTCTCCTTCCCAGAACTTCCTCTCCTTCCTTTCAATAAAAATACCCTCCACACCGCATCCCCAAAGATGACATATGATGACGGATTTCACGACAACTCAGAATCAACTCAACTCAACATCTCTTTAAAAAGTCGTTAAAAGCTATGAAAGAAAAAAAAATAGCCCTGACCCTAACCTAACATTAAATACGTTATGTTAGGTTACGTAACATAATCTTCTTATAAATGTGATATGAAAAATGATGGTGTAGCAAATGTAAAGTTATGCAATGTCCAGTGTTTTAATATAGTGTCCTCCGCGTGCAAAGTCGTATCTCCTCCAAGCATAAATTTTCTAATTAAAGTGTGCTTACCGGAAGTGACCTGCCAGGTAAGTATGTTCTCTGTATCTATTTGTATTTTGTAATTCTAGGTAGAGCCTAAGAAGTCATAATAAAATGTACAGCGCCCTTGAGGTGATTTCTCACAAAAACGGGGCTCTACAAATTATCCAATTATTTACGCACCAGACTTTCATGTCCTGGTTTAGTTTTTCCCATAGGAAAAACTAAACCCTTTCACACATTTTTCCATAAAAAGGATCATCTAGTAAATCCACGCTATGCAAGTGTATTATATAAGTATAATTAATACAAAACAATACAAGAACAACATGTTAATCTACCAAACTATTAAATGGGAATATAATTCACCGACTCCAGATATTTTCATATCAGAGGGTTCGGCTTGGTGGAATTCCTAATTTGACCGATAAATCCTACTGATCCCTCAATATAAATATTTAAAAAATCTTTCGTAATCCTACATGTATTTAAAATGACTGATTTTTGCATTTTTATATTCAAATTCTATGACAAATCTAATATGCCTAAATTTTTATTGAGAGAGCTTATTATTTTATTATGATTATTATTATAACCTATTTAAAAAACAATTCATAACTTTTAGTGACTTTTCAAGGGGGGTGTTGAGTTGAATTCATTCTGAGTTATCCGGTCACCAATGTAAATATAATAAAAAAAATATGCTAGTATGAAATAAACTTCGATTTGTTTATCGCTGGTGAACTGTTACAGTTAAATGCAGTTAGTACAGATTTCCTGGTTGTTCACAGTACCCAGTACCTTCCCACCAACCCACTATGCCCAGTGAAGCAGAGGAATACACGATTTCAATATGTTTATTCTCGGACAGCCATACAACTGCCGGCCGTTCTAGGGAAATACGCTAATTTATTGACGTGAATTTAATGGTGTTTTACTAAGGGGGTTTCTCACCATCCTCCCAATAGCTTATCTACCCTAATAACGAATATTATTAAAAATAAAAATAAAATACTTGCAGTGGTTAGAAAACTCTGCCAACTTATCCAATATATAGCCACTATTCATAGGTTCGAGTACCGAATTATAAACTCCAACTTAATAAATAAATAAACCGTAAATCGTAAATCTAAAATATTCGTTATTAGTGTAGATAAGCTATTGGGAGGATGGTGAGAAACCCCCTAAAACTATTGCAAATCATGACAACATTATAAAATACGCTCTTTATGCCGATTGCTAATTTTTGTCGTATATTTATGACCTGCATTCATTGGGGCAGTATATAAATTGCATGTTAGTAATATATATTACGACACTTTTTAGTTCCCATCCTATAATAAGTCTGAGAGGGTTCCTCACCATGTTAGGTTATGTTAGGTTACCTAACATAATCTTCTTATAAATGTGATATGAAAAATGATGGTGTAGCAAATGTAAAGTTATGCAATGTCCAGTGTTTTAATATAGTGTCCTCCGCGTGCAAAGTCGTATCTCCTCCAAGCATAAACTTTCTAATTAAAGTGTGCTTACCGATTTGTATATCGCTCCTCCCAATAGCTTATCTACACTAATAACGAATATTATTAAAAATAAAATACTCGCAATGGTTAGAAAACTCGGCCAACTTATCCAATTATAGCCACTATTCATAGGTTCGAGTATCGAATTATAAACTCCAACTTAATAAATAAATAAATCGTAAATCGAAAATATTCGTTATTAGTGTAGATAAGCTATTTTGAGGATGATGAGAAACCTCCTGAACATTTTAAGCCCGCGGCAATTAATTCGAAGTGGAATGGCAATCTATTTAGATAATATAATTTACGTTATAAATACCTATATTAATTAGTGGGACCTAAGAAAACAACTTGTACACAGTATAACGTTATTTTTGTTTTATTTTTTCCCTTTATTGTTATAGAAAATAATAATTACTTACCTACAAATACGACAGTCTCATAAAAATTCGCAATGGCTGAAGTGGATAAAGTGTATGTCCCGGTTTAACGTGAGGTTCTGGGTTCGAGTCCCAGTTGCGACCATTATTTTTCATTATTTTTCTGTGTCTTGTTCATTTTATATTTTAAAAAAATAGATTATTATTGTTATCTTCTTCTTCAAGGATATATTTAAATGATGGGAATAACCTTCAAAACCTAAAAAGAGAGTTTTAAAAAAATAAATACAATAGCTTTTTTATAGACATTGTGCGTTTTTTTCTCATTTATATTATCTACTTCATCTACGTTATATGAAACATATTTTTATTTTTAAAAAATTGCCTTTATTTATGTAAAGTTTTATTTATCAGCTGTTAATGTTAATCTGTGAGAAATATTTAGGATGCATTAATTGTTTTAGTGTTTAATTCGAAGATTTCATTTAATTAAAACATAAAATGTTTTATTAAGTTCTGCAAGTGTTTTAGTTTTCTATTACTGGGACAGCTATTTCGGCTTACAAGGCTATTTTCAAACTCACAATAATAAAAAAACTAAAAAAGTTGCAGAACTTTAAACTTTAATTTTTAAATTTGATATATGTTTTTAAATGTAGAATTTAGACGAATTATCCATTTAACGTTTTATATTATCTTGTTCATAACTGTGTGGATTTCATCCAAAAAAGTATGTATATAAAAATAGGATATATTTTTATTTATTCCGAATGCTTTTAAAAAGTCAAGTATTTTACCTAGTTGTTTGTGTTTATTGACAGAATATTGTAATACATTGAATTGCTTATTAATAAACTCATTTGTAATTATAAATAACACCACCGTCTTGTCGGTATTCTTTGATATACAAAATCTTACAATAACCGGACACACTTTCCGTAATCCTGATAAGTAAGGAGAGAAGTGCTTTAAAGGATATAGCAGTATTTTTAAAGCTTCCAAATGCACTTCGTTTAAAAATAATTATATCGCTCACTTCCTGTAATACAGCCCTCTTTAAATAAAAGATAAAACGCGGAATCCCCAAGTAAAGTAAAAATAAACCTCTTAATTTGATTGAATTTTTAAATAAGGCACGCGCTCCGTTTGTTTGAGGATAAACTCAAGTGGGTACCTACTCAGATTAATATTGAGCTTTAAGCTAAGTGAGCTCAAATTAAAAGTACACAGCATTAGTGATATTAATTTGTTTCTAAAAGCTTCCGGAGTTAAAAATAAAGCATACTTTAAAATTTTAAAGTATGCAATATTAAAATCAGAAATTATTATACATAGGTACTAGAAGAAATTAGACAATCTCTGAAAGAAAGTTTTTAACTTTTAAAAGTTAATAATTTTTTTTTTTTTCGAAGAGTTATAAAAACGAAAAGAAAACATTAAAATGTGAAAACAAGAAATAAATTTATTAGTTTCATGTTTTTTTCCAATTTTGAAGGCGGGTATGGGTACCACCGTCCTTAATGGAAATCATTTGTTGGAAAACCAACATCTCTGCCATAGGTCACCCCAACTGGTTCGCTAAGTTTGGTGACTTACCAGCGGTGCCCGGGTTCATAGGGGTGAGGTATGTCCGGGTCTTGGAGGCGGATGTGTCCGCCCACCAACTGCTTAGCAGGCCGGATCGGAAGAGGCTGGTTGAGGGAGACCTTTTAAACTCTCCAGCCGGACCCTCTCGACCCATCGCCTTGCGCCGCAGTGGGAGGGATGGATTCATACGTCCTTCACACCTGGACACATTGACCTCCAGATTCCAATCTTCTTCCTTCCCAGAACCTCCTCTCCTTCCTTTCCTGAAGATGCCCAAAGACAACATGACCCTTAGGCAGGGTTGATAAAAATCATGATTTTAAAAAGAAAATCATAAAAATCGGAATTATTTGATTTAAATCGGATTTATTTGATTTTCCTTTCGTCTATTTTAACTCGGAAATCGGTCTATGTAAAAAGAAAACCTATGTTGTTGTTGTTAATTTTAATTATCTCTACACTTTTGCCCCCAGTTTTTAAGTGCTTTATCATTCTTTCTACCGCTTTGCCGCAAGCGGACTTTTTTTTCGAATTGAGCCCATACAGCATCTTTTTTCTTCCTGACATTTTGTCTTCACTTCACACTTTCACTAATCAATACCGAATGAACAGACGAAAACTCATTGAGTCGCGAGTTTATATTTCAGTGAATCCCCCAATTGTGTAAACAGTAGTTTTAGCATTGCACTTGTGTGCGTTCCAGGGGAAGTCCCTTGGCATTTTAGGCGGGTGAAGTCTCTTGGCACTTCTGGCGGATGATTTGGTTGCAGAAAAAAAGTATTGATTTAGATCATGATTTTTTAAAATAAAATCGCTTGATTTAAATCAAGTGATTTAAATGGTCTCAACCCTGCCCATAGGGGAATTATTTTGATAAAGGTCTCCTGTGAAGAGCAAAAGCAAAGAACAAAAGACCCACACAAAGTTGCTTAGATATTTTAACCCGTTTTAATAGTGTTGAGGTTTGACTTTATTCAATCAGCTTCCACAAGCTGTATCAATAGATACAAAAAACTTCATTCATCCGGTGAGTCTGATCGCTTCAAAATAAGATAATATTGTTACAGTAGGAAGCTGGAAGACGCAGATCATACTTCACCATTCTTCTTCTTGACGTTGTAATAATACGATTTCAAGTGAAGGGGTAAGGTAAAGAAAGCTAGGCACAAAGCTTAAAGCTTCTCCAAACCATATAATAATGTATGTCTCTAAAGCGTTTCAAGTGCGTTCAGTTTGTTAAATGCAGCACGTGCGGTTTGAACCGGAAAGTCAATATTATTATTAATTTGTAAGACGCGATTATACAAGAAGGGCACTCCGAAATATGCCCTACACAACATTTGACTAATTGTTTTCTTATTTATTACTTAAGATGATAGACTTCGCTTTTCGGCCCATACAAAAAGGACGCCCGGGAAAAAACACTTTTCTACATCGAAAATTGCACAAAATGAATATATATTTTTTAATACTGCCTTCTAGAGGGTGAAAACTATGTCGGTATGTTTTCTAATTTTCGATGCGTTTCGTATTAACGTAAACATTCACTGTCAAACATGTACGATTTATCAAAAAATATTATTTAAGGAAAAAGTGCTGCTAACTCAACTCTCATAAAGAATTATAAAATTATAAAAAGCTACCGACGTAGCTTCTTCTTTCTAAAAAATATTTTTTTTTTTAAATTTCAATTTCGTGAAAGTTTCGGTGTAGAAAAGTTTATTCTCCATAAACCCCCTTTCGAGCGGTTTCTGTAGGTAAATTTGAGCGTTGTCTCATCGCACATTTCGCATTCGCATGTATTGTAAGTGTGCGTGAGCTTATTGTGAGCGGGACAGAATGACAGACACGGGTGTTCCGCGTGTGGTTCAAAGTCTAGCCTCTTAAGTCTTGGTAATAAGTACTAATAAGCGTTCAAAATGAAGAACAAGATAGTTTGAAAGGGAGATATGTACCTAAATAGGAATGTTAGAGAAAGCGCGCTAAAATTAAAAAAACGATAATAATTAAACGAAAATTGTGAAAATATTTAATAAAACACAAATCACTTGAAATACAGCAAAAATCTCTCGACACAGTGCTTAAGTCGCATTCAAAGATACAGTTGGCTTTTTTCATACCTTTGAAATAACAGAACAAAATGTGTTTTTAATAATTTTCGGAGCAAACTTTACGATTGTTTTCTATCGAGGGAATTTCATATAAATACCGTTTCGGCTCTACAAATGTAGGTATATATATTATTGAAACTTAAAAACTTTTTTTTAAAACGTTTTCAAGAGAAATACATTATAAATCGGTAGAAATTCTGAAATTAATGGATACAATATTTTACGAACTAAGATGATTTTATTAATGAATTACTTTCGTTGACACGCCTGACAAATGCGTAAACGGAAAATATCATGTAAAATGTGCTCAGAATTTTAGGTAAATCTTTGTTTGCCAAAAACTAAGGCGCTGTTTGTGGGTATTGGGTTGTTTCTACAAATAATAAATAAATCAGTTATTACTTCAGGTTAACTCTCTGATATATATCTAACAAAAAAGGCAAACAACCCAGACTATAATGATTAGTGGGAATCTATGGAGAGAGAGGTTAGAAAGTATTATGTAATAAGAGGAAGATAACATCCTGAACATGCAATTACGACCATTTGAATGTGGGTTGAAACATCGAACATGTGCAGAAATAATCAGAAATCTGTTCTGGTAACAATGCATAATAATTGTATAGACCTGGAACACCCATGACTAATTTAATGTTATCGTCAATTCTGAGAATCAATTCTTATGGGAACAGTTTGCGAGGAAAGCCAGGCGTTAGTCGTTAGTCGCTAGCCGTTATAGGGAGGTGTTATCGTTTCGTTATGCACTAACGGCGCAGCGCAACGCCCTCGTTGTAAAGAAAAATGTGGGCGTTATAACAACTGTACTGATATTCATTATCTTCTCTAAACCATTTATTAGAAATTAGAACCATGTGTGAGAAAAAACAATTGTAACAAACCTTCTAATTCTCATTCATATTTCTGAGCGTACACGGAGAAAAATGTTATTAAAAAAAACGGTCATTTTAGTAGTAAAAACGGTTAAAATCGGGACTGAAGTTCTTACGAACAAATTAACAGTTTTTCTATGTTTATTGGCGGGAAAATGTAGGAATAATTTTAAATAAAACAAACACTTAGTATTTAACCACGTATATATACGTGGTTAAATACTAAGTGTTTGTTTTATTTAAAATATAATGCCTAACCACAAAGTGATTGCTTCTTACGAAAAAAAAAAAAAAAAAAAAAAAAAAAAAGAATAATTTGTTGGTTTTCGTACGAAATTACGTATACCAATAAATGATTCTTACATGTTCCCGCCAATAAACATTGAAACCCTGTTAATTTGTTCGTAAGAACTTCAGTCCCGTTTTTAACCGTTTTTACTATTATAATGATCGTTTTTCCGAATAACATTTTTCTCCGTGTATATTGATTAGTTCTCCGTTCTAGAATACTTTCTATTCCCGCATCATCCCTTCGTGTCTTATTAATTAGAGCGAGGGATGATATTGGTTAATTTTCACCCCAACGCTCAGATGGGATCTCTGGAAGGGATGTCACAGCTGGCATGGCCGATATAATATCATGTTTACTCTAGAAAGTAAGTTGCTTCTCGGTTTTTACCACGAATCTTCAGGTCTCTGGCAGGACTGAAGTGATTTCAGCTAACCTAGAGTGAATATATTCGTTGTAACCCATTTGGTAAAATCTAAAACGAACGGTTGGGAGTACAATTGAGTATCCTTTGGGAGTGAACCCATAAAGTTATTGTTAAAGTTTATTATACCAATTTGCTATTATTGAACCGAGTAATATTTGCAGATTGATTGCAACCAAAATAAAGACCAAAGTGTATTTTATTTATTTGTCCCGTTACAGAATGAATTTGAACCGGATTTTTTTAAAATGGCATGAGCTAAAAACAGAGTTTTTTTTTAATTCGTCCATTACCTAATCCGCCGGCTACACTGTTCCATTTACCACTTCCGGAAAAGTTGCATCACGGCAACCAGTATCTGAGCGGGAAATACATTAAATAACAACGATTATTATTTAAATGTTGCCAACGTTATCATATTATATTACGAAATTCGTGTACATGATGCAGTGAGTTGAGACATAATAGCCACAAAGGTTAGATTAAAAAATAATGAATACAAGTTATTGTGTAACTGTGATTTAAAACATTTTCTGAATAATATTTACTTATTTTACATTAATACAGCAAAAGAGTGACAAGTGCTCTTGACCGTCTGGAGCCAGAATATGGCTGAAGGTTGTGGGGACGGAAAGGATAAGGGAGGAGAAAGGTGGGGCAGTACCAGGCTATTCTTATCTGGTCACCAAACACGGATAAAGCCATTGCAAGCAACGTTTTAATTCTGAATGATGGTCTTAGACAATGGCGATACTAAGAGTCTTCCTCTGGAACATGACGCAAATTTACCACACATTATTTTTAATTAAAAAATTGTAAAATAAAATAAATTATTTTAACACGCGACCTCCAGATTACGGGTCGAGAGCCTTACCCCTAGACCACGTAGGCCGTCAAACCGACTACACGCATAATATAAAAATATGAGACTCACCTTTCAGACGAGGAGGATTAATGTTCATAATATAAGAAGACAGAGCAAAGAATAGCAAGAAAGCAAGAGAATAGTTGTTATTCACAAATATCATCAGTTGTTATATTTAAGCAAAATATCATTTCCTTGGCTCTGGGATTTCTTGGTTCTCGTAAGATGAAGCCGATGATGGAAAGGCGAGAAGTAGGACGTACATAAAACAGTACAAGACGTACACAAAGAATTTCAAAAATACCCGATGTTATTAAGTTTTAAAATCGATGTATTCCATCGGAAAGCTCTGTTTTATGAGCGTGAGTTAGACTCTAGATTCCTGAGGAGCTTTTTTGGATAAACTTGTGATAAACGACAAACAAACCAGACATAATGATTGTCAGTAGGTGAACTCCGGCATTCCACATCCTAACAATCCCAATAAATAATTCATAATACAATGGATAGAATAGTTCTTCCGTGTGGTCTAGTCCGTATTAGTGTCACATTTTCAATTGTGGAAATTAAACATAATTTATTGATAAACAATATACAAGATTGGATTATAAAGCTCTACAATGACCACAAACGATCGGTATATTTAGTAGGGAGAAAATAGTAAGCTGTTCATTGTTCATGACAACTAGGGACTAAGGCAATTTTATATTTTTTGTCGTTGATCAAAAACAGATTTATTTATTAAATTTTTAGCTGAACTCCCCGACGTTGCTCGGGCTTTACACAGAATTTTTCAAAATCCAACTTGGACAGTGATGTTCCTCCTGTTTCAAAGGTCATATCATCAATCTCGGAAATCAAAACTGTAGATTTGTATAAAAAATAAAATCACACCGGGACACTTTTTTAACCATACAGATTTTAATAAGAAATATATGGCTGGCTTTATCAGAGTGTATCGAAATCAGATCAGATCAGGTGTGAAAAATTCATCCAAAAAATTCTAAATTATTTATTAGCTCATTTCAATGCTTTCCCGTGGTCAGCTGTCTGTTTTCGGAGTTCGGATCCCTCAAGATGTGCCCAGGAAATTGGTGAAGTCATTACATCCGCGATGGATGGCTTCATTCAATCCACTGTTAAAGAAACTGGTGTGGGCTCAAAGCCGTGGTTCAGTCGACAATGCTCCGAAGCAGTTCGGCGAAAAAACGCGGCTTACCGAGCCTACAACACATCTAGAACCTCCGAAAACAGAGCAACATATAACAAATTGGCAAAGGAAAGCAAGAAGATCATAAATAGGTCAAAGTTCGAGCACGACCTGCAGATCAGCAAAAAGCTGGCTGCATGCCCGCATGGCAGCAGAGCCTTCTGGTCGCTTGCGGGCTCAATAGGTCGCAATTTCTGCAAATCCAGTCTGCCACCTCTTACCAGACCTGATGGCTCACTAGCAAATACCGCCACCGAAAAGGCTAACCTATTAGGAAAAATGTTTGCGGATAACTCAACCCTCGATGATCGGGGTGCAGTCCCGACGTCGGTCCCTCACTGCGGTTTCTATATGAAAAAGCTGAGGATCCGGCATCGGGATGTGCTCCAGGTTTTACGAGGGCTTGATGTTAATAAAGCTAGTAAGCCTGACGGAATCCCCGCCCTGGTATTGCGGAGGTGCGCTGCAGAAATAGCTCCGGTTTTGACAAAGCTTTTCAAAATGTCCCTGAATTCTGGCTCTGTACCCTCTGGTTGGAAAAAAGCGGTCATCCATCCTATTCCAAAGAAGGGTGACCGCTCCAACCCGGCCAACTACCGTCCCATAGCGATCACATCAGTTCTATCCAAGGTGATGGAACGTGTGATCAACGACAAACTGCTCACATACCTCGAGAAGAACAAAATTATTAACGACCGTCAATACGGATTCCGGCGGAACCGCTCGTGCGGTGATCTTCTCGCGTATGTGACGCATGTTTGGGGGCGGTGCCTGGAACGTTTCGGTGAGACCCAAACGGTTGCGCTGGACATTTCCAAGGCCTTTGACCGGGTTTGGCACCGAGGACTTGTCAACAAACTGCCTTCTTACGGACTTCCCGCATCCTTGTGCAGGTGGATTGCCGACTTTTTGAGGGAGAGGTCGATTCAGACGGTTGCTGACGGTTTCACCTCTTCCTCGCATTCGATAAACGCTGGCGTCCCACAGGGATCGGTTCTGTCTCCGACTTTGTTTCTGTTGCACATCAATGACCTTTTGACATGTGCACAAATTCATTGTTACGCGGATGACAGTACGGTCCATGATAGCTTTTTGTTTGACAAGCCCCCAAAGGGTGCACAAATTCCAATGGCTCGGAGGGCTTTGAAGCAAAGAATGGACGCTTACCTCGAGAGTGTTTTCTCTTGGGGTAAGAATAATCTCGTCGAATTCAATGTATCAAAGACCCAATCATGTCTGATTACGTCTAAAAGGGATCGAAATGACTATCTAGTCTCCTTCAACGGTAGCATTCTTCCGAACAGGT
Organism: Limnephilus auricula; assembly: GCA_951813805.1. Lineage (NCBI taxonomy): Eukaryota > Metazoa > Arthropoda > Insecta > Trichoptera > Limnephilidae > Limnephilus > Limnephilus auricula. Next base: position 26,833,275 of record OX638398.1, on the reverse strand, counting down.
CTTCCATTGATATGCTCGGTGTAACTCTAAGTGACGAGCTCAGATATGGGGGCTCCATCGAGGCCAGAGTTAAGTTAGCCTCTCAGAAACTGGGCGTACTGTACAGGGCCCGCAGATACTTTAATAGTACACAACTGCTAACCCTGTACAAATCGCAAGTGCGCCCCACGATTGAATTTGGCAGCCACCTCTGGTCTGGAGCCCCAAAGTACCTGAAAAACACCCTCGACTCTGTGCAGAAACGGGCGGTCCGTTTGATAGATTCTCCCGTCTTAACAAACGGATTGCAATCTTTAGAGCACAGGCGTTGGGTAGGAATGCTTTCCTTGTTCTACCGGTATTTCAATGGAAGATGCTCCGAGGAACTAGCCTCATTGATCCCCTCGGCACCGGTGCATAGTCGGGAAACACGCCAAACGCTCGCCCAACATATGTACACGGTTGACATTTGTCACATGAGAACGGGACGCTTCTACGACTCGTTCTTGTGTTCAACAGCTCGGCTGTGGAACGATTTGCCGGCCTCTGAGTTTCCTCCTTCCTATAACATGGGTCTCTTCAAGACCCACGTTCACTCCTTCCTCTCCTCAAAAAGACCCTCCTCACAGCATCTTCAAAGATGACATAGGCCCTGAGGGAAATTATTTTCCTCAGGGCCTCCTGTGTGAAGTTAATGTAAAAAAAAAAAAAAAATACAGCGTTAAGAGGTGTAAAGGGGGATCGGGGTGATTTTTCGAATCCTCATTTAGACAGTGACCTTTCTCTTGTTTTAAAGGCCAAGTGTGAAAAAATTCATCAACTTTGGAATAAAACTGTACCTACGTCCCAAACAGACAGTCTACTTTATATAGATTTATTTATTTATTGGCTCACCAACAGAATACATCACATAATTATTATAGTAATCAACATTTTCAATATGGTTATAGTAATGATTCGAATTATGGGCGAATATAATTATACTGATATTGTAATATAATTATGCAATTATATTTTAGAGAAGATAGAAGAAGAAGAAGACAACTCTCAATCGACAAAAAATTAATAGATATTCAAACAGAAAAGATTTTAAAGAAACCAAAAAATGAAAAAAAACATAATTTCGTCTGCTTTCTATAACACGAGGGCAAAGTTCATCTGTTGTGTTTTTTGTTATTGGTTGGTTTAAACTACGTGTAAATGTGGGCAGCCATAGAATACGCTGAAGTTTGATACTAAATCAGATTATTCCGATTTAGTTACACCTGGGTGGACACTGTCAATGTCGCTCTGGGAGTAAATACGATACCAAAATACCAGTATTGGGTGAAATTGGAGTCTGCGGTCAGACGATAATACCAAATAGCCCCCTTTTCATGATATCCAACCCTATTGAAAACAAACAAAAAATAGTGTTCATTACCTTCGATTTAATTTTCTGTTAAGATGATAGACTTCGCTTTTCGGCCCATACAAAAAGGACGCCCGGGAAAAAACACTTTTCTACATCGAAAATTGCACAAAATGAATATATTTTTTTTATAATGCCTTCTAGAGGGTGAAAACTATGTCGGTATGTTTTCGAATTTTCGGTGCGTTTCGTATTAACGTAAACATTCACTCTCAAACATGTACAATTTATCAAAAAATATTATTTAAGGAAAAAGTGCTGCTAACTCAACTCTCATAAAGAATTATAAAATTATAAGAAGCTACCGACGTAGCTTCTTCTTTCTAAAAAATATATTTTTTTTTAAATTTCAATTTCGTGAAAGTTTCGGTATAGAAAAGTTTATTCTCCATAAACCCCCTTTCGAGCGGTTTCTGTAGGTAAATTTGAGCGTTGTCTCATTCGCACATTTCGCATTCGCATGTATTGTAAGTGTGCGTGAGCTTATTGTGAGCGGGACAGAATGACGGACGCGGGTGTTCCGCGTGTGGTTCAAAGTCTAGCCTCTTAGCTTAGAAATATTTTAGATGCTTTAATTAAATACTGCAAGTAGAACACATATTTGCTTTTGAAATAATCAAAAGACTTTTTATAAGCACGGAAAAAATAAAGCATCAGGTGCATAAAACCTGCTTTAAAGTTCAAAATCTCCTACTTACGAAACCGTTTACGGTCATGGTATATCGTGGCAAATGAAGTTCTTTAGAAAATGATCGTAATATTTCTATATTTGTGTTTGAACATCGCAAAATAAAATAAAACAAGCTTTTTGGCCATGTTTTTTTCTTGCATAATTCAAAACAGGCGGATGGTATTAAGCTGGAATTTAAACCATATCGCCATCTACACAAGGACTGATATTGTTAGCGGCCCAATTCCAAAATATTACACGACGTGGTGAATCGGCATCGTTGAGCTTATATTTCTGAGAAAATTATGGTAATCAAATACGTGTTAAATTTACAGCATCAATCATAATTATTGCACACCAATCATTTTTGTACACAAATTGATATTTTTTTCTTGGAAAACAACAATCGTCGACTACTTCTACCAAGTCTCCACGCTGCATATAAATAAATAGTCCAATATCATTAGTTTATTTCAAGACATGAAGTAAACCCATGACGATTATAGCATAATATGCAAACAAAACACTGCGAACCAAACAGTGCGAAATTGTTTAGACCAGAGCAAAGTTAAAATTACACGTACGCGTAATCTAAATTCTGACAACTTCAAAGGCAATACATAATACTTGGCCACTGCGTTTAATATTCCGTTCAGTTACTACCAGCTAGTGCGAAATATGCTAATGCCCCACTTCTGCATATAATTTAAATATCTACCGGCAAAAAACGATAAATACTTGTCCCCAAGGATGAACCTAATCAAGACACTTTGTCGATGTCTACAAATAGTTTAAAAGCATGTATTAAAGATAGGCGCCATGTAACTTCTTGTAACGTTAAATCCTTCAGGTCATTGAACCCAAAAAGGACCTTGAAATAGAAGGTCGGCATAAATATGCAGTAACTTACGATTACTGTCAAAACAACCTGATTTAAATATTTATCATTTTTTGGCGACTAAATCGTGTTTTGATTTCAGTCTTATAACTTTTGTTCTTGTCTCGGAAATATCATCGTTGATTTCACTTAAATTCTATGCAGATTCTGAAGTAACATAATCTGTTGTATAGAAATATAAAAAGTGTCGTTAAAGAAAAACTATAAGAGAGGGAACATTTTCATACAATTGTAAACAATTATCATTTGTCATACTGCAAGAAAACTAGGTTAGAATAATAATGTAAGCCATCAGTATAACTGCTGTATAAAGTAGCGTGAGGAATTTAGCACCCATTCCAAGGAAGTAATATCTGTCGGATTCATCTGTCATACGCGATCCTAGAGACTTGGCAAGCGCAGTTTCGCAAATACCAACACAACTGCGCTAGTTTATTCTGGACCCAGTCGGGGGGTCGTTGTGTGGCCAGGACCATTCTGTAGCACTTGCTGAAATAGACCTAACTAGGTTTACCTATTGAGGTACAAGAATATCACAGAAGAAGAATACGATACGATACGATACGATTGTACCACCCCAGCCAGGAGCAATCCTGTCCCGGTGAGACCGGTATACCAGGGGGCACTGATTTGTTAGGACTAGGAACAAGTGCTCTGAGGATAGGAAGGAGGTTGGAGTTTAATCGACCGGTATACATGGCAACCTAATAAGCCAATATTGGAATTTAGGATGGGCAGGAATAAAGGAATGGATGGTACAAGAATATCACAGAAGAAGAATAGTGAGAAAATAAAAAGAGGGCGTATGAAAAGGCTGTAAATAGTAAGTTTCCACTGCTTTCCATCCAGGAAAGCCATTTGGATTGACGGTGAAAGACTAAAATTCGGTTACGAAACCAATGGCAGACTTATGGATTCTATTGAAAGATTGTAACTGAGGGTTTTCTCTCTCCCTCTTTTGAAAAGCGCGAACAATGTTAACACCCAGTGCAATCACCACCACAAATTGTATAAATGTGTACAGGTTCAAAAACAAAGAGCACGTCTTTAAAAGTGTCCACTCTACCACTTTCCGAGGATAAATCGGTGCTGCATGCTATAGAATAGATGAAGAAACTCAGTCATCCTATACAGTCACAATCTTTGAACCATTTAATGCAAAAGAAGAGGAATAAGAAATACCACACGTCACCAATGCCTTCCTATCAAGCGATTTTTGTTTGATTTTTATTGTCTAATTGGTTGATTTTCATTGTATTTGTATGGACAAGTTAGCTCTTCTAGCGCATCCTATGCCACTGGCAGGACTATTTGCAGATGGAGCGTGAGGATATGCAGGGAAGTGTATTCGAAGCGATAAACTCAGTTAGAGGATGGATAAATTATTCAAGATAATGTTAAGAACATGAATAGCACGAGAAAATACTTTAATCATCAATGGTTATAGAATGTTATATTAAAGCGACTGGAATCATGCTTACTAACCGCTACCACGTAATATTGTATAGAATAATAGAATTAACGCACACAACAAAATCAATGGCGATTCACGTGTTACAGAAACGATACGAAACCTACAAATCTACAATTAACAGAATTTCATTCTAGAGTAAGGCGATACCACGCAGATGGCGTGACATATACATAAGAGTAGGAAAGTTTATAAATTAAAAGCTTATCAAAAACGAAACGCAATGTTATCAAAAATCTTGTATATTGCATACGTAATCGAATCAATAATGATTATTCGAAAGCGTTACTAAAATAGAGTTGATACGATATTTTTCAAGCATGTTCTGCGAATTCATTCGTTAACTAGAAACCAAATGATACGAGTAAAAAGAACTGATAGAGATCAGAGATAACACTGAGTTTACTAATTTGAATCGATAAGCAGTGGAAAACTTTACCAATCTCATGTATTGGATAATCCCGCAAGGTTTAACATTAAACCCTATTTTGGCATTTGCTAAACTCAATAAAAAATAGGACAACGAAAATTTACCATACGTTATATCATTATTACTATTATAAATGCCAAATTTAACACGTATCATACAGTAGAGATCAGAAAAAAACATTGAATTTGTACGTGAAATTTAAAATTCTAATTACAGCTGAAGAATCCCACAAGGAACACCTTTACGCCCTTGTTATATTTTATTATTGGAACCTGAATATGTTTTCTTCGCTGGCCGCAATTTAAATATTGTACAATGCAAAATAGTATACGCTGGGTTAGCTCATAAATAAATTATTGATTGTACGGAATTATTATAATATTACTTACCAAATTGGTAACATTATAATTTGTACCCGTTCAGTCAAATGTATCGCATAACATCGCATCGACAATCTGGGGGCCTTGTTATAATATGGAAGGGGGCATAAACTAATGAATTATTCATTTAATTAAAATCAGCAGTACGCGGTTACTAGTTATTAATCATAACCTGGTGCTAACTACACGAGCGAGCCAGATCAGAGGTCTCGGTACGTGTTGGCATTTCACGACTTACGAAAATACCTTATAGCTACTGAAATATTCAATGCTGTACCAACTCTAACGCTGTATCAACTCTGCATAGGCTCTCTAAAGACTTTTACGCATAAGGTCTCACGCTTAAGGCAGGCATTAATAATAATTATCATAAAATAGCAAACGAATTTACTTTTTAGATATTGCAGAACTAACTGACCGCGATGATGTAATTTTCAAAAACGTCATTTTGTGGTTAACATTGTTATCTTCGCAAATATGACATGGTAAGATTGAGTCTAAGAAGAAAGTACGTAATAACCCAAGTTTTCAGTGAGAGATAAATTTTAATAATGAGGGATTAACATCGGGTTTTTTGGAATTTTTGCTTACTGGTGATAAAACTAAACCACAAAATATTTATAAAATTTGCCTATTACTGTTAAAATTATACCACAAAATAATTTAAATTAAATAAACTAGCATGTGTTGTTGCGTAAATATCCCAACTGGCTGGGTCAAGTAGAACTGTGGCTTTCCCATTTTGCAACCATTGTATGACTAAAGGGAGCTGGAGAGATAAAGAAGATATGGTAGAGGAAGGTTCGGAAGTAACCAGCTATGTACATCATGTCACAGAGCAACCAAAAAAACAATTTTTCGATTCTGATCGTTAAACTTGTATTTTCTGTTAAATATGTTTTTAACATACAACCTCTTGTTTAAGAGTTAAAGAGAGCTTTCCACTCTGCCACAGGGGTTATCAAAATGTCAATACAAAGCCTATTTTCTCTTCACTTCTTATCTTATAATCTTATCATTAGCATGATCACAGATCAGCCATCGAGAATTCCCATTGAGGCAGTGATGCGGTTGGCGATGATGCAAAACCTCAGAGACTCCGAGAACAATCAGTGAATGAAATAGGCTCGTTGAATAATTTATGTGCGGGGAATAATACTCCTATAAGCAGATGACTTCTATTCAAATCCGCAGCATGACAAATCGCGGATGTCGCATTGGTTCGAGATGGAACATCTCGGCTGTTAGCAGAAGGTTTATGTGATGACGATGACCCAGATAAGAAAACTTTATGTGACATAATGACAATCAGAGGAGAGAAAGATGAATAGATAAGAAAATGCGACATAATTACTACAATGAGATAGATGACTAAGAGAATGCGAGTACTTGCAGTTGATTGAGAACAATTATGAGAAGAAATGTTTATGCTTCCAGACGTCTATGAAAGAAGGATTTTGTTGAAGAATTTCGCGTCGAAAGATGGCTTACCTGCAAGAAAAGAAAACAGATCATTAGTACATAATTATTACAACTTTGGGGTGTTGTGAATATCAAAAACTATATGACAAGAAGAAGGAACTGATTTAAACCAGAAAAGCTACGTACAACCTGACCATTAATAATTTTATATATATTAGGAAAGATCTGAAATTTTTGCAATCAAGATGTAAGTAAGATTGTAACCCGAATAACAATAATATTTACAAAGTTATTTCTAGTATAGTATCCGTGCATTTAATAGGAATACAGGGGTACAATTATTGCATAAAAATAAAAATAGAATAGGAATACGCCTTAATAATTTAAAAGCATTAAAAACGTAAACATGAAATTAAAATAAGTAAGGTGTTCTCTTCTTCCTATGTAACCCCAACCCACTAGCCCTAGCCTGTCTCTGATGGTCTCTCCCTTTTTATATGCATTCTCATTATTTTTGGTTACCTTATGACCTTTCTCTGTAGTATACTTTGTTGGTTCGTATATTTTAAAATTTGTTATTATTTCAATTAAAAAAGTTATTGCTCGTTACAATGTAGGTACAATTTTTATTTCTGACGCCAACCGATAGACAAGATTTCTTTCAAACTACGTTTTCCAGACAATTTCAGGTCTCGTGGTATAAGTAATGCTAGCTAACATTTTTTCAAATATTCTAACAATTTTTCAAATATTCTGAGAAACAAGCATTCCTCCAATAGGTGTGCCTAAACTATTCACAGAAAATGTTCATTCCGACCTCACCCAACATTTTTTACCTTATTTCTAATAATCACTGAGACTTCGTATTTCTAGATAGATTAATCTTTAATCCGAGTGCAATAAACCAATCAACTCACTACAAGAAAGGTTTAGCAACAATTTAATCGATAGTCGTGTTGCGGGGTCGAATGGTTCGACCAACAATCTATTAGACCAGACGTTATGGCCCCCTTTTATTAATATAGTATTTGAACTCTGACTTTTTTGATTGATCCATTAGCAAATCAAGACAATAAAGTTCATTGATAAAGTATTATGAATCAATGGGGAAAATTATAAATTATTTAGAGATGCATGGAGAAAAATGTTATTCTAAAATACGATCATTTTATTCTTAAAAACGGGACTGAAGTTCTTACGAACAAATTAACAGTGTTTCAATGTTTATTGGCGGGAAAATGTAAGAATAAACATTGAAACCCTGTTAATTTGTTCGTAAGAACCTCAGTCCCGTTTTTAGCCGTTTTTACGAATAAAATGATGGTATTTTAGAATAAAATTTTTCTCCGTGTGTCATTGAGTTATGCAATGGTCGTAAATTTAATAATATTGTGGTTTTCATAGAAATAATAAGACAATAAGTGCTTATTGTTATCAAGTTGTTATAGAACTCAATTTTTTTCTTTTATACGTGCAATAATATTATTATTCAATTTATAAACACAGTTTATTTGCAAACAAGTTCTGCTGTATAATTAAGATGTAAAAGAGAAAAAAATAATAATTAAAAATAAGATTAAGGAGAGAAAGATGATTAATAAATAATTCGTCGCCTGGGTGCTTGATTGTCTAATCTCCATTTTAATTTTCGTTCAATCTCCATTTTAAAATTTAAAATAAAGTATCAAAAACGGTAATTAATAACTGAACTAAGAAAAATTTAAACTAACGAGACCTTTTCCTTTACGGGAATAGCTTTACCTTAAACACCTATCATATTGTTTCATTGAAATAATAAAAGAAAACCTTCTCCTCCTGTAAAACTTGCAAATGGTCGTTTGGACAATGAAGCACTCGGGCGACGAATTGTCTATGAACATCTATCATTTTAAATTTGAATGATTTTTAAATTTAGTAACTTCATTGTTTTTCTGAAATACAAGATTTTCTGTACTTACTGAAAGACAAGAAGATGGAAAGTACCTATGTTTTTTTATTAGCAAAACTGATTGTCTTGCTTTTTGAAGTCGATAAAAGTTCAACAAGAAAAAAAACTAATTTAAACATATAAATATAAATTCATACTTTAACTTGTGCGCTTTAGAAACTTAAGAAATATACAAAAAAATTAAACCAAAAATTAATTTAGTTAACAAAATAATATCACCCTGCAAATCTCCCCTTTTGACTATGTTCCCATGTGATATTGACCCCGCCCACTGTTCTCCCCCTCCCCCAAAATCACCCCTCCCACTACCCCCTCCTAATAACATATAATTCATTTCTGTACTTGTTTAAATTTTAAGTTTAGTTTTAAGTTTGCTAGTGAATGGCACGGATGTGTCGAAACCGATAGCAGAAAAATTAAAATTTAAGTAACGATAGTAGATACATTGAAAATTAAATCTCTTCAAAACAAAATGTTTAGAAATTGTTACATAGTTAATGCCTCAGAAATACAAAAATTCGATAAAAGTTGTTTGATAGACTAACTTATTTGTATAGGACTTTCTTTGTTAGGTTGCATGGGCCGGAACACGAGTGGTATTTCGAAAAATAGAGCTATTCATCAGCGATACGCCGACACCGCTCCAGCCACAAGCGTATTGTAAACCGGGAAACAAAGTAAACCGAACAATAATGCATTTCAATTTCCAACAAACTAAAATACAACGAGCGAAAGAAGGTTCAGGGTTGAACTGGGACAAAATCTAATAATATAAAAATTAATGTTTGTTTGTTTGTGTGTTCGTATGTTATGCGCGGCCATACCGTTCATCTTTGGGAATGTGATGTGCGCATACCCGGGATGGTTATAGGATAGTGAGCTCTTGCGTTATGAAATTATTTCCTATACTATTCATACGATTGCGATTAAAATTTCATCCGATGGCTATTCATTTTTTTTAATCGTTGTGAACATGCCCGCGAATATTTCTATATATATATAATATATATACTGGTGAGCTCTGGCATTATGAAATTTGCATTAAAAAATGAAATAGGTCAAAATAAAATGTTGGAAAAATGAGTGTATTTTACGGAGTTACCTAAGCGGCAGGCAAAAAAGGATGGGGGGGTGTACGCGGGAGGGTCGGATGGGAAATGAAGGGGTGGGCTTCGCGGGAGGGGAGACGAGGAAGAGGGGAAGGCGGAGAAGGTGGAAGCGGAATGCGAGAAGGGGGGTTCGCGAGACAGGGGTGAGTAGTAAGGTGAAAAGGGTACGCGGGAGGGGGAAGGGGACGCGGGGGGGGGAGAGGAAGAGGAGGAGGAAGGTGAACGGGGACGAATGAGAAATGACACGAAGGGAGAAACAGTTTATTTATTTAAGTGGCATTGCAACGTATGCCGGGTATCAGTTAGTTATTATACAGGGTGTATCGGCACGTACCCGCAAAATTTAACCAATGACTCGTGAAATTAATTTAAGTAAAAAATCTAAATAAAATTTCAGTATCCCGTGACAATTGTTTTTTTTGTTGGATTTAGAAGAAAAAAAAAAGTGATCGAAAAAGTCACCGGAGACCAAAATTTCATTTACATTTTTTACTCAGAATAATGTCAGGAATCACTGGTTAAAGTTTGTCGATTACGTGCCGATACACCCTGTATACATATCTATATATATAATTTATGAATATAACAATTTTATCGATTATAGAATTCCACATTATAATATCGTGGGGTAATTACTACAACAAGATAATTCTGAAATCAGATTTGTTGGGAAAAGACGGTAATCAATCTGATAAATCGGTTTTCCTATATTTATACAGATAAGTATCGTTAAATCATAGATTGTTGTGTTGGGAACCGTATTACTTGTATTTGGAAATAAGAAAATGGTTAATATTATTTTTTTGTTTTAATTTAAAAAAACGGATTGATTTACCTGGTTATTAAATACAAAAATGCAACAACAGCAACTTCGCAAAATGCTATTTGTGCTACAACTAGCTAAGTTTAGTTGCCTAATCATAACTATCAGGAACAAACAATTAAATGTGGAAATTTATTAGGTAATTTAAGTTTGATAAATTGGTTTAAAAAAAGGTATTTATAGGGATTTCCTATAAATGGATCTATTTCAGTTGCCACATAGTTTTGTAGTGCCTAAATCAATTAAAAAATACAACTTAATTTTGTAATTAAAAAAAAATACAATGCAGCCCTACACGTATTGACAAATTTTGCGCCAACATTCGCAGTTAAACTAAAAATAAATTTAATATTATTTTTTTATGAAAATGTAAGTTTAGTATTTGGATGTGTTTCCCCCATATTAGCCATGTATGTTTCTTTGAAAATAATTTTTAACAAACTTCAAATTATATAATTTTTCGGGGGCCTTTTTAGCCAGGAGCCTCTGTATGTCAACACATCAAAAGTCAAGGATGGGTTTTTGCGATAGGTAACCTAATAAAACGAAGAGCGACAAAACATAACATGATAAAATAATAGCTTAGGTTAGGATTGTTGTTTTTCCTATTTCTTCACTTATCTTCAATGTTCTTTTTTGACATTGTATTGTCATGGTACCAATTTTACAGTTGATTAGGCACTTGAGGTTCGCCATGATGTATCGACTATAATTTGAGGACTAAAGTTTGTGTATAAATATTATTGTTTATCTGTGAAAAAGGATTGACTTGAAAGCTACAGTTTCAGTTCGGATCTGGCAACAGGGTGTGCCGACAGTTTAGCGCCCAGCAATCTAATAACAGAACAAAGCAAGACACATTCCTGCTGCAGTTATTACTGCATTCACTGGCGAGGGGCCCTCCTAACACACTCTAGTCATACATGTTGATACAGTGGGTAGCTAGTAGCAGTAGATACTCTGCCACTCCGAGGCGATGCCTATGCTTCCTAGATAATATAAACAAAGGGAGTCATGGCAAGGGGGCGTGCCTGTTGTCCCCGAACTACGACCAAACTGCACGGACTATAGAAGCGGTGCACTACTGCACTGACATCCCAAAAGCAAAACAAAATTGTCGGCAACAATTACGAAATATAATAATGGTTCACATTACATATTCCTTGTTTTGATTGTCTATGAATATCTATACACTTATATTACTGTATTGTTGTGTCGATCCGTTTGCCTTATGGAACTATAATATCCATACTCTTTGGTTTGCCTCCTCTTCAACGCCCATCGAATATTTTCATTATGATTGTGTCAATAAGTGATGTGCATATAATTATTGAGTTGTTGCACTTGTGAATTGCTAATGTTTGCCTGGTCGTTGCATCTGTTCAGTAACTAACTGTAGTCCGACCACATTCTATCAATAGAAGACAGGAATAAGTGAACATATTTACAAGAGCGATTATTGAACTGCAAGATGGTAAATAGTTGGATGGTAACATCATGAAACTTGTCTTGAGGGATGTGGGTCCCACTAAAAGCTCTCCAGCAGTTAGTTGGATGACAATAAGCACCTGATGGCATCCGTGGTCGAGGGGCAAGGTTCTCAACTAGCGATCCAGAGGAAACCCAGCATGCGCAGATACATTTTATTTTATTGATTTGTGTTTGCACAATTTAATCATATAATGTGTATTTGCGACACGTTCCAGAGTGGAAGATAAGATCCTTACTCTCAGTATCTCCCTGGTGTATTTTTTTTAAAATTTAATTTAAATTAAATTTATCTAATAATGTTTATTATTAAGTTCTGCAAGTGTTATAATTTTTATTATTGTGACATTTCGGCTTACAAGGCAATTTTCAAACTGAGGTGTTTCATAATTAGCCGACGATATTTATACGATTTAAATTGATTTATTATCGGTTAAACCGAATTCTTGGGAAAGTAATAGATTCTCCCCGTGGGTATTTTGAAATTTGTTCTTAATTGTTTAATAATGACGTTACTGCTATGAATATTGTTTAGGAAGAGGTGAAAATACTTAGAAGAGGTGAATATATTATTTTCCTTACTTTATTAATTAATGTTCAATTAGGGTCGTTCGTGCGTTTATTAATTTCTAGACATTGTGTAATGAGAAATTGTGTGGTGTAAGACTACCATTCAGAATTGAAAAATTGCTTAATATGGCTTTTGCCGTATTTGGTGACTAGATCTGAATAGCCAGGCACTTTCCCACCTTTCTTTTCCCCATCTCCTTCCCCTCCTCACTTATCTTCAGCCTCACAACATACCCTAATTGGGGATGCCACTGTCTCAGTGGCTCCAGACGGGAGCTATGGGACTATGAATTATTACAAAACAAATACTTAAATAGCTAATTTCTGTCAGAAAACTTTGTAAAAAAGGTTAATCTAAATGTGAAAGAAGGAAATGGTGACCCAGCAATTTCACAATTTGAAAGATTTATTCCACATTGGAATATGTACCTATATTAAAATTCGTTCCTTGCTAAACACATTCGTGCTTCCATGAATCAAGTCAAAACATTTAGCAAGAATTAAATACGGTTTACAGGGGCGTTCATCGACTTATAGCGTAAATATTTTCTCTCGCCTTCGCACTAAAGCTGATTTGCAAAGCGTGTTGTTTATGTACAAGGTATATTATATACATTTCTGTACAAACAATCATTCCTTCATGAGCATGTTATACTGTTTGTGTACAGCGATCCAAAGCCAGTCAAAGCACGTCCATTGACATCATCATCATCGATGGTAATAGATTTGAATCCGTGAAGTATTGAAGTATGAATAAGAAACGTCCGTGACAAGCGACGCAAACAGACAACAGACTGACTGATGGTAGAAATACTAGAAGTAGCCAGTACCTTTGACTATCAATGAAAACGTTTTGGAGTTATTGATCGTTATCATTTGATTTGCATCTGATTCGATTGTTTGTTTATTGACATCCTGTTGAACAGTTAGGACAACTGTTAATTTAAAAGGTTCAAATTGGTAACCTGTTGAACGAAGCTTTATGAATGACAACTTCCCTTCATTAAGACGATAGACTTCTTTTCGGCCCATACAAAAAAGACGCCCGGGAAATAACTCTTTTCTGCATCGAAAATTGCACGAAATTAATATATATTTTTATATTGCCTTCTAGAAGGTGAAAGCTTTCGATGCGTTTCGTATTAACGTAAACATTCACTGTCAAACATGTATAATTCATCGGAAAATACTATTTAAGGAAAAAATGCTGGTAACTCAATTCTCATAAAGAATTACAACATTATAAAAACGTACCGACATAGCTTCTTCTTTCAAGAACACATTTTTGTTTTTAAATTACAATTTTGTGAAAGTTTTGGTGTAGAAAAATGTTTTCTCCCGAAACCCTTTTTAGAGCGATTTCTGTAGGTAAATATGAATGAGTGAATGAATGAGAATGAGTATCGTAAGTGTGTGTTACCCTATTTAGAGCGGGACAGAATGACAGACAATGAAAAATCTAAACGTTCCGCGTGTGGTGCAAAGTCTAAAGCCTCTTAAATATGTTAATTTCAAAATGTCCGTGAAACATAGATCGGTGAGTTAAAGCAGTCGTCCTTCTTCTTCTAACAAAAGGTTCAGCAGTGCATTCCTCTTTAATACGTAAAAAACATAATATTCGGTCTCTCGTTGCTGTTTTCAATGACATGTACAAAATAGTTTAAATCGTTGTAATACATCTAAGAGAGAACCTAGATCTTCGTTATATCGTTGGATTAGGAAAAGTACGTTACTATCTGCATACATTTTAATAGCTTTACAAGAAATAGCCTACTCCACGAGAGTCGTACACATGTTTACTTAAAGACGAAGATTCAAACTCCTTAAATTGATTGATTTTTCATTATACGATGTCGTGTTGATAATGATGTTCTAGAGTAAAGCTCTAAAGTGCGTTAACTTAGTAACTGGCTGACAAACCCAAGACACGCGATATTTGCATAAAGCCCAGGAAGTCATTGGGACGTGCCAAATCACTTGGACAAACGAATTTTCGCCCGGAGAATGACGAATCGTTAGGGACACGTCAAACTCAAAAAGTCTGATGATTCAAATTCATAATAAACCCTCTGTATATATTGTCAGCCGTCACAGGGCTGTGTAATAAAAAAGCAAGAATTGAAAGATTTAAAAGTAATAGCGAGAAAGCACGATTTAAAAATCAAAGCCTGTACTCAAATGAATTGTGAATGTGGACTAAGACCAGAAAAACGACAGAAAATATATACCTATTTATTTATTTACGATACAAATAGCCTTAAACAAAGAAAACATAACATAAAAAATTATTACAAAACAATTATAGATACAATGTAAACATATTATGTACATATAACCACTGGAGCGACAGAGCAATTAAAATATTTTTTCTCGAATTGCTAAAGGAAATTTTTCCGTCCACATTAAAAAAATCATGTCTCCGAATTTGAATATGGAGACATACAAACTGATTATATTTCTATGTAGCCAATGAATTCCCCTATCTTGTGTCTATTATCACATATTTGTAGGATTTATATTTTAAAAAATTAATCTTTAACCTTAAAACATTTTAAAGAATCTAAAGAATATTTATTTTTTTATATTTTGAATGTACAGTATATTATATAGTCGTTTTGATAAAAAAAAATTTTTTGAAAATTTGCCACATTTTGGCAACAAAGCAATCAGAGGTTTTGGAAATAGTGCCATAATGTGGCAAAAAGCGCACGAGTGGATAAGTCAGTACAAAACGAATTGACATTGATATGATTCTTGCAGTGAAAGATATTTTTTGTTGGTGTGACTCTATTAGGAACATGCAATGAAATCAATTGCAATAATGCATGGCTGTCAATAACGTAATCAATGATTTTAAAAAGAAAAATGACATCAGATAACAATCTTTGACTATATCGTAAAAGAATGTGTCCCCTACTTGTTTTACTGTCTGTGCAGCTACAAATGACACCCGCTTCCTTCGACTGGCTGCAGAACCTCAAAATTCAACTAAGTCACTATGGCCCGGTATATCAGTTGATTTTAATCTGGGATTGGTTGGAATGTCGAGCTTAGCACAGCTTGGAACATAATCCGTATATAGGTCGAAATCCTAGATCTCACCAATATTACGCGTTATAATATTATTTTTTCCTTGATAAACAAATCTACTGTCTATGCTCTCTACTGTCCTCTACGCACCGGGAAATCGCAATATCACGCAATATTATGATCGCGATCATTCAAAAACGGCGACCGTCTTTTTAGGCCGATTTAATTTACGAGTTAATTTTTGATAAAGTTCCCCACTTCAATCAGCATGGTATTTTTTTTGCTAGAGTCATTGCACTTTAACCGCTGAAAACAAACTGTCATGACGTTGAAACTTTTAAAACCCTTTATCGTACTATTTTGGATTGATTATCAATTAATAACTTCATCATTCCTCATTTTTCGATGAATATAATAGCCCATACTATTATATAAATTAGGTAAATTACGTAAATTTCGGTGAATATTATTTATGCAAATGTCGTATGACTGCTAGCGCCTCGGCTTCTAAAAAATGAACTATTCTGCTTTAGCAAGCTTAAATTGGAGCGAGGAATGTCTTCCATAGCAAGGATACGGACTGGCTGATCTTCACAGATGACATGAGGAAAATAATTTTCCTCAGGGCCTATGTCATCTGTGAAGATGCATACCGGGTCTATTACTATCTCCACGTACGTTCGTTACATTTTGGCAAAGGTTTTTTGGTTCAATTGAAGTCAACTTATATTATCGATGCCTGCCTCTCTCTCTCTAAAGTCGTCTCCATTTGAATAATAAAATTTCAAAAACCTTCTTCAAAAAAATTCTCAAATCGAGTTGTTCTAGTGGGTTCTTTAACCAGATATTCAAGAAGAGAAAATTTATCGTGATATTTTTACAGTGATAATGAGCTTTTCCAGATTATAGACTCCCTTCGGAGAAAAGGAAGAATTCTTTGATTTAAAAAGATGTAGCCATCTTCAAGGAGTGTGGTTTTATCCAAAATTTTCGCGAAATGTGCCTCCTAACAGTTCTAACACATTAAATTATTTACCTATCTCCAGATCGCAGGATTCAGGATAAGATAAAATAATGTATGTGTGATATTTTTTACCATCCTTGCTAATTATGAGGAATGTCTGTTAGTGACGTCACGCCGCAGTCTGCACGAAAGAATGAAGTTATTTCTTTTTTCAAACGGATTTAAATTTCGAGGGCGTCCGTCTAGCCACTCACATACCGCACGGTAACATGTACACTGCATACTCTTTTACTCGTTATTAGCGATAACATATGGATGTATTTATCGACTGAAAAATGTACTAAAACTTCATGCAGAATTCAATTAACATCTGGTGTTTGTTGAAATTTATGGTTGACCAAAATCAATGAGAAATTAGTTCTAAAAATATGACGAATACTTCAATTATTTATTTAGATAATAATCACCGGATATGTAAATGTCGGGTATGTGAACCTGAAAGTACTTATAAAAAAATATTTGCTTATTATTATTGCCTTTCAAAAGAATAAATTTACCGTAATTTAATGTTAGTGAACTTGAAAAATTTCGACATATGTCAAATATCTAAATAAAAGAAATACATATTTCAAATGCCGAAATTTATACTTCAGGCCATTGGGTGCGCGGCAAGATTCATACAAAACGTAGTTTTGGATTTTAGGCCAAAATACCCAACCAAACCAAAAATACCATAACAAAAGGTATGTCAAGGCTATTAAAGAGTTTAATATTTTATGATTTTAGAGGCAACCTGGACAATTATTTGAGAGTAAATTTAAACATTTAAAAACATTATTTTTGCTATATTTTTTTTTTAAATATAATGATATATTATAAGCTCACACTTCTAAACCCGTAACCTAAAATAACTTCATATTTTTATGCTGTAAAATGTTTATAATTCCTACATCTTGTTATCACGTACCTGGTTTATACTTTTCAATACAGAGTTTTACAAGTTTATACAATTGGTTTCAGAGAAAAATAATTTTTTTTTTGTTTTTTATGGTTTTCAGTTTTTTTGTTATGTAATTATGTACATTTCTTAAGGACTAATAATATGAACTAAAACCTGTCAATTTGTCTGTCCTAGAACGGGAAACTTTCCTAGTTGGACAGGCAAAGCTTTCTTATATGTAAAATGTACTTTTCTTGTATCCTTCTATAATAAATAAATAAATAAATAAAATAAATAAATAAAAATATCGATTTTTTTTACAATTTTGATGGGGTAAATTTAAATTACAAATTACCTATTTACATTAAAAAAAAACTTGTCGTTTATATTTTTAAATTACTACCAAAGAAACGCATTTTTTACATTTTTTAATTTTAATTTTATTTTTTTAGAACCAAGGGTTAGGCAGAATTTTTCAAATTCATAAGTATAGGTTTACAAAAACAGAAAATATAATTTTTTTAAAAAGAAAGAAAATTCTTTTCACTCTGCTGAACAATTAACATTTTTTCCTTTACAGCATTTCTAATTTCCATGATCGATATTAGTTCTGATAATTTCATTTTATTATTGCTATAATTTTTTTTTTCAAATTTATAATTGTAAGCCACTGCAATATAAGAAATTATTTTTTGCAACCTATTTTTTTATTACTCAATGTAAAAGCCCCATGGGAGTATAAAATAGTAAATAAATAAATAAATAAGATTACTTTACAACAATGTGTATTATAATTCATCAATACGTCGTTGCGTGTATTATATCGACAAATGAATGAATCAATTTATATTTAATGAAGGAATGAATTCGCGATGTAGGCAACAAGTATTGATGTCATTTCAATTTCGTCGTTTAAAATATTTCAGTATTTTATTTTTTTAAAAGAAAGACAAACATTACTGAGTTACGAATAACCCAACAACATTTGAAAATCTCCTACTACCATCACACTAAGCGGAAGATGTTGCTTGTGTTGTGATGGAGGACTTAGCCAGCCGAAGAATCGAACACGGAACGCCTGGATGAGACCCAAACGCGATGCCCACTCAACCACTGACCGGTATTATGAGATAAGTATGAAACTAGTTGCTTGAAAATAAAAATTATTTACTTTGTATCGTGTCTTCCGGTCAGTGCACGCTTTTGTAGGAGCTTCCGTGTTAGCGTGGTATAAATAGTTTTATTACCGTAGTGTGGCTTGAGAAAATTAGTATTTTTTCGTGGTGCTAATAAATTATTTCATAAAGGACCGAAGATTGCAAGATTGGGACTAACACCTAAGATAGCTAGGTCTTGCAGCTCTGAATCTCCACGACTTTCTACGCCGAACTAAAAAGAAAAAATTGCGTAGTGTCGTCTCATAATACAGTAAATTTATCACATCACTTATTAGGGGGGTTACCTTGAATAAAATGGGTTACTTTTGATTTTTTGGTGTGTTGTACATGACGAAGACCTTATGAAAAAAAAAGTTTTCGACTTTGACCAACATCCTAATCTATGTCGAAAATAAAAAAAACCCGCAAATTTTTGCGGTTTTTACTAAATATGAACCGGGGATCAGAAAAATCAATAAATCTGATAAATCTGACAAATAAATCCAAATATATCCCAAAAATCTTGAATATGGTAATATAAGAAAAATATTAGTGTATTAAAAATTTTCTTTTATTTAATTATTTTTTTAAAATTTCTAGTTAAGTAAGTGAAAATGTTATTTTCTTTTTTTCTGGAATAAAAAAAAATAAATAAATAAAATAAAAAATGGCATTAATACATAAATGACATAAAAATTTCAAATTTCCATTCAATCACAATCCACACAGGATGCCCTGAGGAATATAATTCCTCAAAGGGTCTATGTCATCTTTGTGTATGCTGTATAGAAAACCGTTTTAAAATTCAACCCTCCCACTGCGGTGTAAAGCGATGTTCCGAGAGAGACATGCTGGAGAGATCAAAAGGTCTCCCTCAACCAGTCATTACCTTTCGTTGTTTGTTTTTGGGGTGTTATGCCGTGTTGCGCTACCTCCTTCTTTAGCCGACGTTTCGGACAGCGTTGCAGTGTCCATCATCAGGGCAGATCCGATGATGGACACTGCAACGCTGTCCGAAACGTCGGCCAAAGAAGGAGGTAGCGCAACACGGCAAAACACCCCAAAAACCAACAACGAAAATGTTTTTGGCCGTAAAAATCTAAAAAGGTATCAGTCATTACCTGTCCGGCCTGTCAAGCAATTGGTGGACAGACGCATCCGCCGCCAAGACCTGGACAAACCTCACCCCATCTGATATGCTATAAGTAAAACTACAGTAATCCAGTTTAGGAATCGCAACGTACAAGCCAGCGTGACAAGAGATAATAAAGTTAAGACGAAAAATACACCTGTCGTTCTTATTTTCCTTGAAAAAAATAACAAAATATTGTCAAATTGGTGAGATGTACCAACAATTACGCAGGTATTATATCAGTTTACACAGGTCCCTTATCTTCTACTACTAGCGTAAATGCATATAATTTTTTTTTTTTTACTTATCCTTTATCAATAGTATCTACAGCTGAAGTCTACAATCAGTATTTTCGCATTAAAACGATAAATGCACTAATCAGCTAATTCCTTATCGGATCGTAAATATAAATTTAAATTAAATAAGGTAACACTTGCAAATATTTTGTTGTCCGATATTTACGTTTATCGAAATCAGATGTAGACCACGAAAGACGATAGACGAAATCAGCAATAGTCCCAACTGCTCCCGTCTGGAGCAAATGAGACCATGGCGTACGCAATTGGAGTATGTTGTGAGGCTGAAGGAAGTGGGGAGGAGACGGAGAAAGGAATAGGAAGGTGGGGAATTACCTGGCTATTCAGATCTGGTCACCAAATACGGCTGAAGCCATTTAAAGGAACGTTTCACTACTGAATGGTGGTCTTACACCAGGGCGATACTGGGAGTATCTTCCACTCTAGAGAATGTGCGGCGAATATACTATATAATATTATTTTTAATTAATTAATTGGGAAATAATCAAATAAAAAAATATTTTATTTGCGCCGGGTTAGAACCCGCGACCTTCGGATTGTGAGTAGAAAGACTTACCCTTGACCGCAGAGGCCATCAAATTAATTAAGTAATTATCAAGTATCAACATTCTGATTTTAGGGATGGTAAAAGGGGATGGGGTTGTTTTAAAAGGTTCCGTGGCTAATCGGACTATGAGATATCAGCGTCTGAATTAGTAAATTTATTCAGACACTATACTTCCTCACATGATAATTCATCACATCATAACTCACATTAACCTACCCTTCTATTTCCCCCCTCACCTAACCTAACCTAAGGTTAAAAACCTTAATTATCAGTTTTCGACGCTTCGAGACATGATGAATTATCATGTGAGGAATTAACATCCGATGAAAAGTTTGTACTCAATAATCATACGCTTAAAATGTTTCCACTGAGTAGACCAGTCACCGTTTAAAAAATATTATTAAAAAGTGAACTTTCTCTTGCTTTGGAGGTCAAGTGTGTAAAATTTCATCAGTCTCCGAATAAAACTATAGATTTGTATACAAATCAAATCCACTCCCCCGCCACAGACACTGTTCTTTACGTAAATAAAAGAAAGATAGATAGAAGATAATACAGAAGAAGATAGATAGATACCTCCACTGGGAGCTCGAGGAGTCGAGCAGTCAATGAGTGGCCGTCTTGTCGCGCTGATCGCAATAAAATACAATTTAATCTGGGATCTCCAATCGTGTATAAATAATTCCTGGACCCTTTTAACGCCATAGCCCGGAGGTCTACGCGTAAATCTCTGCTCTCCAGTAGAGACACATCTTATAGACTCCGACAGAGATGCTATCTCGCCGGCTCCGACTCGTATCCTGCGCCCCGCGTCCTCACAAGACGTATGGGCTCGGCCCGCGGGAAACTGTGATCCTAAATTCCTGACCACGACAAAAAGAGGATCGCCTCAGGCACTTAGTAACAAAGGATACTTTAACCCTTTAGTTAACCAAGCTAATTTGTTCGCTTTTCAGAACAACCTAAAAGGGTAGTGTGTGGTGTATGGATTTTGTCTAAATCAAATAAGCACAAGAAATGATTTGCAAAGCCGTTATTTCTTCGACAGTTTAGAACAAAATGGTTCCGTTAAATTTGTCACGGCTAACGGTGACTCTGTGACAATGTTGAGTATCGCTATTGGCGTGTGAGGAATCAATAGGAATGCTACCGATTCAAGATCGCTACATCGTTCGTTTCCCACAAACCCACATAGGTAGGTCTCAGAGAAATCATTGTCTCCCTTACTATCATAGTAAGAAATATGATATAAATGGTATTAGAGAGAGAAAACACCACGCTTTATACTGTAATATAAAAGTTAACCAAAAAAGAAAAAAAATTGTGTACACCAATGTTTCAGATCGCAATTCAAAAAATCTCATAAAACTTTGGGAATTTTTTTTACATGGAAGGATAAAAAAGTGTGGTGACAGTAACGTTTATTTTTTTTTTTTTTTACATTAACTCCACACAGGAGGCCCTGAGGAAAATAATTTCCCTCAGGGCCTATGTCATCTTTGAAGATGCTGTGAGGAGGGTCTTTTTGAGGAGAGGAAGGAGTGAACGTGGGTCTTGAAGAGACCCATGTTATAGGAAGGAGGAAACACAGAGGCCGGCAAATCGTTCCACAGCCGAGCTGTTGAACACAAGAACGAGTCGTAGAAGCGTCCCGTTCTCATGTGACAAATGTCAACCGTGTACATATGTTGGGCGAGCGTTTGGCGTGTTTCCCGACTATGCACCGGTGCCGAGGGGATCAATGAGGCTAGTTCCTCGGAGCATCTTCCATTGAAATACCGGTAGAACAAGGAAAGCATTCCTACCCGACGCCTGTGCTCTAAAGATTGCAATCCGTTTGTTAAGACGGGAGAATCTATCAAACGGACCGCCCGTTTCTGCACAGAGTCGAGGGTGTTTTTCAGGTACTTTGGGGCTCCAGACCAGAGGTGGCTGCCAAATTCAACCGTGGGGCGCACTTGCGATTTGTACAGGGTTAGCAGTTGTGTACTATTAAAGTATCTGCGGGCCCTGTACAGTACGCCCAGTTTCTGAGAGGCTAACTTAACTCTGGCCTCGATGGAGCCCCCATATCTGAGCTGGTCACGTTTATAAGACATTTGTCTAATAAAAAATGCATGTTTTTTTTTTTTTGGTTATCAGTAATTTTAGTTAGAAAAAAAAGTAAAATGAGCCATTTTTAAAACTTTTCTATGTTTGCACGCAAAATTTTTATATTAAAAATTATGTGTTTATTTCGATTTGTAAAATTTCAAAGCATATTTTATCACCTTTCGAAAACAGTTTTTAGTTTTCGGATACCTTCAGAAACAATCCACTATTTGGATTTTATTGTTAAGCATAAATATTTTGTCCCTCTGACACAATATGGTCAAGGCCTGAGGGGTTTTAATCATAGCCACAGTAAAGGTCATCTTGGTAATAGCATGGGGAACAACTCCCTGTATGTAACTCCATGTATCCCTGTCACCTACTCTAATTACTTATTTAGCAGATGTACACGGAGAAAAATTTTATTCGAAAAAACTATCAATTTATTCGTAAAAACTGTTAAAAACGGGACTGAAGTTCTTACGAACAAATTAACAGTGTTTCAATGTTTATTGGCGGGAAAATGTAAGAATAATTTGTTGGTGTACGTACGAAATTACAATAAACATTGAAACCCTGTTAATTTGTTCGTAAGAACTTCAGTCCCGTTTTTAACCGTTTCTACTGTTAAAATGATCGTTTTTTCGAATAACATTTTTCTCCGCGTAATAAATAAGTAATGAATTATCACAAAAATCATGATTTTTCTTAGTTTATTTTTCCATTAACTATTGAAACAACAATTTCATAAAACTCAGAAAAAACAACGCATCTAATGGGTTAAAATATAAAACAATTATTATCAACGATTTGAGATGCTTTCGGAACCGATTTGATGAAGATATAATTTTTTTTTATGATTGTGACACAAGATTCTGTAGACAATGAAAGTATGGCAAACCCAATTTGGAAAATGCTTTGAGAATGAAGTGGGATAAGGAAAGAAATAGAAGGAGGTTGGGAAGAACCTGGCTTTTCAGATCTAGTCGCAAAACAAAAGCAATACTTATTCAAACATTTTTTTCATTCATTCGACTGTCTCATACCAGAACTATGCTGAGAGTACCTGCCAATATCAGTATCTGACTATTCCAATGTTTAAAAAGTAAGCTTTATAATACGTTTATTAAATTACGTACCCAAAATTTATCAATGCAGATGAGCAAAAATGAGGTAAATAAGGCAAAAAAAATTATAGCGAACCTCTAAATGTTTGTAATATTCTAAAAATTCAATAAAAATCGAAAAAAATGCTGATTTTTTAAAACACGCGCATCACATTCATAAGTTTGTATTATGTAGAATCTAAAAAAAATCTTTTGTCAGATTAATACGAAGATGTTTTCAAATTTATTTATACGTCAAAATGTTAATTCGAGGTGCTATTCTTTGTGGTCCGCGCAACGCCTAGGTGATAAATCATTTGAAAATTATAAAATTGAAATCCCTTCGTTTGGTTTGTGTCTATTGGTTTATCCCAACGGAAATCCACTCAGATAACGGGCACAAGAATGCCACGATCTTCACGGAAAGAAAAGATAAAGGTAACACAACAAAAGATATCACGACGAACAACTCGTGTTGAGGTTAGGTTAGGTTGTGTTGGCTTGAACCTTAGAGCAACAATGGTTGAACAGTGTCGACAATGTTTCAAGCACCTCGCTTCTTTTGTTGCATCATTGAGGTGTATTCAATGTTTAAAATGTATTTATTTATTTTGGAATTTTTACAATCCAATTCAAAACTAAAATACGACAAAACTGTAAATGCAAATAGCCATTATATGATATTGTACACAAGATTAAACAATCAAAAAGTCAAGGTTCTATAATAATATTTCTGTCTACAGGACTGATTATTGATTATTATTGCAGAATGTGAACGCAGATAAACACGCAGTTCTGTAAAGCTTGTTTTCAAATTTTGATTGTTGTCGAAATTTTATTTTTTTAGTTACATTCAAAACACAGTGTACCGATTTTTACCCTAAACAAGGTATTGTATATTGGGTACATTATTACACCCTGTTTCAAGTTACGCGTTGCAAACTGAATATTCTTTGATATGGAAAAAGCATACAACTGCGAAAAAATTGTATTTTAGCAAGCTCTGTAACAATGACCGATTGAATCTTTTGCAAGCTCAATAGGTACCGAAATACATTATTTTTTAAGCAGGTCCAGAAAATTTGCTTGTGTCGGAAGTTGTGGTCTACTTACAAATAATAAAATATCGTTCAAGAAATACGCGAACTTTGACTCCCCTGCGGTCCAGTTTTAATAGCCAACTGAGATCGTCCATCTTGTTCGGTATTGTCCAACACGTTCAGCGTTGTACCTCAGCGCTCAGCGGTCACGGGCAGGTAGGTAGGCCGCAAGCCAGAGGTAACACACACACGCCCAAAGGTGGAGCTTTTTACCTGTAACCCTCTCTTCTCAAATGCACCCATCCTAGGAGGCAAGCTGCAGAAATATCTCAGCAATTGTGGTATGCCATCGTTTGATTGAGTTTAAGATTCTGACCTTTTCTAAACCACTGCGTTTTAAAAATCATTTGCTTCCTCTTTCCCGGTGGGTCAAATTGTTATCTTTAAATCATTTCGGTAAGAGTATTGAGTACTGGTGCAGCCGGGCCAATCTTTTGGTTATTTTATAGTATCTTTCAGAATTGCGTTTTGTTTCCAAAATTCAAGCCAGCTTTATAAAAATCAAAGCCTTCCTATTATTAGAAGGGTGGGTTCTTTGGCTCCGCCGATGAGAGTTCCGTTTTAACCTCCCTTTCTGTTGCATGCATCGTTTATGGGAAAGGGAAACGTCTTACAACTGAGCTACATGTGCTTTTATCTGTGGATACTACCTAGGATCATCACATAAAACAAAATTGACTGACATGCACAACTAATTCTGCTCCAGGAATTTCAACCATAATTAATTGGGGAGATGTTCAAAATGTATCTGGAATGATAAATTTTCTTCTTTTGCAAGCATTTGTAGGAACCAGAATAACATCATTTTGAACGAATTTTTCGGACTGTTTTCTTTAAAATTAGTATTTAATGCATTGATTGGTGTAAAGTGTAACTGATGTAACAAGTATGGTGAGGTGGGTAGGTAATGGTTGCTGGCTACTTGTGGTAGTTGTGGTAGCTCAGGGGTTAATGTATGCCTCGCACGAAGTAAATGATAATCAGTCCGCGAGTGGAGATAAATTGGTGAGTCGTGTTCCCGTGTTCCGTAGGTGGTTCTGGCTGTATAGTATATGTATGTTAGGTAGTGTTAGTATACCCCCGGGGGTTTATTGGGAAGTGATTCCAAATTGCTTTAATGATGCACACGACTCCTTGATTTGTGCAGTGGTCAAGGGAAGAGGTGAATAACACGATAAATTGATAAATTATTTGAGATTATTAAAAAAGATTTGCCTGATACAATTGTTATGTTTGTTTATGATGCTAATGTTTCAAATGAGATACGAAAAGTAAAGGATATGAACATAATTATTCTAACGACATAACCTTGATAAATACTCTACGTATCACCCTGGTAAAAGACCACCAGTCTGAATTGAAACGTTGCTTTACAGTGGCTTTATCCCGTATTTGGTGATCAGATCTCAATGTCAGGTGCTTCCCTTTCTTCATGTTCCCCATCTCCTTTAATTCCCCGTTCCTTCTGCCTAACAATATACCCTATCTGTGTTTCCGAAGTCCCAGAATCTCCAGACAGTTGGGAGAGGTTGGGACTCTAATAAATAAACGGTCAGTGGTTGAGTGGGTATAGCGTTTGGGTCCCACCCAGGTGTTTAGTGTTCGATTCCTCGGCTGGCTAAGTCCTCCATCACAACACAAGCAACATATTCCGCTTAGTGTGGTGGTAGTAGGAGATTTTCAAATGTTGTTGGGTTATTCGTAACCCGGGAATGTTTGTCTTTCTTTTAAAAAAAAAAAAATTTTAATCCTTTACATCGTTTACTGGAAGCTCAGATCCTTGACATCGGCTGAGATACTTTAAATATAAGTTCCTACTGTCCGCATAATTTCTAACTATTCTACTAATCTCTTTTGTTATTAAGACAGTGAGATTATTGGGACGAGCGTAGGAACAAGCCAGGTAGGGAGTGGAACAGATCATCAGATCAGGGTTAGACAGCAGACAGTTCTGACTGCGTCTGCTAGTTGCTAGCTGTCCGTCTGCAAACAAGTCATCCAGCCAGAGCTGTCAGCGGGAGTCCTAATTACACGGAACAACTAGTTGTTATTTCATTCGTTAACAGAATCTAAATGATGTGTACTGAAAAGCGGTCGTCAATCTTTTGGAAGAAACCGTGTACAACATCTCACTCTACAGGAGGAGCTGAATCCTTATTGCCTCTAAATGTTCTCTAATGGCTGCTTTCCCACCTCTTTCTCCAACCTTCCTCCAAGCAGTTTATTCACCTTTTCTTTGGTGTGACTCTGGACTGCGTCCACTTGGTTATAACTTTTGTCATCCTATCATCTGACATTATTTCCACATGACCCTCCCATCGCAGTCTTTGGTACCTGCAGAACCTGGTCAAATCAATGGCTTATGGTCTTTATTTTCTCTCTATGAACTCAAATTAAGGGAATACCTCTAAAGTTGTAATTGTAAACTATCCCTCTTAATTATAAACGACGCACGTGACAGAGAGCGGGTCTCTAGCAGGTTATAATTGGCATTAATAAAATAAGTCAAACGAATATACAGTGCCATTTTTTGCGAAATATCACCTGAAGGGCACTTTTACAAAGCTACAAATTAACCTTTAATTATTAAAAGCCAAGACTGGTTAAACCATCGACCAACAATTACAATTTATAGATGAGTTGAACCCTTTCGTATGAATGTCGCGAAGTTTGGTAACAGAGCCTTCAACGAGATTAGTCCACACCATCGACCAATATATAATACATAATATATTGGCTACATTTTTGCAATAACCCGCCATTTAGTTGGATGTCAGAAGCCGGTTTTGAAAGCTTTAAAAACATATACATAATTTTAAAAAACACTCTCAATGTAAAGCGCAATTGAGTTGAGTGAATCTGCAAATAGCGCTTTCAAAATTTGACCATTTATCATTATTTATTTATTTTTATTTATTTATTTATTTAGGAAGTTAATAATAAAAATAAAATCCATTAACAGATTTTCACATAACTTAAAATTTTAATAATAATAATAAAAAATTTAAAAAAAACTATGGGTCCTGTACCCGTGGGCTGACACATTTACAAAAAAAACAATATTGCAAATATTAGATAAAAAAATTATAGAAGATGTAAGAACACAAATAAATAACAATTTAAATGTAACTAATATGCTAATAACCAGCTAGATTTCAAAACATAATGTATTATAAGCTTTATCTTCACTACACAGCAATAATAACAAAACATAAATAATAATAAATGTATACCTATAATATAATGGTGTAATATATACCTACAACTAACGTGAACAAATGTGGATAAATTGGATGACAAGTAACTGGAAAGGATTCACAGCAACAACATGATAACTTAAAAAGGGATTTTTTTAAAATTATTTAATGTTAGCTATGACAATTTTTTTAAAGTTTCTTAAATGACACGAGAATATGGCCATATCATTAAAATTCTTATTAAATATATTATAGGCTCGTATACTACAGTAGGCTACATATACTCGTAGGCTACATATATTCAAGATGAAAAAGTGATTTTTATCATAGTTAAATATTTCTAAAATTACACGTCTTTTGTGTAGGCAAATTTAACTGAATACTTTTGTGTATTAAGCTTTTTAAGACTTGAAGTATGGTCATTGTAGGTCTTAGATTTTATTAAGAGTAGGTTCCTAGACAGGTACGCTGACCATGTTTTGCCTACCTCTGTTTTAACAAAATTAAGATGACTAGTTTCGAAGCTCATTCAAATTAGTTGGCCTGCCATTTCACAAGACAGCCACGTCACTTTTAACCCCCGTCACTGCAGCAAATGACTTTTGAATGACGCGTTACGGGGCGTTTTTGAGAGCCACCATCTTGTTTTCGTCACGGCACCCTGTCACGTCAATTCAAATTTTGGAACGTCTCATTGCCTCTAATATTTATGCTTCGGGGGTGAACACGCGAGTTACATTTTTCGAATAATTAAAAAATAATCGTCTATGGTCTATGCAGTTTCATTGGGTCGGAGCGTGTCGGGCGCGGCGAACATTCAATTAGGCCTTTGAATTATTTGATCAAAGGTGATAGTTATAACTGATAACAGTAAGTAAGTGTGTTTAACACCAATAACCAAAAACATCATGTGATTATACCCGTCTCTCTGACGGTCAATAAAATACATCGAAATATTGAGTTTCCCTTATCTTCTGTTTATTTAATATTTGTATTTTTACAATAATATACATTTTTTACTTGTCACTCATAAAGGAAAGTAATAATAACCTTTCCTCATCATAAAGAGATATGGCCATTTGGGACGCGGGTATCGGTACCGCCGCCCCGGGAAACATTTACTGGATAACCAACACAGGTCACTCCAAGTGGTTCGCTACGTTTGGTGACTTAGCAGAGGTGTCCGGGTTCATGGGGTGTGGTTTGTCTGGATCTTGCAGGAACTGCGTGGCAGGCCGGATAGGGAGAGACTGGTTAAGGGAGACCTTTTGACCTCTCCAGAAGGAAACTTTCGGAACATCGCCTTGCATCACAGCGGGAGTGATAGATTCGTATCAGATTTTGACCCCCAGATTCCTACCCATCCCTCATACTTTTTCCGTCCCAGAACTTCTTCTCATTTCTTTCCTTAAAAAAAAGACCCTCCACACAGCATCCCCAAAGATTTGAATTGATAAAAATTTGAAAAAACTGAAATGCTCAGATCGGAAAATAAAGTTATTTTTAGTTATACCACTAGCTTATACCACTAGTTTCCTGACACAGTGTATAGGATCTGACATAAAATTAATTCAAATTGTTTTTGAAACTCCCTATATTATTAAAACAAATTAAAGCATGTTGGGACGTTTAATTTAACTAGAGAGGACAGGTGATTAGATTGATTAGCATAATGGATAATCAAAAGCTTGGTAGTTTCGTAATGTATGCAGCAGTTTGCATTGTAAACAGTCTAAACACGGGTTACTAACTCAACTTTGCATAAATACAAATAACGGACCCAAATTACTGCTATCGATTCATGTTTTACGGTTCCGTTGCAACAGATGTTAATTCAACTTACGTAGTTTACGGAGAACATTCCAAGATAATACAACATTTTATCGTAATATGGTGGTGTACTTCACAAAATAAAATTGATGTTAAGACAAAACAAAATACCTACACGGAGAAAAATTTTATTTGAAAAAAACGATCATTTTAATAGAAAAAAACGATTATTTTAATAGTAAAAACGGGACTGAAGTTTTTGCGAACAAATTAACAGGGTTTTAATGTTTATTGGCGGGAACATGTAAGAATAATTTGTTGGTATACGTAATTTCGTACGAATTTTACCGCCAATAAACATTGAATCACTGTTAATTTGTTTGTAAGAACTTCAGTCCCGTTTTTAACCGTTCATTTTTCTCCGTGTATGATATTAGGTATAAGACATACCGCTGATAGATCTGTTGTAACTTCCTCTTCCTCATATCCTTCCTCTACCCCGCCAGCCACACAAACATTCCCATACTTGGGATGCCAATTGGATGACTGTTGTGAATAAAAACTCTCTTTCTCATAAAGGATGCAGATAACAGAAATAAATATATGTACCAACGAAGCTCGCAGTGGAAGGTAACTAAATAACAATTTGCGCAAAGAATTCTAGTAAATTTCTAAAGACAGGAAGAATCTGAAAATATTTGACTCGAGACAATACAAACTTACAAATGAAGAACTTCATCGCGTTGGAAAATACACAGAATCGAAGTCCGACTATTCTTTCCAACTCTAGACCAATAAATTCCAAATGGAATAGGCACACGGGACAGGAATCCCATTAGCGATGTAAATGCTTGGTGGAGGAAATTGATCGTGGCATGTCAACAAAGGCTCGGTCCTGGATCTTTTGAAGCCTAAACAAACTGCCCAAAAGCCCGAGACTTCTTGGGGAGAAAATAAACAAACGCCACACAACGCACAATGGTGAGGTCGACCGCTTGACTTGCACAAACAAACATTATTGGACAAACCAGCCTCGACAGCCAGAGTCAACAGAATTGGAACCAAGTCACGCTACAGAGTCCTCGTATTTTGACGGTGTTTCTTTTAATTTACAAGATGTCAGGACGTTTACAAGAAACGTCGTGTTTTATCAAATAGTGTGGCCCATTTCAGACATTTAGCGGGAAATTTTCACACAGCAAAAGAGTTCGACTGTTACAACTTATCTCTCGTATATTATATTATCGCACATTTGTTGCTCTAATTATTATTGATTGTGTAGTTACTCGCTGGGTTTTCGTATTATTAGTAGGTGCGATGATGGTTCACTTTGCGTCGTTTGACTTCTTGCACAAAAGTCATAGAAACTTTGCAAGCATTAAGTTTATGTATTTATGTTTAAAAATGTGTATTTGGGAAGTATGTTTACAAGAGATGGAAAGGCTGATAGAGATATTGACAGACGGATAAATGCAGGAAACTCATAGACATATGCATATGTCTATGAGGAAACCCCATAATGGAGGACTGAACGCGGTTGGCGCTAACAAAAAACTGTCCAAACGGAAGTACACAACGGGTGCTGGTACCTAACCTGATGTAAAAGAGTGAGGCATGGTACTGTAATCCGGAAGAATGTAAGGAGAATATATATCGCGAATGTGACTGGCAGAAGAAGTCGGGAACACATGGAATGATCAAGTGAACCAAATACTAAAAGGGATGAACGACCTAAGAATGTGAATGAATCGCCGAGTGTGTGCCAATTGTGGTGTGATTGGTTTGGCGGTCCGTCCTCTCTGCCTACTCCTGCTGCGGGAAAACGGCGTGATAGTTAGTTAGTAAGGTTTATGTACGAATGTATTACAAGGAATGCGATTACGTCTTTTCTGAAAATAACCGTAAACTCCACTAGAGTCCTAAAAATACATAGAAGATATTACACATAACTACAGTCAAAAGTACATCGTCATGATGAAGCGATGTGCCACGCTTTCTTCAAATGAACTCAGAGCATCATTTATTTGAACAGATCATTAGCAATGCCTTAATTAAAAAGGCGGTCTCCATTGGATGAGGAATCTAAACAAATTTATACGTCTGTATTCAACGGGCCTGGGTATTTCTTTATCCGAAGCTGTAAAATTTAATTTATTGCAGGTCTTGTATCTGAATCGTTCCGGCTTTCTTTCACTTGTGTTTCTGGGAATAAATAATAATAAATGGTATATTTCGGGACCAGATCGGTCATATGTATTCCCGGCGGTCAAGTGGATCAAACGGGAACCGCGTAGTCTATATTTTATGAATATGAGTGAGAAATTATCAAGACATAGCTTTTTAACGTTGGTTAAAACCAAACTTCCTGCACTTGAAATAATATCCCGTATTGGAGCGAAATGTTTGAGGATCGAAAAGTGTAGGTTCATGAAACAGTGATGGATTAATGGTAGATTCAATAAAGTTCACTTAAGTATGACATAAATAAATAAAACACGAATAACTATAGCTATCACACACAATTATTTGGGGAATATTCTTTATGTAAAAAAAAATTCTTACAATTCTCCTTCCCTTTCTCAACTCAAATCCGATGCCTCTTTTCCACCCTCTCCAGATGTAGGTAAGACTATTTGTGTTATTGTGGTGTTTACAACACTGCCTCTTACTCTATGATATATGGGCGGGCTATACCGCCGAGCAACGTCCCGAAGGTTGACGGAGTTGCGACCCGAAGTGGGTCATTTCAAGGCAGCGCTTTAGCGCAATTAGCGTCAATTAAAAATTGATCTGTTTTTTGTCATTCTAGTTCCGTACATTATTTATTTATTTATTAGATTTCTTTAATAGCATAGTACAAAGCATATAATGCGAACTGAAAAACAGTAGAAATTAACGAAGAGAGTGGTAGGTACCTAGATACAAATTACATACACCTAAAAAAAGCAGTGAAAAATTGCACAAAAACATACATTAGCAATACGATTTTTGAACATGGTTTTGATAAAACACATGATTCATGCAATATGATAAGTTTTCTGGTTTGAGTGTTGTCAGCATTAATGAATGGGGGCCATCCATAGAAGTAGTAAAATATTATTTTTTCTAATTATTCAATGCAAAGCAACCATTTTTCAACATGATGCATTTTATTTTATTTGAATTAAATGTGTACAGTGTTATTATATCTTCCCAGGCCGATATTAGCTCCTAATAGCTATAGACCATTTTAAGGAACCAAATGCTCGTGATAATGCCAGCAAATTAACTGTTAATAAAAATATTAAGACTGCTTTTGTTTCTTAAAAAGTAAATAAATTATGATTCAGAGTTTTGTGAACTCTTAATGGCGATAAAATTATTCATGTTATTATCCTGACGGAGAAACCATGGGTTTTGAAACATGTAGATATTATAACGTTGATTGTAGTAGTTTACACAAAAGTAATTTGTTTTATTTAAATAAAATGATGTCACAAAGTGAAATTGCAAAGATATAAGAGATATAATAATTATTTAGGTAGATAGATGATCATCAGGTTCAGTGGAATGCCACTTTTCAGTCCAACAGATAGTTTTAACTGGACAGTAATCCTTTAATTCTCGAAAGCACGAGGGTTGGTTGGTCTATTGCCTGACAAAGGGGGATCATTTCACGGCTGTTGGTCACCTAGTCTGTAACTGTTCAAGTGTGTAGCATAAACCAAGACAAACCCGATTGCTCAGTGGTGGAAGTAACAAGCAACGTGGTCGGTGTTCTGATCGTTCTGGAGCCGGTCGCGCTCATTAGGGCAGGTATTCTGGCGCATGTTCTGGGAAGAATAAACATGTTCCGTAGACTGGAAGGGCTAACTATTTCGTTATGGCTGGGAATTAATAACTACCTACCTACAACGTTATTATATTTTATGAATTGCGTGGGGATGTTAAGTATTTATTGTGTTTTAGAAATGCAGTTGAGAGGAGACTGGTATGCTTGTAGGCCGATCGAGTGTGTTCCCCAACAAAAATGCTTTAATGAAGGCTAAAATGAAATGATTAAATACTGAACACTGTCCAGAGCGAAACTGTTAAGTCATTTTCAGAAAGTCATGCAAATTCATAAATAATAGGGTAATAAAGTTGACACCTTTCGTATGTGTATTCATAATAAGCGATTGAAGTTTGCAATACAATATTTTCTTATTGCAAAATTATGCAAATCTAGGTCTTGTTTTCCTTTTTAAACTTCATAAAATAATTATGATTGTCAGATTTATTTAGGACGGGTTGTTTAAAATAATTTGAAAAATTCATCAAATATTTGAAGTTAATTGTCACGTTCTGTGAAAATTCTATTCAAGTTCTATGATTACTTCAATTTTATGAAGCAACTGGCCTATAGTGATGTAATAACAGAACTTGAATAGATTTGATGAATTGTTAATTTTTTTTAAACAACACGTTAAATCCATTTATTCGAAACTTTTCAACAGCTCTTAAATCTTAGTGTATAGAGAATTTCTCAAGTAATTTCAACTTAAGTTTTAAGTTATTTTTTCCTAAAAATAACACGATAAAAATTTGCAAATTGTTATTGGTGTAACAATTAGCTAGTATGTATTGAATATAAAAATGTATTAGGATAGATCTCTACATTGGGGAAATGGAAACTATTAGTTATTAAGGAACGTACCCATACTATGTGACCCGTTCGGGGGAATGGGGAACTTCAGAATACCAGGCTTGGTCACAATGAGGGGCGGGGGGCTTAGGTTTTTATTATGTTTATTAATATCCTCTAGGGAAATCTCGCGTTTTTTTTCGAGCTACATTCAAATATGGCGCGCAGTGTTTGGCAATTTAAAACTCGCAGGTGGCAACACTGACGTACACATACCGATACGTCAGCTGATTGAAAATTGATAGTTTGTAGTGCAGTGTTTAACTTTTTGTTAGCAAAAAATGATTCAAAACCATATTTATGAATTACTACGTGAAAACTGTAGGGGGAGGGAGGGGGTCTTGAAATATACTACACGTGGTCACCGAGGAGGGGGGGGGGGGTAAAAATAGCAAAACGTGGGTCACGTAGTATGGGTACGTTCTTTTTTATCAATGACGTAGATACACTTGAAAGAAAAAACAGTCTCGAAAACATAAAAAATTTATTTGATATTTTAATCGTTCTAATAACTATGATTCACATTCAGCAGATATTGACAAAAGAAATAAATGATCTAAATCATTTTAAACCGTCTCTGCTGAACCGACAACGAATGCATTTTTTTGCTGATTGATACGCGCTGACGGTGAATGAATATGACTTTGTTTAGTCAGCGAATAAGTTCTGAGAAAAACGGTGATTGAAGCGAGTGCAGATACAAGAGCTGTAGGAAGTGCAGCCTGCAGTGTTTATACAAGCCATCGCAGACTAAACAGCAAACAAGATAATGAATACGCAAATTCCAGACATCAGGTTTCACACCATCCGATGGTAATTAACTGTCATCTGCTTACAGGCTCAGATGAAGCGAGGCGCAAATCATATTAGGTATGCGTAACCCCTCCTCCCTCCCACCTGCATTCTACTCCACCAGGCCTACCTACGAGGTGACCGCAGAAAACAGGTTTCAAAATTCCTTGTAAATCCCAGGTTATCCAGAATTGTTTTGAGCCTTTGGTCTGATGTTTTAACATTGTACTTGGCTTATGGATCACCATCAATATTGAATTATACCAAATTTAAATAATGGGTTCCGCCGTGGTAATTTTGTTCCAAAATTTGGACCGCTTTTATTTTTCTACGATTGATATCAGTCCAAAATTCGAACACACTTACCTACCACCATTCGTAAAACATTTAGGCGCTCCGCCCACTGAGGCAACTGAAAACCAACTAAAACCGGCTGTTTTCTCTGTCTTGATTGGTCAAAAAGCTTGTTTAACCATAGATGAAGAACAATCAGCTGACAGCTCTCAAATGCCCAGGGTAATCAGCCGTGACAGTCGCAAGATGGTCGCAAGTCACCGCTTGCGTTACCATTGACAACGGGGTTTTGTGTGATTGTGTACAAAATTGTCATACAAAGACAGTTGGCAGTTGAGAGTTTTCAGTTGCCTGAGTGGGCGGAGGCGCTTATTGTAATTATTTGAAACATTTTCATGGCCAGCAATTTATTCTATCAAACACGGGATATAATATAACGACTTCATGTCTATGGCCTTATCGATTGTCTAAGGCGCTCCGCTGACGAGGTAACTGAAAACAAACTAAAACCAGCTGGTTTCTATGTCTTGATTGGTCAAAAAACTTGTTTAACCATAGACGAAGAA
Organism: Limnephilus auricula; assembly: GCA_951813805.1. NCBI lineage: Eukaryota > Metazoa > Arthropoda > Insecta > Trichoptera > Limnephilidae > Limnephilus > Limnephilus auricula. Next base: position 26,797,010 of record OX638398.1, on the reverse strand, counting down.
CAATCACCTGACAGCTGGCAACTAGCAACGGCCGGCCATGGCAATCAGCAGTGCGAGTTGCGAATCACCGCTTGCATTACCATTGGCAACGGGTTTTTGTGTGATTGTGAAGTGTGCGGGCCATCACACTGTCATACAAAGACAGTTGCCAGTTGGCAGTTTTTGAGCGGATCGCCTTAGAATTCTACCAGCATGAATTTTGGCAGTTGGAAAGCTTCAGTTCTACAAATGAACTTCAAAATAATTTTAACATAAAACATATAAAAAATTGGTTTTCTAGTATATATTTGCATCTGTGATTATCAAACAGGCCATAGAAAACATAAAAACGTAGAACAATATTCAATATAGATATTAAAAATATCCACTGGCGGCAATTATCAAATCTTCAAATCACTAAAGCACAAATTTCGCGCATTTATAAAGTTAAAGATTTTTTTATAATTTTTCTATCAATTTTTAAAATATAGGATTATTAACAAAGTATAGATGAACTCATTGCCTGTATAGCACTATAATTTGTTTATATGTTTACATAAACAAATGTGGAGTAATGATTTTTTTAATGTTGGCGGGAAATTTTCTAAATTAATTTCTCAAGGCGAATTTTTATAATTCTCTGTGTTGCTCCAGTGGCTGAACAAATATCCTCTCTTCTATTAAGCGTTATATATATTTAACATCTAATCTCTTCTATGTCTGAACTCGACTCCAATCTTGCGTATAATTTTGAAATTTGCACATTTAAATAAAACTAAAATATAAACTCACCTTTCCTTTCTCCATAATTTTAAAGGATGGCCTAGAACATCTTTGACGGGTGAAAACAAGAATTAATTGATAAAGAAGTCCTTTCTACACGGAGAAAAATATTATTCTGAAATACGATAATTTTATTCGTAAAAACGGCTAAAAACGGGACTGAAGTTCTTACGAACAAATTAACAATGTTTCAATGTTTTGGCGGGAAATGTAAGAATAATTTTTTGGTATACGTACGAATTTACGTATACCAACAAATTATTCTTACATGTTCCCGCTAATCAACATTGACACCCTGATAATTTGTTCATAAGACCTTCAGTCCCGTTTTTAACCGTTTTTACGAATAAAATTATCGTATTTTAGAATAACATTTTTCTCCGTGTAATGAAATGATTTACACACTTGACCCTGAGACGAGAGATAGCGGGTCCGATTTCTGTCGCAAAGCAAGATTTTAAGGACATAATTTTTATTTTTATCAAATAATATATTTTAGACACTACCATCCTAGGTGGTCCTAGATTTTTGATTTTGACCATAAATTTCATAGACCTAACACAATAGCCTAAATTTTACAGATAAATAAAATAATTTTCCTACCACATTATTCCAAAAATACATAGAGATAACATATAAGTCGGCTTAATTAATTTGGGAATTCGTATCGTTGTAGGTATTTCTTATTCGGAGTTACAGACTGTGAAGATAAACAAAACAAAGGTTAATATTTAGTCACCACCTCTCCTTTAGCAGACAAAGGCAATACACAAAGATAACCAGAACAAACGAAACCCATGGCCTTGGGCGCAATTTACGTGTACAAGAAATTAACTAAAAACCAACAATCTTTCCATGACTAATTTTTCATCGCTTCTTGACGAGTTGATCGGTTCGATGAAACCATAGTGACGTAATCCACACTCTTACAGGTGCACGGAGAAAAATGTTATTCTAAAATACGATAATTTTATTAGTAAAAACGGGACTGAAGTTCTTACGAACAAATTAACAGTGTTTCAATGTTTATTGGCGGGAAAATGTAAGAATAATTTGTTGGTATACGTACGAAACTACGTACACCAACAAATTATTCTTACATGCTCCCGCCAATAAACATTGAAACCCTGTTAATTTGTTCGTAAGAACTTCAGAATATAATGATCGTATTTTAGAATAACATTTTTTCTCCGTGTGGACTGAAGTTGGAAACGATCAATAATAATATTTTTATTTAATTAAAATTATATTTGGTATATAAACGTTGATTGAATAAATAACACTAACCCGTAAAAAAATATTAAAAACGTCTAGTAATTGAAAATTCTTCTGTAATTTATAATTTATAAATCATCAGTTGTACGAAATATGGCTGCGATATAAGATAGGATTTTATATTTATACTATATAATATGGCTTTAGTATAATAATTGTCACTTTTCAATGAAATTTCGAATTTGAGCCCTGTAAAGGGTTATGTCATGCTTACATGAAATAGAACACTTACGTTTAAAGAGGACAGGGTTTTGCTAGCACCTGTATTATACTTTAATTTCAATTTGGTAGGCGGTTATGGGTACCGTTGCCCTGGGAATCATTGACTGGGTAACCTCTGCCATAGAGCACCTCTTGTTACGTCTGTTGACTTAATTCATGGGGTGAGGTTTATCTAGGTCTTGGCGACGGCTGCGTTTACCCACCTACTACGTGGCGGGCCAGATCGGGAGAGACCGGTTAAAGAAGACCTTTAATCTCTCCAGCCGGACCTTCTCGACCCATTACCTTGCACCGCAGTGGGAGGGATCGATTCATACGTCCGTCAATCCTAGACACAATGACCCCCAGATTCCTGCCCACCCCTCACACCTTCTTCCTTCGCAGAACTTCCTTTCGTTCCTTTCCTTTAAAAAATCCTCCACACAGCATTTCTAAAGGTGACACAGGCCCTGAGGGGAAATATTTTCCTCCGAGCTTCCTGTGTGGAGCCAGGATAAAACATACTTAAACAATTTAAAAAATATATTTTAAAACATCGTAACTCATTCATTTTTATTATTATATTGTTCTCGTATATTCTCAACCTCAAATAATCAACTTTTATAACGTTCAATTATCATAATACCGGCACGTGTGTAGTTTTGTGGTCATAAAGCCATAAAATAAATAATAATAGCTTAAAAACAACCTTTTTAACATAACCAAAGCTTGTAAGTACGAGTAGAGAGTTAGGTCATTGGGGTAGGTACCGAAACCACCCAGAACCGGTATACTCTTTTCGTCGCATAAAAACAAAAACACGCATTTCGCAACTTCGGGCGTTTTGGCTTCGTGACAGCAGTCAGCACTAAATCTTAATAGTCCCAGCTTCCCTCTTTCCCCTTCCTTCTGCAGCTCAATAGCCTCATCTCGCCAACTCCAGCCGGAACTAGACAGAGCGGAACCAGAGAAACGTCGATAACACGGGGGAAGTGCACAGATAGGTCAATAGCACAAAAGGCTAACAAACCTTTTCAAGCATTGCCACAGATTACAATAGATGCTGAATTCAATTTAAGAATTCAGACAAACTTTCAATGAAATAAATTAATATTTAAATGAAAAACGGTTAATTTGTTTGAAGTACTATATTATGTTTTTATACACATCGACCAGTTTCGGAACAACCGCTCCTTCCTCAGGGCAAAATATACTAACTTGACATTACAAAACAATGGATGAACATAACATATTACTAAACCGACCCTTTGGAATAACAAGGTTCCATCTGTTGCGGAAACGTCACGCGGTTATGGATTCTATGGTAAGCTACCTTAGAGTTCATTATCGCATGACGTTAAAGCAAGAGATGGAACCTTGTTATTCCAAAGGGTCGAAATGTTGAAGTTGGGGTGGAGGCGTGGCTAGGGATTAGTGAAGAGTCGGGGGAAAAGATACAACGGACGGTGAAAGGGAACATGTCTAAAATGGGACTGATATAACTTATAACCTTCAGAATTTATTTAAAAGATTACACGTTTATTAAAAAATTTATTATAAAAATTTAGTTTTTTTTAATATACGTGTAATAAAAAAATAAAAATAAAATTGACTTGATTGACTGTCATAATATAGTACCATATTATGAATACGAACCAAATTCATTTTTAGAAAATAATTTCTTTAAAATTTACTATGATAAAACTATACTAACAGACAGACCAATTGGTCATAATAGACCTGATATAGTTTTACATGACAAAATTAAAAAAATAACTTATATTATTGATGTAGCTATTCCAAATTCCTGTAATATTCAAAAATCTGTTTCTGAAAAAATAAGAAAGTATACAGATTTAGGAAATGAAATTAAAAGAATTTGGCATTCTCAGACTATAAAAATATTACCTTTTGTTATTTCGGCTACTGGCATTATACCTAGCTCTCTTATTAAAAATTTAGGCATATTAGATTTGTCAAAGAATTTGTATATAAAAATGCAAAAATCAGTCATTTTAAATACATGTAGAATTACGAAAGATTTTTTAAATATTTATATTGAGGGATCAGTAGGATTTATCGGTCAAATTAGGAATTCCACAGAGCCGAACCCTCTGATATGAAAATATCTGGAGACGGTGAATTATATTCCCATTTAATAGTTTGGTAGATTAACGTGTTGTTCTTGTATTGTTTTGTATTAATTATACTTATATAATACACTTGCATAACGTGGATTTACTAGATGATCATTTATATGGAAAAGTGTATGAAAGGGTTTAGTTTTTCCTATGGGAAAAACTAAACCCGTTCCTGTAAATCTGGTGAATAAAAATAATATTTTTTTAATAAATGTGTAATATTTTAAATAAATTCTGAAGGTTATATGTTATATCAGGCCCATTTTAGACATGTTCCCTTATCATTCCCTTATTATTATAATTTTTTGCAAAGATGGAAGAAATACTATTATTTTGTTTATTTTTGTTAGCCAGAAAGTTTTATTTAATAATAAAAAAAAATAAATAATACGGAAGTAAAGGAAAAAGAACACGATACATTTTTTTTTGTTTCCAAATCTGCAATTGTTCACAGTTCACATTAACACATGAAAAAACTCTAATCTTTGTTAAGTTGTTATCACTTTTCCCGAGTCTCAAGGGAGAAAGTGACATTTTTCGTGGTCTGAGTATTTTTTCTAAAGTGCTACTTAAGGTTTTATTGCCAAATATCGCCTATTATAGACATTGAGGTGTTTAAATAAAACCCTCCATGGCGATATATTGTTTTAAAATAAATGTAGGTTAGGTTAAGTTCGAGATAAAGCTTAAATTAGCTCAGGCAATTACTCAAAAAGTTTAAAAAGGTAAATGAAAAGCGAGTTTCATATATATATATATTTTTTTTTTTTAAATACAGTTATTATACATTGTATATATTTTTTTTTAATACATTTTTTAAATATCGTGATTCACCTTTTTTTTGAGCAATGCTCGTGTAAAAAAGGTGGAGCAGCGAAAAACAATTCAACATATATTTTTAAAATGTGTAGTAAGGATAATGAAAATTATAATATTTAATTTTTTTATATATGTATATCATACATTATACGTGAAACAGAATTGAGTAAAGAAAAGATATAAAAGAAGAAGAAGAGAGAAAATAAAAAAGAGTATAAAAGTAAAGGGATTTCCAAAGTCACAGTCACAATGATTGTAATATGTTATTGATATATTGTTTTAATTAACCTTTTGAATTTTTTATAGTTTGTTTCCAATCTTAAGTTAAGGGGTAATTGGTTAAACCATTTGACTCCAAAATATTTATAAAATTGTTGGGCTGTGGTGATATTACAACGCGGGATAGTTATAGAGCCAAGAATACTTGGTCTTTTGCTGTTTGAAATAGATATTGAGGTATCGTTGTTGAAACAATCTTTGTGTATTTGTAAAAGTGAATTTTTTTTATAAATAATGTGTAGTGAAGGGACTTTAAATATCGTACTGTGAAAAGAGTTCTGATTTGTGCAACCACAACTGAAATAACGTGATTTTTCGTATTTACCAGACTATGCAATCTATGCCAGATAGTGGTAATTTTTGGCACAGAAAAGGCCATCCTCGTGAACCAATGAACAGACATTGCGTAATAAAATAAAGGTTATGTCCCGGATTTCCTTCATGGGAAAATTTTATTATTTGTTTTACTTCGACTTTTCTTGTTTACTTGCATTCTGAACGAGTCATGGAAATTATTCACTATGGAATTCTTTCACATGCTTCGAAAATTTTAAAATATACTTTATATGTAAATCTAATTTATTTTATTTTTAATCGATAAACTAATGTTTAAGACAAGATTTTATGCATAGCACAAAGGGTAACAATTATTATAAGCAATAATTATCAGCCAACAATCTTCCGAGAAAAGGTACATGCCGCTGACGGGACTCGAACCCGCGCCCTTCCGATGTCCGGTCGGGTGCTCTTAATCCACTTTGCAGGTGAAAAAAATGTAATAAGCGGTATTTGTTGAATGAAACATTAGTATATGTATTGAATTATTTGGCGGGTAAGAGGTAACCCGCCGTAGCTCAGTGGATTGAAAGCACCTGACCGGACATCAGAAGGGTGCGGGTTCTCGGAAGATTGTTTCAATGTGGATGAGTGTTTCAGGCTGATAATTATTGCTTATAATAACTAATTTATTTTGTTTTGAAGGGTTTTTTTTCACATGTACATTTGTTACTTAATGTTTCATATATCTGCTACCGGTTTCGACACATCCGTGTCATTCACTAGCAATTGTAAAACTAACTTTAAAAATATACAAGTACAGAATTGATTACAATTTTATTAATTGGGATTTTAAGATTGGTAGTGAATGCCACAAATGTGTCGAAACCGGTAGCAGATAAATAAAAAATTAAGCAACAAATGTACATGTGAAATGAAACTCTTCAAAGAAAAATGTGTAGAAAATGTTCCATAGTTAATGCCCAAGAAATACAAAAAAGACCTAATTTATTTAATTGACAATTAAATTTACGGTTTCTACACGGAGAAAAATGTTATTCTAAAATACGATCATTTTATTCGTAAAAACGGTTAAAAACGGGACTGAAGTTCTTACGAACAAATTAACAGTGTTTCAATGTTTATTGGCGGGAAAATGTAAAAATAATTTGTTGGTATACGTACGAAATTACGTATACCAACAAATTATTCTTACATGTTCCCGCCAATAAACATTGAAACCCTGTTATTTTGTTCGTAAGAACTTCATGGAACTTTTATAGCTAGGCTAATAGACCTAGCTATAAAAGCTCAAGCGTTATTTGGTTTGGCGTATTTCGGCATATCGGTTGCCGTACATTCCCAATGGAAATGTCTGACGAGCGATATGCTGAAGTAGGCCAAGCCAAATAACGCTTGAGCTTTAATAGCTAGGTCTGTTGGCCCCATCAGTCCCGTTTTTAACCGTTTTTACGAATAAAATTATCGTATTTTAGAATAAAAAAATTCTCCGTGTATAAATTCAAAAGTTTTGTTAAATAAGGTAAGGCCAGCTTCTTTTTATGCGCTATCTACATCAGATTGTTATTTTCATCTCAAAGGTAAAAGTAAAAATATAACGCAGATAAAAATAAAGTTTTTCGATAAATCAACATCATAAAAGATTACATTACAATACTAAATTCATACAGAAGTAGTGATTCCCGTTCCCATAGAAGGAGAGATATAAAATATTGGAAATAATCTTCCCATGGGTAACCTGATATTCCTCTACACACAAGGAATATGTACTTATCAATATTACCGACGTACAGTAAACTAAATGTAGCAAATACCGTAATGGATTTAAGAGCGTTTTGACCGTTAACTAATGGGGTAAAGTGCAGTACAATGGAAATATGATACTATTCCCTCACAGCCTACAGCACTTACTCTCAACGATTTTACAAATATTTAATGTAAGTCAACATAAATTTGTATAGTGCCGTTTTTTGTAAAAAAAAAATCGCCTCAATGGTGCTACAATGGTATTAATAGGGTACGGAATCATTCGATCAATTCACATTTAACTATACCAACTGTTTATAAAAGAGTTTCATAAAATTGCGACGTATCCGCTGGGCGAGGCATGTAGCAGGGATGGACGGGATCTGATCACTGATCGATCTGATCACTCAAGATATACCTTCTTCCTTAGATGAATTAAAATTTATGTAAGATATAATACTGAGACAACGCGCGCGGTTTAACTGAACTAGGTCCAGTGGACATACTTGAGTTTTACTTACGTTTAGTATCGCAGATAAGTTCATCCCAATTGGGGTATGTTATGAAGTTGTGGGATACGGTTAAAGGTAGTGGGAGGGGAAGGACATGGAGAGGTGGAAGATGGGGAAGTAACCAAGCACGGCTAAAGCTATTTCAAGCAACAATTCAATTCTGAATGATGGTCTTACTAGGGCTCTACTGAGAACGAATAAATTGTGAAATAACACAAAATAACAAAATAAAATTCATAATATTTTAATTAACGAAGATAATATTAGCGAAAGTCAATCGAAAATCCGTAACAGAAAAATCAGAAAAAGATACGGATACATCTGGGACTTGAACCCAGGACCTCTGGCAATCCGAGTCCCAGATGTATCAGTATCTTTTTCTGATTTTTTGTTTCGGATTTTCGATTGACTTTCGCTAATATTATCTTCATTAATTAAAATATTATAATTTGAGGTTTAACTCTTTAAGTTAAATAAGTTTAAAAAAAAATAAAAAATAAAATAAATTACTTGGCATGCCGGGATCTAAACCCGCGACCTCCGGAGAAACCGCCACTTTAACTTTTGATTGTGGTATTGAATTCAAATATTTGGCAGCATAGTAGCATTTAGTAATTTTTTTTATTTTTAACTATAAACCTTCAGTTATTTCATATCATCATCATCATAATTGGCTCTACAACCCGTGGTGGGTCTTGGCCTCCTCAAGAGTCTTCCTCCACTCATCTGTTTTGTACCAGCTCTCCCTAGCTTCGAAGTAGTCCTGTGTCGATCGTGAGTGACCTGCTCATTGAGACCTTCTCACGATCCACCAAAGAACAATCAGATCATATTTTCGTCAACACCCGGGTATTTTCAACACCCGGGTATCGCGACACACTCACACACGCGACTTAAGAATGAAGAACAGTATGTAAGTGTGAGAAAGGTAGACATTAGAGACTGCAAGTTCGCAGTGTGTGAACTTCGCACGCGTCAGGCTCGTGGTAAGGCTGGACTCCTGCAACCCTTTTTATGAATTATGTAAAATATCGCACTATGAAGTGTACGGAAAAAATGTGAAGATCGAATATAAAGTAAAATTAATTAAAATATATTAGCCATCGATAGAGCAGGAAAAAGAGCTTACGTGTGACAACATCCAAATGTTTTAATTTTTTAGTCTTGTAAATTACCAGTCAATATAGAAATAATTACTTACTTTAAATACGATTTTAAGGATTTTTTACGTAGGAGATATTTAACACAAATCGTAGGGTTTTTTTATTTTGTAAATAGTTTTTATTTATTATTTTATCTCGGGAATCGTCATTTCTATTTATCTCGGCTTATGCTCAAATTGTAGCAATTTAACTTTAACATTAAACTAACTTTAAACGTTATTAATTACGTAAATAGTTGAGTTCCTACGTAAATAATTACGTAGGCGTCAAAAAATAAAACGACGAGTTCTAAGGCGCTCCGCCCACTGAGGCAACTGAAAACCAACTAAAACCGGCTGTTTTCTCTGTCTTGATTGGTCAAAAAGCTTGTTTAACCATAGATGAAGAACAATCAGCTGACAGCTCGCAAATAGCAACGGCCGCCCAGGGCAATCAGCCGTGACAGTCGCAAGATGGTCGCAAGTCACCGCTTGCGTTACCATTGACAACGGGGTTTTGTGTGATTGTGAAGTGTGCGGGCCATCACATTGTTATACAAAGACAGTTGGCAGTTGAGAGTTTTCAGTTGCCTGAGTGGGCGGAGGCGCTAACGAGGAAGAGGTGCTTACGGTTTTAATATTATTTAGTAGGTATTGTAAATTTTTTTTTTTAGCAGGAGCCCCGCCGTAGAGTACGGCCGGGCTATAGAGGGATATATCGGCTATGTGGAAAGTGTCACGTGATGTATAAATGTATGCGGGAGTGTTCGCTTGTCCAGGGGAGTAGTCAATTATTTCAAATTAAAATTGCAAAATTGAACACTGAGTATGTTAAAAATACCTACCTCTATCTAGGAATAACTTACTTTGACCCCTCATTTTAATCGAAAAATCATTCGTGAATTTTAGCCTAATTCCTGGATCCAAAATAACTATTTAAAAAAAGTCTTTGTTCTCTGTTTTCGATTAATTTAGCGTTTTACTTATTTAACTAACTAACTAAGCCGTTTAACACCTCGGTCTTTACACACTCTTTGCTTCATTCACATTGATGTACTTATTTATTGTCTTCTTATTACTATTTTTATCAACTGTATGATTTTATTAGCTTAAATCTTAAATGATCTGATCAAAATCTCCATTACCAAAATCCAACGTAATTGTGGTCAATATTTTTTCACATTTTACAATGACAACCAAAAAAATCAAAATTAATTAATTTTATTTCATTTTTTCCTCGGAACGGGATACAACCCTGGTATCCCTTCCCGTAGAGTCGTATCGTAACTATACGACAAAAAAAACTTTTATGTATTTGTGAACTTGAATACACTTATGGTGAGTGACGTCAGAAACTTTACCAGACGAGATATTAAGCAACTTCAAAATCTTTAATCTCACACTTGTTAATACGCTGGTATTAAGTTATCGGTGAGGTGTATATAGGTATATATATTTTTTCTGTTTTCAGATAGCTGATTACATTTTCAAAAATAAAGTCCAAGATAGATGTACCCTCTAAAATAATCAAAACATGGTTATTTTAGTGATTGAAAAAAATCTACTTGGTCAAGATTCAGGATGACTGGGCGAATAATTAGCTTTACTGTAGACCAACAAAAGGTAAAACGCAATGCACAATGTGATCTAAAAACTGCGATACAATGCGCGGGCCTTTTTTACAAAGTCAATACATCTCACGGGTTTTGGGTGTTTCGGCCGGTTTGGATCTTTGGATCACGAATCACGGGTGACATACAGAGCGCATGTAGATAACGAGTAATCGGGAAGTTTGGTTCACGAAAAGAGCGGGTGTTCGCGACCCGCTCACGACGCCAGTGTGACGTGAGTGACTCAGGTCGTGTAAAATGATCGATTTACCCAGCTCTACTTCGAAGCTCCAAGGTGCACAGGTCTTTGAGAACGTTGTCGCTCCATCTTAATTTTGGCCTTCCCAGGCCCCTTCTTTTTTTTTTTTTTTTTTTATTATTATTGAGTTAGTTTATACTACATGAATATAAACTAATAAGCACAATGTAACATTTCATTTGATAAATTTAAATATTTTTACAGTAATCATAACATTTCTTTTTAAATACATTCATTCTTTCTTCATTCTTCATAGTTTCAGGCATTTCATCATACATCTTTAGTCCTCTGTACATTATGCAGTTCTGTGATTTTGATTTCTTCATTTGTGGCAATCGAATTCTGTTTATATTTCTTGTTTCATAGTTATGAACGTCTCTATTAAAAACAATTTCATCCTTAAAGTATTTTGGCATTTGGTTTTTCATAATTTTATGCACAAAAATTAATACATTAAATAATAGTCTCTTTTTTATTGGAATCCAATTTAGTTCCTCTCTCATTTGATTAATCCTTGCGTATTTGCCTTTCCCCATTATACATCTCATGGCTTTGTTTTGTATAACTTCTAGTTTGTTCAAATTACTTTCATTGGCCAAATATAACATCGTAGAGCAGTAGTCCAAATGTGGAGCAACGATAGTTTTATAAATGAGCTCCGTAGTGTTTCTATTTAATTTACGTCTTAGTCTTCTAAGAAAATTTACCTTTTTTGATACCTTTTTTAACACATATTCAAAGTTTGCTGTGAAAGTCAGTTTTGAGTCGAGTATTACACCCAGGTATTTGATTTCATTTACTTTTCCAATTTTTTCACCATTAATTGTCAAATTTAACCCTGTGTTACACGTTTTATTGCCTATTTCTAAATATTTTGTTTTGTTTACGTTCAGTTTCAACTTGTTTACTTTCAGCCATTTTGCTATATTTTGTAGGTCTTCGTTTATTTTGTTAATTGCTTCTATGTAATCTTCACACGAAATATAGATTAAGGTATCATCTGCAAATAGTCTAATTTTGCAATGTTTAATAGTTTTGATAATATCATTTATGTAAATTATAAATAGAATTGGACCTAATACTGACCCTTGCGGAACACCAAGGTTGTTTTCTATCGGTTCTGATTCTGAGCTTTCAACTTTCGTTACCTGTTTTCTATTCTGGAGATATTCTTTGAATAGATTCAGAGCTACTTCAGAAAGACCAATGTCTTCTAGTTTTTCCAATAGTATTTTCCTTTCTATCGTTTCAAATGCTCTTTTGAAATCTAAGAATGCTGCAATGGTGATTTTTTTTTTGTCTGTTTCTTTCTTCCATGTATCAATCACTATGTTTATCGCCGCTTCGCAAGAGTTGTTGTTTCGGAATCCTGATTGCTCCTCACATAATATGTTATGTTTTTCCAAATACTCAACGAGTTGTTTTTTTATTACAATTTCTAGTACCTGTTCGTATTTTGGTAACATATTTATTGGTCTAAATTCTTCACATTTTCTGGTATTAACGACTTTCGGAATCGGGATCACAATAGATGTTTTCCATGTGTTTGGAAATCTTCCACTTCTTAATGATTCATTTATTATATCCAGTAGATGAGGTCCTATCACTGGCATTGCATCTCTCAAAACTGTAAAACTTATTCCATCTGGACTCTCTTTTGATTTGGTGCTATTAAGAATCTGTAAAAGATATGTTTCATCAATCTCTTTAAACACAAGTTTTTCTCGGTTTAGCCGAACATTTCTCACGTTGATGTCTTTCTTCAGGATCGGTATACTCTGATGCAATTCTATTATGCTGTTTACGAAATATTTGTTGAAGCAGTTCTGTACGGTACCCTGTATTTGATGTGGGAATTCAATGTCGTATTTCATCCCTTTATCTTCGGTTTGTAGTAATCCTTTTATGGTTTTCCACATTTTTTTAGTATCTCCTTTTTCAGAGATAATTTTGTTTTTGAAGTAATCGTTCTTGCAACTTTTCAATTGTTTTGTGTATTTATTTCTCATATTTTTGAATGCTTTCCAGTCTTGAGAGTTTCTTGAGATTTTTGCAATTTTGTATAATCTATCTCTTTCATTTTGTGTCGTTTGTAGTTCTATATTATACCATTTATTTGTTCCTCTTATTTTAGTAGTTTGGATCGGTGTTAACTTATCAATTACTTCTTGTAGATTATTTATTAAAGATTTAGACTTTTCATTGTATTCCATTTGATGAAGTTCATCCATATCACCCAGAAGTTCAATTAATCTTTCACTGCTATATTTTTTATAGTTTCTGTATTTTATTATTTTGCTGGTTTTCGTCTTATTTCTTTTTATGTTATCTGTAATGTGGATAAGGTTATGATCGGTTATTTTTGGTTCATCAAGAACTTTTACATTCAAATCCAATCTATTTGATATGACAAGGTCAATTAACGTACTGGATTTATCTGTTATTCGTGTCTCATTTTTAACAAGTTGTTTCATTCCCAAAGTTTGAATAATTTGTTTTAGTCTTTTAGTGTATGTATCCTTTAAGTTTTTGAAATTTATATTGAAGTCACCAGTTAAAATATTATCTTCTTCTTCTAGGAGATTTAGGGTGCACCAGTTCTCTATAAATGATAGAAAGTCTTTGGTACTTGCATTTGGAGAGTGGTAAATTACTCCATAAACTCCTTTTTTATATCCCGAAGTTATCCTTATTGCTAGTATCCAGCAGTTCTTTTCATACTGTGTGTTGGAAATTACTTCATATAGTATGTCTTTTCTAATAATTATCACTGCCCCTCCTGTATGTCTACTGTAAGAATCACAACGTACTGTAGTATATCCCTGAAAAGTTATTTCGCTGTCTTCAATGTCGCATGTTACGTGAGTCTCGCTTAACATTACCATTGTGGGATTATTTCGTTCGATCAGCATCTGGACCTCCTCATTATTCGATATCAAACTTTGAATATTTAAACATAGAATTCCTTGCAGTTGGTTGCTTTTTATAAAAAATTGACCTTTCTCTTTTCCACTTCTAATTTTCTTTTATATACCGGACATTCAAAGCTCCACGCCGGATGATTTGACTCTAGGTTAATCTTTAATTTGCTTTTGGTATTGATACAATTTATACATTTCTCTGTTCCTCTAATAGCTGTACATTGTTCACTTCTGTGACCACCTGTACATCTAGGGCATACAAAGGAATCTTTTTTGCATTCACTCCCTTTATGGTTAAACCCATAGCATTTATAGCACCTTTTAATGTCAAATGCATCAAATACTCGGACCCTTTCCCACCCAATATTTATTTTTTGCATTTGTAACATTGTTCCATGTGTTTGTGAGTCTACTACCAAATAAATTACATATTCTTCTCCTGTTTTTGATTTTTTGTTTTTTATTGCGGATACTTCCATTTTTTGTGGTTCTTCTGGAAACTCGTTCTGAATTTTTATGTTCTGAACGATTTCTCTTTCATCCATTTTGTGTGTTATTCCAACGACTTTTATTGACGGGAATCTTTTATCCGGGATCTTCGTTGTATATTTTTCGCAGAACTTTGTTTTTATGTCTTCCTGTAGTTTTTCAATATGCTTGCTGTTTCTGCATGTAACAACAATTTTCCCATCTTTTGCATTTTTTATTCCCATCACTCCGGTTTCAATTGGGTTAATATTTTTTTTAATGTCCTCTTCGGTTTTCTCCGTTGTCTGTTCTTCCTTCGGAGAGATAATAATTTTTTTTCCCAAATTTTGACATTGTTTATTGTTTCCCGTGATTTCTTTTAATATTCTATTTTCCCCGGAAATTTCGGCAATTTTTGCTGCCATTTCGCTTATGACCCCTAAAATTGTAATTGTTTTCGGGGTTAATTTACTAATTTGCTCTTTGCTTAATTTAGTTGCACTGTCATTGATGCAATTTTGTAGTTTTTGAACCGCTTCTGTAGCTTTATTAATAAAACTTTTTGGATCCATCTTGAGTTACTTTTTTTTTTTTCGACAGAAATTTAATAATATCCACAGAAAATTAAGTTTTATATTTTTGATCTCAGGTCATCAGTCTATTCTGATGTGTGTCTATGGTTTCCTTCTGTCAAAAACTTTTTAAAACAGTAAAACGCACTTTGTTTATTTGAGATAAGGAAAAACTACCTTCGCCCTACAGGTCTAGATTTTAGCAGAGACTTTGGTGCTTGATACTCGGTCATTCTCTCCACATGACCCAGCCACCAAAGTCTTAAATTTTGTTACGTTTGGTTCCTTAAACAGGGTATAGAACTCATCGTTGTAACGTCATTATTGTATTAGTTATTTTATATACCTACAAACTATTTACGTATGCTAATTTAAAACAGCATACTTGTAGGTAGATAATACAGTTTCTAATGCACTTTATGTTCCAGAACAGATGCTGTGTGATTTATAGCCAATACAAAATCTCATCTAGTGAAACGTCGATAATATAATGTGTTCTGCCGACTTATAAATATTCATAAAACCTCTCATTAATTAGAACGCAGCCGGGTGTGGTCTGCTAGGCAGGTACCTAATTTTACCAAAGGAACATACTATTATTACTTTATTATGCAAGTTAGTTCTTAAATTTAATGTGTTAATGTTTTGTATACGTCATACGGCGACCAAAACCGCAGAAAGCGGTTAGAGAAGATGTTATATGTACATACGAATCATTAGTAAAATGAAAGTAAAAGCTATCATTGAAACATGACATCTTAACATGACTCGGTGGGTTGCCCATTGCCTATTCGACGTGTCTGTCGGGAAGATGCGCCCATCATTTAATTAAATTACCTTATACAAGAGATAATTGGCAATCGATTGTCAGTTTATAAATGGATCGTCTTAAACCATAGAGAACTGACTCACTTTTTGGAATTTCTGAGTTAAAGCTTGAAATGAAGGCTCCAAATCATAATCAAGCTCTGCCAGAGAGAACCAATCAGAGAAATAATGTCTTGACAATCATAGACAGTATTTCTCTGTGGTTCAATATGGTTTCAGGCGATCCAAATGTCACCGACCGCGAGAGTAAAGTGATGATAGTTTATCTTGTAATTATCTGATTACGAGACAAATATATGAACCTTTTAGATAATTCTGCATCCTCAAAATACCCCTAACTGATAGGGTAGGTAACCAATTCAGAAGTTTTTCATCGAATGGTCTATTTTAACGGGCTATTTTACTGTAGATGTAAAAATGAAAAAACTTAATTTTTTTTAGTTACATCATTAGGATCGACAAATAGAAGAACGACATACAGAAAAACCAGAAAAGACCCAACCTCCGATAAGAAGGCACTAAAAAAAAGATGAATAGATTTGGCCGAATTTGGGAATTGAACTCAGAACCTCTGCTTTGCCGGAACATTTCTCTTAAGGTGAAGACATGCGAATTAATGCAAAATCGTACAAAATCTTGTGTTTTAGTTTTGAAAATTTGATCGCTTAGAAATAATATAGATGCTTCAATTAAATACTGTGAGTAGAACACATCTTGGTCTTTGAAGTGATCGAGCATTTTTTGATAAGCTTTTTAATAAGCTTAGAAAAAAATTATGCCTTTGACCTATAAAAAATTGTTAAAAGTGAAAAATCTTCTACTTACAAATCCTTTTTCTGATGTTGTTTTATTGAATAATGTAGCTAATTAAGTTTCGTATAGATAGATCGAAAAACATTTTAATATTTGTATCTGAACTTCACAAAATAAAATAAAACGTTCATTTTGGCGACGTTCTTTTCAGTGAATAAAAATAGGCGGTACCCAAAAAATTTGTAACTGCGAATTTCACCCTTCTGTCATGTACAGAAGGATTTTAGCTCGTCGCTCGGTCTACGCCCAGAACCCGGGGCCAACGGACATGCCTTAGTCTACGCGGCGCTTCGATCTTTAAAAATACACTTGCGGAATAACACCACACTGTTGTTTGCTAGAGATTAGGGTTTTTATTGGTAAACGCCCAAAAATCGTTCGCTCCGCCCGGTTCCGAATGAGTCAAGGACTAGTGGATCATCTTAACCACTGAGATAATTCGACCGTATCGCACTTTGACTAGGAACTACCAACATTATCATTATTTTATTAACGTAAATTATTTAGCATGTTAATGCATGTTTCACATATTTCGTTTGGGGGTGGTTAATATTGATTTCAATGATTGAATATTACAATTAAGGGTTTTTTCAATCAATCATTCCAGTATAAAAAATTGAAAGACGAATAGATTGAAGGACTTACTTGAAGTTATTTGATTAATTCTGGAGCTTCCAAACTAGAGAGAACTATTACAAAACAGAGATGAGTGGAGGAAGACTCTCGAGGAGGCCAAGACCCACCAAGAGTTGTAGAGCCAATGATGATTTGATTAATTACATGAAGCCTACAACAACAGGCAATAACTCTCGTGAGAAGAGAGGAATCATTATGTTTCTTGAAACGCCTATTAATAACTTTCAAACAAATGCATCAAAGTCTAAAAAAAATCTTCTCCATTACAATCAACCTAACAATAAACCCCCACTCTATATCTACAAAACAAAAATGTGTTTTGTCCTGTGCCCCCTGTGTCTTAGTGTTATTAAGTTACTGGGGCATCCATCACTGAACTATCAGCATGTTTGCCGGGTCATCAATCATCAGTCCCTCCTCCCTGCAGTCACCAGTGGGTCTAGTGACTTGTCACCCAGGGACCTAATTAATTAATTGACCTCAGCAGCGGACCACACCCTGAGGTCTGATCCACAGAAGCCGAAGGCCAAACAAACAAACAGTGGGGTGAAATGAAGATGACAGGACTTTTGATATTCGATATCAGTTGATAGTTGTGGAAAAAACAATATTTGGCTTTATATATTTTTGTGTCTTATCTTTGAGGCAAATTGCCGAAAATTTTATTTGGCAGTAGTTATCCTATCAAATTACTAAAATATGGTAGCCGAATGTAAAGAAAAACGAAATACTTAATACAAATATATATTATGCATTCTACAAATTTGGTAGTGCCTTGAGAAATTTGACCACCAGGGTGAAAATTTTTATTAAAAACTGTAGTTAAGTTACCTTCAAAATACGAAAACGGATTGGCCATTATTTATGGATCGCGGGACAGTAAAAATGATTTAAATTTATGGGACAAATCATCACGAATGATTAGGAAGTGCGTTGGTCGGAAATTTATTATTTATGTTCAAAATTGTAAAGACAGTCCCGATTTAACTAACCTCATTGAATTTCATATACCTACGAGAGCTACTCGTTCTAAAGTCCTGTTTAAATGTAACAACACCAGGACTACGTATTCCAAAAACTCGCTTGTACATAGGTTGCATGCAGTTAGTAATAGATACGCTGATGTAGCGGATATATTTAACTGCACGGAAAGTAGATACAAAAGGGCTATGTTATCTTATATTTTCGATCAATATTAATTCAATCTAAGTTTACCTTATTTATACTATATAATTTGGATATATTTGTACCTATCTCTTGCTCATATCTCTGATGTCATTTCACAATCAAATGCCACAGTTAATTTGTTATTCTTTATCTAAAATGATTGCTAATATTTTATTATGGTTCTAATTGTGTCATGTAACTACTGTTTATGGTTTATTTTACGTTGAAATTAAATAAATAAATAAATAGCAAAGAACGCATCCTGGACAGATCATCCAAAACCAACAGAATATTATTATTTTGTGCACGAATGCTTAGTGTGAATAAGCCAGTGCAGTAAAGCACGCGCTGGTCTATCAGTCCGCTAGGAATGCTGCGAGCAGGAATCTCGGATAGAGATACAATCATCGGAATTAGCAACATTCCTTGTCTGCTCAGTTGCTCACCTAGTACCCAGAAACTACTGGCTGATGCAAACATAAAACTAGATACATACTGTACCATGTATATTCTACATCTAAAACCTATCCTACAATTCCATAAGCCCCAGGCTATCTTTTAGATTTGGCGGAACCGAGCTGTCTTTCGTCTTACTAGAGAAATTTCTCGATCAACGAGAGATTAAGATTTCTGCAAGTCATTCGTGAGAACGGTATAATGAAGATCTACATCTTCCAAAGTACTTGGTATTCTATCTAGTCTTATTGGTATTTAATAAAGTTTGCCTTTCTCCCAGGAGGGCATAAGTAGTAGGATAAATGTAGTCCACCGGTTATTGTATTTCTCCATGCTATGAGCCAATCCAGTAACACACAGGAGAGTAATAATGAACAGTGGGAGTCACGTAATATTTAATTAAACAAATCGCTAGTGGACTACGATGCGTGGAGCAAGGAAAGCAATTTGCAAAGGAATCGCTAATCAATTCTAAGAAGAATGTAAAGTGGCTGATTAATATTTTCTTATATCTATTTTCAATAAAACTATTCGTCACAATACTTCGAAATGAATTAATAAAAAAATCAATGATAATTATTGATGTTAGACTCAATAGTTCAGTGGTTTCTTGCTCAAAACCACAGTCGCGGTGAAAATCCTTTATTCCCATGTGATTTTCTATTGCCTTTAATGTTTATATATCTTACTAATATTATAAACGCGAAAGTTTGTATGGATGAATGTGTGTTTGTTACTCTTTCACGCAAAAACTACTGAATGGATTTTAATGAAACTTTAGAATAATATAGGTCATACATCAGAATAACATATAGGCTCTAATGTATAATACTAGCTATTTTCCATATAATATTACAAATAATCATTTTTGTTTAATAGAAAATGTAAAAATTTGAGAATGACATTTTACAAAACAAAATTGTTGAATCAAAATTATATTTTAGAAAATATTTAAGTTAGTGAATTTATTTGAAGTACTCACTGAATCGAATCAAGAGTTGTAGATATTTTTAAAAAATAGGCTAAGAATTTCGGTATAAACATAGATGGGACCTAGGAAAAGAAAATAGGCTACTCGAGGTACTAATCCTGCGAAGATGAAGTCGCGGCAGAAGCTAGTTGTTCATATTTGTGTGGAATATATTATGTTGTTACCTAATTTTCACTTTGCCTGTAATTGTAGATTGAATTCTACGTAAATTTGTTACAGGCTTTTACAAAATAATGTAATAATAAAAACACTCTTACGAAGTCCATTGTTTACCTAACAAGTCACGAAGTGTTTACCGTCAATAAATCTTGGACAATAAGTAAACAAATCTAAGAGAAATTGCAACACAACACATTAACGGCCTTACTAAAAAAAAAACACTCCGCGGCCGTTAAACGGTGTTTTACATGTGGCAACGCTGGAAATTTTACTTGTAAATTGGAGTTTTCATAATAATCCGCTAGGTGGTGTGATTGATGCGCCTGCGCATTGCCGAAAATATAACCGCGTACGCTAACACTGCGGAAAAAAGTCGGTCGCGGATTTTTGTCTGATTAATATGATCTTTTAGTTAATTATTTCAATCTTTATGACTAATTCGCACTTATATTCATGTATTCAATATATTTGCTATTAATTTGTGTTGTTTTTTGTTAGTTTAAGTCAAATTGTGGCACTAAAATCATGTGTTCTAAATTAAGCTGTCAGAAAATGGTTCATAGGTTATGTTCAGAAATAATTTGCATTTTAAGATCTTTATTTTATTATAAATTCTTGAAAGTGATGTTTACGCACAACGAGAAGTATTGTTGTGATTAACTAGAGACGTTCCTTCATCGCGAGAGTGTGGTCATCATCACCGTATGATGAAGATTACATCACCAGCATGAAGACGTCATCGTCCATCACTCCTGACTTATGATCATGATCAAGCTAGACGCCTAATCATAGAGCTTATTATTCTAAGGCTGAATCATGACTCTGACGAAAGCATGGAAGGAATTAAAATGTACCCTTTCATTATAGGAATGGAAGAATAAAAAATTGTACCAAAGTGATTAAGATGATAGACTTCGCTTTTTGACCCATACAAAAAGGACGCCCGGGAAAAAACACTTTTCTACATCGAAAATTGCACAAAACGAATATATTTTTTTTAAACTGCCTTTTAGAGGGTGAAAACTATGTCGGTATGTTTTCGAATTTTCGATGCGTTTCGTATTAACGTAAACATTCACTGTCAAACATGTACCATTTATCAAAAAATATTATTTAAGGAAAAAGTGCTGCTAACTCAACTCTCATAAAGAATTATAAAATTATAAAAAGCTTCCGACGTATCTTCTTCTTTCTAAAAAATATATATTTTTTAAAATTTCAATTTCGTGAAATTTTCGGTGTAGAAAAGTGTATTCTCCATAAACCCCTTTTCAAGCGATTTCTGTAGGTAAATTTGAGCGTTGTCTCATTCGCACATTTCGCATTCGCATGTATTGTAAGTGTGCGTGAGCTTATTGTGAGCGGGACAGAATGACAGACGCGGGTGTTCCGCGTGTGGTTCAAAGTCTAGCATCTTAAATCTCACAGCTTCTCCCATTCATTTACAAATAATTATGTTGGAATGAACTCATTCATCTGATGCCATAGAAGAAGGAAATGTATCATTTTTATTATTATTCGAATTTTACAAATTTATGAACAATGAATCAACTTTACGCAGGATATGATTTAGTCATTTAGTTAATATCTCGTATACCATGGATTGATATTTGATTACACTCTGAACTGTAAACCAATGACTAATAACAACACGTGTCGTAATATCAGAGTGATATTAACATGATATTAATATGAATAATAACAACACGTGTCGTAATATCAGAGTGATATTAGGTGAAAACGTTTTAATCTTTTCCTGAAAACAGAAAAAATCCAACTTTACGCAGGGTATTATTTAGTCATTTAGTTAATATCTCGTATACCATTAATTGATATTTGATTACACTCTGAACTGTAAACCAATGACTAATAACAACATGTGTCGTAATATCAGAGTGATATTAGGTGAAAACGTTTTAATCTTTTCCTGAAAACAGAAAAAATCCAACTTTACGCAGGATATTATTTAGTCATTTAGTTAATATCTCGTATACCATGAATTGATATTTGATTACACTCTGAGCTGTAAACTAATGACTAATAACAACATGCGTCGTAATATCAGACTGATATTAGGTGAAAACGTTTTAATCTTTTCCTGAAAACAGAAAAATTCCAACTTTACGCCGGATATTATTTAGTCATTTAGTTAATATCTCGTATACCATGAATTGATATTTGATTACACTCTGAGCTGTAAACTAATGACTAATAACAACATGCGTCGTAATATCAGAGTGATTATAGGTGAAAATGTTTTAATCTTTTCCTGAAAACAGAAAAATCCAACTTTTAATCTCTAATAATAATCTATTGTTTTAAAAAAAAATGTGTCCATAATAGTAATAGTTTTTCTTTTTAAAATGTTTAACTGCCAACAAAGTTCAGATTTTATGTGAAACTTAATAAACATCAACCCAAATATAATCCCTTTCGAAAGAAGTAAAAATCACAAAACTCATTAATCATTAGCGATGAAGATCTTATAATAAATTCCGATCAATATAAAAGAAGAGAAAAGTGTATAAACATAAGAAAAAGAAAATAAGAAATATGTGAAGTGCAATTTTAGTTAATGAAAATTGTAATTTTAAAAAGACATTCGTTTATATATAATATGATTAAGTAGAATAAATATATAATGAATAATGACATGACTAAATCATTCATGATTATTCTCCAAAAATAGTATTATGTATTGTTGCTATGGGCGTTGTTCTCAGGCATGAATCGTTGTTTACTGACAGCTCATTTTTTCATGATTTAAATAAAATTTTCGTTAAATAATTATTTCCGTTGGCATTTTTTATTATCAATTAACACTAACCGTACGAATTTCTCTCATACTATTATTCGTTAGTTCAATAAAGCGAAGTGTGTGAAATTTTACACATTTTAAGTTGTGAAACAGTAAAAGAGTAATTGAAAATTCTTCAAATAATGAAAAACCACATTCAAACCACGCAAATCGATAAAACACCTGGCATTACATTACCATTACATGTGAATTGTATACACAATCATAAAAACGCAATTTAAAATTGCCAAACCCGTAGGCCGTAGTACGTAACCCATATATTTACGAGTACCGACCAAATTTGTTCATAAAACCAATTTGAAAAGTAAACTGGAAATAAAATTGAGGTGTTTTTTGAAGAAAGATGCTTTACGCCAAGGGTTCTCAACCGGTCAATCGCGGAGGAAATTTTGGCCAATCCCAATAACGTGCTTAATTTTCATATTTTAAATTGACAATCTTGGGTGAAAAAAAATATATCCCGGTCGCAGGACAAATTAATTTTGCTAGTTTCGTTTTAGGTAATTAGAGCCAGCACCCAAAAAGGCCCAAAACATCACTTTGTAGTCTACTAACTCAAGCAATACTACAAATTAAATATTTTAGAATTCTTTACAGATAGTTAGTAAAACGTGTAAGGTTTCCGGTGATTAAAATTCTCAGACTGTAATATTTTAAATTCTACAGTATATTTACCAAAATGTCTGTTATTAATTGTAGAAAACCGGTAAAAGTAATTTAAGTCATTTTTTTTACCGAAAATGATAAAAGATACGAATTAATTTCACAGAAAACTTTAAAGCTTAACAAAAACCGGGCGTATTTTGTCAGAATGTAAAAGTATTTCCGCTTTGGAATAAAATCCAAATAAATAGAATATTTGTGAACGTATCCGAAAACTAAAAACTGTTTTGGATAGGTGATGAAATACGCTTATAAATTTTATTATTAGATAAAACCATAAACAAAATTTTAATATACATTTTATAATGCAATCTTTAAAAAATTTTAAAAATAGCTCACCTTACGTTTTTTCTAAAAGAAATAACTGAAAACAAAAAAAAAAACACACATATTTTATTAGACAAATGAATTTTAAATTGTCACCTCACTATTTCGTCGTTTTATGTAAAAAAAAAAAAATTCTAATTGCGGTCGCAAACATTGGTTTCACAGAGGTGTATATTTTAATTATTTTGTAGTTAACTTGGATCGTTACCGTTACGTTGGATTACCGTTTGGATATATTTCTTACTATGATAGTTTCTGACGATTTCTAGGAGACCTATGTGAGCTGGGACACGTATGGTCTCCATGATTAAACGGGTTAATAAGTTTTCATATGAATGAAATGCATGAAATCTTACACAATTTCATAATTTTCCGTATAGAATTTAAGATAAAACATTTTTAGTATTTCTTTCTCCAGCAGAATTCAAATTGTCTATTTCAGAATGCCAGTTAATTGAAAAAATTTTAAGAACATAAAAACAACAAATCTTATAGGATTATCATTAGAACACGATCCCCAAGACAACTAGGATAAAAAATATATCTCAACCTCAAAAAGATTGGGAACCATTGATTTACACTCTCTGATGTTTACTACTCCCATTGGCCCAGTTTTGAAACTATTTGTTTACATTCAAGGTGCACGGAAGTCGGAAGCTGCGCAGAGATGAACCACGTGAGATGTGAGAACTCGCACGTGGACTCTTTCAACGGGAAAGTGGAATCAAATTGGGAAATTTGAAGTCAATAAAAGGCATCTGTTTTCTAATTATGGAGTGTTTTAAAGGGCCGTTCCATCGGGAATTGCCTCACAGATTTCAACATGGTTGGTTGGAATAAGATGTTTTTTTAATTTATTTGAAGGTTTTAATGTCTTAATCCACTGTGCAATGGACAATGGTACCCTAGATTCTCGATTGGTATATTATATATTCGTCTAATGGGCAAAATTTATTTCAGTACGTAGGTATTTTGCCGATGTCTTAAAACAAGGTTGTTCTTAGGTGATTATATTAACTCAAGAATATACCGTATTGGATTACACCTGCATCAATTGTGCAAACTGCAATACAATTATTAACGTCGAAGTATGATGGGATTTGCAGGAAATGTGTGGAACAGTGCGAAGCATGTCTGCCTCTCAGCATATGCTGTTTCATATAAGTCCATGCATTACAAAACAAATTCTGCACGGGCGACAAATGCTGACTCCCAGCTTACGCCGACCCTTAGGATGCCAAATAGAATCCGCGGTCGAGGAATAAGGTTCAAAATTAATTTCTTATGAAGACAAAGTTCTGCAAACAAAAATTCAAAATGCTGCATAAGAACTGAGAACCTTCAGAAAAAATAAAATCGCAGTTTAATATCGAACCATCGAACGAAAAATAATATAATTTGCATACACTACAAATTACAGACATAACCTTAAAAAAGGCGGAGAACGTCCAATATTGACATTAGCGCTAAATGTCAAAAGACGGTCGCTTTTCCAAAGCTCGCCGATCAATTTTGAGCGATTAAGGAAATGTGACCTTTATTTAAATTGCATTTAAAATACAACCAAGTCATACGTGGCTGTACCGGTTATCGTATTATTATCCTGTACAATAAACACATCAGTTTCAGACATCAATGCATCAACGTAATTGCGATGTCATACGGAATAATGTATTCCTGGGGCTTTGCGGCTGTCAGGGAAGCCCGCAGAGGGGTCACGTGACAAGATGGCGGACTGGATTTGACGTTAAGCTCATTAATGTCGTTATAATATCGGACTGGTTTGCAAGACTTCCGACTGCAAGGGAATAATTTATTATTATTAAAAGAAATTATGCTTTTGCCTACCTCGAGTGCATTACCAAAAGAGAAAGATATTATGGAAAGTAGAAAGATACCATATAAAATTTTAATGCCTGTTATTAATTTTTAGCCATTTTTACCATTTAATAGCCATCGACCAGCGGCTGAGAATAAAAGTTTAAAAATTCTTGCAACTGTACAGGGAGATTCCGATGAGAAAAATCGATTATTCCCCGCATCAAATTTTTTAAATTAAAAATTTAATATCGATTTATTTCATTCAAAAGTTTGCTTTAATATATACCTACATTTAAGTAAGCACTTCTTGTAAGTATTTTTTGATCATAAGTATTTATTATTTTTCAATAATCTAAACAAAATAAGTGTGTACAAAAATCTGATATATTTTAGTTTGTAAGACCTCAAATAAAAAGAAAAACTGAGGTATTTTCGACACAAAACAAGTTCTCGGATTAATTTGTTAATTTAACTAAAATTAAAATTCTGAAAAATGTGTATACTAGATTATGTATTGATTTATTTTGTTGAATATTATATGATTTGAAATTTGTGTTGCATAATACAATATGTCGTTTGAAAATTGAACAAATCTGCCAACGACCAACGGTATAACCTTAGTAAGTATTTTAAAAATAAACTTAGTTTTTGAAAATTAAAAAAAGCGTTTATCAATTAAAATAACAATCTTTTAAAATCAATTTATTTATTTTAGTAAAAAAGAGTCAATACGTCTAGAATTTGATTTAAAAATGACTAATATCCGGTATTCTCTGGTAATACCCTCTTAACCAGTATGTTTTAAGTAAGTTGCTTGAACTTTGATGAAACGTTCTCAATTTCACTGATTTTAGCTGCATTTTAAATGAAAGGTGCACGGACAAAAATGTTATTCGAAAAAACGATAATTTTAATAGTAAAAACGGTTAAAAACGGGACTGAATTTCTTACAAACAAATTAACAGGGTTTCAATGTTTATTGGCGGGAACATGTAAGAATAATTTGTTGGTATATGTAATTCCGAACGTATACCAACAAATTATTCTTACATTTTCCCGCCAATAAACATTGAAACACTGTTAATTTGTTCGTAAGAACTTTAGTCCCGTTTTTAACCGTTTTTCCTATTAAAATGATCGTTTTTTTTTTCGAATAACATTTTTCTCCGTGTGGGTAAATTAATTATTTAAGAACATCTGCACTTGTTTAATAAAATGGAGCAACACAGATATGAATATTTTGGGTTTTTTAATACTTAATTGAAAAATATCCCCAAAATACCTAAAGTTAATAACCCAAGACTCTGTGCAGAAACGAGCGGTCCGTTTGATAGATCTTATATTAACAAACGTTTTGCATTATTTAGCAGCGTTGGTTGTGAATGTTGTCCTTGTTCTATCTGTATTTCAATGGAGGATGATCCGAGGAACTAGCGTCATTGATTCCTTCGGCACCAATGTACAGTCGGAAAACACGCCAGACGCGCACCCAGTTATACATTTATACACAGTTGACATTTGTCAGAGAACGGATCATTTCTACGACTCATTCTTGAGTTCAACAGCTAAGCTGTGGAACGATTTGCCTGCCTCTGTGTTTCCTTCCCACTGCAACATTTACTCAATCCTTTCCAAAAAAAGACCCTCCCTCACAGCATCCCCAAAGATGACATGCCCTGAGGGAAATCATTTTCCTAAGGGCGTGGAGGAAATGTAAAAAATAAAATTATATCTAACTTACCTAGCAGAAATCACAGTCATTTTTTAATGTAACAATGATTGAGTCTCATCCACTTACCTGTAACAAAAGAAACAAGATTATTAGTTTAATAAAGTAAACATTGGACAACCTTAAAAACGATTGAAAGATTTATAAACTTGAAGGTACAGTGTGGTCATGGTGAGATGATGGAATGTCCGGTGGACCAGATTTCTCTTAAATAACAGAAGAGTAAATCGAACCAGCCACTAAATAGAGATATAAAAAATCAACCAACTATAATAATTATGTATTTCAATGGCTATCTAGAAATGCAAGATCAACTAATATCAATAAAGCACTGAAATAGACTCCTTCAATGAGAACCAACGTTAAATCAAGAAATCCACAACTACAATAATCGAAATAACAATAAAATCGGCGTTCCTCAAACACGCTCTACAAAGTATGGAATAAAATCTCTGAACGATATTGCTTACACACTATAAAATTAGCTTCCAGATAAGCAGAAATATATAATTTTCTCTTCATGTTATTTTTCTGTCTTGTCTCTTTTTGCTTTATTTGTAATTATCCATATTTGTATATCCTTTTTTTCCCCTCTTTACTTGTTTTATCTTGTTGTTTGTTCTACTTAACCTGTCCTAAAATGAATTTTGTAACTCATCAGGATTGATCTAACAAGAAATAAAAATAATAAAAAATATATTTTTTTAAATGAACTTAGCCGGAAATTACATCAGTAAAATAGATTCAAGTAAGACAGTCCGGCAGTAGATGTGACTGATTCACTGATGTTAATAGTAAATATAAGAATAAAAGTTTTGTAGTGTATCGTTAAACATGTACAAATGCTGTTTGTTGTTCAAATGAATATTTCAAGAGTGATATATTATAAGAAGGAAAAGGGATGTATAAATAATAGTAAACAAATTGCAAGTTAAAAAAAAATCCGAAATGTATGCAAATTATTTTTAACGTGTTATAATTATTTTCATATTTATCTATATAGGATCAAAGGTTTTGTTGGAAGTAGCTACCTAAGTCAAATTTCTGAATCGCCCAGGGATGAAGATTGTTTATCGATTTCATGGCGTAAAAAAGCTGAATCAAAATTTTGACTTTGGCCACAATTTCACCAAGCTAGATCACCTGATATGTCATGCTTAATTCTGTCTTATAACTATTTTAGAACAATAATTTATTATATTTATGTATTATTGTTGTCTCAATTTTTTTCATAACATCCAAATAATACAGGAAAATATTTATATTGCACAAAACCATAAGAGAGTAAGTACCACATAGTAACGTAGTAACCTTAGTACCTATGTAAAATCAATGCATGTTTATGTGTATAGAGTATAGATCCTCAATTACTATTATAAAACGTAAGTATATACAAATGCATAAGAGCGCGACCTTTTGAAACGTTTTTTCGAAAACGGAACCTACCCGAAAATAAATTTGTATAAAAATTAGCAAATCATATTTTATTTTAGAACACCCGTTATTATTTCAAGTTAGGGCGTCTCCGATCGCTTGCAATTAATTATCTGGTTGAATCTTTACAAGAAAATTCTGCGTGAGCTCCAGGCATCAAAATAAATACACTCGTTTTTCTTTAGCTCAATCACAAACATCAAGATCACATCTCACTTCAAGTTAATTTAGGTACTAAAGTGTTTAAGTGTTGTCATGATATGTGAACTATAAATATAACCTACTATTTTATTTAAAAGCCAGTCGTAAAGAGGTGACAGTCAATATAGTTTATGGGGGTTGGGTCGTTCCATGGGATTTAAAATTTTAATTACAAAATGTTTAGATTTGAAAAAAAATGGTTGGGGGTAAAACATTGATGTGAAAGCTATATTTACCTTATTATCCACTCGGTAATAAAATTCAACAAAGATTCTTTACTTATATTATAGTTAGCTCGTTCAAGATGAACCGATTCAATTTGACATCCTAAATAATATCGTCGGTGAGTTCGATTCTGTTGAGATTCGATTTGAATCATTTTAAAAATTGCAAATAATTGTTTCACCAACCAATGAATTCGGTTCAAGTCGAACGTTACGAAGATACGTCAAAAAATAATTGTCGTAAAATATAAATATGACCTTTTATATCCTCCTTTACGACCAATCAATTATATCGTGAGAAACATTTCAATCGGAGTGCTCGAATTATACCGAATATCTAGTACACAAAGTACACCAAAATGAAATGTCGTTGTCATACACAAGAACTTTCATTTTTAATTTTATTCATTAAAAATGTCAAACGGGAACCACTTATATTATAAAATAATAATTCGTGAAAAGATCGCGGACCATCTTAAGAGTGATCGACCAGCGGCTGAGAATAAAAGTTTAAAAATGCTTGCACCTGTACAGGAAGGTTCCAGTGAGAATGATCGACTATTCCCGTATCAATTTTTTTTAAATTAAAAACTTAACGATTTATTTCATTCAAAACATTCAAGTAAGCAATAAAAATGCTCAAAACGCACGATGATAAATAATTAAATATCGTGTACTTCTTGTAATTTTTTGATCATAAGTATTTATGATTTTTCAATAAAATCGAAACAAAATAAGTGTGTAAAAAAAATTTAATATTTTAGTTTGTAAGACATTAAATAAATAGAAAATGTGAGGTATTTTTGTCACAAAACACGTTCTCGAATTTATTTTGTAATGATTTTAATTTAACTAAAATTAAAATTCTCAAAACTGTGTTGACTAGATTATGTATTTATTTTGTTGTATGATTATATGATTTGAAATTTGTGTGTTTAATAGAATCTATCGTTTGAAAATTGAACAAATCTTCCAACGAGCAACCTTAGTATCTTAAAAATACACTTATTTTTTCAAAATTTTCAAATTGCGTGTACCAGATAAAATAACAATCTTTCTAATTCAATATATGGTTTTTTGTAAAAAAGAGTCAATACATCTAGAATTTGATTTAAAATGGACCAATTTCCGGTATTCTATGGTAATACCCTCTTAAGTATTTTATAGCTATGGCGAATGGCATTTATACAATTTAACGAATGAATGAAAGAGTGGATTACATTAGTTTATAATGCGACAGCAACAGCGAGTAGGCGTAAACCTGAATATATTTGATTTAGAAATTCCTGACCAAGAAAATAACAAATCATTTCTCGAAACCTAATCTCTCAAATGTCCTCTCAGTAGTTTAATTTTTAATACGAAACTAATGCGGTTTATCTAGATTTATACTAAAGGATTCCTTACAATCAAGAAAATTTATTAAAATAAGTAGTAAACTAGAATTAAAGCCATTACAATAAAATGAATACGGCAAGCTTTTATAGAAATTGACGACTTCAGTAGCAGGACAGTCATTTATCAGGGATTCAAAAAATTCTGACAGTAATGTCTTTATAATTTCGTGAATATTCCATAGTTATTTATTACCGTGTAATTTTTGGTCTCGATTCTTGGTACAATGGCTCGCAGTGGCGCTTTCCTTATTAATATAATAAATCATGAAACCCACGCAGTTTTCAGATAGAATCGGCTTCGGGGATTGATGAGTAAATCAACAAGCCAATTATCCTGTGGTATTGAAATATATAATTGAACTTTGTGATTTGGGTTTCAAAAGTTTTCTTAGAACTTGCCCGAGAAGATAAATAAGAACAGACAGCTGCTCTCTGAACTGTTAGCTTAAGGGGGTATTCTAGTCTAGAATTTCTTAAAAAAATTAAATAAATTTAACGTATTTTTAATGTTCAGATCTTTAAAAATATGTCCTTCAAAGGATTTTTCTAATTTCGAATTATTTTGGGAGTTATAGCTCTTTTTGTGGCGCGCTAACTAAACCGCTCTATTTTTAACTAAGAGTCCTAGTAACGTAACGTAAGAACACCGTACCCATTGCATGAATAAAACTGCCTGAAATTTTACTCAAAACTTTAAACGCGTTTTTCTCGAAACTACTTTTTTGAAGCTGGCGTAAATGATATCTAGAGTTCTACTGAACCGATTTATTTGAAATTAGGTACGAACCTTCTCCACACATCCCTTTATGGCTCCAAGAATTAGAGAAAAACATAAATTTTTACTACTTAAAAAAAATTTTAAACCGTTAAAAAAAACATCATTTTTTTACAAACGGCCGCCATTTTGTGAAAAAAAAAAATTTTACTCTTCCGAGGTCCCGGCAATAGCAACATTCTTACTGTCCTTCGAGCTTTGAATATTTTTTTGGTTTAATTTTTTATTTATTCTTAAAATATAATTAAACAAACCATAAAAAGAAAAATACTAAAAATATTCTTCGTTTATTTTTTACAGAGCACGAAAAACCGCCCGAAATTTGTGCCTATTGACTAGAATACCCCTTTAAAGCCTCCAGCGACATAAGCATGCAAATACAATAATTTATAAAAATATGATTTATTATCATCAGTTCTGCTTGTTGTTTGGTCAAGGAGACAGGAGAGATCATGTAATAATATATAGCACTTGTTTGGATAGTAATAATTCAAGCATTGTTTTCAGACCGGTCAGTGGTTGAGTAGGCATCGCGTTTGGATCCCACCCAGGCGTTCCGTGTTCGATTCCTCAGCTGGCTAAGTCATCCATCACAACACAAGCAACATCTTCCGCTTAGTGTGGTGGTAGTAGGAGATTTTCAAATATTGTTGGGTTATTCGTAACCTGGGAATGTTTAAAAAAAAAGAAGTAAAAAAAGTTGCGTTTTATAGTTCAAAATATTTTAAATCGTTAAAAAATATCCTCGAAAAAGATATTATATTTAAATACTTATACTTGCCTTAGGTATACGAGACAGAATTTAAAAAAATTGGTACACAATTACAGTTACAAAACTATTTAGTCTCGTTATTGACGTTGATGGATATATTTTTATCTTACTTGAATATTATCAACTTTTCCATTCGATTTCGAATGCTCGAAATTCGTTCTGATAATAAAAGACTTTAATAAATACGGTAACCACCCGTTATATTCTTAGAAATTCATTCAATTGACAGAACTCGTCTCAATCAATTGATTCAATAATAATATCAAGCGATCGTAGTTACCTAAGTAATTCGTCCGTTTTACATATTCATTTCCATTGGTACTGACTTCGGAAGTTCAAAATTTCATTGTTGGAAATATTTATTCTGTGGTCGCTGACAACACATCGTAGAATAGAACCTTCGGTGTTCATGAGCAGAGGACAGAGTACAGAATACAGCCTTCAACGAGAAAGCTGTCACGCCACTCGGCTCGGTGGTAGTGTGGGCGAAGTCCCGCAGTTAGCGGGTTCGAACCCGCGTGGGCAGCAAAAAGAATGTGAACCAAATGAGCAGGAAACATGGAACATCTATGTACAATCTACATATCGTTCTGTTGCAGGCTACAGGTACGATTCTGTTTTACGTATTTTTATTTATACACGTTGTGTAATAATAATTGTTTGTTCGTCCTTTTGTATTTTAGTAGAATTTCCCACGGGGTTATTTGTTAACATTCCTAAGTATTGTATCAACACTAATGACTGTCATTTGTGGAGGTAAACCGGGTAATGCGTTGTTTGATTTACAGAAACCAAACGTTTGAAATGCTTACAGAAAACATCAGGCCGTTTTTCCACATCGAGAATCGTGATTTTTTAAATAAATATATTAAAAAGATGCATCGCTCACCCTGCCTTTACCCTCGAATAGTTAAAATGTTTATTTATTCATGGTTAAGTATCTGTGAATGGCATCACTCGTCGCTTCTTCGCGATTGTCAAGTGTTACTTCACCAGAAAAAATGCTAAACTTGAGTTAAAACTGCGATGCTCTTCGTCCTGACCATAAAAAGGTTAGTAGTCGTAGACCCAAACGAAAATACAACTTATTTCTTCAAACTTCGCAAAATCACTTTGTGGCGTCATTTTGAATTAAATTAAAACAAATAACTTTGTTTAAACCACTAATATAATCAGAATCACCTACATGTTTCAAAACCGATGGTTTCTTCGTCAGGGTAGTAATGACATAATGATATAATGTCATTACTACCCTGACGAAGAAACCTCGGTTTTGAAACATGTAGGTGATTGTGATTATATTAGTGGTTTAAACAAAGTTATTTGTTTTAATTTAATTGAAAATACAACTAGTAAGAAAATAAGGTTTAATGTAGATTAAATCTTGTGTGCCTTAGCTACTTCTTATACAAGGGACTTTTTACACTGCGAAGTTTAAAAAACGTATTTTAAACGGATGTACACGAGAACTTGCAATTTACAAGGATGTTAAACGCGTTCATTAATGACAAAAATATATGAAATGTTCAGACGACAACAAGAGTGCCGCGTAAACTTGTTTGTATCCTGTTCCTAGTTCCTGGTAAGATAAAACTAGAGTATCGTCGAGAAATTCAGAATGCAGAGAAATCTAGAGTTGCATAAATAATAAGAACCGTAAATATAAATTCAATTGCGACGAGTCAATGGATTAGTGAAAAATGACGGGATAATCTAAAATCTTAACAAATCAGTTGCAATTTTGAAAATGTGTTAAAAATATTATATTATAGGTAGGTGTCTACTATATCCTTTGCCTGAATTATTTACAAAATCAGTTCGAGTTTTAAAAAGAACACAAAGTAAATTTGTGTTCATTGAACCAGATTTCACAATTCACGCAATAATAACTAACGCACACCACAGACATCCGAAATTAGTTTGTTTTATAATTACACTTGTACACTTACATCCCTACCTACCCAGATAGTAGATACCTGTTAAATAATAATAATAATATTTGGATGATTTTTATAGCGCCGCGCAATTTACACCAACTTTTTTGGGATCACGCAATCATTTGGAACATGCAAGCAACTATTTGCTTAACGTAAATTCGGCTTTACACAGGGAGCTACAAAAAGGAAGATACAATATTACCAACTGATAATACAGGGGAAGATTGACAGAAGACGTACTAAGAGAGCAAACTGACAATGCACTGAGTTGTTTAGGCTGGCTGCAGCATGGAGTACTGACTTTTAGCTGCGTCTTTCAAGTTGAATGTGTTGAAAAATAGAGCAATGCCCAATTTACTTCGATGACTCAAAAGTGGAGAGCTTTCCAGGACTATGTAATTAATAACATATTGCTGCATGCATTGGGGTAAGTTGCAACAGCCACTCCCATCAAAACCGCGTGAAAGCGTGTTTGTTGGTGTTGTGGTGTTTAGCACAATGTAAAATATAAATAAACTCCTACGCCTGAAGCTTTTCTGAAGTTCTTACATGCAGTAGTTTTATTTAGCTGTCCGGGTACGCTGCCAGACGGCGGGTGCGGTCGGAAAGTTCGAAGTAAAAAGCTCTCCCATATCCGCAGTCAGCAGTGAGCAGTCAGCAGCCAGTGGCAGGTGCTTGATGTGTGAAATGCAGACCGGTGTCGTTAATGCGAGGTGCATTGACCACCGAGATATTCCGACAAATAAAACGTCGACCGCGTCCTGAAGAAACACTGTTTATTTTTTATCGACGGAATCGAAGTGTGGTTCTTACGATATAGACATCATGGATAGTTGTATTTTCGTAATCATACGAATCAAATTACATGGATTTGTTTATTATTCAGTTCACAGGACAGAATGGAATACATACACAGAGACTCTATTAGAGACCACCATTCAGAATCAAGCAAAAGCTTTATTTATTTATTAACATCCTTTTTATGGGCTTTTACATCGATAGTAAAAATTATACAGTATTTAATATACATAACTGAATTGCTTAAGAAACAACATTTTGTATTTATTTAGTGAGAAATTGAATATGTCCACTCAATTGGCATAATTATTTCCCTCCATTAGTATTCTGGGCAAAGAGGAATACATATGGTAGTTAGTACCAGAATTTATGCACTGAAATAAATCCCGACTTCTAGTATTACGTAGTGGAATTCGAAGGCTTATCAATGCAAGCAAATCTGGATTACCAACTATGTGCATCATTTAATATTTTATATAGAATTACCAAGTCAGTGAAAATTTTTCTGTCTGACAATTTAAGCATATTCATATCATTTAAAAGAGTGTCTTAGTTCATCATAATTGCTGGAATGTCCAATTTAAATTTAAAAAGCGTAAGAATTTATAAAGTACTCTTTCAATAACTTGTACCTACAGTGCATATTATAATGTGGGTTCCAGAAGGGAGAATTGTATTCAAGTTGACTTCTAACAAAGGCAAAATGGAATAGTTTAATACACTTAATATTTTTGAAATTTCTATTTAGCGTAGTTATAAATACCAACATTTGTAAGGCTTTAGCAACCTTAATCCTCACCTCCCTCACATTCTTCAGCCTCACAAAATTCTCTAAATAATAGGGATGCCTCTATTCCCCTGGCTCCAGGCCTTTAAATCTCTTGTGCAGTATCAAATAATAAAATTATTTTGAAATCTAGCAACGTTTATTTATTCCTTATTCATATTCTTTTCCGGAAAAAAATATTTCGTGTGTGGATAATGTGCATTCGTAATATAATATCGTAATGGTCCTTTGCAATAATCATGAAACCTGATAGGTAGAAGATAAATAATGTGGAAGAAGTTAACCTACGTAGGTAGCATTGTTAACATTGAACCAGGATATACGTGTAATATTTCAGGGAAGGTATCCCCTTTAAATAGAATACTATTGTGAGCAACCTGGGAAAGGTAAAAGAGAATCTCTTTCGCCGGATGTTAGCGAATCGTTTGTTCTTGCTTCCCCTACCTACATAAAATACTTCTTCAATTATTTACTTACTAAAAGCTTTACTTTACTTATTTATTTAAAAAATCTTTTTTCCTTAAAACTTGAAATTATCGTGCAATTTTTACCTTGCCACTGTGCATATACTGTTTTTGTTACATTAACTACACACAGGAGGCTCTAGGTAAAACAATTTTCCTTAGGCCTACGTCAACTTTGAAAAAGATGTGTGGGGGATTTTTTAAGCAAAGGAAGGAGAGGAAGTTGTGGGAAGGAAAAGGGTATGAGGGGTGGGTAGGAATCTGGGAGTCAGTGTGTCCAGGAATGACAGAAGTATGAATCCATTTCTCCCACTGCAGTGCAAGGTGATGTTCCGAGAGAGTTCTCACGATCCAGCCCGCCACGCAGTAACATCGGGAGGACTCTCTCGGAACATCACCTTGCACTACAGTGGAAGTAATGTTTTCATACTCTCGTCACTCCTGGCTACACTGACTCCCAGTTTCCTACCCACCCCTCGTACCTGTTTCCTTCCCACAACTTCATCTCCTTCCTTTCCTTAAAAATTCCACACAGATCTTCCTCAAAGTTCACCTAGGCCTAAGGGAAATTGTTTTACCCAGAGACTCCTGTGTGGAGTTAATGTAACAAAAAGAGTATATGCACAGTGGCAATGTTAAAATTGCACGATAACTTTATAGGTGGGCAGACGCATCCGCCGCCAGGACCTGGACCAACCTCACCCCATGAACCCGGGCACTCCTGCTAAGTCACCTATGACAGGGATGTTGGTTATCCAATAAAATTTCTCTGTGAATAATAATCACGTTCATGAACCATTTAGAATGAAACTTGAAATGGAGAAGAATGTTTTCGGACGGACTAATAATTGCGAAACAATCAAAGGCTCGTATAACACAACAGGATGCAGCTTTCAAGAACGATTGATTTCCAATACATGAAATAAAACAAATAAACCACACCTAAAGCGCGCACTTAAACCAATCTTAATTTAATACTTGGTTAGTGAAGCCAAAGCGAAAGAAAACACCACACGCAATGAACACAACAATAAAAAAGTAATTGGTAATTATTCCGAGATTTGCTGAGTAATACTGAAAGGTGAAATACAGTGGTGCCTCGCATAACGAACGCCTCGCACAGCGAACGCTGCACACAACGAACTTCCTTTTCGTTCATTTCACGATTCATACAACGAACTTCGCTTCCCACAACGAACTTCGCTTCACACAACGAAGTCGCCCACTTCACACGATCACTGCCGATTTATTGCATCCTTCCGCGCAGGCAGTCGTTAGTCACTGAGCAGTACGCTTAACTTACGCACGTGTCGCAGCAATCGTTCATCATTACAACGAAGTCGCCCGATCTTCTACGATCACTGCCGATTAATTGCATCCTCCCGCGCAGGCAGTCGTTAGACTCGTTAGTCACTGCGTAGTACGCTTAACTTACGCACGTATCGCAGCAATCGTTCTTCATTACGAATTAAATCGCACACGTATCACGGCAGTCGTCCTTTTAAGATAAACTTATTTTATGCTACAGAACGAATTATTTTTTTTAACATGTATTGTTATGGGAAAACGCGTTTCACATAACGAACTTTTCGCATAACGAACTTGCTCCTGGAACGAATTAAGTTCGTTGTGTGAGGCACCACTGTACTTGATACAAAAAGTTATACCGATTCGAACTCAGACGATTACAGATCTTGCTTGGAGTATAGCGTTCTTTGGTACTTGATAATTAACAATTTAGTATTTGATGCGTTCGGCAAGTTAATGATAGCCCGTCACAGAAATACAGATCCGAGATGAATGACTGACGAATCTTGATTGAAAATCTCCACAAATGATTGATACCAAATGATCGATCATTAGATCTTTTTTTTTTGTTATTTGTATATGTAAGAAAAGCTCCGAAGGTCTGAAGACAAATTAGTTGTTTGATTATGAATTATATTCTTTCTAAAGGGCATGACGGCTTTAGAAAATTAATAAATCAAATAAAATTGAACACTTGCTATAATGTTGTTTACGAAATCTCATGTTTAATTTATTGATGGCTACCTTATTTCTCATACTCAAATTATGCATTTTACCATTGAATGAAAATGATGAACTGTAAAATAATACTAACTGAGAATTGCTTAACTTAATTTTTATGAAGATTAGTATCAGATATGAAATTAAACCATTATTTTCACTTTGTTCCACTTGTTTATTTACACCAGGGGTGCTAGCATAGTCCATCGATAAGGATCGGATAATTGTCGGTAACTTCTCATCGTTCCCTGGGACAACTACAGATCGCTAACGTACAAACAACAGTTGATATCGAATATATTAGGGACACTTAGTCATTGTAAACTGTCACCTATTCGTTTGCGATCTGCAGTTGTTCTATGGAACGATGAGAAGTTACCGACAATTATCCTACCGATCCTTATCGATGGACTATGCTAGCACCCCAGGACTGGTGTCGTCCTGCTACGGACATTTTCAGACTGGTAGTTGAAATTCTTATGCTACGGAATTTCAACTACCATTCTGAAAATGTCCGTAGTAGGACAAAACCAGTCCTGGTGTAAATAAACAAGTGGAACAAAGTGAAAATAATTGTTTTATTTCATATCTAATACAATGGAATTCCACCATGAATTAACAGTTTAAAAACTAGACTCATTAAGATTAGTATGGTTTTTTTTGGTATCGGAGTTTAAATATGTAGCTATTCCTTGTACATACCGATCTTTTAAATAACAAGCGGCAAAATTCTCAAACCATCCAGGCTTTATGATATTTATACATCTTATTATGTGGCAATTTCTAGTATGAGATATGGAGCGTTAAAATACCCAGTTAACTGTAAAAAAATACGACAAAACACCATACTGATTTATTTATATATCGATTTGAAATGATAACGAAAAAAAACAAAAATAAATTAAATAAAAGATATCATCACTAGTCACTATTTACAGAATAATATAAAATTCCATTATTACGTAACAAATTGATATAAAAAGAAGTTCCCACGCCGATTTGATGATAAAGTTGTCGCCGGGAAGGAAAATAATTATTATGTCATTTCTGAGAATTCTGTTTTTGTGTTGACATCTGCCGCCATCTCCATTCTCAAAGGAGTTGAATATCACACCGTCCTAAAGTTTAACAGACACTTATCATAATTATTAATTATATATTTAAAATCTATATACATACCCGTATATAAAAATGAATCCCTGTTTCCCTTAGTCACGACATAACTTCAGAACGACTTTACCTATTGCATTCATCTTTTAAAAAAAAGTTTCCTTATTATTTGTAGAAGGTTCTTAGGGAAAGAAAAATTAAGAAAATTGAGTAGAAAATTGGATAATTTCAGAAAACTTAACAACTATTTTAACTTCGTACGTTTGACAGTCGTGCGTTTGATATATTTAAAGATATTTCTTTTACTCTTCATCCGATTTCGATAAAAAATTATTGTGGACATACCTATGAAGGTTACTATACAGCAATATTTCTATATCGGGGAGTTCTGGAGTTATGAAATTTGCTAAAAAAAATTGCAATAGGGCCCACGCGAGTTGTATGAAAATGAGTAGATATATTTTAAGGAATTTTGCGGCAGGGACAAAAGGCAGAAGGGGGTGGAGAATCAAGGAGAGGCAGAGGGGAATGAAGGAGGGGTGGTTCGTGGGAAGGGGACGAGGGAGGGGGGAAGGCGGAGAAGGTGGAAGGGGAATTTATGAGGAGGGAGGTTATTGAAAGGACACGCAGGGAGAAACAATTTCTTTATATAAGTGGCATTGCAACGCATGCCGGGTATCAGCTAGTACCCAATAAAAATGTGATATATTGAAATTTCCTCTATAAATTTGGCTGATATGCTGACGTGGAATATTTGTAATGTACGGTTAAAAAAAATGAAGTAAGATGCTACGCGGTGGGCGATATATCGATTATAAGGAACCCCAACTCTTAGATTTGTTTTTTTGCCATCTCAAATGGTCCATTTGAATTTCTTTCAATTTCCTCTATATTCATGGATTCGCTTTATAAATTTAATACCTATGTTTATTTGCGAGGGGCGCCGATTCTTATTCACAAAATCTCCCCTTACTTCTCGCAATAAATAACAAATTTGTGGTTTTGTTATGCCGCCCGACATTTCTTTTCGAGTGTTATTATTGTTGTGGGGTGCTCGAATCTTTTGAAGAATGTTTGAAGGTATAAATCTTCAAGAGGCGTGCGCATATACGTCATATGTATATGTGCAAATTTTAATAATTATATGCATCACATGAAAAAGAGTACCTAAGACTAATTTTGTGATTGATTCTTCAGATATTTTTTCATCAAAGCACGTAGGTGCCTACCTACCTACTACATATTTATTTGATTTTAGAGGCAGGTTCATAGAAAATAATAAATTACTTAGGTATATATGAACATCCTAATACAAATTATTTATTTCTCCAGTTTGCATATACACACAAAATAAGGCAAATATTCTAAGTTAAATTCCCCAACGACTCGTGTAACAAAAAAGGGGTTAAAACAGAGCTTTTAGCAGCATTATCTAGTATTTTTTGTAAGTATATTTGTACATCTAATTTCATTCAAATCCTAGTGAGCCGTAATGAGTCCTAAATTCTTAGGTCTTTCGAAATAACTTCAATTTATTAACTCAATTTTTGGCAGTAATCTTCTTTTAAATGTAATATGAAAAATGATGGTGTCGCAAATGTAAAATTTAATACAATGTCCACTTGTTTTAATATAGCGTTTTCCGCGTGCAAAGTCGTATCTCCTCCAAGCATAAACTTTCTAATTAAAGTGTGTTTATCGGAAGTGACCTGCCAGGTAAGTATGTTCTCTATATCTATTTGTAAATAATAGTTCTAGGTAGAGCCTAAGAAGTCATAATAAAATGTACAGCGCCTTTGGGGTGATTTCTCACAAAAACGGGGCTCTACAAATTATCCAATTATTATTGAGGTTCTATGGAAATAACGCGTAAATTAAAGCGGTGGGGATTTAAATGGGAACTAAATTCCTCTGTATTATATGCGATAACAGTTTTAGTCAAAAGGAACCTGAGAAAAAGAGCATACCTACCTAATATTGAATCCTCTTATAAAATCACCCTTTTTTTAGGTATCTTTTATCATCTTTGGGTAGGTCGTACCTATGTATACGCTTTGGAATGAATATAAAAAGTTTTAAGTTGATCTTGAAATTCGCTCCTGTTACAGTCGGCATTCTATTATTGTAAAGGTCCTCCACTTTACAAGGGCCGATAAGAAAAGGACCTAATCTAGTCAATGGAAAGATACCTAACTTTCTATTGCGGGGAGCACAGAATTGGTCTCCGCAGTAAACAGAGCCCCGAGGACACCGGGTCCTGGACCTGGGAGATAGTACAATGGGCGATGGATGCAAGCAAGGATCAGACTATTGTCCTGGTGGCTTTGTTCTCCTGGCGCCATCTACTATAAAAATATGCAGGTATTTTTATTGCTTCGGTTTGTATATTATTAGGCTTGAATATTACCTGAAATTTATCATTCATACAAAAAATAATGCTGTTAATAGCTCCGTAAATGAAGAGGTGGGTATTTGAAAACTTTATATTTAAAAAAAAACTGCTTTATTGTGGAAAAAATTAAGAAAAGCATGTTTATTTTATTTTTCATGCTTACGAATATTGTGTGCCATTTTTGATTTGCCGCCAAAACGACGTCGGTGACAGCTGTCTTACCAGAAGTGGCGCTTTCTACGTCATAATGGCATTGTAGCCCGTTCGAACCAACTTGGTGTGGTTTAGGAATGTGCGGTTTCAGATCGTTTTTAAAATCAATAAATATTTCGAATCGAAACATTTTAGAGCTATAACCCCGTTTTTTTGCTTGCATGGTTTCCGGCCTCTTTTAATTATAATGGCAATAATTATTATGGATAATATAATCAAACGCAGGTAATATTTATACATCATACGAATAAGATTTGAACTGTAAATAACGTGTACGTGATTTGCATCTGACATTCATTTGATATGTTGTAATAATAGTGACGATGTGTATATATTTATGAAAATCTGTGTGTTTTAGTCTATTTCATCATATTGAAAAGGTGCCTAACTGAGGTAGTGGACCAATGCATTCAGAGCGATGAATAAATAACATGTTTAATGTATTTACTTTGCTTATTTATATTCCCAACGAGTGTTCGTTGTACGTGAGATAAGAGAAGTTATAGGTTCAAACATTCCAGCTACAGACGTAGGTATTTTAACGATATTGTGTTGGTACAGTACAGAATTACCTGCCTATGTTAATCCTATGGAATCTACTAACGTAATACATACAGGATATTATCGTAGTGAGTCGATATTATATACACCATTATAATCCTAAAGGCCGGTCTCCTGCGACAAAAACACGTACACATTTTGTGGATGGCTAGATGGCCACGATGTTTTTTTTTTTTGTCGGATGTTTGTAAAACATTATGTCGCAGGAGACCACACTGAAGATGATGTCTACTGGAGTAATTAAATATATCTACTATTGTAGCACACCGTTTTTACGCTTGCCACTACACCATCTCTTTCCCCCGTTCAGCGCCATCCTGCTCACCCAAACCTAGGCTAACCAGGCTGCGCAGACGCCTTCTGCGCATTTCCTACCCTCGAGTCGCCACATAAACCACGCCCCGCCACAAGGAATGGCCTATATAAAGAGCTGCGCGCCCTAATTCAATCAGTTCGTCTGCAGCTCGCCCTTGGCTAGTACACTCTCTTAGTTGCGCCTCGTCCTTTGGCACGACCCTTTAAGGAGTATTCTACTTCCATAAGCAAAGCACCAACCAGACCCCGACTGCTGCCTTAGTTGCGCTTCGTCCCATGGTACGACCCTCTAAGCAGAACACAGTCGCCGCCGCCCGTTACCATAACGGCACGAGTCAGTTTTGTTGTTCCCAAAGACTAATCAGCAATTCTCTTAAACTCCGATCCCTTGCTCAGTTAATTATTATTGTGATTTGATACATTGTGACTATTTTTACTATATTTGATCTGTGAACTTACCTTCAATAAATAACATTTTACCAACAAATGTGTTACACTATCTAAAAAATTTCATTGTCTAGTACGATTCCTATTATCGTACTATGTTCTGCTAGAGCGTCTGTTCTGCCTTGTGGTATCTTGACTTTATAGTACTTACGACTCTTATAATAGTAAACCAGAAGTAGGATCTTGTGGGTATACAGTAACGTCTTAACCTTCACCGTTTTTCGTATCGATTTTGATAACAGTAGATACTTTCTGTGTGTCTTTTTCTAGTACTTAGGTATCTACTTGTATTTGCGATCGCTGTTCCAGTAGTCTGCCCTTTAACTAGAATAGCTATTAGTATAGATTAATAGTAGGTTCATTCTCAATTCGTTGATTCTTAATTTGTCAATATTAATAGTAAATTTGCTAATTGCTAAACAAAAACGTTATCAAAAACGTGATGGTCGATGATGAGTTTTTCGATTTCCAAGAAAAAAATATCTGTGAACACAGAGATCAAAGTATAAGTGTGAATTGTTTTTAAAAGACGCCGGGAACTGTTTGATTCTCATATTATACATAGGGCTTCAGTATGCAGAGACAAAATCCATCATAAAATCATCATGGAATAAGAAAGAACCAAATAATAGTACGTTTGTGACTCCGTTCAGACTCATCAGATTCTCTAAAAAATCAGTAAGCAAATAACTGCATTGTATCAAAGAACGCAATGTTCAATGTTAAATAAGCCAATTATTTTTGATCACGAGGTGAACCCTTCTTGACACCAGCCGTGTGAATTGGAATAGAGGATTTGGTATAGTTCATGTCTATCCTTTATTTGGTCTGTGTATTGACCTTTATTGTTTGTGCACTTAACTGGAAGAAGCTACGTATTCATTTGAAATTAGATGTGAATCTTTTACCGCAGAATCTGGATGCAACTTTCCTCGCAGACCGCAGACTTCTGATACAATAATATTATTATAACAGGCAAGGCGGTGTGC
Source organism: Limnephilus auricula (assembly GCA_951813805.1). Classification (NCBI taxonomy): domain Eukaryota; kingdom Metazoa; phylum Arthropoda; class Insecta; order Trichoptera; family Limnephilidae; genus Limnephilus; species Limnephilus auricula. The sequence continues at coordinate 26,752,755 of OX638398.1, read as the reverse complement.
CTTAGAAACCTCGTCTTACAAATTCCCTGTAAACCTTCCATTCTTCTGCAAACACTGGTGTTAAATTGCGTAATGGGGCTAGCTCTCTAGCTGGGCACAATACCACTCCAACGGTGTTTTGTGTCCTTGTGATATGGCCAATTGTTGGGGTGACACGGGACAATGGATTTCACACGGTTCCCTGAGTAAATTGATGGCACGGTGTCACCCCACTTATGAATATCTTTTGAAATATGGCAAAAAAAACAAATATTCCTGAAAAGAGCATGGAAGACCGGTAAACTAAATATAAAGGTGAAACGGGTTTGAGAATACTACTAGAAAATTGGCGTCCTAGGAAATTTTATGGATTTTGGTTAAAAACTGTTGGATTCTGTCAACCTAATTATTATTCTATTATATTATTTTAACTTGTTCATTTGTAATTTGAAAAGCACACAAATGGTTTATTATCCACTGGAGCGACAGAGCAATGTAAATATTTTTTCTCGGATTGCTAAAGGAAATTTTTCCGCCCACATTAAAAAAAAAATACCTCCGAATTTGAATATGGAGACATTTAAACTGATTATAGTTCTGTGTAGCCAATGAATTCCCCTATCTTTTGTCTATTATCACATATTTTTAGGATTTATAAAAAATATATAATTAAATCTTTAACCTTAAAAATTTTTGAAGAATCTAGAGAATATTTTTCTATTTCTATTTCTATATCTTAAGAATTACAAAAAAATATAGTACTTTAGGATTGATAATATTATGTTTTATACTAGCTTATAAATGTGGAAATTCTAACTATGCAATTGTAAATGTTCTCCAAAATGCCCTGGAAAGAATCTCAGACTTGTTATCTCCCGAAAGAAACCATTCATCTGTTCTGTATGAAATTACTAATGTTATCCAAAATGACCCTGGTAAAATAATTACATCTTGGCGATTCTTTCAAGGAAAAAGAAACAATCCCGTCACTACAAATGCAACTACTAATGTTCTCAAAATTTGTCTTGACAGAATCGCCATTCCTTTCCATTGTAAGAATATGTACTAAAACACAATTTGGCTGTCCTGAAACGGGAATCCTTCCCAGTTGGACAGACAAAGGATCATCTTGTATTGTATGTTTGTATTATATAAATAAATAAATAAATAAATTTATTTTGTTATATTTTGAATATACAATATATTATATAGTTGTTTTGATAAAAAAAAAAATTCAAAATTTGCTACATTTTGGCAACAAAGCAATCCGAGGTTTTGGAAATAGTGCCATAATGTGGCAAAAAGCGCTCGAGTGGTATTTTTCTGGAGTCATTAATTTGAACGTCAGAAAACAACAATGGGTCGTATTTAACCTATGTAGGACACCGACTCCAACGTGAATTATGTATTATGGCACAAATGAGACATTTCCTTAGTGCATAATATTATTAGCTGACATTTTCCGCGTGGAAATAAACACGGAAATAAAATTTTATCTGCCGTGAAAGGTGTTGTACCCAGAAGCAGCTCTTTTTTTAAATGTCACCAACTTTTCCTGAAAAACAATTTTTCCAAAACACAATCTTGATTATTTTGTTTTTGTGTCCATATAAAAAGACTCCATCGCGGCGTAGTAGAAAGGTACAGATAAAGATACATTGTATTTTTACTTGTTATAGGAATCCTGAAGTTTTTTTTATACAGTTGCTACACATGGTTTTAAAATTTTGTATTGTCACATGAATAAAGTATGGGGTAATCAAACATTAGTAGTTTTTACATATCTACGCGTACATAAGGTTTGAATAAATAATAGTAAAAAATTAGTATTGGCCAATGGACATAGTACACTCCAACCCTCATTTTTTTGTAATTACTATGGAGATAGAACAAAAAGTGATGTTCAAAATGTAAGTTCCCGCTGAAAATTTTTTGATTTTGTGTGAGGAAATAGTAGATAAAAATATGGTTAATATTACTACATTCAGTTTTAAAAAAACATAAATGGACATAGTACAAACCAACCCTTAGCAAGCGATTTGCCCAAACAGCCCGACATGTCGGACTGTTTGCAGCTTTGTGAGTAGAGGGCAAGGAATGTTCTCGAAAAATGTTATATTTTATTGATGTGCCTATTTTTAAAGTCAATGTTTACCTTAGATAGGGTATGAACTAGCTTCCTTGCTTGGGGAGATAAATATTAACGATAAATTCCCGAGAAACGATGAAAGTAAATACATGGATTAGTTATTGATTATTGATAGTAAGTACTTAAAAGTTTATTTACTAAAGTAACATTAAAGTCACATTTTCTGGATAGAAGTAGGTAAATACAGACATTATTATTTGTCAAGCCTCCTTGGCCGCCTACTTCCATTCCTCACACATAAGATTAATATTATTATAAATAAGTCGTTTTCCAGTGAAACCAAACTCAAGGCCGCATTGCCGCATATTAATTCCATCATTATAATATTCAGCGGGTAATAATAATAAATAGTTATGACACCCGATGTTGAAAATAGATACAATATTTTAGTGTTCATCGAGGCATCAAGAAACCGTGCGATTTCTGGGAAAAGACCTGCGACCTATTTATATTGAATATACGAAGTATTACATCTTAAAACATTCTAAATACGTAAGATATAATTGAATGCTGCCATTACCAAAAATATTATTTTCTTGATGTGTGTGCTCCCTTCGAAATTTGGTCAGCCAATAGGTCCTTTTAGTATTCTCAAGTATACGGAACGGCGACGATACAAAAAATCAATAAACATACGTTCCTTATCACAATAATGATGCACTTCCTTCATACCTATAAATAATAGTGAGATAAATGATGAGACACACAATGCACGTATGTCTGTTTCCTAGGAAAGAAAAAAAGTAGTACTTTGGTCTCATCTTTTGTGCTATCATTATTTAAGTGTAAGAAAGAGCTGCAGCATTATTGTGTTGAGTGATGAGGAACAAAGTTTATTGCCTTTGTTTGTATCGTTACCGTTCCATAAACGTGAGAATATTCAAAGAAACTTTTCAGTGTTCATGATTAAAGCATCTCTCCTCTAGGTTATCCAAAGCTATAAAGATTAGACTGCTCAACCTGACTTTACAAAAATCTACATATTCCCAATTAAGTCGTTCTGTAAATCACATCTTTGTAAATTTTTTTATTGTCCAATTTATCCATTTACAGAACCTAGTATCTACGTACAAGATTGGTAATTTTAACATTTATTAGTATTTAAAAAAGTGTCAGAATCCACTCCACAGACCGAATAAATGGTAGACTTGAACTATGCCAAATTTTCCGTTCCATTTCTCACGACTGATGTCAGTCAAGAAGGGTTCACCGCGTGTTAAAAAAAAAGGCTTATTTAACATTGAACATTGCGTTCCTCTGATAAGTTGCAATTATTAGCTAACAGATTTTTTAGGGAATCTGATGAGTCTGAACGGAGTCAAAAACTTATTATTATTCTTTCTTATTCCAAGATTTTTTATGGCAGCTTTTTGTCTCTGCATACTGAAGCCATATTCGTAATATGAGAGTCAAAGAGTTCCTGGCGTCTTTTAAAAAACAATTCACACTTATACAATGATCTCTGTGTTCACAGATCAAGCATATTCCCAACGCTTTTAAACAATATAAACATATTCTTCAAATTTTTCAAATTCACTTTGTGGCACCATTTTATTAATGACAAATTAAAACACTTTGTTTTTACCACGATAATCTTTATTTTAACACATCGACATGTTTCTGTGTTAAAATAAAGATTATCGTGGTAAAAACAGTGTTTTAATTTGTCATTAATATAAACATATATTTAAATTAATTTTTTATAAGAACTACTCTATTTTTACAACTTTTGAAGGTTATTCCCATCAATGTAATCTTCTTCAATAATATATTTAAATATTTTTTTCTTGGAAATTGAAAAACGCATCATCGACCATCACGGGAGTGTTAACGTTTTTGTCTTAGCAATTAGCAAATTGCTAAATAAATGAAAACATACAAAGTTTATCGAAAGAACCTGACTATTAATCACTGTGAAGTGCTTATTTCTTAGTTTCAATCGAGCAATAATTACAGAGAAGTTTACTTGAACGAATTATCATGAAACATGGTGGGCATTAAGGCAAAAGATCAACGTTCATAGATTTCCTTGACAAGTTGATCGAATGCGCAATTACGAGCGTGATTCATTCCCTCCAGCGTTTTATTCTGCATTAACATTAATTCGATGGAAGATAATAAAGATTTTAATACTCTACCATTAAATTCCCGACCTGTTGTACCGCACAACAATACAATACGCCCAAGACAATAATACGTCTGCGAGGAACAAACCAATCATTAAACCGCTGGGGTTGGCAATCGGCGGCTGGATGTCTGACAATCGAAATTCTAAGAAGTAAACCAGGTACCTAAACTGTTACAGATTAAAGTGCTGCAAATGGTTCATTGAATCTTGGAATCAATTAAGGAAGTTAAAAAAACTGTCTAAACTAATGTATATTTTTTCAAACAAGGGTGGGCTTTTGTTCCAGGGTATAGGTAGGATAATAATGAATGTCCACATTGTAAGATCTAACATCTAAACATAGCTTGGTGTGGCTAAGCTGTCCACGTGCTTCAGAAAACTCCGTTTCTCCTGACCCAATTTGCTTTATTAGTCTTGCAAGTTCCTACCACTAACCTGGACAGTGAGGCTCTTGTCTTATTCATATTAAATTCAATACCTGTATAATGTATATCGATATCTCTGATTGGAATTCGCCTATGAAAAGGCTACAGAAGCCTCAAGACAAGGTCAAATCAAAACCAAGAGATGCAAGATAAAACATATTCGTATTATAATAAACTCACCTAACAAACAATTATTTTATACATATAATCATCATCACAATTGGCTCTATAACCCGTGGTGGGTCTTGGGCGTGGTGGGTAGAGTCTTCCTCCACTTATCTCTGTTTTGTACCTGTTCTCTCCAGTTTGGAAGCTCCAAGGTACGTAGGTCATTGAGGACGTTGTCGTTCCATCTTAATTTTGGTCTTCCCAGGCTCCTTCGCCCTACAGGTCTAGATTTTAGCAGGTACTTTGGTGCTTGATGCTCTGTCATTCTTTCCATATGACCCAGCCACCGAAGTCTTCCCAACTTTTTAAATTGTATCACGTTTGGTTCCTTAAACAGAGTGTAGAGCTCATAGTTGTAACGTCTACGCCAAAATCCATTTTCTAGAATCGGTCCAAAGATACGCCTCAAAATTTTTCTTTCAAAAATGTTCAGTGCTTGCTCATTCCTCTTAGCAAGTCTCAGCTGCGTACGTGAGCACTTGTCTAATAAGAGTTTTATTATATTAAATACAATATAAAATTCCAGATATCAGAATATCAGCTCGAGGGCCACTGTTAAAGGACAAGTTCTCCATCTCAACCTTTAATAAGAAGGAGCCCATTGAAAGTCCGGCATTCAACGTTCAGCATTCAGCGTTCTGTGTTTATCCACCCACGAGAAAATCTTGCTTCTTTCCCCTCTGTCTGCTGTACTTGTTAAATCACGCCGCCGGCCGTCAAATTACTCACCACTTACTCAAACTATACTTATCCAGTGAGCTGGTCCGAGAGACAATTGAGCAAATGTTCGACTCATTTCTACACGGTGTATCGATGGTGCGAAATATTCACTCTTGGGATGGATGGCTTTGAAAAGGGAGTTTGCTCGTCGGACCGAGCCCATTCGTTTTGCTCAGCGGATGTCTTTGTTCGTTAGACGGATTGCAATCCGTGGAAGTAGGGCAGAAATAATGGTATAAATCAAAGGACTCATTTGATGAGGTATTTTTAAAAGGTTTCATAGCAGCTGAATCACAAATGATCATATTACTTTGGTCATAATACTTCAGTTACAAAAAAAAGAGAAGTGATGTCAGTCGTCTAACCTCGAACCAGCGATTTTTGAATTTTGAAGATGAATAAAAGACATACATACTTAATACATAATATTATGTGGGAATAAGAAAGAAACACCAATGGAACTCGACTGTATACTTCTTTCTGTATCAATATATATTTTTTCTTTGTTATTCTGCCAGGAAAATCAGTCTTGTTTGCACGAGATCCAGACGATATCGATTTCGCAGTAGATCAAATTTCCAGTTTTACTAACAAGGAAACAATTCATTTAATCTGATATGAAAATTATGTATGAAACTAAAATGTAGATACAGAAGCGTTGAGCTACATAAAACACTAGATTTTGACTCCTATTATTAGTGAAAAGAATCTCCGAGCATAACAATAGAACCATTAGCGAATAGATTTCAACATTATGTTAAAGAGAAATGTTTGAACTCTGAATCAAGTCAATGGTAAAAGCACCATCGATCATTTCTTCTTTCATTATTTAAACCTGATGATCTATTCGATGTTATAGGGAGTAGGTTTCGCAAGAACGAACCTAAACACGAACTCCACGTGGGCGAAAACTTAATCTCCAGATATTAGGTCGAAACCACAAGCTCATCATAGGCCAGCCATCCATTTTGAGAATATTGCTTATTATTTTACAGTATGCACTTAAACAAGTTGTGTAAGTTCTCTATTTGTGTATTTCGGCTTTTGAATAGTTGATGGGTTGTGGGCGGAAGACGCTTTTAGTTCTAAACCAGTCCTGGACTATCGATACGATTTGTCATAGTAAGCTCGTCCAGAATCAAGATTATCTCAGAATAGAACGGGTATTGGACAGCATGGGAGTGATGAAACTGTGCGAGATTAGAGTGGTCGCGTTCGAGTAGTAAATAAGTAGTGACATAAGTGTGAATAGATAATGCTGAAATATGTGTTTACCAACGTGGTTGTGCATAGGTATACGCTTTTCTTTGTAGTCTTCCGTATTGTTCCCCGATTTATCTTTCATCATGAAAAGTATTTTTTTTAGTAAGTGTATAAAGTTATTTATTAATATATCATTGTATATGTACCTACCGTTTTAACAAGTCCTGTTTTAACACACGGAGAAAATTGTTATTCTAAAATACGATCATTTTATTCGTAAAAACGGTTAAAAACGGGACTGAAGCTCTTATGAACAAATTAATACTGTTTCAATATTTATTGGCGGGAAAATGTAAGAATAATTTGTTGGTATACGTACGAAATTACGTATACCAACAAATCATTGTAACATGTTCCCGCCAATAAACATTGAAACACTGTTAATTTGTTCGTAAGAACTTTAGTCCCGTTTTTAACCGTTTTTACGAATAAAATGATCGTATTTTAGAAAGAAAAAAAAATCTCCGTGCACAGCTACTCGAGCGTTTTACATTTCGTTTTTCACTAAACTTGTTTGTTACGTTCCGGTTACGGATAAAGATGGTGGCCGTACGCTAAAAAAACAGCTCTCTGCAAAATAGTAGCAATTCTGAGAAAAATATTTATAGTAGATTTCTCGATAATATACTATACATGTACTTACTTTTATAAAAATATACATTAACACAAGAAAGGAGAAATCATCTGACGAGAAGTTAGCGTCAGCACACGACGAGTTAATGTTTCAATAAATATTATTTTTCGAATACGATCAATTGTCGAATCATCGTGTTTATTAATTAAGTATGTACCTACTGACAAATCTTATGATCTCAGAGGAAATTTTGGTTTTAATTTATTAAATGAGAAAAAAATAGAACCGTATTTTTTTGACACGAGATCAATTGCTCACAAAACTACTAGTTATAAAATATCAAATCAAATATCAATGTTAGATTATACAAACAACTTGCAAATACATAATTTTTTTCTTTTTTATCTCACTTATTTCTCAATAGGTTCGTTCCGTTACAAACAATGATTCTTTTTCCTGATGATGTAACGTGGGATATAACCTTTTGACACTTGTAATTATTATTACGATTGCGGAAACTCCACCTCCTCACAAAGACCGCCTATCAAAGCAAATTGAACACAGCTCATAATATCACGATACTGAAAACGTTTTGGTTCAATTGTGTTCATTGTAGATAATCATTATCCTTGTAAATAATTTTATATATTTTGATAAAAATGAACTCAAATAATAAGGACAATAATTTAATAAATAAAATAAAATTTAACTTTTTAACTTAATGAGAATGAGTTAACCTCAGATTATAATATTTTAATTAATGAAGATAATATTAGCGAAAGTCAATCGAAAATCCGAAACAGAAAAAGATACTGATACATCTGGGACTCGAACCCAGGACCTCTGGCAATCCGAGCCATTGGCCCGGATTGTCCCAGATGTATCCGTATCTTTTTCTGATTTTCTATTTCGGATTTTCGATTGACTTTCGCTAATATTATCTTCATTAATTAAAATATTATAATAAATAATTCAGTGGGATTCCGCGAAAGCAATAAAAAACAACCCAAAAGAGTAAAAAGAACTTGTTGGCAAAATGTCAATGCAAAAAAATACCTCACGTAACTTTAAAAAAAAATTAAACCTGACCTGAAATTATAAGCCGATTTAAGGTCCCTTTGTCCAATTTCCCAGATCATGCCACACAAGACTTACAATATTCTCAATAACACCTTGCAAAGATTGAGAATTAAGGTAACCCTCCCGAGAAACTCTTTGTTTACACAAACTTTAAAACGATTATATTATTTGTTTCTGAGATCTAAGAACCCAACAAAACCATTGATAATAAAGTTCATACATAAATAATAGAGAAATAGCAATGAGAATATTCTGAAAGTGGAAGATGGAAGAGGCGAACAAGTAGTAACGAACACGATTTCTAAATTTCTCTGTGTTATTTTAGAATTCACGAATTCAAAATAACGAAAATGAGCCGTTGTTTTGCCACAGCAGTTATTTATTTACCATCATCGGATAATAATGGCGTTTGACACTTCGTGCATCGTTATTATATCTTATAGATAAGTTGAAATGGCCAATTTAGATAAAGGCTTTTTAACATGCAACTTTCAGGTTGGCATGGGTGTTAATGCACTTACTAATCACGATTTTGCTGTTATGTGGGAAGACACGGATGTATATTTAATTGCTTCGTGTGGTTCAACCGCAATATTGTCGTAGAAGAAGTTCATCTTGAAACGTCTCATTTCCACAGTTAATAAAAAAAACTAAGAGACAAATTTTACCTTCTCGGTTTTGCCCAAAAAGCGGGAGTGTACAGCTCTAATTTGTAACTAAAAATGGAAGATTAATGGATATTAAATGGTTCAAAACCCTGTCCCAAAATTCAGTGAAATTTTGTCGTTGAAAGGGTATTTTTTGTCAAATTATGCGCAGTATTGAGTACACCAAGCCAAGGGGAATGCTCAGATTGTATTTGTCGGAGGAATGCCAGTAATTTAAAGAGATAACTGTAAAAAGATTTCAGATAAGGCTTTCTTTATTATCTGCGCAAATATGCATTGGAGCCAGAGTTCTTACAACCAAATTAAATGATTTTGTGAGCAAACAGGATGAGGCCATACAAACGTTAAAGTCCTGAATAACGTAGTGATTCAAGTATTTGAATTTGAGTAAAAAAATTGCGGGTTCGATTTGACTTGTATTTGGAATTTAGTAAAAACTCATAGAATTTTCAGATCTGGTTGTTAATTAATGAAGTTTTACAAAAAATACTACTACAGCTGTAATAAAGAACTTTGATAAAATGGCATATTCCAAATGCATTCGCTGCCGTTTATTTAGTTGGAAATTTGAAATAAATTACAATGGTGTGCAGTTTCCGTTATTTTGCATGTTGGCCTTACCAGGAATTCATCGGATCAATGTTCGGCTGCAAGTGCAGTAATGTTCTTGAACGTGTAAGTTAATTTTTATTGGTAAAGGGTTTTTTTTTCAGTAAGCGAGTTTGATAAACGAAACTTGTTTCGGTTTAAATAACTTGTTAATAAAGGAACTATTGAACTTTGATGATTGACTAGAGATGAGAATGACGTTTTTGAACATAGATGAGATTCATGTGCTTTGAATGCGTTAATGCCTAAATTGGATAAGAAAAAAAATAGAACAAATTGTATTATTTTGATAAACCAGCAAAAACAATATCGGCAACCGCAAAGATGTCATTTCATAGACCGAAATAACGACCTAACGCATGAACAAAGATTGAGAATCGATCAGAGGTATATTTATAATTTCACATCCAAAAAATTCATTAACAAAAATACCTAAACCTTTTTCTCACTGCAAAAGCGTCCCGTTCATCTTTCACAGCCATTATTCAATCCGAGAGTTATTCCTCAACTTTCCCCAAATACATCAAATGTTAAGACGATCATAAGCCATAAAGTCGAGAATGCCCATGTCTTGTGGCGTTTCAAAAGCGGTTTCTCAGGGAAGACAGCCAGCGACCAGCGGCTAGCGACCAACAGGCAACAAACAGTGTCTCATCCAATTAGTGTGGATTCAGAATGTATTGCACGCGGATAGGGCTTATATCGCAAGGTATAGAATATGGTCAGATTAAGTCCGGGAACAAAGAGATAACCCGAGGCAAGATGCTGTGAAGGTCAGAATCGGTCCAAGATAATGAGCAGAACTAGGAGATGGGGGGTGTACGCTGTACAAGGGAAGAGGTACAATATGATCCAGTGCAGATATCCTGTTAACAGTATGGATGTCACTTGGATTATGTATTCTAGTTGGAACTCGAGATAATGGTAAAGTTGACGTTATTTATAGAGCTGCTTTGAGGATAAGGACATTTTTTATCAAATAAATCTGTGGTCTTTTACAAGCAAATTCTCGAATTAAATACCAATCTGTATATAAGGTATCTAATTTTTAGGAATATTTAAAAAAAATGTAGTAATGATGCAGCAGCATAAGAATCAGAACGCAGAAAGGCTCGACAATAGCTGTCGTTTCACTAATTTGATGTCTGAACTCTAAACAAGGTGTAGGTTAGGTTTTTGTGCATACAGAATGAATTAGTGTTATCATATTCCGAAACAGGAATGTTTCAAGAATATCTTGATTCTCGATCCCCCACGTATAAAGCCTGCAAAGCATCAGGTTCATTTTAAACACACCTGCTTTGCCAATCTCAGTTGATATGTTACTCGACCATCAACTCATTATTTGAGAAAATTGCAGAAGATTTTAAAGTGGTATGCAAAACAAGGAAAAAGATACTCGCAATAATTGGCCATAATTTTCACCCTATCAAACCAAGCCGTCCGCGTCCCTATAATATTGTATGGTACTGCCGACTGCAGCAGAGACATGGAAATTTCTGCGACGGTGATTGTTTCCCATGGATGTAAAAGACAGATACCAGAAGAAGATGAGCCCTTAGTAAGAAGTCAACAATGTTAAAATGCATCCACTGATAACAGCCACCTTTGTTTGGATGACCAAAAATGGAACGGGATTGCAAAATTATGACAACTGCCCAATTGTCATTCCGCAGTTGGCAACTCTACTGTCTGTGTTCTGGTCTACATAGTTATCAGCCACTGGAGATATGGTTTATTTTCCAGTAACATCCAACCTGGTTTATTCTACATCAAAGTATCCTTTCGGAATAATTAGGTAGTGTCCAGTGCCGGGACAGGGGTGGACCAACCCGTATTCTGGGGGACGTGACATTTGGGCACTGCAAATGTCAGTCCATTGTTAGCCTGAAGTGCAGTAGGTACTCGGGCCAGAAACTATCAGTATGATCTTCGCCCTGTAATGCCATCCCAAAAATGCCATGTAAAAGGTTTATAATCCACACAATTTATTGATTTTTTTAACCTTTTTAATGTATATAAAACAGGAAATCCGCATGATGAAGCATAAAAACCTCTCGAACGGCGAGCTCTGGTATTCTGAAAATCTTATAACTATTTCTGTCTAGAGATCACGACGAGCTCTAAAATTTTCATTAAATGAAAACAAATCACTTAGTACACACCACTTATTCAACGAAAATTATCAACATATTTCGAAATCAATCGTTTCTTCATCAGGATAAGAGGATAACATAAAAATAAATTTACTAGTTTACCATGAAACTAAATGAGGTTGGGTTTATTGTTTTGGGTGACCAAAGACGTAAAGTCCGTAAATCAGGTTTCAATTTCAGGATACATATCTAATATCAATATGCCATTCAAAATGCAAATACTGCCACTGTGGGTTTCTCTCCATCCATTTCCATATGGCCAGTTCTTCGTATTTAAAATAATAAAATCAATACCGTATTTTGATACGAGTTCCGTTTCACATCGATACATACATATCACTCACACTACAATACATGTTATCGTATTTTAGAAGAATAACAACAAAGAATTTTATAATAACAAAACGGCGTTTTAGAATAATAATACTTGGCGCATTGAAATGCAAAACATTCCATGAATGACACCGAACAAAATTAAAAAAGAAAAACAGAAATGAATCTAAACCCAAAAAAATCATTATTTCTTCATTGGCACTAATGGAGATATTCTGCTATTGGCGTAAATAACAACATATAAATATGTTTAAATTAGAAATTAAGAGTTTTAGAAAGATTAACTAATAAAAAAGTGCTTTCGAAAGAGTAGCCAAAAAATGATTTGGAAAGAATAATAGATTACCTACAATACATACTATAAGTATTAAACAAAAAGTTTTTTCGAAAAGTGACAAAAAATAGTTTTGAAAAAGTTTCAAAAAACGACAAAATGCTTTTGAAAGAGACACAAAAAGAGATTTGTAAAGAACAATAAATTATAAATTTAGAATACACAACAATGTAGAGTTTCAGAAAGATTAATCAAAAAGTTTTTTCGAAAGAGTGACGAAAAAGAGATTTGGAAAAGTTTCAGAAAAACGACAAAATGCTTTCGAAAGAGTGAGGAATAGTTTGTAAAGTTTTATTTTTACATTTCTGTTTGGAAGGAATAACATTGAAGATTTTCAGAATAACAATAAAGAGTCCGGGTCTGCGCAGCCGCCATGTGCGATCCTGTCCATATCTGGATCCTTCCCGTCCTTGAGGTCCAGCACTAAACAAGACGCCACTAATTGGCTCCACAAAAGGACCTCAAAGACTTGGATTTGTTGTTTTTTCACTGTCTCGCTGTTCTCTGCTCGCCCCTGGCTCCTCGCCCCTCCCCCCTTACATACCACGGACCGGGAGATGATTATCGTTGCTTGTATGCAAAGCTTTGTAGGTACGTGGTACTTACTTACGGCTTGCTATAGGTACGATAGTCGGAACACCGGAGATCGTGTTCAGTTGATTATTTCATTTTTTAATTAAGTACCTTTTTTTACCGCACAAGAGTTCTAACTGCTCCCGTCTGGAGCCAGTGAGACTATGACATTCCCAATTGGGGTACGTCGTGAGGTAGTGAGGAAGGAGGTGGAGAAGAGGGAGATGGAGAAGTACCTGGCTATTCAGATCTGGTCGCCAAACAAAAAGCCATTTCAAGCAACGTTTCAATTCTGAATGGTGATCTTGCACCAGGGCGATACTGAGAGTATCTACCACTCTGGGATACTCTCTATATCTCTGTTGAGAGTTGACCCGACAGTAGCCAAGTATTTCCCCATATCCTCCCCCCCCCCCACTACCTTCAAGTCTTCACAACATACCCGATCGGGGATGCCATAGACTGGGAGTAGTTGGGAATCTTGCGCGGTATACACATAGAAAAAGTAGGATAAATACATAGACAATCCAAAAACCCAATTAAGGCGTGATTGAAGCAATGCATGTGTCCAGAAAAGAGTTCGGAAAATCTTCGATTCTGACTTGGATACAAATATCATAGCTCGTTAGTTATTTGTAAGTACCTACCTACAAAATTGATTCATTGATCGTCAATTAAAATTTTATGATCCATACACATTAGAATGGTAAAGTCATTGTCTTTGCAGGCACCTCTAATAGCTTCAATTACATTTCTTTAAAAGGTGTTAATACCGTCCGTACAGAAAATTAAGATGTTTATCTAAAAAGATCTCGTCAGTTTCGTAAAACCGTTTACTGCTTCCGGTGTTAACAGTTTAACCTCCTTCCAATAGGCCATGTAGGTACCTTTTACCTTCACCAGAGACAACGCGGACACCGAACTGGATTGGTCCAATAGTAATAAACTAATGAATAATCATTAAATGAACGTTGTAAACACGTAAACTATAATAAAGTGGCTCCGGGAGTCGTTACTTCATACTGATCGCTTCTCCGAGTGTTTTACGGCCGCTGTTCCCAATCCTATTGATTAACTGTTTAGTTCAAATTTTGGCTCAACACTCATTAAATGCACAAATTCGCTCCTCCCAATGCAACTCTCCGACCAACAGGCTAATCGAACATTACTAAACAAATCACTTAGCTGATCGGAGACTCAGATTGATCAATCGAAAAGTTGGGAACAACGGCAATTATTTTCTTTAGTTACCTTTGCGTTGAGATCTACTACTTGAAGATACCTAACTAGGTTAGACTTTTTTACATTAGCTCCACACAGTGTGAGGAAAAAATCTCTCAGAGTCTGTGCCATCTCTGGGGATGCTGTGTTGTGGTTAGTTTTGTGGAAATGAAGTTCTTGCAAGGAAAAAGGTATGAGGGTTGGTAGGAATCTGAGGGTCAATGTGTCCAGGAGTGACTGACGTATGCGACCATACATCCCACGGCCGTGCAAGTCGGTGGGTCGAGAGAGTCCGGCAGGAGAGGTCTAAGTTAAGACTCCCTCATCTCCCCACATTTAAAGGTAATTCACAAGATTTATTGAGATAACTGGAAATTTATTTTATTTTTGTATTTTAACGGGATAGTATAATTCTAATTTTAAAAAATACAACTTAATAATATAACTTATAAAATAACTTTCTCAGATTTTAGGTTGGTGCTTTATAGCTAGCTCGTAGGTATACATTTCTCACAAAATCAGTTCCAATTTTGAAAACGACATTTCAAAGCAAATTCGAATTCTAGAGTTCATTGGACCAGAGTTACAGATAGACACAAACCGAAATTTGTATTTTTAATAACGTTTTTTGGCATTAACTTTTTTTAATTATTTTTCGTATATTAAAACGTAAATATTGAATTTAATAACATACCTATTTGATTACACTTGTATCTGCTGAGCCAAGGAGAGGGTAATTGTAGTACACGTCAAACCTTAATACTAATCTGACGTTGATACAGAAATCGTGGCAATAGGCGAGTTTGAGAAAAGCGGCATGCCTCCCCGTCCACGCTTTTCTCTGTCGCACCTATGTTTTACGCATTTTTCTCCTATGCTTACGGTCATTGTAAATTCAAGAATGGATTGTAACAAGTTCAGGTCAGAATTAAAGTTTTGCGTGTACTATACCAACGTTTTCAGTTCACGCTTTCTTTTTTAGCTTTGAAAGGCAGTTCTGAATATATAATGCAATTTTCAGCTTTCATTTGCAGCTTTCAAACGAAGGGAACATGTCCGAAGATTTAAATGGGATGCAAAGTCATAAATCTCACCTGTTCAGCCTTTAGTGAGCCCAGGTACGAGGAAATTGTAATACCCGCATTATTCGCCTACGTACACTTCCACGAGTAATCACCAGGCCTGAGATTTGTGGAGAAGATCGTCCACGATACTGCGATTGAACTTGAAGAATGGATCGAGCCTGCACCGAAGCGTGGGCCAAGCAATCGAGTAAACATGGGCGTATTTTAAACCATTTTGTTTATCGCTTTAATGGCGCATATCGGACATGTTTCGGGTCTGAATGTGAAACCAAATTATTCAATATTGAAATCAAAACGTGACAGCCATAAATAACTCGTGTACAACCGGGTATAACGCTGAGGCAGATTGATTGCTTAAAACTTACGAATGTAAGTGAGATATCTATGCCTGCAACGGGATAATTAAATAAATCAAATCAAATCAAAAAATATTTATTGCACAAATAAAAAATACAAAGGGTGTAGCTAATGGTAGACCCCATTTCTTCCAGCTAACCACATACATGTCTTATTATAATGTTTATAGATATGAAAAAAATACAAATATAGATACCAATAAAAATACAAAAATAGGTGTTTCATTTATGTGAGGCATTTACTTAAGGCTTAAGGTGTAATGACATTTTTTGTTAACAAAGAAAGTGTTTAGTGGCGATTTGAATTTGTGTGTATCTTGTATTTGTTTAATGTTATGTGGAAGGTTGTTATATACATTAATGACCATGAAGTATGGTCCTTTAAACTTTTGACGACCGTCCGTGGTCGAGTGGTAACAACACTTAACTCCCAATCGGAAGGTTGCGGGTTCGAACCCGGCGTGCGCAAATAAATTTTATTTGATTAATTTGTGTTATTTCACAATTAATTAATAAAAATAATATATACTACATTTGCGGCACGTTCCAGAGTGGAAGATACTGTCAGTATCGCCCTGGTGTAAGACCACCATTCAGAATTGAGACGTTGCTTAATAATGGCTTTAGCCGTGTTTAGTGACTAGATCTGAATAGCCAGGTACTTTCCTACCTTCCTCTTCCCCATCTCCTTCCCTTCCCCACTTTCCTTCAGCCTCACAACATACCCCAATTGGGGATGCCATAGTCTCACTGGCTCCAGACGGGAGCAGTTGGGACTCTTGTGAGGTATTCTCTATAAAAAAAAAAAAATATATATATATATAAGTATAATAAAATGCACAATTTTAACGGTAAACACAATAGGGCATTCCACGTTTTTTATTGCTTAAAAATTAACTTTTAATTAATTTTTATTTTATTTTTTTGTTGTCGAATAAATTTTCTACAGCTAGTATAAGTTTCACATTTTTGTAATACCGCCAAAACGATATTATGGACGTGTGACGTCATAAGCGTTTCCAGGCTTTGAAAAAATTCTGACAAAAAAGTTGTTTGTTGACGTGCGTAAATTTGAATGAAACATAAAAAAACACACATTTTTAGTCGGATGATTAAAATCAGAAAAATTATCTTTAAATATTCCATACATTTTCAACAGAATCCCTCGTTTGTGAAAATACCCTACTAATATGCAAGTATGACACGGTTCACTAATGGCAAGACGGTATAAAAAAACTTTAATAATATGTTTATGGATTCACTCCCAAATGGTTACAACGAGTATATTCACTCTAGGTAAGCTGAAATCATTACAGTGCTGCCAAACTTTGACCTAACGATGCGCGGTAAGAACCGGGAAGGAACTTAACTTTCTAGAGCTAACACGTGACTTTACATCAGTCATCCCAGGGACTCCTTCCAGGGATCACATCTGAGCGGCGAGGTGAAAATTAGCCAATAGCATCCCTCGCTAAAATTATTAAGAGACGAAGCGATGCGGGAATGGTAAAGTATTCCAGCAGGTAGAAGAACTAATCAATATGGGTAACAATTCGATCTAATCAATATCAGAATGGGTTCGGAAACAATTGAAGAAATTAAGCATAATATAATAGAACGCAAGCAATTTAGATAGAAATCCTTTACCTTCACCGATTTTGTATTAAGATTAGATAGAAGTCTTAAAAACAGGTAGAGAATAGATAACAATAAGAGTAGATAAGACAATATAATGCATAATTCTGAAATCTGGCTAATAGATACTCGTGTTCAAGCTTCAAGCAATTCAAACGGAAGTTCAACAAAAGATTTTCTAGTACCGAGACTTAGATTTACTGTAAGGCATCGGTTTATTTGACCTTCTAACGAAATAGGACACTCGTAGATCCCGCAAAATCTCTTCACATCTTGGGCCCTAGCCACAAGAGGCCGCTCAGCTCTAACTTCAGGTAAGCACATATAATAAATGATAAGTATTGCCTACAAGAGACCAGTGGGTAGCGGGTAGGTATATTATACCAGGTAGATGCATCAGAGGCTACCTCCGAACAGGTAAAGCGACTGATCAGTCAGGTGCTGGCGGACTAACGGTACTTAGCGGTACTTCTGTCGGTAAATGGTGCGGAGAATTTTATTCTTTTAATGTTTCTGGATGACGCGGTTGAGATTGCACAGTGTGTGCAAGGCGCAATAGTGCACGTATCTCGGGGGATTGATTCCAGACTTCGTTGACGACTTCAATCAGATCGCCGCAGGCATTTTTTAAACAATTTACAATAATTATTATTATCCTCCGTGGAATGTTTTCTTTGCTATTTGCTACTGGTGGAAATGATATTTTTTATGAAATTATATCTTTTTGTGAATTATTTACCAATTTCAAACCTAAAATCGTCTTCAAAAATACCTTTAATTATAAGTTGGTATGGATATCGATAGTTGGTATTGGTATGAATTTATTTACAGTGTGGAATTTTTGTACCTATTTTTAAGCTGATATATGCAGTATAATAATAATAATTTGTAGAGCGCCCTTTTTGTAAGAAATCACCTCAAGGGCGCTGTACAATTTATTATTTAATTCTTGGTCTATATCTAAGTTTATTATTTACAAATGTATTCGGAAAAATTTAATTAGAAAGTTTATGCTTGGAGAGGATACCAATTTGCACGTGGAGGACATTATAGTAAAAATACTGAACACTGCACGATTTTACATTTACTGCCCCCCTATCACTGTTGGTATTTATTTAAAAGAAGATTAATGCCAAAATTTTGATTTTGAAAGACTTGAGGATTTTAGGATGTTTTAGGACTGGAGAATTTTCATGAAGTGACCGTTATAAAAACATACAAAATAGAATTAGCTTATATGTAAATACAGTAGTTTTTTCGTTGATGCATTTGAATTAAAATATGTTCTATACTTCGGGGACACTTAGTTATATTTTGTGCAAGTAGGTATAGGTGCAGTAAACCCACTCTATATTATCTACATATAATTTTACCGGGGGGGGGGGGGAGAACTGTCGGGGATCAATTGTCATGGAATTCTATAATAGATAAAATAAAATAAGTACGAGTTTGATGACGGAATGTAATTAGGTGACAATAGCTCAATTGGAATAGACGCCTGTCCTGAATATCCCGCTACGACTACAGTGTCTGGGTTCGAGTCCCAGTTCAACCGTTACCTTTTTTTATTTTCTGTGTCTTTGTCTTTTTCATATTTTCACTGAGAGATGTTGATATTATTATATTATTCATTGGCTGAGTATCACAATGAGGTTTAAAGTTAATAATAATAAATTGAAAATAACTTATTATTATAGATTAGGCAAAGAGGAACGGGTGAAAATTAAATGAGTACCTACTAATAAATATTTTGAAAATGTTTAGAATATGACATACAAATATTTTTTAAGTGCTATATGTATGTAAGTTTGACGTTTTTTTTTCTTCTGAGGTCGCTGACAAAACCTTTTTTGATTTTGGGATTGGGATTTGGGATAAAGTTTAGGGCTTTTTGTAGGCTCGAATCCTTTGAAACCATTTTTGTTACATTTTTAAATTAAAACGTTTATATGCAAGATCTAACCAACAAAATCTGAAATTTATTGCACGATTGTAGGTATAGTATTATGTTAGTTAATTTTGAATATTATTTCATAAACTACCAGCTGAAGTACCCGGCGTTCTCCGGGCATTATTCTATTCTGAAATAATATCACAAAACTGCCCTATAGAAATGTTAAGTTATTAGTTATTATACTTATTATTATTAATAATCAATCTCCAAACTTCTGCAAAAGGTTTTATTGGGCAAACGGGAATGTCGCGACAGATGAACACTGGATGTCTTTATCACTTTTAAGAATCTTGCTAAACTCGTTCCCGCCATGAATAGTCATAATTTTTTTAATGCCACACAAAATTTAATTGAATCAAGAATTTTTTACATTAGTTTTATCTCCAGGCTCCCGCGGCGAAATGGTCAAACAATTTAAAAAGGGTAATAATAATAATTATTATTCCCATTTAATTGCCGCACGTTTAGGCACATATTATGGAATTATTTTACTTGGTCGAAGAATTATTTTTTGGTTAATTTTTGGGGCGTTATCGTGTTATGCCGTCTTGCGCTACCTCCTTCTTTAGCCAACATTTCGGGCAGATGTGTTGTGGCAGGGCTGATGATGGACACTGTAACGTTGTCCGAAACGTTGGTAAAGAGGGATGGTAGCGCAACACAGCATAACACCCCAAAAATAAATAACAAAAATACTTTCGGATGTGAAAATCTAAAATCATAACAATTTTCACGCACACAATAGGTTACCAGATTAGTTTCTTAGTTTGGGTTAACTTATTAATTCATGCGTATTTATTGAAACGAAACTTTGCATCCATAAATCCATATAAAAAAAAACAAATGGCGGCAAAGGATTTTATTTTTATTTTATTTATTTTAGCACATAAAACGGACGTGTTGCCCAAAAATTTACATATATACGTGGATCGTTTTATATGAGAAATTTTTAATGAGTTATCTATCCAAACGCAATTAGTTGTTTCTATTGTAGTGTAATTTCCAAAATCTCTGCGAAATAAAAGTGCGGCGTTCGGTGGAATACGAAATACCAAATTTACCAAAAATATATCAGTAAAAACCTCAATGGTACCTACACTATTTTACCGATCGGAACAGACTTTGTCTAGTGAGGCAGGTAAAAGAACAGAAAATTTGTAAATCAACCAATTTATATTAAATAAACGCCCGGGTTGCCGGCACTGAAACTGATCATAATTTGTGAAATAAAAAATGTGTCATTAGGTAGGTACCTACCTCTACAGTATCTACATAATTATATTATTGATTTGTTAAATTATCGTTAATCGTAACATAATGAAGTAATGCAAGCAAAGAAACTACATTAATATGAAAATAAAAATGAAAATCGGAGTTGAAGAACATCTGCAATAATAATGAATAATATTGATGAAGTAAATTCGTAAACAATAAAAAAAACGGTGTCAAGCGGTAGGTACCTACCTACCTCCGCCATGTGCTTGTTTACATTTACAGTTTCAAAACAATTGCGCAAGTTTATAAAAATAAATAAACGGATTTACAGTATTACGCCCACTCGACGTTTGACCTATGGAACCCAACATTTATATTGTACAATCTATTATTCAATATTCATTCACATTTTACTGATAAAACAGTACTGTAAGAAGAGCTTATCGCAATGGGTACCTATTACGTATTAAATATAAAAGAAATAAGCGGTATCTATTATCTATTAATTTTCAACGCTGATAAGAGGTTTAGCATAGTATTTGTTGAAGCAAAGGTATTGTTTAAACACCTGTAGTCACCTCAGCGGCATGTAGATTGGTAACCCAGGTATAGAAGGTCTCTTGTTTATAACCGCGTAAATTTAAATTAGTTGTTTTTACATACCAGCTTATTGGAGGTCCGTCTGTGTCATAAGTTATATGTTCTGCCACGGAATATCCAAAGTAGGACCCAACATTTCCTGTTTTAATCACTGGAATTCTAGTTTCCAAATTAAAAGTTTTCGCAAATTGAAAACCACTCAGGAAAATAAAACACAGCACTAATAATGCATTTCGCCGGGGAACAAACATTTTCACTGATTGTATTGGTCACTTATTAGAAACATCAAGGCTTACTTTTTATTAAGTAATTTAGACATGTTTTTTGTGTACTTTATACGCGAGTTTTGTGACGTTTTCGTAAAGTTCTCTAGCACCGTAAACACAAACCGGGCGCGCGCTCTGCCTGCTAAGCGAAAATCCTCTGTCGTAGAAGCATAAATGCACTCTGTCGGTCGGGTGTCGGGTCTCGGGTCGAGAAAGAGTAGAATGAGGAGAACAGTCGCGTTGCCAGGTCAAAAAATAGAAACTCCCTAACAGAGTCATAAAAAATCTCTTGAAATGCGAAAAGTTTCCCAGATTTTAGACAGTGGCTTTATATTATTAAAAATGCCCATATTTTCAATGAGGAGGGTGCAAAAAAAATTTTAAAGACGCACTAAACTACTGCATTATTTTAGTATTTTTCATTTCTGATATTTTCCATTTCTGTAACCTTTGATCAGAATTTTGTTTAAAATGGACCAAAAAAATCTTTGCCAATACCGATTTTTTCGTAGATTAGTCAAAAACTTCCTTTCAGAACTTGAAGCTCTGTTTCTCCCTAGATTTAGGGAATTCTCCCTTGACATGGCAACGCCAACTTTGTCTCCTCTCTGTCGCGCTGCTAGATCAGATGGGGCGTTGTATGGGAGACATCTATGGAAGAATGGCTTTAACATTATGTAAAAGCATTATTTTTTATAGAACTTACGGTGAATTCCCATCTCGCAATGGATTGAACTTAGCTTCTTGCCGAGTAACTAGAGACATCTATGACAATTGTGACAAACCAGCTTAATAAAAAGAAAAACAATAAACGCGGGAAAACAGTATTTTATGAAAAAATTTTGGCATTGGCATGAGGACAATACAGAAGACAGGACAATATTGATTAGGACAGAAAAATGGATACACGACGACGCGCGTTACAAGCGGTTTTGCAAAAAATATCTGGTTTTTTTATACCAAGATGAATTGTTAGAGGACAAACTAAATAATAAAAAGAAAAAACTGTGGATCAAGAATTGGATGAAGCACAGATCTTTACTGGGATTGTCTACATAGATCAGAATTAGAAGAGAAAAATCCTTAGGAGTATTAAATGTGCACGAGAATGTCACTAGAGCATTTTTGTTGTTTTGCTGTGTTACGGCATAATATCCCAAAAATAAACAACAAAAATACTTTTGGCTGTGAAAATCTTAAATAATATAAGTCACTAGAGCACTTTTTATTTTTATTTTTCTTTATTCATTAAACTGCTAGTTACATGTTTTGAGAATTTTACGACCACCACGCTAGGCACATGCCCGTGTTGTGGTGGTCAATTGCTACTAAGCCTCATTATGTTAAAATTATGGAGCGATACGTGGAGCGACTGGCTATTGTCCTGTCCGTGCATGTTTACAAGCGGAAAGTGTGGCCAGGCGCAGTGGTTGTCCTGCAGAGTTTTACCAGCACCATCTGATTTGCAGAACTGCTTACAGGACTGTATGTAGGGTCTCTACAAATCGGCTAGTACGTAGGAAAAACCGCCAGCCAAATTATTGTTATTCCTCGGCCAGGCTTGCAGAACCGGATCGCTTCCAATTTCCCCCAATCTGCAGCAAGTCCGTTCATGTATACCCAAACCAAAACTCAATTTCTAACCTGACCAAACACTCAATTTCTCATTATGGGAGAGCTCCGTGCGGTTTGTATGCGACCTATAAATATATTCATTTATATTTTTTTTCTCAAGAGATTTGAGAATGTGTATTGTTAAATTTATGTGCCGCTATTAATTTATTCCAAAAATGAATTAGCTACAAATTTGAAATAAAATTTCGAGGCCTACAATACATATTTTTTTTTCTGTTTTTATTACTTAATACCAAATTATATAGGTACACCTTCCAAAATATGTAGGTAAGTACATTTATACTGCCTCCGTGGTTGAAGAGAAACTCAACTATGATTCCGGAGGTCGCAGGTTCAAATCCCGACGTGCGCAAGTAATTTTTTTAAAAATTATTTTGAGATTTATATGCTCCGGCACATTGTCTTGAAATATTACTCACCATATAATATTTAATGAAATAATTAAAAACACTTTGTTTTTACCACGATAATCTTTATTTAAAAAATCTACATGTTTCGAGAACGATGTTCTGCTCATCAGGTCATTAAATGTACTAAAAACTAATTATCAATCAATCGATCAGCGAAGAGTGCATGGCGGCGGGAATGAAGATGAGTACCTCCAAAACAGAGGTGATGGTTATAGGAAGGGACCAAACTCAGTGCAACATACTCGCTAATGGGACTCAGCTGAACCAGGTGGGCAGGTTCAAATACCTTGGGGTCGAATTCTCCAGCGACGGTCGGCAAGACGGAGAGATTGATCGAAGAATTAGTGCGGCAAGCAGTGTGCTACGTCCTCTCTACAGCTCAGTGATAAGAAAAGCCGAGCTCAGCATCAAGACAAAGATGGCAGTGTTTAAAACGGTATACCGCCCGACGCTCACTTACGGCCACCAGATATGGATGCTAAACGAACAAACACGCTCTAGAGTCCAAGCTGCCGAAATGAGGTACTTGAGAGGAGTGGCAGGGGTTACGAAATGGGATCATATAAGAAATTCTACGATCCGAGATGATCTAAACATTGAACCACTGCTACTCTTCGTAGAAAAATCGCAACTGAGGTGGCTTGGACATGTACTAAGAATGTCTGATGACCGAATTCCGAAGAAAATACTGAGTGCCATTCCAGAGGGTAGACGTCCAGTAGGCCGCCCCAGACACAGTTGGGCGAGGCAAGTCCAAAAACTGTGCGAGGAGAGGATGGATCTGCCATGGACGGAGGCCGATCAATCGGCGCAAGACAGGGACGTATGGAGGAGCCTTGTCGATGCAGTGGGTCCCCGACCCGAATAGGACAAGGGGAAGAAGAAGAAGAAGAAGAAGAAAGACGTGGAAGTAGTGGGGGGAGAGAGGTGGAAAGGGGAGAAAGAAATATAAATTTATTCAGCTTTAAGCCCTGTTCAGACACAGCTATCCGTCTGATTCCAGCCTTAGATGTGAACGGTCTGAAGGGATTGTACGGAGAGCGATATTTGGCGTGCTATGATCTTTTATAATTTATAGCTGTGTCTGATCAGGGCTTTAAACCACAGTAAGCAGTTTAAATGTGTTGTTTCCATAGTAATATTTGGAGGCATGATTTGTGGAATGAGCACGGCAAAATCGTTACGTCTTCTCTAACTATCTTCGCACTATCAGTTAGGAACAGAAAGTAGACAAAACTTGCAACATATACAAAAAATATGTATGAAGGGTACCATGGATATATATGTTTATTTTACAAATTAAATAAAAGATCATTATATATATAATATAAAAATTAGATATGCATATTAAAGTTATTTGTTAGGATTAGACTCTATTAATTAACTCTTTCCCCGCGGCGGCTGACTTTAGTCATTTGTTTAAATCGTTCGCACTACGCGGCGGCTGACTTTGGTCATTTTCAAGTTTCGACTTCGTTTTCCAAGCACATGTATGCCATATTGGATCGAAATTTGTTTTAAAAATAAGAATATTCATTTGTGTTGCGACATCTCTGAGAATATTTATCAACTACTTCATTGTTTATCTTTTAAAATTAATAAAACCAAGAGCCCGGCGATTGCCGTCGGTCACAGTTCCCCGTATCAATTCGTGATAAAACTTGTGCGTCGATATCCACTTTATATTTTATTTTATTTTGCTGTGTACATAAATATTTAATATTTGTATTATTTAAAAAGTGATTTATTCGATTTTAAAAATATCTTGTATTGTGCGTTTACGTATGAATTTAAAAAACTTTTTTTAACAACCCTCAAAATGTCGAAACGTGGCCTCTCTGAAATTGAAATATATGAAACAAGTGTAATGTGTTTACCCATTTTTCCGTATACATATACCACAAAAAAAAATTACTATGAAAACTTTTTAAAAATTAAAGTGTATTTCTTGTATGTATTTTTTGCTGTTGTCGTGCGTATACCTTCATATTTATGCAAATTTATCGTAGTGAAAACAATATAATTGTTGATTGATACTTCGATGTTGGAGGAAGATTTTAGAATTGTTAATAATCCAGATAATGATTTTGTTTACATAAAATGGTCGTTCTAAAAATAACATTCGACAAAAAATGCATAAGCAAAAAGTGTGCCGCGTGAGGGCAACTGCTTAGGTATATTTGTTTAGCGGTTAAAAGGTTAAAAGAATATCTCCAGGCGTGTACGAATCTCGAAGAGAATTTGTAAATTGAATTATTTAGTGTCACATTGATATAAATTGTTTTAATGTAGATAATTAACCTATGTGAGGCGCCATGTCGTATATACATATTTGATAAAGGCTCGGTCAAACAGGAGGCGTACTTACGCGCGACAAGGCGTTAAAACGTCCAGGGCGTATAACGCTACGTTGTGTTGTACTGAACTTGTCTAAACCGGTCAAACAGAGCGAGCGTGTAGCAATACGCGAAACTCTGCCGCTGCGGCAGAACGCCACGTTGTATTTTTGTTACAAAATTTCCTTTGACGCCGAGAGTTCTTGCTTGACTATGGTAAAAATGGTTGCGGAAAAGTTAATTGAATATGTCCGAAAACATCCTTGTTTGTATGACACGAGGAACAGTGCATTTGTGGTGTATTTGCTTATTTGGTGTTGCGGAAGCGAATGCAATTCTTCGAAGCACTCTCGTGACATTGAAAGAAGCGATCTTCATGTGATGAAAACTCCCGGAATAAACGATGATATTCTCCAAATTCTTTACTCTTCTTATTAATATCATGCACCCATATTCTATTACAACGGGAACGTGATAATGCACACAGCATTAACAACTTATCTTCATCTGAATGGATGGACATCGTGGCGAAGACCGACTGACAGTAACTGACGCCGAACGCTCTGGTTTGCGCGTCGAAGCCGTTCAAATAAAAAGTACGCGACGTTACGCTGACGCCTTGACGCGCGGTAAGCACGCCTTCTGTTTGACGGAGCCTTTAAGGATGTTAATGATAAACCATGATTAAAATATCTATTAATATAAATTGATTGAATTACATCTACAACGTTTCCGCCATTGCTTGGTTTCCTTGAGAAATCGCTGCACGCCTGTCTCTTAAGATTGTCAGATTCCAGCTGAAGTAAGCTAGGAGCTTGATATGTCGAGTGGCTCACTGCCGATATTCGGTAGCCAATCGATTCATTTGGTGTGATCACCGGGAAGCGGGGTTAGATGGTTTAATTCGCTAAATCACCCTTTACAAACTTAAATAAAACAATGTATTTTGTTGATTTATTTATTTCATGACAAAAGTAGGTACAATTAATTTCGAAGAAAAATACTGATATTTCTGTACACAACACAATGGGCTTCTCCCACTGCCTTCGCAAGTTCCATAATTTACATATTTCAAAAACGCCATATCATAAAAAATATGCGGCAGTTTGTTTTCAATTATATATATAATATTATTTACTTGATAATAATTAGCTAACTATTCACGGGGCAAACCTTAAGCCAAATGGCGCCTGGCGCTAGTAGGAACTTCAAGGGAGCTGTGTTAGGTATCTTGACTCCTAAACTCCTCGGTGCCTTGGCAAGTCGGTGCCAGGAGCTGACAGCACCTGCTAAGGACTGGCCCTGACTGTTCATTTGAAGGTACTATATCATTTTGTACTACTCAATAATGAAAATGAACGAAAATAATTTATTTATGGAAATGAATGTTAATTAATTGTTTTTTTTTTATACTTTTAGGTGTTATAAATAATAATAATAGTATTATTTTGAAGCTTTTATCACATTTTTACTAGGACCTTGCTTATTTTCAGTACGGATTTAGATTCCATATAAGACAATTTAAGGCAAAACTTAAAAAATATGTAATTATTTCATAGCACTTTTGTCTCACAAATATTCTCATAATATTGTGTAACATTATTAAAATTAGCTTCAAAATAAAGAACACCAGTTTTTTTTATAAAAAAGAGAGAAAGGATAAAAAAAAGAGTTGAGGATTTATAAGATAATAAGATATCATAATCAGATCTGATCAACTTCGATGAGATGCAAGAAAATATAGCACTAATTGGATGATTTATGAAAATTTAATACATGTTTCAAATCACCTGATTTCCATTCCATTTCCCTCTAACTAATTTAATCTCTTTTAATAATATACATAGTATAAAATATTCTTCTAAAGAAATTCATATAGTTTTAAAGACTTGCGCAACCACTCGTTGGAATGCATTTGTTGCGCAAGCTCCGTATTCCCATTAACTACTACATAATAACAAAATATCCGAAAAGTTTAATTTCTGATCTAGAAATAATAGTTTTATGGAATGCTTCAAAATTAGAAGAATGAAGTCTTTGAAACGTGGCACTTTGACACATGATGATAAAGTGATCTTTGGATGTTAATTTCATAGCGTAAACAAAAGCATAATAAATAAATACATCTAAATTAAGCATAAATTTTGCTAATCATGTAATATCATTATTTCATTATTCATCCCAACAACCAGCGGAGGACAGATCGAGTTGAGCCTCCCCTCTCCAAACATTCAGAAGTAAATAAGGAATCCTTCAAGGCAAGGGGTGGAAAGTCAGCTCCGTCTGCGACTGGACAAAGAGCTGGTTCAGCTGCGACGCCAGTCCAACGTTGTAGACCTTCACCACCCTGGCCACAGGCGACTCGGGATCTTTCTGGACTACTGCAACTCCGGAGACCCGCATGAGGTGGACCTCTGAGTCCACGGAACCTCCTCCGGTGGTGGCCAGTTTCATGTGACAGGTGACGTCCACTTGGATGTGCTTGACCACGGACTTACTGGACTTGCCGGGGATTGTGATGAGCTCTGTCTTCAGCTCTATCTGCGGAAGGTCAGCGCGGAATACTTGTGCTTCTCCTAGATGTTCCTGAAAACACAAATAACATTCTGTCATATTCCTAGAAATTCATTTTCATTGATATCTGTTCTAACCTCTCAAGTGCCAAAAGTAGCCATTAGATACGAAAATTTTGTATCTGTTGACCGCTAGCTATTCTGTTCTGTTTGTGGGTTTTCTACCCCTGGAACACTACAGCGGTATTAGGTTGTGGAAGCTTGGCATTCCAAAGGTTAAAATCTAGATAGATGCTGAAACTGATGTATCCGTATCTTTTTCTGTTTCAGATTTTCGATTGAGTTTTGCTAATATTATCTTCATTAATTAAAATATTATTATTTAAGGTTTAACTCATTAAGTTAAAAATAAAAATAAAATAATAATTTTTTTGTTGTTTTAATACACTCAATCGATTCAATTCACCGATTCAACTCACCCCGTTAGCGGTGACCTCAAACTTCATCCCCGTATGCAGCGCGCGGGGCTCGAAGCCCGCCCCGTCAGCGTGCGAGTCGGACCAGAAGTAGTTCTCGGGCTCGTTGAGCGTGTCGGGCTGGAAGGTAAGGCGCTTTCCGTAGCCGATACCCACGGCCTTCAGCAGCAGTGAACGATCCTGGAACAGGCGGCGACGCCAGCCCACCGGACGCACGCGGTAGTGGAAACCGGCGATGATGCGGGGATCCACATAGGTTCCTGGAAAATATAATAATGAATACTTATTATTTAGAGTTGTAGAAAAATCTGTGCGCCATTACAGAAGAAAGTTATACTAGGGACCAAAACAGACGTAGGTAAGTGAAACAACTCTAGAGACTGGGAGGAAAGAATCGGCCTGCTATGAACAGAGGTCGCTGAGGTAGGACAGGGACGCCTGGAGGCTGCTTGTCGATGCGATGGATTTCCGACGCAAATGGGATAAGGAAAAGAAGATGAATGTATATTGAGAGTTACAACGGACCACAGCTAGAGAATCAGATCTGGCCCCTAACTAAAACATAGTACAGCATCAATAAATGTTTCGATTGTGAATGCTACTCTCACCAGAGTAATACAAAATGTCATTATTTTGATGTTTGCTTTATTAGGTTTCTGTAAAAGTGTGGTTAGATTACAGGTTACAATGTCAAGAAATTGATTAGTTTAACCACTTGGGCACATAAGCTTGTTTTCACGACAATTTAACGTAGGTAGACATAGGAATGACGTATCTGAGTTATTACTACAATGTACAATTGGGATTCAATAATATTATAAACCAAATCAATTATTGTAGATATTAGGGAAAGCAGGGTCCTCAGGAGACATTTCCAGATGTTGGGAATGGAATGCACTGATAGCCTTTAAAGTGAGTGGAAATGGGAAAGGAACGCCGATTTATCTGATGCTAATGTCCCGACTTGGCAGGAATAAGGCACAGAAACCTAGGAGTCATTGTGTGGAGTCAGGAGACATCATCAAACATCCAAAAGCAATGGTGAAATTCGTTTGGGACTAGGCTAGTGTCAAACACAATGACCCTTTAAATTAGGTCCTAACTCTATCCAGTATATATGTAAAACCGGAATACCGGTTTAAAAAAAAACCAATTTCCCAGGAAAATATTATTGACAATTCCAGTGACAGAGCAAACTGGAACAGAAATATCGGAAATCTCTTCTAAGAACTTAGCGCTTATGGGAGCACTCAGAACGTTTTTGTAAAAAATAAATAATAATTAAATGAAACAAATAACTTTGTATTAAGCACTATTATATAATCACAATTACCTACATGTTTCAAAGCTGATGGTTTCTTCGTCAGGGTAGTAATAACATAATAGTGTTATTACTACCCTGACGAAGAAACCATCGATTTCGAAACATGTAGGTAATTGTGGTTATATAATAGTGGTTGATACAAAGTTATTTGTTTCATTTAATGAAAAATGACGCCACAAAGTGATTTTGCGAAGTTTGAAGAAATAAATTAATAATAATTATTGTAGGCATTGGCTATGAAAAAATATAAAATGATACTAACCTACAACTGGAAGTTCATAATTCTCTAGTCCAACAATAGTGTAGCGCGTGGGCACATCAGAGATCAACTCCCCAGACACGGTGGTCCTCCTGAGGCAGGATTGTATGCCGGGCTTCAGCTCGTATCCCTTCTTGCTGCACTTCACCCCGATGGAAACGCTCAGCACCTTGGTGACTGCGGCCGCCTTCTGTCCGCGGCACTTCTTCAGCACGGCCACTCCCGTCACGGGGATTACATTGGTCTCCCCATTCTTCTCGTACCACTCCACTTTGCAGAGGGTAGAGATCTTGACTTTCTTCTCGATGGACCCATCCTTGTTGATCACCTGCTCCAGTTCAATCTGCTCCTTCTGTAAAGATAATATAAAATTAAGGCAAAGCACTGCAAAGTAATGAAAAATCACACAAAGCACTCTTTTAGCGTGAATTGCCTATTTCAAAAAAAAAAATTCAAAATAAATTTGACCTCACAGAAATATTATAGATGTGTTTAATTAAATACTGCGAGCAGAACACGACTTTGCCTTTGAAATAATTAAGCAAGAAAAAATAAAGTATCAGGCATATAAAAACTGCTTTAAAGTGTAAAATATCCTACTTACAAATCCCTTTTCGGATATGGTTTTTTGTACAATGCGGCAATTTAACTTCTTTAAAAAATGATTGGAAAACATTTTAATACCTATGCCTGAACTTCACAAAATAGAAGAAAACATGCTTTTTGGAAATATGTATTTTTTTTTGCAAAAATCAAAACAGGCAGCTGATGTTAAGTTGAATGTCAAAAGAATTCATATTCTATGCTTTTGGAGATATAAACGCTTTTTAGAAATGCTTTGATATATTAAGAAAAATTTATTGTTATTATAGAAAAATATGAATTCTTTTGACATTCACCTTAAGCGAGAATTTCAACCTTATCTACATAAGGACTGTGTGATTTCACCCGATTCCCAATGTTCCATGCCGTGGTGCATCGCCTTAAATAAACTGTATCTTTGCCAAACACTATCAATAAATTAAATCATAGATACATACTATACTAGACCATTCAGCTTCAAAATGGTATTAGATTATTTACAACATGGTAAACAACCTGATAGATTGCCAAACAAAATTTTGATTTTATTGATAGTAGAAATGACCTTCTCCAACAATCTTCATGACCTAACAGACGAGTGTTTCCTCAACAGTGCCTTAGCAGGAGTTTGGGACAAAACAGACCTAGAATCCACAGTATGTCACCGTTGTCACCTAGCTGGATCAAGATCGACTTGTCACTGGGTCTTCGAGGTTCCTACCCGCCTATGTCATGAGCTGATGGAGCAAGGGAAGGACTTTGTGGACTGGAACGTGTACCGAGTTTGTGACTTTGTTGGCCATACAATATGCTAAATAATTGGATATTCCTTCAAGTTTTGCAAAGACCAGCAGATATGTGGACACTGCAAATGAAGGTCATCCCAAACAAAGCCAGTTCATGGAAAGAATAATCCAGGTTTAGCAAGCAACGACTAAGCAAGGACACCTACTCAGCTTACAAGGCTGCTCTCTCTGAGGGCTTTGAAATTATCGATTATGGCATCTAAATGCATAAACGATGAAAGTGATGCTACATACACAAGGACCACAATGACTTAAATATTGAATAGAAAGACGAACAAATAAATATGGCGATCTGAATATCAAATCCTTTTGCTTTTGAACAGTATAAGAGACTGCCAAACTGCAGATCAAAAATTATAGATTCAAGATCAATGCTTTATCATTTATCGTAGTGTTTGGCCAACAAACACAGATGAAATCTGCACTTTATTTTTTATCACTTGCTTTATACGGCACATGTTCTATGTACAGATATGTAATATTTATACATGAATCAACATTATTATATTTACCTGCAATTGCACAACTTCCAGAGTGCCCTGCGCCTGATGGTTGGTATCAAATACGGTGAACTTCTCT
Organism: Limnephilus auricula; assembly: GCA_951813805.1. NCBI lineage: Eukaryota > Metazoa > Arthropoda > Insecta > Trichoptera > Limnephilidae > Limnephilus > Limnephilus auricula. The sequence continues at coordinate 26,720,344 of OX638398.1, read as the reverse complement.
CCAACAGAGACAGCCTCAATCTCAAACCCGTATCCCTCCGGCCTGGAGTCGCTCCAGAAGTAGTTGTCATTTTCATTCAGGGTCGAGTCCACAGGGTCAAAGGTAAATCTCCTGGCGTAGCCTCGTCCAATACTCAGCAGCGTCAGAGCTTTATCCTTAAATAGGCTTCTTGGCTTCTTAGAGCTTGCGGGAGTATTCAATGCCTGCAAAAATTCAAATCACGTTAGTTTTTCCAATATAAAAAATCAAATATACATCTTTCGAAGAGAGGGACTAATTTAACATGGTGTTTTTTATGTTTGTGATGTGTAGGTTTTAAAGTTTTCCATTTCATAGCGAAAAAGTGAAAGAGAAGATATTATTCACTAAATGAGATTTGATGCCCTTCAAAATTGTTGTAAGTTGTGATTATTTTTGCCATAAGATTAACAAAGTTTACAGGAAAAAAGATATTGTCTGTCTCGGTTACTAATAATTGCATCATAGAAAAAAACTTGTACTAAAGACATGCTTTATATTTTATTTCTAATTAGCATCTCTAAGTGAAGTTATATTTCTTGTTATATATACAATTGTTTGAGGTTAAAAGCTGTACGTTAAATATTATTTCTCCAATACAAAAGTTTTGGTTTGATGCAATTATCAGTAGTGAGGAAGCAATCTACTTATGTCTAAATGAAAAATCTGTTGTTGATAGAACTTGCAATGAGAATGATCAGAGATGATGTAGCGGGGAGTCGAACCCAATTTGCAGACATGTCGAACAAGACTTGAACATGAAAAATACAATCACAACAAGGACAAGGAAGCATCGTACGACACATGAGACGAGACAAAGCTATGGATGGATGAAAAATGATTTGAAAGTTTGTATGTTATTAAAACCTTTTCTGGAGTTGTCTGATATTATGTTTAAATACAATGGAGTACAATAATCAATACATTTGCATATAAAAATAAAAGAAAAAACGACTCACGTTGTCCGTTATGGACCAAGGCCACCAGCCCTATTAACGCTTTTTACTGGAATTCAAAACAAATACATTTTATGGGCGAACTTGGTCGCCAATATGCCAACTGGAACCAAACTATATATTTGCAGTGAATACAAAAATATGCTTATTACCGCTGCTAAACTAAACCGATCCTTTGATGGACTTTGATTGGATTTGGATACATAATACACACTAAAATATGCGGAACAATAACCCATTCTTTTGATCGTTTATGAACAAAGTTTTATTTTGAGGAGTTCGACGAAGACAATACGTTTTCTTGAAACACAATCACAAATCCCATTCAAACATTTCTCACACAATGTTCAATGTTAAATAAGATATTACATTCTTTATTTCTTAGAAATGGTTTGTGTTCGTTTGCAATATCCACTCGAGCTTTCTGCATTCAAATGTACTATGTATATGTAATAATCAGAAATACGAGTAGGAATGCAAAAAATCTAGACTAATCAGTTAGTAAGAATATATTCCACACCTTAAAAATTCTAAGAAAAACGTATTTATTAATGTTATTTAAAGGCACCTGCTGCAATAAATCAATATACAATCATTTCATCAATTTCATACCACCATGGATATCCAAACTGATAAGACTAGCCCATCAGGGAAAGGGGAACAAAAAATGTTGCACAGAGCACGGAGGTGGTGTGACCGTCTCCCTTTCTGTATCAATAAATTAATCTGGCAGTATATATGCAACTTGCATCATAACATCACCATTTAGTCCACGAAAATAAAATCTGCATATGAATTATTAGTCATTTTACAATGGCGCCCAATTTAAAAGCTGACTAAAAATAATATTAACTACAAATCCCAAATCGGGTGAACAAAAGTTCGGACGTGTATCGAAAACTAAATATTTTGTTACACTATTTAGTTAGATACTTTTACAGATGTGTTTTAATTTACCTAACTCAATTATTTATAGCGTCGCTACGCAACCCCATTTGAAGGCGGTTTAGTTTTTTTAAAGTTTTAACGAACATTCCGATCCGACGAACAGTCCACAAAGGACTGCGCTACAAATCGTTAACTTAATTTAGTGAACTTTACTTTTCTGCGCAAGATCTGGTTATTTCAATGTGCACTGCACGACGTTCAACTTATGATTATTCAAAGCATTCTCAAACCCTTCTGGTGCCAAAATATGGTCAAGTGGTTTGGATCCAGCTCGTCGTATTTCATGTTAGGACTAGTCTATCAATTTGGATATCTACGCATACCACCAATTTTTCAATCTTTAAGGACATAATTTTTCTTTGTTGATAAATGTAGCTCATTCAATTCATTGTTCTTATTACCATGTAACTTATATTTTAGCTAGTCTAGTTGAGTTTGTGTATTAATTATAATTTATGATGAAAGATATCGGGTCCACCTAATTCGGGAAGAAGATTACGTTGACTCTTCATGCAATCTGTGTTAAAATAATATGCATCCTATAGGAATGATGACAGGTTACAACAAAGAATGATATTTTTGAGGAATGGTAATAAGCAGATATAACATGAGTTTGTAGTAAGGATTGGATGCAACTTAGGCGGTAAATTTATCTTAATATCTAAAACAGTATTTTAAAACTCAATCGTTGAATAAAAATTAATGAAAACGATAAACTCATTTCAACATTGATGTTCCACAAAAGATGTCAATTGAAAATTAAATAATAATATTAAAAGTATAAATACCGATCGTCCAGTTGGTATAATGGTCCGGTATTTTAGTAAGTGCCTCCGCCCACTGAGGCAACTGAAAACTCTCAACTGCCAACTGTCTTTGTATGACAATGTGATGGCCCGCACACTACACAATCACTCAAAAACCCGTTGTCAATGGTAACGTAAGCAGTGACTCGCGACTTGCACTGCTGATTGCCATTGCCATTGCCAGTTGCCAGCTGTCAGCTGATTGTTCTTCGTCTATGGTTAAACAAGCTTTTTGACCAATCAAGACATAGAAACCAGCTGGTTTTAGTTTGTTTTCAGTTGCCTCGTCAGCGGAGCGCCTATGACATTATGGAATATCCTACTAGTGACTCAGAAAACATCGACATTTTGTTTAATTAACTTCAAGTTTTTGTGCGTTATAATTGATTTGCTGTGGTTTAAGAGTAATCTGAGTATTGTACCAGATAGAGGGTACATGCTTCTACAAATAGCTGCATATTGCTATATAACTGCTAAATATACTGCATACATAATGTATGTAATTTTTTTGAATTGTGTGAATTTCAATGTTGAAATGATGTTTTAAAAATAACAGCTTTACAGTGAAAGATAAGTGTGTATACTCACCAATCTACCCTAAAATTATTATTTTATCAAAATCTTTGTTTTATGCTCAAAACATTTTTCTTTTGATTGCAATATCAAAAAATAAGCATTTTGAGGAATGACTTAAAACAATGCAGTAATTCGGAATAACCTTTAAGCGTTTGTATAAATGCACACAACATGAAAAGCTTCACATGAAGAAATTTGCACCACAACACACAATAATAAAAGTATTTATATTTTCAAAGAAAGCAAACAATGTAACTCTTTCGGTCACTGCTTCAAAATCCATTTTTTACATAATATTGACGGTCCCGAAGAACAATGTCGGATGTGCGATTTTGTAGTTTTGCAGTAGAGCCGTTTAAAGCTTCATTTCTGAATTTTTGAGATCAAGAAATATAGTGTTGTTTTTATATTTCATTTCAGTCCAAATTCCGAAAATACAGACTTATAAATCAACAAAATAAGCCAAAAGAATGATTTTCAATTTTTAACAGATCCTACATTGTTCCTCAAAAACGTTGATGTGGGGGTGCATATGTGGTGATGTGACATTAGAGTGACCTTTCATGGATTTATATGGATTTTGAAACAGTGACGAAACTGTAGCTGAGATAAAAGTTTGCACCTAGGTTTAGTATAATTTTGTTTTGTACGTAATGAAATTTGATTGTGTGCAATGTTGAAAAGATCTCCTTGCCATATATTCCATCATTGGATCATGAATTCTTTCATTGGATTATGAACAGCAAACACTTAATCCTATAGCAGTATGGCACGACAATGTGATCTCATCTCACCTGAAGGGGGCGTACTCGGTATCTGAAGCCGGTGTGGACGCGAGGGTCGACGTAGACCCCCACCACAGGCAGCTGGTGGGGTGCCAGTGGGGGCACCGCGTAGATGGCGGGGATGTCCCCCAGGGCTCCGGCATCCAGAACAGTGGGACCGCGGCTGATCTTGCGCTTGCGGCCCAGACTCTCCAACTGACCCTGGAATAATGTTAAAAATAAATTAAATTGTCAATCAATAAAATAATAAGTTTAGGAGAGACGAAAATATAATTGGTAGATAATCTCAGAATAGCCCTGGAGAAAGACCATATTCACAATTAAAAAAATTGTTATCTTGGCATTCACTGGAGGCCCGGAAGGAAATAATATCCTCCTAACTGTTATCTATGGGGATGCTGTGTGGAGGGTATTTTTTAGTAAAGGAAGGAGTGAATTATTTCGTAGAAGGGAGGAAATACAAATGCCGGCAAAAAACGGCTTGAAATGGCTTTAGCCGTATTTAGTGACCAGATCTGAAAGTCAGATACTTCCCAACCTTCCCATAGCACTCCCTTCAGCCTCACATCATATCCTCATTGGGGATGCCATAGTCCCAATGGATCCGGACGATATATTTAAAAATAAAAAAGGAGAAAAGTGCTTGGTTTCAAATAACTTAAAAATATTAGCAAAAAAATTATGCTTCCTGTTATAAAGGGTGTTAAAGGACGTACTTGACTTAATTTAACATTAGATACGTTTTTAGATTTTCACGGCCAAAAGCATTTTCGTTGTTTGTTTTTGGGGTGTTATGCCGTGTTGTGCTACCTCCTTCTTTAGCCGACGTTTCGGACAGCGTTGCAGTGTCCATCATCAGGGCAGATCCGGCAGATCCGTCGATGTATACGGATCTGCCCTGATGATGGACACTGCAACGCTGTCCGAAACGTCGGCTAAAGAAGGAGGTAGCACAACACGGCATAACACCCCAAAAACAAACAACGAAAATAATTTAACATTATTTATGATGATCATTTTATCAACATTTTTGTCTTCAAAATCAAACAAAAATAATCTTCTACGTGCCGTCACTAGTCACTCAGCCGAATAACAAACCAACCCCTCACCCCGCCCATAACTGTCGAATACCTACTGATTTTTATTAAAATTACTTGAAAAAAAACATTAAAAACGTCATTGGAGACCAGGAGAAAAGAAGTAAGTCAAGTACGTCCCTTAACATCCTGTATATACATTTTATTATTGAAACGCGCCCAGGCAGTTTTTTTACAATTTTTTAAAATATGCCAAATAAGACTGGGTAAAAATGACCCTTGCAAGCGCCAATTTGTCAGCCAGCAATTATTATCTGCTGCGATATTTCAATAATAAAAATCATTTTTCATAAAGTAAGTAAGGTTTAGTTTTTAACAGTGACGATCCTGGCCCAAGAAACGCTGTAAGAACGAAGGCATATTATAAGTCGTCAATTGCTATAAACACTACAAGAAACTTAACAATTCAAAGCACCAAAGAAACAATTCAAACCTCTAAATAATAATCACCAATGTAAGCAATCAGCTTCTCCAGCAAGAAGTCCATTAAGTATGGAAACTGGTGAACTATTAACATTCTGAACTAATTCAAGACAAAATATTTTTTTTAAAAACTACAAAACGATGTAAAACTTTAAACAGTAAGCCACACAATTTTCTTTTACACTAAAAACACCCGCAAGTTTTTATTGGTTCTTCGATTAACACTAATATCGAGACCCTCAACATTTTCTTGTTGGGATTTAATTGTTAATGTTCCATTTGCGGAAGGAGGAAGATGAATGGCGAATTAGTTCACCATTTTGACCTTGTCCATCGTAAATTCGTTGCCAAAATTTGTGTCGTAATTTAATAATTATGAATCATGCTTTTCGTATGCAGACAGATTCATCAAATCTTAGCTATAAAGTAGTTCTGTCTACCAAAATTTGTTTGTTATGTCCCACTAAATACTCTCGCAAAATTTGCATAGTTATTTTGTCTGGATTTCTGGGTCAACATAACTGTGTTCAATTTGCAGTTGTAACAAGCCATCTAATTGTTGTACAGATTTACGAGCGTATATACCTATATTGATTAGTTCTTTGATCTCGAATACTTTCTCATTACCGCATCGCTTCGTCTCTTACTAATTCGGGCGAAGGATGCTATTGGTTTAAACTTACAGACGTGACCCTGGAAGGGATGTCACAAGTCACAAGGGATGTTAGCGCAGGAGAGAAAGTTACTTTCTGGTGCTTACCGCGCTACTTCAGGTGTATTCAGGAGGATTAAACCAAGAGACCCTTTGTAAACAGTCTGCTTTCGGAGTTCAGCTAACCCAGAGAGAAAATACTCGTTGTAACCCTTTTGGTAAAACGAACAGTTAAGGGAACACTTAAGTTTCCCTTGGGAGGACCGACATATGTGTAACCTGTTTATCAGTGAACCCATAAAGTTATTGTTAAAGTTGATTGTAAATTGATTGTACCAAAAATAACGATTAATTGTGTTCATCGTTAAAATTGTGCATTTATTTCAATTATCCCATTACACAGTGACATTTTCATTTTTGGCATTAACTTTGAAATACCAATTCAACTGCCTAAAAAGCGGCATATTTCTCAAAGGTTCAATAAGAAAAAAATGTATTAGATGTTAATAAACCTCTGAAGAGAACACCAACCTAATTTAAAAGACCGTAGTAACTTAAATATGGGGAAACACAAATATCACATACTTAAACGAAATTCCATATATAAATACCAAGAAACTAACTTAATGAAAATCAGAAAACTGTACGAATACAACATATGCTTATTAATCTACAAAATTCAAAATGGCTTTATACACACAAATACTACATTTATGAAACCATTACAAGTACATGAACACCACACAAGACAACGTAATAAATTATACACAAATCCAACAAAGACAGAGTGTGGCAAAAGAAACATAGGCTATGAGGGTATAAACGTATATAATCTCCTTCTCCGCCTTACAACCGAAAATAAAATAAATATATTAAAAAAAAAACTGTTTGCTCTCAAGATTAATGAGCAAAACCAAAATGTTCTTACTTAAAAAAATGTGTTACTTGGTATTAGGTAGTAAACCACCATTATTAATATTATTTGTATCAATGTATACTTAAGTTAACAAAGCGAAATATGTATATTTATTTTAACTTAATACATTTTTAAAAAAACGTAATGTAGGGATGAAATCCGGCAAACAGAGGGCATGTCGCACACTCAGACAGTATCACAATAATTGAAGGTGTCTTTCAGTAGGTAATTTAGTCCAATTGGAAGACCGACATTTGTGAACGAGTATTTGAACAACCCCGATTAACTAGGTAACTTGTTTAAAATATTTTCAATGTTATGGTTTATGGTCAATGTCAACGGTTGACGTAGTTCCGATTCAAAACGAAAAACAAATTGATTGCTATATATATATCAAATATAAACCCTATCTCTGACACGGTCCCACTAATGTACTTGTTATGATCGAGATGGAAGGAAGACCCATTGATCTATTTACATTATATCAATCATGTATTCATTTAGTTGTCAAGCGTCAAGTGGTATAACGTATAACTATAAAGGTCCATCAATTCATCCCCATTGGCTTCTGACGTACTTGTCCATAGTACATTGACGAACTGCGCAGTGTGAAAAGTCATCCATGTTTCTACAGGATGCTGTGATCTGCTGATATTGTGCATGGAGTGACTAGGAAATCTAACACTATCTACCGCAATCAATTAGAGATGGAAGCCACACGAGGCAAAAGAAAATTGAAACAATTTGTCTAAATCTTGTGTCTGTTGTAGTGAATCTATATCCTATGAACTAGGTACCTATTTGTGTACTTACTAGAGCAAAGTCTGTTATTTTATCAACATGTTGTGAACGGATAATACAAACAATGAAAAAGTACGGCTTCGTGTAAGCGTTCAAAAAGAAGAAGAAGATGGTTTGAAAGGATACGATTGTTAGAGAGAGCGCGCTAATATAAAAAACAAGCTAAAATAATTTTAGCGAAAATGTAGAAAATATTTAATAAAAAACGACTCGCTTAAAATAAGAGCGAAAATCTCTCGACAAAAATGGCTAAGTTGCATTTAAAGATACACTGCAATGTTCTTCATACCTACCTATAACATGTTAAATAACATAATTAAATGTGTGTTTAATAATTTCCGGAGCATACTTGGCGATTTTTTTTTTATCGAGAGAATTTCATATAATTACCGTTCCTGTTCTACAAATGCATAGATAGGTATTACATATATCTTAAAAAAACGTTTATTTTTTTAGGAACTTAAAAACTTAAAGTGTCCAAGAGAAATGTGTTATAAATCGGTAGAAAATCGAAATGTGTCATTCCTGACATTATTTAGAGTAAAAAATTTAAATGAAATTTTGGTCTCCGGTGACTTTTTATTTTTTTAGCAGAGTAACCGCCCAACCGTTCACCCCGACCCTACCTATCCAATACCTACAGAATTGTTATGTTTCAAGTTAAAAAAAACCAAACTGTCACTAATAATAAATTTCATGCATTTTTTCAGTCATTCACCAAATTAAAAAAGATTCGTTTTTTTTTGGTATTGTTATTGTTATTTATTAAAAGTCATTTAAAACTGTTCATTTCGCCTGATTACATTAGGTAGGCAGTTAATGAAATTAAATCAATGAACTTTAGATGTTTTTAATATGACAAGATCTTTGGCACGAGATCTGAAAATGTAACTAATGTTTGGATCAAAAGTTCAGGATTGCTACGTCAGTAATAAAGGTCCGCAAAAGGTTAAAACATAATGAGTAGTTAGTTAATTTGATAAGTAGGTAATCAAATCATTAATAATTAATAATCAACAAATTTTAATAATAATCTGCTGATCAATCAGAATAATTTTTCGGGCAGCTTTTTCTGTTTGGAATTTCTAGCGCACGCAATTGCTTTCTCATGCGTCAATTCGGAAAAATATTAGCTACACGGAGCCGGTGTCATCTTAGGGGACGCTGTTTCGAGGGTCTTTTTAATGAAAGAAAGGAGAGGAAGTTCTGGGAAGGAAAGAAGTATGAGAGGTAGTTAGGAATCTGAGGTATGTAATATATAGTGAGTATGTTCAGGAGTGACGGATGTATGAATCCATTCCTACAACTGCATTAAAATAATTATTTTAAAAAATCAACCCGTAAAGAACAAAGTTTTTTTTACACATTTTTTTTAGTTTTACCGAGGATTGAACCTTCCTTCCCAACTTACCTGAGCCAAATCCCAATTGGGTAGGACCGAGATTTATTTCGTGTAGATATTAACTGCTGTAAATTTTAAAATTATAATGTCATCCAATTTCAGAGAAATGCGTAAGTAAGCATGATTGCCACCAAAAGTTGAAATAATGCATTGTCATCGATCACGTTTGTATATTTGCCGAGATTCAGTTTGATAGGGTATCGGGATTCCGTTTCATTCATGCAATCAAGAAAACGAAATCGAAATTCAAATAATTTATTTAAAAAAAATGGCAAATCTTGACTGTGTGAACCGTTTGGCAGTTTTCTGTTTTATAGAAATATTTTAATTAAAGCATCTACGATAAACTTTTAAAAGTAAAGAGAAAGCTTGGTTTACTCTCTTTCTAAATCTGTTTATATTATGTCTAACCATAATAGAATATGAAATAGAACGAGATTTACAAGAACGAGTCATTCGGTGTCAGATATGGCACAACGCGAGCCGAGTATTTTTATTTCTTAATTATATTATTGTTCTGCTAAAAATTTGAAATGAAACAAAATAAAAAATAGGGGTTATCAATTCACAATAATAACACGTCAATCTGACGTAAATATAACATCACAATAAAGGGATACAGAAAAACAAAAGCAAGGAGTTTGAAAAAATAACTTTGATAATCGATAAAGATGCGAGAATAACACCAACAAAACAGCCGGCAAACACTATTTATAGGCCACGAAAAACATCAGAACAACAAACTTTAAAAAATATTTTTTTTTGTGATGATAGCTCTTCTTGAAAATGATTTCTCTTCTTGAAAATGATTTTACGAGGTGAAAAGAGTTGCTTTGAATGAAAAAGCCGTGCAAATTTCATAACACCACATCTTAGTTCGATAGCTCAAGCTGCTTGTGGCTTCAGATATATAAAATTCCAAAGTTTACTTTAAAATTTTACTTTAAAATCCATTTGTAATAATGGCCTATATTTTATAATTCAAAACGAAAAAGATGCTCTTATTATTTGTACTACATATTTGCTACACATTATTGATACAAGATAATTCAGTTTGGTTAGATATTTTGGCATAAAATCGAAAAGTTTTGTATGAAAAAGATCGAGCAGCCGTTTCTCATCAAAGTTGCATCTTCCACTTTAGCAACCATGGCATCAACCACAGATGAATCTTTCGAGAATTTCAAACCAAGAGCCAAAATTTGTTATCCAGTCACAAGTAGAATTTTTTAAAGAGATTTTTGCATACACCCATCCCAATTTTATTTAATATGATATATTCGACACACATTTGATTGGAATTGCATATCCCAATTATTATATCTGGATTTTCGTCGGTGACGAACTCGCAACAATTAAAATACGAGTGTGCTTTAGACCACACGACTGAAGTAAATACTTCTTTGGCTCCAACTATATGTGTGTCTACATATATTTTTATATGTTTAAAATATATACGCATATATTAATTTTCTACAAATATTTATTTAAATTTATTATTATTCGCCTCGCCCGATAAAGCCGTGCGCATTGACGTCCGCTCCCCCCTCCGCGTTTGGCGCGTTACTTGTATTTCAAAATACTGACTGAAATATTTCATACACTGGCTATGAGAGGAAGAGAGAAATTTTTGCTTGGCAACGCTGGTAGGTGTACCACACGATTTGGATACAGCATAAATCACTATCGATGTGCATAAATACTAAAAACGATTATTTGCCCGTATATTTGCATTACGAAAAACGCGTCATGAAAATATTCTAGAAGAAAATTGTCAAATTTGAGTGGTGAGAAATTTACACACGCACGTGAAAAAACACGAGCTTTTGTTTTGAGTGGGTGATAAAAAAAACTTAATGTATTTATATTTCTGAGAAGTTCTGTAAGAAAGCCCTCAAAATTTTGTGTGTGGGTAGTGGAGTAGCTGAGGTATCAGTCAAATCTTTGGCATTCACCAGCATCAGTCAGAAGTCAGTAGATGTTAGCAGAGAATAGAATATGATTATAATAGATGATGCTGGTGATGCTAATAGCCGGCGTCAGTCGAAGGCGCCCGTCCCACCCACACAGACATAAGATGCTTACCTATTATTATAATATAGGTATGTTATACATATACTTACGTATATGATTATATAAATTATTGGTAGTTGGTACAGACGGTCTGGGGTCGACAAACTTCTAAATAATCAAATTTGATATTTTTTATTAAAAATAATTTATAGGTAAATATAGAAATAAAGTCAGACCAAGAAAGTTCGAGTGGTTTGTCGTTTTGTAGTTTTTCTATTTAGGTATTAAATAACTCTTTCTTCGTTGAATTCAACAAATTGGATTTTACATTATTGGAGACTTAATTGTATCCGTTATAAGCATTCAAAAATAAGAAGAAGATTACTGAAAATTGAGATATGTATATACACACGAATGATAGATGGAGATAAAAAAAAACGATTATAAAGAATAGGCGTGTGAAAATATATAATAAAATACTACTTATTTAAAATAGAGCAAAAATCTCTCGACAAATAATGTCTTACGTAACATAAGAAACACTGTGAATTTTTTATAATATATATAACATGTTAAACAATAAGACCGATGTGATTTTCATAATTTTCGAAGCATACTTACCGATTTTTTTAGAGTAAATACTTCTTTACGCATGCTTGACTTGGGGGGTAGCTGACGAGGCGAACGGGCTGTATCACACTGTAGAAACAAGGAGCAGTGCGCGCGCACATTTTCTTTCTCTCTTCCTCTCATAGCCAGTGCATGAAATATCTCAGTCATGCAGATACGGATGTACAGATGGAGCTAAATAAGTATTTACTTCAGTCGTGTGGTCTAAAGCACACTCGTATTTTTTTCATATAATTACTTTTCCAATTCTGCTAATGAATGGAGATTGCCGTAAAAAAATAACATATATTTTTTAGGAGCTTAAAAATTGAAAGTGTTCAAGGAAAGTACATTAAATTTCGGTAGATATTCGGAATGCGGGTCTTAAAACAACGATAATTTCGGGTTCATCGAACCAGCGTTACAATCACAGACACACAATCATTATTATTGAAACAGTAATCGTGAAGTAAAGTGTGCTATTTTAATATAAATTTATTTTCTACATAATATTTTATATTTAATAAGCTGGAAATCCGTTTGGTCTGAAGCACCAAAAACTCCCGTGTTCTGGTATCAGAATTTCCAAAGCCTTTTCGGTGTGGAAATTCTTGATTAAGCTATAAACATCAAGGGAATAATTCCCATCATGATTCATGGAGTCTTTGAAATATTCAAGTAACTTAAAAAAAAACTAAAACAATACGTAATACATATTTTCAATTTGTTCAAGAGGTTGGCTGAGTAAGTCAATAAGAAAACTAAAATATATTTTTAAAGCCGATAATTTCAAAGATGAAGAGTCGTATTTAGCTGGCAAGTTTACGACCCCTGGAATATGTGTGGGTATGAGATTATATAATATGTATATCTCCACGAGATGCAGGAGTGAATCACCTACGTCACTAGTGACCGGCGACGCAACGTGGGCTGAGAAACCCTGGTGGTTGGGTTGAGTTGGGACGGTGAGACGCTGGGAACGTAAACGCATACCGGACGGAAATAGGCTGACGGGGACAGGGGTAGACAAAAAGCTCACTAAATAAGCAAATAATTCATAATTAATTCAATTTATTGAATTAAATACTTCTTTACGCACGCTTGACTTGAGGGGTAAACTGGCGAATGCGTTACGGAAATTACAGCGTTACGAAAATTGAAATGCGTTGCGAGGCGAACGGGCAGTGTCACATTGTAGAAGCAAGAGAGAGCAGTGCATGTGCACATTTTCTTTCTCTCTTCCTCTTATAGCCGTGCATGAAATATTTCAGTCAGTATTTTGAAATACCAGTGAGGCGCCGAACGCGGGGAGGGAAGGGGGGGGGGGGGGCGGACATCGATGCGCACGGCTTGATCGGGCGAGGCGAATGATAATAAATTTAAATAAATATTTGTAGAAAATTAATATATGTATATATTTTATACATATAAACATATATGTAGACATACATATAGACGGATCTAAAAAAGTATTTACTTCGGTCGTGTGGTCTAAAGCACACTCGTATTTTAATAGTTGCGAGTTCGTCATCGACGACAATCCAGATATAATAATTGGGATAGGCAACTCCAATCAAATGTGTGTCGAATATATCATATTAAATAACATTGGGATAGGAAAGGGTACGAAAGAAGAAGAAACAACTTAATGCTAAATCATATCAGAAAAACTAAATATTTTTATTTTTAACTCAGTGAATTAAACCTCAAATTATAATATTTTAATTAATATTAGCGAAAATCAATCGAAAATCCGAAAAAGAAAAATCAGAAAAAGATACGGATACATCTGGGACACGAACCCAGGACCTCTGGCAATCCGGGCCAATATGTATCCGTATCTTTTTCTGATTTTTCTGTTTCGGATTTTCGATTGACTTTCGTTAATATTATCTTCATTAATTAAAATATTAGAAAAACTAAAGTTAATATTTTTAATAAATACGTAAAGTTTTACTTTCAGTAGATGAGCGAGAACTTGTTTATAAAAGTTTCCCTCGCATACACTATAGCTAAGCTATAGAGCAAGAAAAGAATAGAGATTCTAAAGAAACATAGCTTTGGGGTAGCGCCATCATGCTTTGATTTAAAAATACCCGAAGAACGTTCTGTTTAAATACTAATCATAAGAAAGTTCCGTTGGTGTGATTTTAGCGGGACAGACACAAAAACAACTCAAATATTATTATTATCTTCGATCGTTGAACTTGGGAATCAAACTAAAATATGTCACTTTAACGTTATCCGAACTTCCCACGGCAGTAGATTATTGTACATAAACAATTATGAAAAAAAGATATTATGTAGGTTCGTAGGTAGACGCTCGAATAATAACAGATGTAATAGTTAGAATATCACGAGATAAACACGAACCAATACACATTGCAATTAACCAGATTTCCGCAATCACCACTGCCTACTAGCTACAGATAAAAATGATAACAAATCTCAAATTATTATTACTAATAATAATATGCCATTGAAATTCTGGGAAACCACTCCAAGGGGTGATAAAAAGACATTACAAGCACACATCACTATCATAAATAACAATAAGAATGTATGCGTATTCACGAAAGACAGGCTGCGTAAGTACGTATTGTGATATACTTTGCTGTTGATGTGTGGAATTCAATCTCGTTAGGAACCACAGGCAAGAGAGGACACTATGCTCCTCCTCTGACCCCGTTGAAGTGGAGCCAACACGTCACCTTGCACTGTCCAAAGTTTATTTTAGAGTTTAATTACAGTAGCTAATTAAAGTATTTCCTTCTGTACATGAATGACATTTTAAAAATTGAAACTGATGTATGAGTTAAAAGAAAATTATCCATTGATTCTGTAGAAACAAAATTTCTTAGTTTTCATCTTGGCAAGTCAAGATAGGTACATCCAGTGACTTTTCACTAGTAACAACTATTATTTATTTATAAAACTACTGCGAAGAAGAGAAATGATATCATCATAAAAAGCCAAATAAATATAATTACATGAAAATTTATCCTTTAATACCGATCTTTTACTGAATAATCAATAAATACAGGCATGATTTCTTAATCACCGAGATTAAATAATAATATCGATTTATTTAATACCGACAAGCAACAGTCTAAAAGTGCCCTACTGACATCCGATAAAGGATGTAAGTATTTTGTTCATATAAAATATAATGTTGAAGTTAATGTACCTACATTTATAAAGCACGCGTAAATCGCTATGATTAATAGCTAATAATTATTTGGTGTTTACAATCTGCGGTCAAACTGCACATGAACTTGAAGTAACATGATTGACAGATCGAAATCATTATTATTTGTTTTGCTTGACCTGATACCCTTTCAGTGAATAGTACAGAATCCGGGGGCATAGTAGATTGTGACATACGAGTGTCTATATGATAGTTAATGTTAAAATCTATCGATACAAGTCAATTAAATCGACCTTGCTGACGCAGAACTCCGATTACGTAATAATAAGAATTGACGTGACTTAAATTTCTCAAATATACATATATTGTTTACTAAACAATATACAAATGGAATCTAAGACTACTGTCTAATCGATATTGTATGTTATCAGAGCTGGTTTTGCTGTGTCATTGAGTTAGGTAAATAGGTATAGTTACTAGATGCTATAAAAATGTATTGCAAAGGACTTTATAAAATAAGGGATAAGTGATAAGTAGTGACTGTGAAGGGGGGGGGGGGCTGCGCATGCACTTAATAATAATAATACTTAGGTTCGATCCAAGGTGACATAATTTGAAAAGAAAGGATCTAAGGGTGTCACTATATTGACGAAGAAAGAGGGAAATTGCAATAATAAAAATGCGACCAGAAAAAGTAACCCATTTCGACTTGTCTCTCTCTGAAGATAATTAAGTTTGCAGCAAATTGTTATTAATAAAAAATTATTATCATGAATTTAAAAACTGTTTGTGGCCCCTGATATCTCAGACACTGTGACAGACGGTCGGGATTGCGTCGGGTCTAAATTTCAGCGATGTAATAAGTTGGCTGACTCACTAAACGGATTTATTTATTTCCGACCTGCAATCTTCAACAATTCCGTAGAACAAAGTTCAATGGAGAATCCAGACGGAAAAAAAACATAAATCATATCTTTGACAATAACATGATAACAGACATAGGTAACAGACATAAAGATTTTAAAATTACAATACTGTTGAAATAATATGACAAAACTCAAGATATCATCATAACACGTCGTCATCAAAATCCTGGCTAGCTATTTTAGTAGGCCATATTTTTAGTTTTAGACATCTAGACGAAGCTGCATTTGCAACAGCAAACAAAACTTATCGGAAAGTAAAATTCCACAAAATACGATTGTATTTGTTATTGTTTTATATTGGAGACATTTAGCAGAGTGGCCGATCTGTTGAAGAGAATGATAGACCCCCGGTTCAGCCGACGCGACAGCTGGGAGGTTTTCTATTTGTGGAATTCGTGGACTGCACGAGATGGTAGCGTGGTAGATATTGGGTAAACCAACCCACCAACAAACTATAATGTCACCGCATATGCAATTTGTGGAACGAAGTCTAAATGCACCTGTCGAGTGTTCCAAAGACTGCAATCCTTCTTGGCTTGTTTTTGATAGAATGGCAAATAGTGTAATTAGCTTGGTTTACAAGCTCAAGCTCCTTTATAATGATGGGAATCAACCCGTTTTGAGATAGAGGAATCTATAATACAATTTTTAAATAATTGCCCAATCTACAAAAGATGTTATTGTTGGTTACGTGCAACTTTACAATTTAATTTCATTTTGATGTGGTACCGCACAAGAGACAAATGCCAGTGATATTTATTACAGCCATAATAAGATTGAAAGTAAGTTTACGAGAGACGGGAAGGCTGATAAAGATATTGAAAGAAGGGTAAATATTGCAGGTAATAGCAACAATAGTCCAAAGAAGCGAAGCTGGCAGTAGGGTAGTACCTACCCTGATGTATGGCAGTGAAGCATGGAACTGGCAGAGAAAGGATAAAAAAATACGAGTGTGCTTTAGACCACACGACAAGTAAATACTTATTTAGCTACATCTCTATGTATGTCTATATATATATATGTTTATATGTATAAAATATATATCTACATATATTCATTTTCTACAAATATTTATTTACCTTTTTTATCATTTGCCTCGCCCGATCAAGCCGTGCGCATTGACGTCTGCTCCCCCCCCCCCCCCCCCCCGCGTTTAGCGCGTCACTGGTATTTCAAAATACTGACTGAAATATTTCATGCACTGAGAGAAGTAAAAAAGGAAAGGTGAAGGTTAATATACCACCTGGATATTCAATTCTGGTAACTCAAACCTTTAACTAAAACCCTTTAAAGTTTTAGTTACTTAAGTTACCATAATTGAATATCCTTAATAATTAACCTAAAGTAAAATGATTTAGAATTGTGTTTGTGGTTGTTGTGCGATAGTGAGAGGCGATGGTAATAAAATACTGGATTGGTGAAAACCTACAGAGCAGGCCTCCTAGCACACTCGATCGATAATGATTGATAGGATAATTTTCGGTAACTTCTCATAGTTCCCTAGGACAACTGCAGATCTCTAACGTACAAACATAAACGTACGACATTTGACGTAGAATATATTAAGGACATTAGTCATTGTGAACTGTTACTTATTCGTTGGCGATTTGCAGGAAATGATGATAAGTTACCGAAAGTTATCATATCAATCCTTATCGATCAAGTGTGCTAGGGAGAATAAAAGTGTTTTCAGTTTTAAACAACTGATAAACAACCAATTATTTATAGTAACTGGACTTATTTATAGTTACTAACTATTAGTTGAGTAAAATTTAAAACATTAATTAGTAAGGTTCTAAGGGAAAAATTATTGATTTACAGCACATTGTGATTATCATAATCGAAGAACGTCTGAACCGAACGAGAACGAAAAGCCCAAGATAATCATATAATCTCACGTGGTAATTGTAACCTCACGTGGATAACAAGAGACCAAAACGTGTCTGATCATTTGCCGGAGATATAATATGGATCTATGCGTGTAATTGCGTAATTCAATATCCGAATTAACGTAAATGAAGTTATCCAAATGCTAATTTTATCATTTTCCAGAAGATAACCCAGCCGTACGATCTGCTTACAACCTATACCTACTATCTGCTTACTTTATCCGCTTTAAACAAAACTGCCAGTCTGCATCATTTCTCTTGCTCGACCTTCTCCAGCGAACATATTAGAAGTTATACAACTTTCACCAGAGTTGAACGAAATAGGATTACGGTAATTATTTATGAAATAATTATTGAGTGGAAGATACCCGATGAAATTCTGAACCGAAACGTTGCGCGAAAATCCGGATGAAATTCTGAACCAGGTGATTGTGATTGTTCTTCAACCCAAGACATTTCTCAAATGGGTATGCCATAGTTTCAATGTTTTCTAATAGTTTAAACTCTTATTACTACACCACATTTGTGTTTTTTTATCTGCTGTAGGACGAACAGTTCTTGTATACATATTTATACGATAAGATACGAAATCGTAATAGCCGGAAGACATAAACAGCAACAGAGCAAATCGATAGTTAAGTGAGATAAAAAATAACTACTGACAGGAACCCAATGACCCTGGCTGTGAAATACTGACCTTTTAAGTATTAAAAGGGAGCTACGTAGTACGTTATGAATGTTATGATTTATGATGCGTAGGTACGAAAACAAAGCAAAGACTAAAGACCGTAATAAGAAGGGGCCTAAAACATTAAAGACCAAACAACTCGTGGACTTTGCACCCAATTTGATCCCAAAGAACAAATAATAAATTAGGTTAGCAAGAACTCGATTGGACCCAGACACAAATAAACGGTTGTTGTCAACATTCTTATCGATTCAATAACCGTTACTCGTAAAAAGCGACGAAGCAATACTCTGCTTGTACTTGACGACTTACTTGATTCACAGAAATTTGAATATGAATGTTCAGATTTACCAGCACAAATTAAGGAAGCGATGGGTCGAGAAATTGGACTGGTGGATACGCCGATCAAATAAATAAGTAAAAAGATACTTTCGTAATATTATGTTGTCTCTAAACGAGCATAGATACTTGGGAGTCGTAACGATACAGTAATGATCTCATTAGGTATTTCGAATTAAACCAAAGAACATAGGTATTTGATATGAATTGTAATCAATCACAGATGCAATGACGTTCAGTAAAATAAATCAATTTCTCAACAGCTTTTTAAAGACATTTTTATTATTAAAACTGAAAGAGGGTCATTTTTCCATAAAAGGACATAAGTAGCTTTTCGATGCAAGTTTTGGAATTCAGAAGTTCCGATAACAATGGCCAATGAACATGGTAGTCATGAAGCTCATATTATTATAGGGAGGCTGAAAGTATACCGAATGTTGTTGAAATACAAACGTAACTGATAAAACCACGAATGAAAAGAATGTCAGGACGATGTAAACATAATGATTCAAATTAATAAAGGTGAGCTTAAATGGATTAGAGCATATGGATGAAGAACGAAGATACACATCGAAAGAAATTTTAGAATCTATGAAAATCTATGAATGTGCGTAATGCAAATGTGTGGCAAGATAGAATTGTTGGTATCTCGTCCCTCTGCGTTAAACTTAGCTATTATTGGAATTTTAAAACAAGTGCAAATAAAAAGTGACGATATAAAAATACCAACCAAAAAACACCGAATCGCGTAAATCGTCACAACAGGCCACTGCAAGAAAGTAGTGGACCCCTGTCCAAGGACATAATTTCTAAAAATTAGAGGGCATGGTGCCATATGCGAGCTGTTATACCACTTGTGGAATGTCGCTAGAGGACAAAGATCTATTGTAGAACAGTTACGCAGTACCTACGTATCTACTACACACGTAACGATACATTCTACATACAACGGTTCTATAGGGTTAGTTAATATATCATTACCTGAGAGGTATTTCCGGAATGCCGCGTTATAGCGGACAGTCGTCGAACTGTTCGCTAGGAAGTCCTTGGCTACGGAAATAAATCCAGAGTACGTAAACCTCTCGGTGAATATTTCAACGTTTGCCCGGTACATGGATGGTCTTGACGGGGTTTTTACACGCATCCGTGGCGTGGCCAATGGCAATAGCGAGCCCTTCGATGCAGGCATTGTACAAATAATTGTACACACGCGAGCTAGTTGGCCTTTAAACTAGACGCTTCGACTTAAATAGTCGTCAAAGTCAGACGATGGAATGGCAGACAACCATTATTTTTACTTTCAAGTCGTGACACCTGCTTAATGAACATTTATGACGAATACCAAGAGAAAATAAAAGGTCAATCATAACTTAAAAGCAGGAAATCTTTTTTTTTTAAATAGACAATTCACCTTAAAAAGAGGCAAACTTTTCACGTGATATCGTAAGCAGTAACAACTTCTCTCAAACTGTACACTCTCGCAGCATGAAATGTGCTCAGTGCTTCGACCAAGATACTTGGTCGATGGCTGAGTGCTAAGCTTGTTCAGTACGGAAGTTGTAGGTCTGTGCAATTACGTTTAGCTGGCAATTTCAATTCCATCGTGAGATGGATGGCTTTGAAATATAAATTTTATTCTAAAACTAGCTGACCCGGCAAACTTCGTACAGAATCAATAAATGTTGTGTTTAATTTATAAGCTGAAATAAATTAAGTTTTTATTAAGGTAAAATAAATAGGTACCTACTCTAAGTTCAAAAAATGAAATTGAGCTGTTGATTAAGCACGAAATTTTCGGCACACTACACCATTGACAGTTCGAATTGATTCAAATTATGTCGACCAAAGCACATTATTTGAAAAGCCGTTCCATACAAAATATATGAAAAAATTAATTTTCTTCATAATTATTTTTCCCGTGATTTTTTCGAATGTTTTAATAGTTATTCTGTTAATCGGGACGGAGACAAATCCAACAAATCAAAGATCATAGAAATCGGTTCAGCCGTTCTTGAGTTATAAATGGTATAACTAACCCGACTTTGTTTTATATATTAAGAAGATAACGGATGCCATAACGATTGTTCAAAAAATTTCAATTATTAAATAGTAAACGTACTCCGAAGAAAGAGTTGAAATCTAGTCAGTTATACAAACATACTGCTGAAAGAGTATTTTGTCGGATTCATAGATTATTTTCATACTCTGGAGGAAAGATTCCAACTCACTGACTAATAAACAAATTTGTGGATGAATTAAGACTGACTTTCGGATTTCGCAATCCGATTCTAGGATTCACAGTATGATAATCGAAATAGATTTCCAGTAAAAATGCTAATTTTGTATTTGACGAACCAACTGTTACATCAGATGTTGTTATATCTCTGAGGCATTCAAAAACTTTGATCGAATCAGTTAGTTGGTTAAAAATGACGAAGTATCAAATTCACAAAATAACGCGACCTTATTGGTTCTGTTTCCAGGCAACAAATAAAGTCACCGAATGAATCTACACTTTGCAAATATTTGTGTTGTCTGGACATCTGTTACCATGTCGGAAATTTATAGCGGAAAAGTTTTAGAATCGTTTACCTCGGAAAATTAAGAACATATTTTATTAATCAAAGAGTAGGTACATACGTAAAAGAATATTCATTTGCTGCAACCTTAAGTACTGCAAATAAATGTATTATTGATAGTGACCAAAACAAGTGTGTCGGATTAAACGAGGTTTTAACACCAAGTAATGAAGAATTATTTCGTTCTTACTCGTTAATGTTACTATGCGGAGCCTTGAAAATTGTTCCAATTTGACTGCACTTTGATATAATAATAATAATTTAATGTTCAATGCTTGACTGTGCATTAATTGTTCCTTTAATTTTTGGAGTACCACAAGATATTACATCTTTGGGGTACCTCAAGGGTCTTGTATTGTACCTACTTTATCAACAAGATTATTGCTCCATCATCTATTTAATAAATCACACTGCTTTACATCACCGTTTATTATTGTTTTAAATATTAAATCAAGGGCTATTATCATTTTGAAGATATTGCAATAATAATGCAACACTAATATAATATAAAAATAATCTTACCTGGATTTCATGTTCGTAGAACAGTTCCTCGGCATCACTTTCAACATCCGAGAACGTGTTCAGATACCTCTTGGTCGGCAGCAGGTTCTCAGTGGGCTCCTAAATAATAATAAAAACAGAACATTAAATGAATGCAGACCGATAGAGATTAAGCAAAACCAAGTTCAAGGTACGTATAATCGATAAAGAATACATTCAAACTATAAAACAACCTCGTTATACTGAACTGCTTCCGAGGGGATCGAATTTTGTTTACTCTAGATATGCATGTAATCTTTGAAGTGTCATAATATCCCGTTATGTGGATATTTTTATATGGTGTGGTAACGTTGGTGTCATTTTCCGCTAACAAAGGCCTGTCACGGAAAATGTCACTATAAAGCCGCAAACGATCTTTCATTATTTCCCTGAACACAACAGTATTATACACATCGGGTCATAGAAATGCGTGCGTTGCAAAGTCAATTAAAAAACATCACACTTTAATATGCATGAAATAATACAGATGGACTTGGTAATAATTTCTTTACACTTCTGCGCAGCGTTTCCTTTTATTGACTTTTCTTTAGTCGTGGAAATCGTTTCATTACCCGTGCAAACGGTAGGAAATTTGCATGAAAAATCCATAAAACCAACTAGAATTAGCATGACAACTACCCAGGTATGTAATGGGTTGGTATATCGATCCAAAAGTTCTATAATTAAGTTTTATACACAACATTTATGCTTCGATCTATCTTTGCATTGCCTTGAATAAATCAATCGTCCCGCGACAAATTTAAAAACGTATTCTGTACACGGTGATTGCAAAATATCTAGGTCATCCAGTGGCCGTCAGAAACGCCGTAAAAAGTGGCAGATAAATATTTGATGTTCAATTCAGAATTGCATTCCAAAACATAAAAATTATATGCAAAGTACCTCCTGAAAAAAACTTTAATCGGATCTGGTATGTACCAGTTCGCAAATTGCATTGGGCAACATACCAAGCGAAAATAAGCATAGAGAAACTATGTCTACGATCGTAACTACTTTCAAATCAAAAAGAAAAAAAATGTCGAAAGTCCTAAATACTATATAAAGATACTAGATACAATTCGATACTTTTATTTGCTTTATTTAATTGATAAAAGATAATATACGATTTTAATTAATTCTTGAATAAAATATTCGCATCCTAAGCCAACACTTGACTTTCTATAGACATTCTCTTTCCAGCGACAGCATTCTTTCCTCGGTTAATTTTTTCGTATTGCAAAGAGACATTCTTTCAATCAAGATAATATATGCAGCAAGCGCCGTCCAGGACTGGTAAAAATATGTACTAGTATAAAAAACAGGTTTAATTTTTATAACATCGCATACAGCATCGCGAGAAGCAACCACTCTTTCGGATGTTGAAAATTTGATAAAAAATCTTCTCATTTCTTTACTCTGTTTTGCTTAATTCGCACTCTTATGTGTATATATTGTTATATGACTCTTAACATAAACAGATTCAAGTATTTGATTCCATTCTTCCATTCATATTATATTTTCTGTTATTTCTTTCTCAGCATTCTTATATTAAACTTCTTACATTGCTCTTGCTTTTATTTTGGATCATCTATTGTCCTTCCTTTGTCAGTTCCAAGCCTAACTAAAATCAGGATGGGTATCAGAACTCCATTGTTGACTGCTACTTGCTAGTCTCACTTCTTTTGTTAACTTTTATTGGCGACTACTGCATTCAGTCAATCATTAATTGAATTTTCTACATTGATCCACCTTTCAATGTTCTTATCAGTTACCCATCTTTCGTGAACAATATGTAGGTACTTCCCAAATATGCAAAAATCAGGTATCTATCATATATTGCATAGCGTTTTTGAAGACTGTCTTTCAAATTACCATGAAGTTGGACTAGCCACAAGAGACTGAATATCTTCGATACCATTAGAATTCAGCACCGCATCATCATACTAAGGGCAATGTACTTTCAGATTGTTCATTTTTGCACCCAATCCCACATCTTTCCATTTTTGCAGACAATTATCCATGCACAGGTTGACAGAGGTAACATTACACATCCTTGCATAACTCCCTGCACAATCAGCAAATTCAGATTTTTATCGACTTCAAAATATGCCAATTTTTACGTAGGGCCAGGGCTGGTCCTTCTATAATTTAGTTCTTACCTGTGCGCTCTGAAAGGTCTGCAACATGTCAGCCTCCATGTGGCTGGGCAGGGGTTCCCAAGCGTGGCGAGCTCGGGCCATTTCCCACATCCTCTGCAGGCCTGGCATGGTCACCTCTTCTCCGGGCAGTTCAATGCTGGGGCTGGCGGCGGCAAGCATCCTGATTATACTGAAATTACATTCAACTTAGAAGCCATCTTGATTGTAATGAAATTATATTTATATTAAAAGTCTAGCTGAATCCTGTCAACGGGGAAATAAGTTAATCACTCTACCAATAAAATTGTTAGGTGCAAGTCAACATGCTTTTTGTCAGTCTTTAGTCTTTACGCAAATCAAATTTTGGACAACCTTATTCAGGCTTTGGCCTGACAGTATCATATTATATTTTTGATTTTATAACTATGTATGTGCCTACTATCCTTTTCTATCATTCCCATTTTTTTCATTTTGTAGATACATGTAATGTTATTATTGGACTATAAACAAACAAATAAAGGACATTCTTGCTAGTAGGACATAATAATACACACGTATATTAGTGGGACATAAATAACTAATTGCATAAAAATGTTAACAAATTCTTAATGGTGAATTATTTGTACATCTAATTTCATTCAAATCCTCCAGTCCTAATGAGTCCTAAATTCACAAGTCTTTCGAAATAACTTCAATTTATTAACTTTTTGGCAGTAATCTTCTTATAAATGTAATATGAAAAATGATGGTGTAGCAAATGTAAAGTTATGCAATGTCCAGTGTTTTAATATAGCGTCCTCCGCGTGCAAAGTCGTATCTCCTCCAAGCATAAACTTTCTAATTAAAGTGTGTTTATCGGAAGTGACCTGCCAGGTAAGTATGTTCTCTGTGTCCATTTGTAAATAATAGTTCTAGGTAGAGCCTAAGAAGTCATAATAAGATGTACAGCGCCCTTGAGGTGATTTCTCACAAAAACGGCGCTCTACAAATTATCCAATTATTATTATTATTATTATTATTGGGAGATCCCATGTTTTTTTTATGTTACAAAAGACAAAGAAAAAAAAAAAGAGCTAGGATTTCTGCCTATCAGAGGGCGCAAATCAACAGAGCGACTCAACAGCTTGACTATCTTTGGCATTTTCAACGTCAATGAGGTAAATACAGTTTGGCAAATATCTTTTTAGCGTGTCGCAAAATAGTAGAACTGCCCCCGTGTCTCTTTTAAACTTATATTAATTTATATTTCACAAAATCGTAATCTACTCGATAATATTGATCGTCCAGTTGTTTAGTGAGACATACCATAAAAATCGAAATTTGAGTTATATGTAAAAGTGTACATTCTATCTGCTGCAATATAGAGATTACCCATAAACACCACCAAACCAATTATATATATAATTCAGAAAAACTTGCAGTGAATTAAACACAATTTTGATGTTTTCTGGGTCACCAGTAGGATATTTTAAAATGTCACACTAATGTACCGGACCGTTATGCCTCCATTGCGTTATTTTATAGCATTTTTAATTTGTAAAACAGAGAACATATTTGATTTATGGTGAGCATTCGAATATTGTTTTCCCCATTATCTCAGAACTTAGTATTTGGAGATGTCTGAGTAATCAATATTGATGTTTAAAACCGATTTATGGAGACCATGGAAAATAAACAAACAATATACTAAATTGACAAAATAATACCTCATAATAAAAAGAGGGTTGAAACTGCGGGCGAAGCCGGGTAGTAACTAGTAACTAATAGAAAGATATAAGTTGTAACATAAGGTTTTCCCTTCAAAGTCTATGCTTTGCGCTTATCTTTCTTATCTACCGGCCTTCACCTACGGGCGCCAAGTTACAAAATTACCGGTTTTTAATCGTATTTTAGCGGTTTTTATCCAAATCAAACATTACTAATTTGTATTTTTCCACTGGTTGACAGTTTACACTATTTATAGATGAATTATTACGATACAAATTTTTATCTTTATATTTATTATCGCACTTCCGAAATTCTTATCTTTTTGCCTAGTTAACCAAATTATTGTTGCTTCCTTTTTATGTGAATACGACACGCGAGTTTTAAGTTCATAGATCAGTAGGATTGTGGCAACCCCGATTAGAGAATGTAGTGAGGTGTAATTTAAGACGATATACGTCGAGAAAATGTGAAAACTATGTCGGTATGTTTTTAAATGTTCGATGCGTTTCGTATTAACGTAAACATTCACTGTCAAACATGTATAATTTATCGGAAAATATTATTTATTATATGCCCCACAAAAACCGTATTTAAGTTAGATCAATCTATCTCCGCGAGATGCCAGTGCCTCTTTTCGACGGAATCTTTCGATTCATCAATCACCTGGCTTTTAGCTCTCCTGTAAAATTTAGTTTTTTTTACTTACGACCTCTTTCTACGGGATGAGAGATGTATGCATATCAACCAATAATTTGTTATTGATTTATTATATTATAATGGTTGTAAGTTGTAACGTTTATCATGTCATGTCTAATAAACGGTATAGATTGTAATGAAACACCATTATTGACATTCAATTAGCCAAATGGTGTAACCGTGAACCTAAATAATATATTATATTAGCAGGTGTCCGAAGCAGTCGATCATTTAATGTCAATTCTGTTGTCAGTAATACCAACCTAGCTGCCGTAGCAGAAAATGACCCACAAACCTTACAAAGGGCAATTTTACACGATCAATTTCATGGTCAAGAGTCGTGACTCATGACATGACAGTCATGAACGTTCATCGGCGAACTGCGCCTAACTTAGAATCGATTCATTATGCAAAATTGGAGCGAGATTGTGAAATTGTAAACACAAATAATGCATTGGAGGACTCCTATCACAGTATAAATTACATTAATTAGAAAAAGATTCTCTTCAAACTCAGACAAACTTTAAACTACTTACTTGCAAGTTAATTATAAAAAGAATCTTTTCAAACTCAGACAAACATTAAAGTACCTACTAACAAGTTAATTATAAAAAGAATCTTTTCAAACTCAGTCAAACTTTAAAGTACTTACTTACTTCAAGTTAATTATAAAAAGAATCTTTTCAAACTCAGACAAACTTTAAAGTAAAAAGAATCTTTTCAAACTCATACAAACGGTAAAGTACCTACTTACAGGTAAATCATTAAAAACCTATCCGTGAACTTTAATATTTGGTCTGTTTTTTTTTGTCAACCTCTTAACTTATTAATAATGTTAATTTACCCAAAATAAATAAAAAAAGAGACCCTTGCTTGTCTATTGGTGTACTAGATGGATAAAAAATATTTTAATTAGATAATAATATATCTTGTTAGAAAGCTAACAAATGAAACAGGAACATTGTCGACAACATAGACGTCGCTATGCACCCGGAGCCTTTTGGGTATTTGCGGGGTACGAGGGGACTGCGGGCAGGTTTTTGAAACTAGTTCGATCTTTTTTTAATTTTAAATACTGGTATCGGTGTGCAAATATATTCAAACGCGTCCTATTTAAAACTAGTTATCTGTAATTAAAATGAAATTGAACATACGAATAATTTTATTCTATAATTGAAAATGTGTAAAATTTTAGATTTTATACATATTTGAAATGTGTCATATTTTTTTTATTCTTATAAAATAAAAATAAACATTTTTTTAGGAATTTAACTACAAAACCAAAATGTTATAATCTGAAACAGAAATAAGTCTTGAAATTTGCACAGCTTTTATTGCCTCGAATTTCAAGATAAACTATTTTCAGCTTACTACGTCATGTCAAAAATAAGTTATGGAGCATTTCTATAAATTCTATAAATTTAAGTGTAATTTTCAAAATTGTAACTGATTGTGTTGTGTTGATGAATTGAATTGATGTGTATCTTATTATCTGAAAATTGTAATTGATGTGTATCTATAAAGTATCTACCTATATGTATATAACATTTTTAACAGAAATTTTTGATAATTATAATTTTCAAAATTGCATCTGATTTTTCAAGAAATCAGACTGATTTAATAAAAAAAAAACTTTTAGTCAGGTAGAGCCAGAAAAAACAACGTAGAAAGCAATTATTGCGTTTTAGTCAGGTAAGATACTACCTAATATTAAGTTTGAACCGTAGAGCATGGAGCTAAACATACTAGGTACCTACCTACCTAAGCAGTGTTGAATGGATCGGCAAATTATTATTGCATTGAAAACAATAAATAACAAAAATTATGAGTTTTTATACAAAATAAGATTATTGTCGTAATTAATTCGATTTAATAAATGTCATGCGTAGGGTTGCCACCCGTCTCGACGTATTGGGACTGTCACCATCATCTGTCCCGACTTCCCGACAAAACCTTAAGATGAAACCCGGTGGTGGAGAAATTTGAAAAATAGATTTTACTAAATTGTTGCTCTTACTCCACCGGATATTGAGCGAAGGCGATAATGCACATCGGGCTACTAATACCTAACTAAAATCGAGGTTTTGTATTCCCCACTTTTCTCCTCTAAAAGTGGACTGATTTTCAATTTTTTTTACCAACTACATAAGAAAAAACTATTCTGTGTCTGTACGTTTTGCTTTTTTTTTTAAACATTGTCTAGTTTGTATACTGAACGTCTTTTGACGGCGTTTAAATCGGTCAATTTTATTGATTTTTCGAAGATCATAACTTCTATAAAAAACAACTTATCAAAAAAAAAAAAAGTACCGACACGCTAGTAGTTGATATCTATTTTATGTAAAAACAATGTTTTCTCTAGGGTTATGTAAATATAAAATAGAGATAAATAGGGAATATGTTTATAGGGAATATGTTTGTATGGAAAAATCACCGCCGGGTATCCCCTTAAATGTCCAGACAAATTAATATTGGGATAATTTCCTTAAAAACCTTCCTGGGATATTATTTATAAAATGTCTTAAAATCTTCAGGAGATTTGTCTAAAATTATTTTTACTTTATTTAAGATAATCTGTAAAATAAAATGGAATAGTAGGACCAAAACAGAGCCCGACGAGTAAGTAGTTCGAGAGTTGAGTGTGTATAGGCAAAACCGTGGATCGAATTATTATTATCCCGTTGTCGGGACGTGTCGTAATAATCGGTCATCGGTTCAACGTGTTGGGTTCTGTGAATCGAATCGTGTAAAAGGACCTTTATTTTGAAGCGCCAGCCATGTGGAATTGTAGAGCATACAACGATTTAGCTGTCGCGGAACAAAACAGCCATCTCTGTCTTTCATGGCACTTCTGAGCCAGCAGGAAAGGGAAAAACGAAATCCCTCGGGAGCTGGAGGAATGGTAGTTCTCGAAACTCAAATCGCCCGTCGAGCAAATCTGGGCGGAGCTGATGCGTAGTTTGAAATATAATTTCGTGAATTAATTCAAAGAAAAATCATTGATATGAAATAAATTTATATTGATCTACCATAACTAGAATTAATATTAAAAAAGACACCAAAATTGAGACAGAATTGGACTGATCAACAAGCTACAATAAATAAATACAAGTTTGACGTTTTAGCAACACAGCGTGCAAAAAATGACATTTATCGCAAAATTCTTATATTTTCTTCATTTTGCAACGAAAAAAATATATTACAGATATAAAATAGTGATAAAATTCATGTTATTCTTACCTGTTAATTCAAAACGGTAGAAAAAAATATATTTAAAGGTTATGCCGAAAGCAGTAGCAAATTTATATAAACCGGCGTTTTAGTACGTGTAAATGTTGAATTTATCAGCGGTGTTTTATTTATTTCAAGAAATAACACAGATTTTATTCAGAAATAAATAAAAATAACTCTCACAAGATACTTCGAATTATAATTTCGGAAAAGTATTTGAAAACGGAGCTGGCAGTACAAGACTCTCCGCAGGAAAACTAATACTGATTCAAAATCGCCCATGTGCTCTGTTTTATCAACGATACAAATACACGGATAAAAATATCACAGTAAGTTAAAACGTTAGTAAAAACACAGATACAATCCACGCTCAAAAATCACATACTATGAAACATCCCGTAACTTTTTTACACAGTGCTCGTTCCATTTGTCGTTACTAGTTGCGTGAAGACCACACATATTTAAAGGCCCTACTCACCTTCCGATTTGCAGAACCCTGACGAGTTGGGGTAGTTTGAGGTTTCGCACACATCATCCGAATTGTAGCGTGGTGAGGTGATTTACTTTGGTCTGTGAAAACGTATGTGATGAAAAATAAAATAAAACAAATAGATAAATAAAAGAAAATACATGCACATTGGTCCAAAACATTGTACATTTAGTTTTGTATCACTTATCGAAGAACCAGTAGATGCGATGTTTTAGCCATAAGTTTTTATAATGTTTTGTCTAGTCTGTAGTTAGATGTAAGATTGCAGAAATGTATTAAATTTGTACATCGCCCTTGATATGATTTTTTAGTAAAACGGCGCTGTACAAATCATCCAAATATTATTATTATTATTTTCCCTCTCTCACACAACTTGAATGGTATTTTTTTATGGTATTTTTTTTTTTTTATGTTTCGATAAACAAAGAGGTCATTATTTCTCCAGGCTAAATATGTTTTTTGATGTAATTATATTTTTTTATGTGAATCTCTGTTCAACCGTCTGAAGTCAGTCAGACTATGACAACCCCAATGGTATGTTGTGAGGCTGAATGTACTGGGGAGGGGAAGGAGATGGGCGAGAGAAATGTTGGAAATATCTGGTTATTCGGATTTGGTCACCAAACACGGATAAAGCTATTTCAAGCCACGTTTCAATTCTGAATGGTGGTCTTTTACCAGGGCGATAGGGAGAGTAGGTATCTTCCATTCTGGAACGTACCGCAAATATTCTACTAATTTTTACTGAAATAATTGTGAAACAGCATAAGGTAATAAAATAAAATTAACTTCTACCGTGGAGGCAATACAAATGTACCCGCCTACATATTTTGACAGGTGGATCTATATATTTTGGGAGTTAGTAGTAAGTGCAATATAATTAAGTATTAAATAGTGTAAACCTCGCTATTTAATGATGACTACTCAATTCATTCAAAAATAAATTAATAACAGCACAAAAATTAAATAATATTATTTCTTGTAAGTTGTTCTGCAAATCGAATGGTGAGTAGAGGGCCTATTACGTGAAGCGAGGCTTCGCCCTTTAAGAAGAAATTTTGTGTCCCTTTCTACGCAAGCGGAAAAACTCGCAGCAAGACAGAGATAACCTGCGACTTAATTTCGCAGATGGAATTTTTGGTCCTTGCCCTTTTTGGGGTTTCTTTTTTATACCTACGATTTTGTATAATTTATTATAAAATACCGCAGGTTCTATTCAAAACGATTAGATTTATCTTCGATTTGAACAGGAAACGTCATAGTAATGCAAAACGCCCTTGAGATGGTTGTTCACGAAAACTACGCTATAAAAAATATCAATTTATTATTATTCATTTTCTTTTTTTACTTGCAACTTATACGGTTTTGCTGCAGGTGTAGACAGAAGATGGAATGCCAAACAAATCGCAACTCCCTTCTGGCTTGTTTCATTCACATTCATACAACTTTCAATATTTGGCTATTCTGTCCTAAAGCAAACGGGGATTTTAAAACCATATTTCAGAATAAAAACAATTATTCTACATTGTATATTTAATTACTTATAGTTTTTCTATTATCAACCGTTCCAATATTTTTATGATACATTGAAAAATTTCCTTCGCTATATAACGAGTTCATGAAGCATATCGTGTATCAGATTTTCTTTGATAAAGTAAAAGAAATGGAAAACTAATGATTAGAAATAATATAAAAGTCTTTGCTACACGTTCCGAATCGTGATGGGATCATTAAATGTATATAGGTATACATAACACTTAAAACTAGTAGAAGAAAATATTTAGCTTTAGCTACGTATACAATGTGATAATATGGAATTGCGTTGTACAAAATGCTCTCTTAGGAATATTATGTCTAGATAAATTTGTTACTGGACTTAGTATTAATAAATAAATAAATATATCATAGGTTGACCGGAAAAATATTGTTATTATATACTTATTGACCATCCACTAGTCAGACTTCTCAGTATATGTAAAAGTGTATCGTCGACGGCATTCCATCACCGCGTATGTAACATCACCGCGTAAGTCATTCTGAAATGCCATTCGACGGCGGTCCTAAACCTACATCGGTGGGATTATTATAGGATTTTTTTAATGTAAGGAAATAGTCTTACAACGAAAATAGTATCACCGCGCATCTCATTTGCCTTCCGTTTCGGTAAAATCATCGCCTATCTCAGTCGATGACCATGTCGATGACCAACCGTCATTGCCGCAACACGTTATTTCACTGATTACAACGTTTTTTTATAAATTTATGTGTTTTTTTTTTCAACGGAAGTCTTACAAAAGGTATGTTTTATGAAACTTAGAAATTATATATTGAAAACATTGTTTTGTGCACACGGTACACGTTATTATTAATCATTATGGACTTACGCGTTGATACACCTCGCAATGATTCGTTCCATTGCATCGGAAAACGTGAGATACGCGCTGATTTTTTCTTTTTTGATTTCTGCTTTTTTTAAATCAAATTGAAATACTTTACTAATAATTATATATTTTACTTTACTATTACTTAAGTAATAGTTAATAGCGAAACAAAGATATTAAATATTATTTTTTAATTTTATTTCAGTAACAAAATGTTCGATTCTAGCGATGATGAGTTATTTGTTGATGCCATGTGCAAAGAACTCCGAATAAATACAATATCTAACAAACAGGGCAATGGAAAAAAAGTAGGTGAATGTTCTACAAATGAAAACATAGAAAACAATGATATAAATAATATGAAATTTTCAATCGTTGATCATTCCCAAAATCAGCCACCAACAACAGAAGACAGTGCAGAGTTGATCTCAGTGGTATCTCCTGAATACGTATTATGCCAAGATATTCATAGCATTAATAATAATTCAACATCGTTTGTTATAAATAATGACAAAATTATAGTTGATTCAACTTCAATTGAAATGCAGGTAGTGAATTACAGTAATCCTACACCAGGTTCCATGTTATCTCCTTCGGAAATAATAACATCACCATCAAATCGGCCGAGTGATGGCGACAAACACGCAGATTCATCCAGATTAATAAACAAGAAATTGAGGATGCAAGGGAAAGATTATTTAGGCTACAGAAGAAGTTTACTGCAAAATGGGAAATTCAACATGGTACACGATGTGCCTAAAGAAGCTCGTCAAATGGGTCCAGTTGCAAATCCAAAATGTGCATTCGATCAAAACTACGAAACTGTCCCAAACTTAACCAAGGTTCTAGAGAATCTATTTTATTTAAATGTTTTGGTCAAAACTAAATTGGGATCAGAGAAAACAATTTGTTACATCTAATGTAATAAAAACAGAACCCAAACAAAGAAGATCGGAAACCAGTTATTTTCGTAGACAAGGCACGTTGGTGTATTTTTTGCCCATTGAAAATATTAGAGAAAACATTATAAAATATTATAAACGCAAGTGCAATTTATTACAAAATGAAATTATGTGTGCATAATTTTACCGTCTTTAATTTGGCAAGTAAGACTGTAGTGACATATAAGTTTGACGAAACCCACGTCGGACTGGAGGCATCTGTATTAACCTCCGGCATTATTGATTACATTGTAGGAAAATTAAACAAAGCCCCTGCTCGTCTAGTTATAATTTATAGCGATGGATGCGGCTATCAAAATAGGAATTTGATCCTCAGTAATGCTTTGCTTCGTCTCTCCTTGAAATTCAAACATCATGATTACACAAAAATTCTTAGAGAGGGGACACACCTACATGGAATGTGACTCAGTACATAGTAGAATCGAAAATAAATTTGCCGAATTGCCACGACGACCAAAATTGTCGAATAATATAAATTAAAATGATATTATTCCAAAACTTTACAAAGATAGAATTAAAATAAAAGAATCCAAGTGGAAACATTTACAGGAACTAAAATCTGTAATACCGCAAGATTGACATAGCTATTATGATTCATTACTGTATCAATTACTTTAATTTTTTGTATTTTTAACATTACACGAGGTACCTACAATGTAAGTTTTTTTTTTTTTTTTTATAAAAAATTGATGTGCTTTATTTTTACGTTAATGATTGTCGCTGTCATAGGGTAACTAATAATTTTGTGTATTTTTATGATTAGGTACCTATCTACTATTTTATTTGTCTAAATAATGTCATGTAACATAATGTTACTTCGTTATATTTATTATTTTTTTTTATTTTGTTTCCTCATTCCCGTGTTTTAAAACTATAATAATATTATATACCTACCTTCCAACAAGAATACATTTCCGCGTAAGTCAAAACTTTTGCCGTATTTTACTGAACATCACCGCTTAAGTCATTTACTATTTTATTTTCGGTTAAAAACATATATTTGTTTAAATACATAGTTGAAAAGACAATTGAACATGAAAAATAAAATGGTTTGCCGCGATTTCGATGAATATATATTAAGAAAAGTGGTTTTATGTCTCTCCTGAAAAGAGGCCAAATATGATTTACGCGGTGATGGATTGCCGTCGACGGTATCCTCTATCTGGTACAATACTCAGATTAGTCATAAACAGCCCAAAATAAATTATAATGCAGAAAAAAAAATTTGGGAATTATTTTTTTTTTAATGTTTTTTGGGTCACCAGTATGTACCTTATATAGGATATTTGAAAATATTATACTAGGCAGGTACCGTATGTGTCGGACCTGTGCCTCTCGGCACTATTTTATATTGTATAATATGTATAGGTAGGTATATAATATTTATGTATGTAATATATTATATATATATATATATAGAATAATGTATTTCATGTGCAAATCACAAACACGTGTAAATAATGGTGACCGGACAACTCAACAATGTGCAACTTTATCACTCCAGGGTCATGAATTATTTAAAAAAAAAACAAATTTTCATCACTTTTAATGACTTTTCAAAATGGTGTTGAATTGCCACTTTGTTGAATAGTCATGAAACCGTAAATATTATTTGATTGTGGTGAGCATTCGAATATTTCTTTCCTCGTTATTTCAAAATTAGTATTTGGAGATGAAGTTAGTCAAGTGCAAGTACTTAGCAAAGTTCGATCAAAAGTTTATAAAAAGGTGGATATATATAGATATATTCGTAGACGACATCGCACGATCAAGTTAACCAACTAACTAACCATCGCCGCAGGGGTAGAGAGGACGGACCGCCAACCCACTCGGTTTTGGCCCACACTCCTTGCCTTATTCACATTCATAAATCGTATCATACAATACATGTACTTCTATTATTCTCAGTCTTGACATGGCCTGACTCAAGTATCGGATTCACTCGGTCGTGCCATGTCTTCCTCGGCGTCCCCGACTTCTTCTACCATTTACATTTGTGTCATATATTCTCCTTACACTCCTTTTCTTTCTCTTACCTAATACCATACTTGGGTTGGGTTATCAGAGTTGGGTCGTTGGAGGACTCCAGATACTAATATCTACAGCCTGTATGTCGGACGAATATCTACAGCTCATATGTTGGATAAATATCTATGATCTTTATCATATTATATATATAGCGTATTTTACACCAACCTAACATTTATAGACATTTCTGCACTTATAGTGTAAAAGCACAAAAGTTATATATATTTTTTTTGCATTTGCTTCACGTAGGAAGTCATGAGGAAAAATACTCTCAGGGCCTATGTCATCATTGAAGATGCTGTATGGGGACTTTTTAGAGAAAGGAAGGAGATGAAGTTCTGGGAAGGAAAAAGTATGAGCGTGCGTAAGAACCTGAGTTAAATGTGTCCAGGAGTGACGGACGTATGAATCCAACCCTCCCACTGCGGTACAAGGCGATGTGTCGAGAGAGTCCAGGTGAAGAGTTCCTAAGGTCTACTTCAACCAGTCTGGTCCGATCCGGACCGCCAAGCACTAAATGGGCATATGAAGAACTACTCAAATCTCATCCCATGAACCGGGGCACCTCTGCTAATTCACCAAACGTAGTGAACCTCTTAAGATGACGTATGGCTCTTAAGATGACGTATGGCTGATGTTGGTTATCCAATAAATTGTTTCCGGGGTGGCGACACTTATACCTCCCAAAATTATGATGAGCACTTAATACACAACGATGATAAATTAATGAAAGAGTATGAATAATCTACAGAGCTAAGGTCGGATAAATATCTATGATGGTCCCAGTGGTGACGAATATCTATGGAGCGTAGGTGGGACTAATATCTACAGAGGGCAGCTGAGCAAGAGGTTGTATGGAAAAGCATAAATTACTTCAATTACGTAAAGGCTTAAACGTTTAAAGTACGTACATGAAGTTTTTGCATAATTTTATATTATTTTGTATTTTGCTGTAATATTTAATTGGCATAGCGCCTGCTCGTGTCAAGGCAAGAAAAACATCCCAGTATTCAAGTAGTTTAGCGGCTACGCTAGATTTGTGTAACATGATTTGTGATACGAAAGAAAGTTCTTTAAACTGCATACGCAATATTACGTAATGCCAATATGCAATACATAATT
Organism: Limnephilus auricula; assembly: GCA_951813805.1. Lineage (NCBI taxonomy): Eukaryota > Metazoa > Arthropoda > Insecta > Trichoptera > Limnephilidae > Limnephilus > Limnephilus auricula. The sequence goes on along the minus strand of OX638398.1, from coordinate 26,683,478 downwards.
GCAAATCCAACCTCTGCCAGTACTGTAGATATTCGTCTACATCACCTGTTCTGTAGATATTAGTCAGCAGTTTAAGCTGTAGATATTCGTCCTCATTTTGGTTCCCATAGATATTGTTCCAACATACCTCGTATAGATATGTCAGCACATGGATTCTCATAGATAGTAGTTTTTGAAATTCCTGTAGATATTAGTAGACGCCTCGTTGGGGTTGGATAAAACAAGTAAAATAACCTAATTTTCTTTGTGTTCCAAGCATCAGCCTGAGAACGGCCAGAAATTGTTTCAGATTTACGAAAAATTCTTATTATTCATTAGGATGATAGGTACAAAAGAATTAATACTGTGCTTGTTCGTAGATGGCGTCAATTTAATTATTTTAGGAAAACACTTTCATAGAGTTATAATTTAAAATATTAAAATGATTAATACGTAATATTAGACATATGAATAATACGTAATATTCATGTCTATGGATTTATCTGTTTGCGCCCGGACCTACAACTACACAATATTATGGCATATGAATAAATAATTTTAAAAAAAATTGTTTTGTCCTCAAACGAACTTAATTATTCCAAGAAAGGCACACAAATACAATATTGTATCTGTGATTAAATCAAATATTTTATTTGAACTTATGCCCTCAGATCATGTTATATAAAAAAACATGTTATTATTTTTTAGTAATTTTATAAAAAATAATGCTTTTAGACGGCCGGCGCGGTCGAGGGTAAGGTCGCGGGTTCGAACCCGGCGTGCACAAATAAATTTTATTTGATTAATTTGTGTTATTTCACAATTGAATAAAAAATAATATATGGTATATTTGCGGCACGTTCCAGAGTGGAAGATAATCTCAGTATCGCCCTGGTTTAAGTCTAAGACCACCATGCAGAATTGATATGTTGCTTGAAGTAACTTTAGCCGTGTTTAGTGGTCAGATCTGAAATTCCAGGTACTTCCCCACCTCCCTCTTTTCTCCATCTCCTTCCCCTCCTCACTACCTTCAGCCTCACAACATACCCCAATTGGGGATGCCATAGTCTCAATGGCTCCAGACGGGAGCAGTTGGGACTCTTGTGCGTTATTCATATAAAAAAAGCGAAAAAAATAGTAAAAATTTTTGGGTAAGTACCTACATGATTTTTTGTTTTGCAGTTTATTATAGTGTGATATTTTTGTAGTCGAGTGTTATCGATTTATCAATTTAGTAGTAAATAGGTACCTACCTACATATTATTGTTTTTTTTAGACACATATTTGTTAGAAAAACATTTTATATTAATCAATATTTTTGGGTGCTTTTGTAACAAAATAACCTATGTTATTTTGTTTTGCAGTTTTTAAATTTAGTTAAAAAGCTGTAGATTATAAAGCAAGCTCTGCTTTAATTTGTAATTTGCATAGATATAATAAACTAAACCACTGGAGCGACAGAGCAATTAAAATATTTTTTCTCGGATTGCTAAAGGAAATTATTCCGCCCACATTAAAAAAATTATACTCCGAATTTGAATATGGAGAGATACAAACTGATTATAGTTCTATGTAGCCAATGAATTCCCCTATCTTTTGTCTATTATCACATATTTGTAGGTTTTATAAAAAAAACGTAATTAAATCTTTAACCTTAAAACATTTTAAAGAATCTATAGAATATTTATTTTGAATCTACAATATATTATATAGTCGTTTTAATAAAAAATTTTTTTTTTTAATTTGCCACATTTTGGCAACACAGCAATCCGAGGTTTTGGAAATAGTGCCATAATGTGGCAAAAAGCGCTCGAGTGGATCGTAAGTACTTAATAATATTATGAAACTGCGTTGCAAATTAATATTGTCTCAAGTACCGACTTGTCTCGGCAATTAGTTTAGAATAGAATACAAGTCTTCGTCTACATACATGACTTTACTTCGCGGTGTTTAGTTTAGTAGGCAGGTATAGGTAGACGAATAATATATTTACATAGGTACACGCGTGGCTTGTCGGTATCGTATACTGGTTCAAACTAGATTTAGTTAGGAGGAATGGTATATTTATGGTTAGGAGCTTCGCATAGGTACAAAAATAAACTATCACCGTTAGCAAATTAATGGCGTTTCAATCATTAACTGGTGTAGTCAAATGAGAGAATTAACAATATTTATTAAAACAACTTTACTGTTTTTGGTCGGACCTTTTATGGCTGAGGAACATTTGAATAGAGAGGTGTTCCAGTTCGTTTATGATGATGAATTTGATGATCAATCACTTTTGGTTGGCCGCAGACAAAGTACTTACCTAAATCATCAAATAAAGGGACACGAATAAGAATCCTCTAAGAAATAAAATTATGTACTTACTCGTATATACATATACTCGGTGTATGGAAACTAGTAGTAGGCACAAGCGGTGGAAAGATCCATCACGAAGAAAACCGAAAAAAAAATATTTACACTCTTTGCCTCATTCACATTCATACATCGTCTCATACATACTCTTCTATTTTTCTGACTCTTGACATGGCCCGACTCAAGTATCTGATTCACTTGATCGTGCCATGTCGTCCTCGGATGCCCCCTACTTATTATACCATTCACACTTGCATCATATATTCTCCTATCATCATGGTAATATCAGCAATAATTTAGAGGATTTTTTTGTGTGAGCAAACCCAAATGCTCCCGTCTGAAGCCATTGAGACTCAATTGGGATATCGCTTGCTGAGGGTTGGTTTGTACTTTGTACTATGTCCATTTATGGTTTTTTTAAACTGTGAATGGAGTTATATTAATCATATTTTTATCTACTACATCCATCCATTTTCAGTGGGAACTTATATTTTGAACATCATTTTTTTCTATCTACATCTACATAGTAATTACAAAAAACTGAGGATTGGAGTGTATGTCCATTGGCCAATACTATTTTTTTACTATTATTTATTAAAACCCAATGTACGTTGTACGTGTGTGTAAAAATTACTAATGTTTGAATACTCCACACATTTTATTTGTACATACGACAGTACTAAATTTTCTAATTTCAAATAAAGAATTTTTAATATTTTTTTATTTTATGATTATTTATTAAAACCCTATGTGCTATGAATGTTAAATTATTATTGTTTGATGTGCCATATGATGAAATTACGGTTTGGTCTATTTTCCTTCCCAAAACTTCCCCATCTTCCTTTCCTTAAAATTACCCTCTGCACAGCTTCCCAAAAGAAGTCATCCCAAGAGAAATTAGAATGTCAGTGGTTGAGTGGGCATCGCATATGGGTTCCACCCAGGAGTTCCGTGTTCGATTCCTCGGCTGGCTAAGTCCTCCATCACAACACAAGCAACATCTTCCGCTTAGTGTGGTGGTAGTAGAAGATTTTCAAATGTTGTTGGGTTATTAACCCGGGAATGTTTGTCTTTCTTTTCAAAAAGAAAAAAAAAGAAAGAAATAGAAGACCCAATATATTCATACTAATCGCATAAAAATGTAGCACGCGTTATGAAAACGATTGCCATTCGAAGATTATGTATACAGGGTGTTAAGGTTACGTACTTGACTTTCTTTAACCAACGATTCCTGACATTATTTGGAGTAAAAAATAAAATGAGAGTCATAACTAATCCCAACCGTCTTTTTTTATATTAACTCCACACAGGTGGCCCTGAGGAAAATAATTTCCCTCAGGGCCTACGTCATCTTTGAAGATGCTGGGAGGAGGGTCTTTTTGAGGAGAGGAAGGAGTGAACATGGGTCTTGAAGAGACCCATGTTGTAAGAAGGGAGAAACACAGAGGCCGGCAAATCGTTCCACAGCCTAGCTGTTGAACTCAAGGACGAGTCGTAGAAGCGACCCGTTCTCATGTGACAATTGTCAACCGTGTACGTATGTTGGGCGGGCGTTTGGCGTGTTTCCCGACTATGCACCAGTGCCGAGGGGATCAATGACGCTAGTTCCTCGAAGCATCTTCCATTGAAATATTGGTAGAACAAGGATAGCATTCCCACCCGTCGCCTGTACCCTAAAGATTGCAATCCGTTTGTTAAAATCTATCGAACGGAAAGGACCGCCCGTTTCTGCAAAGAGTCGAGGGTTGGAAGGAGGTCTGGAACCAGTGAAACTACAGAATCCCCAATTGGCACGGAATGTCGTTAGCGTGAGTTTGCTGGAAGGTAAATTTGCTCCACGCAGACTAAAAAAATGTTAAAAGCGAGGCTTCTTGCTATCTTTTGACTATTTTAACTATTTGACTATTTCCTTGCAAAACCAAACTGTCATCACGATGTTTCAAAAAACCAACGAGTACTGTTTATTATATCAGGTGTCATAACAAATTTTCAGGTATTTTTCATTTTGAATATTAAAAAGAAAACAATAAAAAATCAATTCCAACTTCCAACCAATAAAAATATGACATCGGGCGTTCCAGCGACAGCAAAGTCACCGGTTAGAAATACCGACCATCTCTATTTATGGGGAAACGTCAAACGTCAAAAAACATAAAAAATGGCCGACGTCCGCGGTCAGCTGCATTCTCTTGTCAACAATTTGTATTTATTATCCCGTGAAGGAAAATGTACCGACAAAAGCAAACTAAATACAATATTAGATGATCTTAATGCTATCGATTACAAACACCATGTCATTACAGATGTCAATGTAAGCGCTCAGCAATATATGCTTTTCAGATAACCTAATTATTCTTGTACCATTTTTAATTAGCCTTTTTCGGCCTTCTTCATAAGTATTGCTTGGAATAACAAATATATGCTTCGAGTTGAAACCTCTCCAAACCTATTCTTCAATTTTTTTACACAGATCATTTGATATTTAACAATTACATGTACTAACGAAAAAAAAAAATTTTTTTTTTATCCAGGTTGTATTTTCTCTCCTGAAGACGATTTGTTGGATCATTTCTCCTTCGGAATCGTTCCTTGTGGCAAAAAGCTGCAAGCTGATGTGTCGTATGCTCAGAAAGCACCAAATCCCTCAAAGCGAGACATTGACCATGTGTAACTGGCTGATGAAGGCGTTGACAGAATGTAATCATATGGTATCAGAAGATATATTGAAGTGTTTGTACGTTGTTCTAAAGACCAACTCTCAGTATGTCACAGAGGTATGTACTTAAATGTTTTAAAATTTATTTATTACAAAGTACGAAAGTGAATGATGAATATTTGGCGCAGACGGAAGATTTTGTGTTTACGTATGATCTGGAAAGTATATTTACGAAAGATGGGAAGGATAATAGAGATATTGAAAGAAGGATAAATGCAGGTAACTCTGAATGCCGTTGGCGCTAAAATAAAGCTGTCCACAGAAGCGAAGCTAGCAGTCCATAATGGTGTACCTACCCTGATGTATGACATTGAGGCACGGAACTGGCAGAGGAAGGGTGAAAGTAGACTAAATGCTGTAGAAATGGGATCCCTGAGGCGTGTGTGTGGTAAAACCATGTTTGATCGTGTGGGAATGTAAAGATCTGCAAAGAATGCTAGGTTTATATAAGCATAATGCGTATGATTAAGAAAGAGATGCCCAGATAGTTTGGGCATGTAGAGCGAATGAACGAAGAAAGGAATGTAAGAAAAATATATGACGCAAATCTGAATGGTAGAAGAAGTCAGGGAAGCCCGAGGAAGACATGGCACAATCAAGTGAATCAGATACTTGATTCGGGCCATGTCAAGAGTCAGAATAATAGAATTGTGTGTATGAGACCATCAAGAGTCAGAATAATAGAAGAGTGTGTATGAGACCATGTATAAATGTGATCAAGGCAAAGACCAAGTTGTTTGGTGGTCCGTCATCTCTGCCTACCCCTGCAACGGTGTGATGGTTAGTTAGCTTGTTACAAAGTACGAAGTCTTTGAAACAAATCTTTCATTATAATTTTGTAGAAATAAATACCAAGAAAATTATACATTTTATTATTAGATAATGTATTTGGCGTATTCTCTATATCCCAAATCAAGCGTATTTTCCCCATGCCATTCTTTGCCGCACAGCTTTTCTTAAAAGAATCATATGATTTTCTAAATGGAAACTAGTTAGTAATTACTTAAATTATCTGTATTTTTTTTTCAGCTTTACGAAGATCTCATTGGCAAGAATGGAATACTTTTTAGAATACTCAGAGATGACACTGATGACGATAGATTCATAAAGCTGAATACGGAGAACCCGTACTACGTAGAGCTGGAGGCCCTGAAGTGTGTGCAGGCCCTGACGCAGAACTGCGATGATACCCACGAGGGCCTCACAGAAGAACACCTGGAGAAGTCCGTCAAAGTAGCCCTGTTTTACTTGTATAGAAAAAAGCATAAAAATCAGGATGAGGTTAACTTTTGTGAGGTAAAAAAAGCTTTGTATTTCAAAAAAATTTTCTGTTTAAAATTAATAAAGTGTACTCTTCGGCCAAGTATATGAAATATATAATATAATTTTTTTTATTATATTTCGGTTTTATACAAAAAACGATTTTCAAAAAAAAAAAATCATTTTCGACTACAACAACATCAGTAAAGCCATTTTTTTTTAAAAAATATTTGTGCTCTCGCACACTCAAAAGTCACGAGCCGCCACTGGTTGTAACTAGGACAAAAACATTGTTAAAATGATTTCTGTGGGAACACAAGCGTCAGCTTGAAAACAAGCTTATGGGACTTCACTGCTATAGTTATATTGTTGTGAAAACAAGCTTATGGGACTTCACTGCTATAGTTATATTGTTGTGAAAACAAGCTTATGGGACTTCACTGCTATAGTTATATTGTTGTGAAAACAAGCTTATGGGACTTCACTGCTATAGTTATATTGTTGTGAAAACAAGCTTATGGGACTTCACTGCTATAGTTATATTGTTGTGAAAACAAGCTTAGCGTTTGAGTGGTTAACCACTGTTCTGTTTTATCTCTGTTTTGATTTATTCAGTTCGTCCGATGACCAGACCTCCTTTGAATTGTATTCAGATGTATATATTGATTTCAGATTTTAACATGCGCCTGCAACATATTGATTCAAATCTACTCCGGCAACAATGAGACAGACCGCAGCTTGGGAGAGATAATTGGTGCCTGCAGATGCTGGATGCTGTACTCCCTCGAGGGGTGTGGCTCCTTGACTCCTCAGAAAGTGATGCCTTCACAGCAGACCGTGGGAGAATTGCATGTGGGGCCTACAAATAAAGGAGGAAAGGTATAAACATTCTGCGGTAAAATTAATATAAATTCTTTAATACAATCTTGTAAATTCTTTCAGTAGTATTTTCAATAAGAATGTAATTTATTCACAATCAAAATTGAATCTATTCATACGATTGTAAAGCTGTTAATTTTTTACTGCAGTTCATCTGTCGATAAAGACTTTTTTAAAGTTAAATTTTAAAGAAAATCAGTCGCTAAGGGGCTAAAACAGAAATGAAAATTCTCAGGTTAAAAAAAAAAAAAAATTTTTGTTTTTCCATTCGTTGATTCACCGGTTTCCACTTGTACCACCATTTTCCGGATACCGTACAGGCATCCGTGGAGCATCTGTGGTCAAGGGATAAGACTCTCGACCAGCAATCAGAAGGTGGTGAGTCCGAATACCGGCATGTGCAAGTAAATTTTATTTGATTAATTTGTGTTATTTCACAAGTTATTAATTTAAAATACAATGTATATAGTAAATTTGTGGCAAGTTCCAGAGTCGAAGATATCGCGATGGAGTGAAACTACCTTTCAGAATTGAAATGTAGCTTGAAATGACATGTTTGGTGACCAGATCCTGATTAGCCACGTACTTCCCCATATCCTTCCCTCATAATGTACCCCAATTGGGGATGCCATAGTCTTACTGGTTCCAAACTGTTGGGAACAGTTGGGACTCTTGTGCATCATTCACATAGATATGTAGATAACTTGTCATGCACAATACCTTGCTCGCTTTTATTTTCTTACAGCTTAATGGCTATCGTTTTAATTTAATATGATTTTCATTTCAGCGTATGAAACTGAGGAAGAATAAAAACGCTAAACCGATCAACAACTTCAAGCACAACAATTCCAACTCTGAGAGCATTCCGAACCAGTCCGTGACTGGTGATTTGGGTCCCCCGGGCAGCTACAGAGCGGCCAATCCCTCAGCGTGGCAGGCCGACTCCATCCCCCTCCCTTCCTGGACCATCACCAGCGAATCCGACATGTCGGACTCTGAGGGCAGTCACCAGGCGAAACTGAAGGCAGTCCAGGCTAACACGAGACTGGCGGCTTTAAATTTGCTGTCAGTCATTATAAGAGTGAGCGAATTTATTTATATAAAATTATGTTATAAAGCTCGTACTACAAGCGTAAACTGGTGAACCCACAAAAACTTTCTATATATTTGAATCCACATCACATAGAGAACCCACAAAAACTTTCTACATATTTGAATCTGCATCACATAGAGAACCCACAAAAACTTTCTACATATTTGAATCTGCATCACATAGAGAACCCACAAAAACTTTCTACATATTTGAATCTGCATCACATAGAGAACCCACAAAAACTTTCTACATATTTGAATCTGCATCACATAGAGAACCCACAAAAACTTTCTACATATTTGAATCTGCATCACATAGAGAACCCACAAAAACTTTCTACATATTTGAATCTGCATCACATAGAGAACCCACAAAAACTTTCTATGCATTTCGACGGTCCCGAAGAACAATATCGGATGTGCAATTTTGTATTGTAGTAGAGCTTTTTAAAATATCGTTTCTGCATTTTTACTGTTTTTGGTATCAAGAAACATAGTGTTATTTTGATCTTTAGCATTTCCTCTCATTGCATTAAAAAATCCAAAAATATAGACTTTTAAATCGATAAAATAAGCCAATAAATAAATTAACAGAACGATTTTCAATTTTTGTCAGATCTGACATTGTTCTTGGGGACCGTCGATTTGAATCTACATCACACAGAGAACCCACAAAAGCTTTCTATATATTTGAAAAAAAAAAAAAAAAATTTTTTTTGGCAACAGAAGGGTCCAAAACATTTGGAGCCAGGTCTACACTGGAGCATTTAAGACATTACGTATTATGATATTAACCCCCCTAGCGACAGATTAAAAAATTTGACTTAAAAAATTCCAACTATGGACTCGAAAAATTATATCACAAAATGGACTCCAAAGGTGATGTAGATTTATCAGTTTCCCGCTTGTATTACGAGCACACAGAGACACCCGATACACGGTGTCTGGAAAAATAAAACATGACATAACAGAACTTTAATGAAAAGCGAGAAATAAAATCACCCTAACCTAACCCAACATGACCTATTATTTATCATGTTCTGTCTTATCACTGTTCTGTATCATCCGGTTACCATTATATACCTACTAAACTTACCACATAGCTTTGCCTGAAATTTCAACTTTTTTTTTTGCAATGAAGAATTTGAAGCAAAAAAAATGGTGTTTTATCTTTTTTTAAATGGACTAGTCAAAGCTCCATAGCTCCTGATGGAAATAATGTTTTGGGCTGAAAATAATTGCATTGTCCTGGATATTTCAACCAGGGAAAAAAAAACTGTGCACATTTTATGACATGGAGTGCACCGTTCCGAGTTTTTACTGCTTTACAAACTTAATAATTCTTGATTCTTTTTTTTAGTTCTATTTTTTATGAAATATGTATGTAAACTTCAAGGCACAGGTTGTATATATTTTTTTACTGGACTTATTGGTTTAGTAATTATAGATGAGTTGATAGTAGTTTATTACTGTTTAGAAGTACAATATTGACATGTTGTTATGCCGGCTGTCGTTCTAAGAGAGGCAGGCCGGAAGTACAAGACCGGAATTAGTGACTTCTACTGCATAGACAGCAGCATAGACATGACTTTGTCAATAGTCAACTGATTAATATATAGACAATACCTCTACACATGAAAACTTTTACTCACATATTTAACAATAAAATAAAATCGGAAATCACGGGAACAGAACTCAAATTAATTGAAAGCTATATGGGAAATCGCACCCAGTATACCTCAATCGAAAATACATCTAGTGAAAAAGAACAAGTATCTTACGGAGTACCTCAGGGCAGCGTGCTTGGTCCAATCCTATTCCTTATATATATTAATGATCTGTGTCATCTCCAATTAGACCGGGAAATTAAAAGTTTTGCAGATGATACTGTGTTACTCTTAAAGGCTAATGACTGGAAAACCCTAGCCACAAAAGCAGAACTTGGCTTAAATATTACTAAAAAATGGCTCGACTCTAACCTATTAACTTTAAATATAGAAAAAACTAAATTCATAACTTTCAGCATAAACTCGAAAGGCCAACCCCCAAACAACATCAACCTTAAAATACATTCCTGTCAACCAATCCACACCCCATGCGATTGTCCCCCAATTATACAAACGGAAAATATTAAATATCTTGGTATATACTTCGATCGTTATATAAAATGGGATAGACATATAGATTCGGTATAGGAAAACTAAACAAGTTAATTTACTTTTTCAAAAACGTGAGATATATTCTAAACATATATGATATAAAAAATATATACCTCGCATTAGCACAATCGATAATGGAATACGGCCCAAGCTGCGCCAGTAAAAATACATCAACACACTGTTTAAAGCTCAGAAAACTTTAAGAAAAGTAATACTTAAATTACCAATACTAACACCCACATCAATCATATTCAAAAAAATCCAGTGCTGAAAATTCAAAAACTATATTCAAATCAAATACTAATTTTCCTTTACAAGAACATAAACACATTTAAAACCTCACAAAATTCTCGCAATACTAGAACAAGACTTGCACAGCGACTAGAAATACCTAAAACAAAAACATCATTTGGACAAAAATACTACAGATACACCAGGCTATAAAATTATACAATTCACTTCCAACACAATATAAAACATCTAATCTTTCAGAATACAAAAAACATATATCGAACTGGCTACAATCCTTATAACCCTTAAATTATAATTATGTTATCACATTCTTAACTTTATAGAAATTCAAAATAAATTTTCTCTTGGTCAAAGAAATTATTTGTGTCAGTTTACACTTATATTTAATATCCTTCCAGAACACATTAAGACATCTTGTGCATTTTTTTTTTTTTTTTTTTTTTTAATATTAAATTATTGGTGTTAACATTGCCATCAATTGGTTCATCTTTGTCGTTTGTTGTTTTATCAATAGGTACCTAAATATTTTTTGTTCTATTTTTACTACTTTATAAACTTATTATCCTCAAAACAGGCTTGTCCTTGTGAGGTTAATATTGAAATGTGAACAATAATACCTACCATGTAAAGAAACAATAAATAAATAAATATGTTGATATGTGTATGTTTTTCATTCTATAATTGCCGAGATAGTTTTGCTTGCACAGCCACTTGATTTTGTTATTATTTACAAATGTCTAATTGAAAAGTAATATTTTCAGACCTCGGAGAAGCACCTAATCTTTGGCTACTGGTGGGCCTTGTTGCCCGAGGACCTGTCGTCCAGTGGAACATCAGGTCTGGCGGCGTGCCTGCAGAAAGAGACCAGTGGGGCTGGCAGAACGGCAGCCCTGGCAGCTCTGCTGTCACTACTGATATCTTCAAGGTCGTATCTGACGCAGGCTGAGGCTAGGTATGCTTATCGATCATCATCACACAAAGTTTTAATTGGTTCCATCACTTAACTTAACTTAGTCCCCAGGGTTCTTCAGAAGTTTCTTCTCCACTATCCCACCGTCTTCATAGGGGTCACATCTGGCCACTGTTCTGCTGGGGACGGTGTGAAAGGTTTGAAGGCCACCTTCTTGTCCCACTGCTCACTGTCTCTCGTCGGGCTTGCCAGAAGCTGTAGCTGTTGTTCTTATGTTGTATGCTAGTATAGGAATGTGTTTGAATTTACTTTTCCTTTCCTTTTATTTAGTAATGTTTTCGTATGTTCCTCTATACAAGGTGTTAAGGTACGTACTTGAATTACTTTAACCAGTGATTCCTGACATTATTTGGAGTAAAAAATGTTAATAAAGTATTGGTCTCCGGTGAGTTTTTTGGAGTTTTTTTTTTCTAAATTTTTATCTCCAAAATCAAAAACAACAAAAAAATTCTTCCGCATGTCGTCACTGGTCATACGGCCGAGTAACCGCCCAAATTCTTACCCCACCCCAAACTGTCCAACAACTACTATTTGTTTACGTTTTTGTAAAAAAACAAAAAACATCAAAAATGTCACCGGAGACCAAAATTTCATTTACATTTTTTACTCCAAATAATGTCAGGACTAGCTTCAAGAACAAGAACAAACTGCCTCGGATGTGAACATTTAAATGTTTATGGTATGCATAAATGTATGTTGTGCCGTGTAGGGACAGTCGGGGGCTTTTAGAATCATTTAATAGTATTAAATAGTTAAAATAAAATAAAATAAAATAGTTTTAAAAACAAATTAGAGTCTTGACGTGAGAATCGACATAGGGATCCATCTGGTTCTTAAAACGGTTCGGGAAAGTGGTAGGTGCCCTCGGCTGGTTCCATGACTAAACAGAACACTGATCCTCCAGTTGATTAGTCAGTCATCTCCAAATACAAAGTTTTGAGATAATGAAAAAACCAATATTCATACCAATGCTCGCCATAAATCAAATATTATTTACACAAGTCTGTGTTTTACATATTAAATGAGTCATATACTTCCTATCTACGATAAGTCCACTCTGGTCAAATTTTGGCAAACCATTTGTTTTTAGGTACGTAATGGTCAAAATGACAGATGCAAAAGTAAATTTGCTAAGTATGTAAATAAATCCTTAAAAAACATGTTTATTTTCAGCAAACGCGCCACCACGGCCTTTACCCCTTTCTCCGTAATGCTCGGTCACACCCTGGAGAGCCTGCATCTGCTTTTGGAGGAGGCGCTGGCTACCCAGAGGCACGTGCCCGTGCTGGTGGCCACCCTGAAGTGCGTGGTGGCGTGCGTGCAGGCCACGCCCTACTCCAAGCTCGGGGGGGCGCTGCTCACGGGGATCGTAGCCAATGTGAAGAAACTGCTCCTTCACAGAGGTAATATTATATGCGCACATACATACATCATCTTCCTTTTGTCCTATTTGGATTGGGTTGCATGGTTAAGGCACCTCCAGGTGGTTACCATGGTTAACTTGTTGAAAGCCAGCATACAAAAAAAATATTTTTTCAATACAACGTAAAATATTTGACAGTTCTCACCTTTCTTACAAATTCAATTTTTATAACATTTCTTTTGTGATATATTACAAAAATTACATCAAAATAATATAGATAAAACGAACTTCTTAATAATCACTCAAATCTATGCTTTCCACAATGGATTTATATAAAAAAAAAACAATTAATAAATATAGACTTCAAATATGACAGCTTTCATATTATCAAGCGGCAGCCATTTTGTCCTCCATCTTTGGTGCCCTGGCGCATTATTGGCAATTAATTTGAATATTTCGGAGTGGCTAAATGCTATCCCGTATTTTGTTATGTCAAGAACGAGAATGGCCCAAGCGATTCTGACCTTGTTCTTCATACAATTTATTTATACATAAGGGGCAAAATCGCTTCAAAAATCCGGACCCGCCGGGGGGACTGCGGCCTGCAATAGGTTAAGGCACCTATCCTGCGCTACTTCAGCGACCTCTGTCTATAGCAGGCCAACCTCTCCTCACATGGCCTCTGGAGTTGCTTCTCCCAACTGTATAGTAACCTATAAAAACGTACCTAACCTTTTTATTTTTCTGTTTCTATTTCATGTTTTGTTCAGATTTATTAGTATTTTCTTCTTCCTCAATGATACCTTACTTATTTAATCCTTATTCGTTAATATACTCTTTCAATACTGAAAACTTTGTGTGAAATTGATCAATTCTCACTCACAAAATGACCTAGGCATAATCTTAATCATGTAGCAAATCATAGGACATAATCATAGGACAGACGTATTCTTATACTATATGCTTATTTTAATACTGCTATTCACATACTCTTTTTCCTTTTGATTGTAGTTTATACATTTAATTCAGGGTCTAAAACTGTCATAGGCATATTATATTATCTATATTCTGTAGAGATAGATGTCTTTAAAATATGGGTCTGCAAATGAACGGTAATTGAGTAATTTGTATTTTTCTAATGCATTTTATGTCTCCTGAGAAACATTCATTGATATGCGAAGAATGTCTTGAAGTGAATATTTTATATTTTGCAATATATATATATACATTTTTTTACAATTTTATTCATTGTTTAACATTAGAATAACAAATTAACCTCTCGAGCGCTTTTTGCCACATTATGGCAGTATTTCCAAAACCTCGGATTGTTTTGTTGCCAAAATGTGGCAAATTTTCAAAAAATTTTTTTTATTAAAACGACTACATAATATATTGTACATTCAAAATATAACAAAATTAATATTCTCTAAATTCTTCAAAATGTTTTAAGGTTAAAGATTTAATTATATTTTTTTTATAAATCCTACGATAATAGACAAAAGATAGGGGAATTCATTGGCTACATAGAACTATTATCAGTTTGCATGTCTCCATATTCAAATTCTGAGGTATGATTTTTTTAATGTGGGCGGAAAAATTTCCTTTAGCAATCCGAGAAAAAATATTTTAATTGATCAGTCGCTCCAGTGGTTATAACAAAAAGGTGAAAACATCAATTTTTGTTTCTACACCAATTAAGAGAACTGGCTCTTGAGCTTGGTTATATATTTATCTATAAAATAATTAATCTTTGTTTCAGACTGGACCGTTCAAGTTGCTGCCTTAATAGTAATGGGATGTGTAGTTGACATTCCTATACCTGAAATAATCTCCTTATTCCATAATAAAACCCAATCTCCTGAATCTGCTGCCTTACAAAGTGCATCTAAATCAGAAGACATTAACAAACCTAAGCGCTTCACAGATGACTATGATTCAGACCAATGCTCTGAAGAAGAAGAGTGTGATGAAGCAGAAGGAGCTGTTTCTGAAAGACTTGCAGATATAAAATGTTTGGAGAATGAATCCATAACCATTCCCCCTGAGAAGCTGGAAAAACTGAGCTGGTTGATTGAGATCTGTTTGAAGAATTTGGGCTGGGTTGTCAAGAATGGTATTATGGAGGTAAATAAAATTACTGTATACAGAAGTTGATAATCATAGCTTAATATTAAAATGTTGTCCGTCACTCGGACGCCGGCGTCCGGGTTTTTTTTTATTTATTTTTAAATGCTATTTTAATTCTTATGTATAAAGAAACTGTACAAGGACAAGGTCAGAATCGCTTGCGCCAATATCATTCCAGATGTTGCTTTTTATTTCAGTAGTGTAGCCTCTCGGAATGCTCTGATATTAATTTTCTATGGTATATGGCCATCATGTGACCAAATGTCAACCGATATAAAAAAGGTTAATTCTTTGCCATGAAAAATTTGTACCTGTTGAATGCCACCATGTCCGATAGACACAATGATACTTTTTCATGGGATTTTGCATCATAAAAAATGTGTGCAGCTTACTATGATGTATCATAATTAGTTTATGATAAGTTCTCACATTACTTTAATTGTCTATGGGGTATTCGGGCAGTTGGTCTTGTTTACGAGATGGTTGTAACTGAAGTCAGAAGTGCAGAGTCATTATAATGCCATAGTTCTGCAGACAAAACCTAGCTTCCAATTAGTAAGGACGTTAGTCTTCCTAAACTATATTTATAAATTAGAATAGGTCAATAAATAGCCACTGTGATCTTAAGAACCTAACCTTTTAACCCGTCGCAGGCCGCAGTCCTCACGGCGGGTCCGGATTTTTGAAAAGAAATTGTATGAAGAACAAGGTCAGAATCGCTTGGGCCATTCTCTTTCTCGACGTAACGAAATACTGCGTAGCGTCTAGCCTCTCGGAATAATTAAAATTAATTCACGATGACGTGCCGGGCATCGAAGATGGCGTGATAATATGAACGGGGTCGTAGTCGGAGTCTATATTTTTTCATTGTTTTTTATTTGAATCCATTATGGAAAGCATAGATTTGAGTGATTATTAGGAAGATCGTTTTATCTACATTATTTTGAAGTATTTTTGTAATATATCACAAAAGAAATGTTATAAAAATTGGGTTCGTAAGAAAGGTGAGAAATGTCAAATATTTTACGTCGTATTGAAAAAAAATATTTTTCCTATGCTGGCTTTCAAAAGGTTAATAAACATAACTGGAGAATACTTGTCCCACTACTGATAAATAACGAATGTCTCTGAAGAGGACAATTAGAGATATTACATTTACTAAAATAAATTTTATTCGTTTGACAACAAAACAAACAATGATATAAGAGTTCCGTAAAGAGCAACCATTTAAAAATAATAATCAAGTTACTACTGCGTCATTCTCCAATGCGCCCACCTAACACACAGTTTGTGCAGTTTGTTTTCTTTATAAAATACATCTATTAGACACAATAAAATATATAAATTTGTTTTAGACCACTTTAATTTTAATTACACTACCGGTTTCGGAAGAACCCTTCCTTCCTCAGGAGAATATTAAAACCTCAGGAAGGAAGGGTTCTTCCGAAACCGGTAGTGTAATTAAAATTAAAGTGGTCTAAAACAAATTTATATATTTTATTGTAAATTATGGCGAGCCACAAAGTTAATGCTTATTACGAACATGTAACATCTATTAGAGTTTCGATTTTGTTTATGTGGCACTCAAGCACTGACACATTTATCTGAAATTGGATAAAATGATGGCGCTACTAGTCGTACCGTTCGATGCATAGGACCGTGGTGGAAAGTCGAAACTGTTTCACTAAATAATTAAAATAGATGTATTGCAGATGGTACAATTTACAAAAACTTCATTTTACAAACAACAAAAGTTAGTTATTACGACAATAGAATCAGCTGGTGCACGGCGAGCCTCATGAAAATTTTGCGTGGAACATGGTGGAGGTATTAGATCACGGGAGCTCAGCATTCCAAAGTGTAATTCTGAATGAATAATTCTGCAAAATAATCTGAATGGGTAATTCTGAATGGATTGAAGGGAGGTGCAGATGCGGTGTGGCAAGCCACCAACAAGCGCTAGTGACCTACTAGTAAACCACGTCCTTTCTGCGCATGGCAAAAGACATGCGTCTGAGCACCCTCTTTTGCTTATGGACTAGCTATATAGTATATTTCTCTCCTTAGACAATTATGTACTTCATTCAGCCTGCATGTTTTGAAAGTGAATAATTTTGTAGCCATCCCGCCTTCCTCTGATCCCCATCCGGCTGGAGTCCCTGCAGGTGCTCTCGGCTGTGGCGCTGCAGCACCTGGAGGCCTTGCTGGCCCCCTTCCTGCCCGTCATGACTTGTGTGCTCCGCTCCTCGCTGCGGGACCCCTCAGCAGACATCTGCCTGCACGCCGCCAAGTGCCTCAGCTCGATGGGGGACGCTATGCAGAAACTAGGTAACTAAGTCCCTAAAATAGGTTCCCTGGGGAAACCCTCAGGGCTTCCTAGAGTCCCTTAACTTATTGAAAACCAGCATACAAAAAATATACTTTTTCAATATGACATAAAATATTTGACAGTTCTCACCTTTCTTACGAATTCAATTTTTATAACATTTCTTTTGTGATATGTTACAAAAATTACATCAAAATAATGTAGATAAAACGAATCACTCAAATCTATGCTTTCCACAATGGATTTATATCAAAAACAAGGAATAAATATAGACTTCAAATATGACAGCGTTCATATTATCAAGCGGCAGCCATTTTGTCCGCCATCTTTGGTGCCCGGCGCGTCATTGGCAATTAATTTGAATTTTTCAGAGTGGCTAAATGCTATCCAGTATTTCGTTATGTCAAGAAAGAGAATAGCCCAAGCGATTCTGACCTTGTTCTTCATACAATTTCTTTATACATAAGGGGCAAAATCGCTTCAAAAATCTGGACCCGCTGGGGGACTGCGGCCTGCAAGAGGTTAAGGTGCTCTCGGCCATGGCGCTGCAGCACTTGGAGGCCTTGCTGCCCACCTTCCGGGCCGAAACCGAAACCCACAAGGCTTCCTATGTGTCCCATTATTAAATTGAAGAAGCTGATTTCATATTATGTATTTATTGTCTAAATGATTTTCCTGCTGTCTTATAATAATACAGCGTTATAGATTTCGAACTTGGTTTTCGATTCTGTCGCGCTCTTTACAAAAATCATATCTACAAATAATAATATGGAAACATGCCAACTGCAGTTTAAAGCCAATGAATCCACTTTACTCACTGTGTATCCTAAAGTTTTTCCCAATTTTACATTTTATAAAAAAATTGTTAAATTTAA
This sequence comes from Limnephilus auricula, assembly GCA_951813805.1. Lineage (NCBI taxonomy): Eukaryota > Metazoa > Arthropoda > Insecta > Trichoptera > Limnephilidae > Limnephilus > Limnephilus auricula. The sequence continues at coordinate 26,665,122 of OX638398.1, read as the reverse complement.
AATTCATTTTAATTTCTAAACATCATCTACCCAAATCTGGGTAGCTATCACTCGAGTGGATAATGTGTTATGTGTTCTTTTCTCTATTCTAGATCTATCATCATCATCCCTCAAGCTGGAAGACAGTGTGGTGTTTTGGACACTGATGCTCCGCGGCCCGCTGACTGAGCTCTTGCAAACTGAACAAAATGGCCCCGGCAGAGCTATAGCCTGTGATTGTGTCGGCAGTATTGGAGAAAAAACTTTTGTCAAACTTCCGGTAAAGATACATCTACCATTTAATAATAAATTGAAGATATTGAATTGTTAATGATGATTAGCATACGAAGGTTAAGGTTTCTAATGGAATATAGATTATTGGGGAAGATAGCATAATAGTGGAAGATAGCATAATAGCGGAAGATAGCATAATAGCGGAAGATAGCATAATGGCGGAAGATAGCATAATACCGGAAGATAGCATCTTCCGAACAGGCCATCGATATGCTTGGTGTAACTCTAAGTGACTAGCTCAGGTACGTGGGCTCCATCGAAGCTAGAGTTTAGTTGACCGGTCAGTGGTTGAGTGGGCATAGCGTTTGGGTCCCATCCAGGCGTTCCGTGTTCGATTCCTCGGCTGGCTAAGTCCTCCATCACAACACAAGCAACATCTTCCGCTTAGTGTGGTGGTAGTAGGAGATTTTCAAATGTTGTTGGGTTATTCGTAACCCGGGAATGTTTGTCTTTCTTTAAAAAAAAAAAAAAAAGTTAGCCTGTCAAAAACTGGGCGCTGGGATACTTTACAACCCTGTTCAAATCATAAGTGCACCCATTTGGCAGCCACCTCTGGGCTAGAGCCCCAAAATACCTGAAAAAAAAAACCTCGACTCTGCAGAAATGGACGGTCCGTTTAAAGATTCTCCTATCTTAACAAACGGATTTCAATCCTTAGAGCACAGGCCTCCGGTGGGAATGCTGTCCTTGTTCTACCGGTATTTCAATGGAAGATTCTCCGAGGCACTATCATCATTGATCCCCTTGGCACCGGTTCATAACACGCCAAACGCGCACCCAAAGTAAATACACGGTTGACATTTGTCACATAAGAACGGGTTGCTTTAATGACTCGTTCTTGAGTTCATCAGCTTGGCTGTGGAACGATTTGACGGCCTCTGTGTTTCCTCCCTCCTGCAACATGGCCCTCTTCAAGTGTTCACTTCTTCCTCTCCTCCACAAAGAATATTCATAGATGACATGGATCCTGAAGGAAATTTTATTTATACAGGGCCTCCTGTGTGGAGTTATTGTAAAAAATAATCATAAAAATACATTTTTATAGGAAAATCTGAGGGTTCTTTGCGCCACTCTTTTGCTTGGCTCCAGTGGGGATGAAGAGGCACTGGTCAGGGCTGCCGCTGTTAGAGCCCTCTCTGTGTGCATCATGTACCGCCAATGGAGAGAAGTAAGTTGATTACATTATTTAATCTTTCATCTAAATATTATCATTGATTTTAGGGGTATCATGCCATTTCGCGTTTCCACTTCTTTGCCAACATTAGCCAATCAAATCGACAATTACCGATCACTTGATTGAAACCGGTCATTATTTTGAATTTTAAAAAAGTGCCGGGAAGGCCCAAATCGCATCGAGCATACCTAATTACATAGGCATCATCATACCCCAGTTCTTGGGGTATTGGATGGCTAAACAACATGTTATCACTTCTAAATACATAAACACACACTTCACCACATTCTACACATCTGCCCTGAAGATGAACACTGTAAGACTGTCCGAAATGTTGGGTAGAGGAGGAGCTTTTAAATCAGGGTTGTTAAATCTCAAATCATATATTTCATCTAGGTAATTTTACGAGGCGGGTATGGGTACCGCTGCTTTACTGGATAACCAACACCCCTGCCTAGGTTCCCTTATGAGGTTCGCTATGTTTGGTGAATTAGCAGGGGTGCCCGGGTTCATGTGGTGAGGTTTGTCTAGGTCTTGGCGGCAAACGCGTTTGTCCACTTACTGCGTGGCGGGCCAGACCGGGAGAGATTGGTTTATGGAGTCATTTTACCTCTCCAGCCGGATTCTCGACCCATCGCCTTTGTAACGCAGTGGGAAGGATGGATTCATATATCCGTCACTCCTGGACATGTTGACCTCTAAATCCCTATCCACCCCTCATACCTTTTTCCTTCCCAGAATATCCTCTCCTTCTTTTCTCTAAAAAGACCCTCCACATATCATCCTCAAAGATGACATAGGGCCTGAGGAAAATTGTTTTCCTCAGGGCTTCCTGTATGTAGCTAATGTAATAAAAAGGTACATATCACCTTAGCAATTTTTTTGAGCATTAAAAATTTTCTATTCTTCAGTTTCATGGCTGATTTCAGCATCTTGTTTTAATGTGTTATTATTTTTAGGATATTGGATTACTCAGTGACTGTGGAGAATCTGTACTGAGAGTTTTGAATGAGGCAACACCGGCTGTTAAAATAAAGGCAACTTGGGCACTGGCTAATATAACCGATGCGCTTTTACTCAATGTGTAAGTACGATTAACTTCCATCATCCTTTTACCATAATTTGGCAACATTTGGTTCTAATTAACGGTATAATTAATATTATATTATATGCCGCTAAAACTCAGAAACGAGTCCCGGTACGATCAAGGGAGAGTTATGTGGTGTGGTAGCCCTCTATCCTCCATCCATGAAGAAGGTTCCCGTTTTTACCTGAAGAGCGTGCTTTTGAAGATATAAGGGCTGAATTAAATTTTTAGAACAATCTAAGAAAATCAATCAATCATTCTAAGAAATTTTTAGAACAATCCAGAACATTCGAGAGCATTCCAGAACATCCCGGAATGTTCGGGAATAGTTTGGAACGTTCGAGAACATCCCGGAACATCCCACATCATTGTGGAACATTCCAGAATAATCTCAAATGTTCTGGAACATTGTTTTTTACATTAGCTCCACACAGGAGGCCCTGAGAAAAATAAATCATTGTACAACATAAATCTGAAATAATTGGAAAATAAACCTGAGGGCCTATGTCATCTTTGGGGATGCTGTGTGGAGGGTATTTTGAGGAAAGGAAGGAGAAGAAGTTCTAGGAGGAAAAGGTATGAGGGGTGGGTAGGAATCTAAGGGTCAGTGTCTCTAGGAATGACAAACTGCAGTGCAAGGCGATGTTCCGGGAGAGTCCGGCTGGAGAGATCAAAAGGTCTCCCGAACTGGCCTACCACGCAATTGGTAGTCAACGCATCCGCCGCCAAGACCCAGACAAACCTCACCCCATGAACCCGGGCACCCCTGCTTAGTCACCGAACGTAGCGAACCTATGGCAGAGGTGTTGGTTATCCAATAAATGGTTCCCGGGGCGGCGGTACTCATTCCCGCCTCTCAAATTGAAGAGAATGATGGACTATTCGAAGCCTTTTTTGTATGGGTGGGGGATAAAGGCCTACCACACAATCTCATATCATATCGAAGCCGGATATCCCAGCTAGTTGTTAATATTTAATTTCACATTTATTTCAGAGAAGATCCGGATATTGAACCCATTGACCAAAACCTTCTTGTAAGGCTATTGGAAGAGAGTATTTCTGCTTCAAAGGAGAATGATAAGGTAAGAAGAGTCATCTAAATCACACCAAAGTAAACAAGTCTTGACAATCATAGATATTGTTTGTTGAACAGTGTTGACGGCCGGCATAGTCCAAGCGGTAGGGCGTTAGGCTCCCATACCGAAGGTCGCGGATTTGAAACCCGCGTGCGCAAATAAATTTTATTTAATTGATTTGTGTTATTTCACAATTAATTATTTAAAATAATATATAGTGTATTTGCGGCACGTTCCAGAGTGGAAGATACTCTTAGTATCGCCCAGAGGGCCTAGTCTATATCTCTCACAGCGCCCGTAACGCGGGTTTAGCTACGTCACGAATCTGTATTAACCCTCCTCTGACCGTGCTAAAAACTTTCTCGCGCTCCGATGCTGTACACTCAGTAAATATTAGTGTAATGTATTTATTTAATCCAATACATAAATGTATTGTGGAGGAATACCTAAAATTTTAACTCTATGTTTAGTATATTTACAAAGATATTTCAGTAAATACAAACTGTGACCGCTTAGTTGACAGCACCGTCAAGAAAGGTTAAACGGCAAACGTGCTTGTTTGTGAAACCGAAAGATCGAGACTAGGCCCCCTGGTGTAAGACCACCATTCAGAATTGAAACGTTGTTTGAAATGGCTTTAGCCGTGTTTAGTGACTAGATCTGAATAGCCATATACTTCCCCACCTTCCTCTTCCTCGTCTCCTTCCCTTCCCCACTTACCTTCAGCCTCATAACATACCCCAATTGTGGATGCCATAGCTCACTGGCTCCAGACGGGAGCAGTTGGGACTCTTGTGAGGTATTCACAATAAAAAAAAAATATATATATAGTTGTGAACTGAGCAGGTGGATGAGATTGTGTATTTGGGTAGTACATATGTTTACGAGAGATGGGATGGCTGATAGGGATATTGAAAGAAGGGTGAATGCTAGTAACTCCATTAATGGTCGTTGGCGCCAACAAAAAGCTGTCCAAAGCAGCGAAGCTAGCAGTCCACAAGGGAGTGCTGGTGCCTACCCTGATGTATGGTAGTGAAGCATGGAACTGGCAGAGGAAGAATGAAAGTAGACCGAATGCTGTAGTGATGAGATCCCTGAGACGTATGTGTGGTAAAACCATGAATGATTGTGTGAGAAATGTGGATATCCGCAAAGAATGCAAGGCTGATGTAAGCGTAATGAGTAAGATCAAGAAAGGAACCCTCAGATGGTTTGGTGTAGAGCGAATGAACGAAGTAAGGAGGATATATGACGCAAAAGTGAATGGAAGAAGAAGTTGTGGACCCCCGAGGCAGACATGGATCAAGTACCAGAACTATCACAAACCAGATACTTGAGTCGGGCCATGTAACGAGTCGGAATAAGAGAAGAGCATGTATGAGAAGATGTAGCAAGGAGTATGTGCCAAGACCGATTTGTTTGGCGGTCCGTCCTCTTTGCCTACCCCTAAAATCAAAGGAGGAATGATTTTTAGGTTTCAAAAGTCGAGGCCTCAAGCCATAATATTTTTCACTGGAATTCTTTATTATGACTTTTATTTCACAGCAATTTAATGGTGTAATGTTTATATTTCTAGATAAAAATGAGTGCAATGCGAGCCATTGGGAATATAATGTTACTTCTCAGTGAGGACGACCTTCAAAAGAATGTTCGACTTCAGACAATAACGCTAACGGCAATAGAACGCCTGGTGTTCTGTGCTAATGGCAATAATATGAAGGTTCGGTGGAACGCGTGCCATGCTCTCGGCAAAACACTGAAGAATGAAACACTCTTTTTACATCTGAAGAAGTGGCAGGTAACAATATGTTTAATATTATCAGCTTGTGACGCAGACAAACTAAACTAGTTTTTTGTATTTCTATTGTACTTTCTAGACATTTTGTTTTAAAAAGTTTAGAGGAGTCAACATAACAATGTTTCCTTTTTGTGTTGACTCCTCCCACCATTCTCCCCCCAGATCACTACTCCATTTACCCTCACCTAATAAAATCTAATCATTTTTGTACTTGTATAATTTTAAAGTTAGTTTTAAGATTGCTAGTGAATGTTTCCAAACCGGTAGCAGATAGTAACAAATGTACATGTGACGTTGTGTATTTGTATGTAATGTACATTCGACCGGTCAGTGGCTAAGTAGGCATCGCGTTTGGGTCCCATCTGGGTGTTTTTTAAAAGTTAAAAAAAAAAAAATGTGAAATAAAACTCTTCAAAATAAAAAAAACTAAACCAGCTCCATGAATATGTGCTGAGATTAATTCTATGTTCATGTCTGTCTGCCTGATCCCTAGTGTGAGCTTAAACTCAAAGAACCCTACCTTACCCTCAAGTTATAGAAAATCGTAAGGTTTTAAGTATTACATCTTCATTCACACAAAATGAACGTCTCCTATTTTATTATAATGATGGATATGTATTATATTAAACCCTTTCAGATACTATTTTTAATTGACATATTTCAGAATTTTATCCCCACTATTTAGAGCGAATAAAAATTGGCAGTTTTCGTTTTCCAATTTCTGGTATAACCTGGCTTTGTGCTCTTTTTTTAATGAATTTTTGCTACTACTACAGGCGGTTGCCATTTTTATGTTTTGAAAGATTTTTGTTCTTAAACGAATATTTTCTTCTGCTTTTTTTGTGATGCAAGTATCAATTCAGGTCTGAAAAGGTTAAAGAGTTAAAAATGACAGTAAAATTACCTTTCATATTTTCAAAAATATCAAAGTTATGAACTTTCAAAGTAAACTTGGCTAAAACGTATGCAAATCCATAGAATTCATAGTTCAAATGGCGATGATGTCACAAGCTTTTCAGTGGGCCGCAAATATTAACAGTTTAACAGCTTTTATCTCCGGTATTTTCCAAAAATTTAAAAGTTATGTCTTTGGCGTGCTCTAATTAACGTGATACATCTTAAAAAAATATGAAATTTCATTGTAGGAGAAAATCTCATTGTTTTTTTTTTTAAATATTTAGACATAACAGTTATTTTTTACTGCTTTTTTTATTACTGCAGCGTTTTTTTTATAGTGACTAATGAAAAATGACTAATACTGTAGTTACTGTTAACCTAACCTAACCTTATTGAAATTATTATAATTTTTAGCAAAAATCTTTTTCTTCTTTTCTTTAAGGCTAGCGTACTTGGATGCCTATGCGACCTGATGGAAAAATGTCGTAACTTGAAGGTGCGTGCGCACGCAGCTATGGCCCTTAAGGCGTGTCCAAAGAGGAGCCTCTACGGAGACAGTTTCCCGCACATCTGGAAGGCTATTCTGTCTGCCATGGAGAGCGCCAACCACACTGATGACTTCACGGAATATAAACACAAGGACCAGCTTGTGGAACAGGTAACAGGAACAATAAGTAATATTTTTCAGATAATGAAATTAATAATTATTATTGATGAATTCATTTTAATAATACTTACTATGTTTCCATCATTTCAATTATTATTTTTACAATGGGGTATTTTTACAAACTTTGAAAAAGATCAAAAATGTGTAGAAGATATAAATCTCATTTTTCTGATTCTGAACGTCTTACTAAAAATGTATAATTTTTATATTTTCATTATTAATCGATATGTTTATGTTGATGCTAAAAGTGAGGGGTAAAATAAATAGGTTAACAATTAAAAATTGACTTACATTGGTTTAAATATTTTTCCAGCTCTGCGTCACGCTCAGCCACATGGCGTGTTTGCTCACAAACGAAGACTTGTCAGACATATTGGAGGCCACCATCTTCCTGTGGGAGGGGGCCTCGCGGCTCCTGCGACAGGTGGCACAGAGGATGGAGCCCCAGGGGGACACATGTGGCCGTCTGCTCGACGCGGCCAAATACGTCACCACCCAAATCGCAGTCAAGTCCGATAAGCAGCGGGAGTGCCTGAATATTTTGCAGAATATGTTTGTGTGGGAGACGTGATACCATGATACAATATTATATTTAATCATTTGTAAACAATAAATACTTATTATAATATTAACTACAATCAATGATGACTTATTTGAATGCTTAACACAGTGCCCCTGGAGGATTTTTCACAAAAATCGAAAAAAAAATCCATTTATTTTTATAATTAACCAACAGCAGTGGTCACCAACTTTTTTGAGAAAAGGGCCGGATTGATTTTTTTGAAAACCCGAGGGGCTGGCGAAAAATAAATTCGTATTCCGATTAGAATCCAATTAGAATATTTATTTATGTGCTTATATTACAATAGAAAAATATTTATTGTAATGTAGGAATAGCTAATTTACATTTACAGCTAATTAAAAAAGGAATAAAGTAATAACCTAATAAATTTATTTCTTTGTGTAGTTTTACATATTGTATGGATGTTATTTTACGAGTATCTATTGAGTTACAAATAAACCTCAACTAAAAAAAAAGTAATCAACTGTATGTAGCTTACAGATTAAAATACTTACATATTAAAAAAGAAGAAAGTCACAAAAAAGGTGACCGCTGGCCTAATGTATCTGTAGCGTATGAAGTGTCAAGACTTTATTAAAACTCGTTATAGTATTTAAGAACGAAATGCTGCTAAAATATGAACTGTAATAATGTTGGGAGTCAAACGGGTGACCATTTCCCAATGTAAGTAGGGCATGTTATGTAAGAGATCCCACGACAGATGATGTTTATTCAGTTACTAGTAGATAATGTCTCCTGTGATAGAATAAATTATGATGTCCTATTTATTAATAGTTTTGAGAACAAACCTTTTAATTATTCTCATTTTCATTATATAACATGTACTCACTTGTTTTTTATTTTAATAAAAACCTTTGAATCCACAATTACATAAATAAATAAATAATAAATAAATAAATCCACAGCCTAGTACAGCCCGAGATAATGGCTTTCAAAGTCCGAGCCCAAAGCTCGCATTTTGCCCATAAAAAAAAAGATTTTTCACAAATGATACTTTTTGAAAATTTTGTTATTTATTCCTCTTCAGGCCATCACTTTTAATAAAAAACCAAAATTTCAGTCAGTTCGGCCCAGTACAGCCCGAGATAACGGCTTTCAAAGTCCAAGCCCAAAGCTCGCATTTACCCCATGAAAATAATGATTTTTCATGAAAGATAACTTTTTGGAGATTTTGTTATTGATTCCTCTTCAGACCATAGTCAAAATATTAAATAAAATAATTAAAATATAAAAGTCCGGTCAGTGGCTGAGTGGGCATCGCGTTTGTGTCCCACCCGTGCGTTGCGTGTTCGATTCCTCGGCTGGCTAAGTCCTCCATCACAACACAAGCAGCATCTCCCGGAAATGTTATAATTCAAAATAATCACATCATTTTTTAAATATTAAAAATTTGAAAGAAAACAAACAAAAGGATTTAAAAATTGCTCACCTTACGTTTTTCTAACTAAAATTACTGATAATGAAAAAAAAAAATCACACACATATTTTATTAGATAAACGTATTATACGGGTAATTCTACAGTAAGAGGTAACTTGTGCGGCAATCAGTTTAATAACTCAGGTCCGGGGCATACATCATTCCTATGCCTACCTACGTTAAATTGTCGTGAAAACAAGCTTATGTGCTCAAGCGGTTAAAATAGATTTTTTATTCTTTAAAAGCTTAACTCTTTTAAGTGGTTTAACTTGCTGATAGATTCCTGAAAAGTGTTAAATACACGTGTTTTACATAGTGCTTATCTTGTCATGTCGCGAAATGTATGTAATGTTTGTCGTTTGGCCGCAATTTGCAATTGTTTGAAAGTTTTAATCCGATCAAAAGTTGGAAAGTGGTTAGCAAGTGAACTACATGGACACATACGAAGACATCTAATAAGATAAGATTTACTCATATTACAGTTTCGTTTATGGCTTGAAGTTTTGTTTATTTTAACATAATTATGTTCCCAACCCCACGGTCTGTGACAGCGGTGTTCAACTACTAGGCCACAATTGGCCCGGATTGTTGCTATTTTCATTTAGCACTTACTCTACCTACGGCTGGTAAGAAAAGGTTGGGAGGCACTGAACTCGGATTGAAGGCGTTGATAGATATGGGTAATGTTCAGAGTTCATCTTATTAAATGACATTTTGGACTCATACATTCATAGAATCATGAGTAACCAAAATAAAAATATATTATGTCGAACACAAGGATGGTGCCATATAATCGCGTATTAGTTTATTTGATAATTCGATTATTTTGAAGATCTCAAGTTGTGAATGCTTTTAGGGTTTATGCTGCTCTAAATGCCTACTCTCCGCTGACATGCACAGGATTACAAATTTTTTTAATTTGAAAGCGTATTTCACCACCTTTCCAAAACAGTTTTTGGTTTTCGGATTCATTCAGAAATATTCCATTTATTTGGATTTTATTACAAAATGGAAATATTTCGACTCTCTGAAAAAATATTGTTTAGGCTGAAGCTGTTAATTTGATATTATAATCAACCATTTTAAATTATAAATTATTTCTTTTAGGTAAAGATTTATGTTTCCAGTATGTTTATGTGTAAAAGTTTTCCATGGTGATTGTTTTTCGCAATTTAAAAAGGTTTACTACCTATTTTATTTTGTGGTTATCTATCATCTATTTGGAATCTTAATATATAAAAATGAATGTTTCTTTGCTTGCCCCTTATGCGGAACCTAAAGCATTCATCCAATTGCATTAAAACTTTGGTTATTTGTCATGTACATGCCCTTGAAGGTTTCTATATATAGTGCAAGTGAGCTCTAGCATTATGAAATTATTTCCTATACCATTCATCGGATTGTGATGAAGCTTTGGTGAGTTGTTATGGGCACACCGAGAATGTTTCTATAAATCATAGTGAGCTCTGGCGTCATGAAATTTGAATAAAAAATATATAAAAATTAATGTGTCTTTGTTTGTCCCTTATGCGGTACCTAAATGGTTCATCCGATTGCAAAGAAACTTTGGTGATTTGTTGTACACATACCCTATATGGTTTCTATACGTAGTGTTGAGCTCTGGCATTATGAAATTGTTTCGTATACTATTCATTCGATTGCGGTGAAACATTGGTGATTTGTGCGCACGCCTGCAAAGGTTTCTATATACAATGGTGAGCTCTGGCATCATGAAATTTGTAGCAATAATTACTATTAGGATTTATTTAGGAAAGTATGTTCATATAGTTTAGCGGCAGGGAGGAGGAGAAGAATCCGGGAGGTGGGAGGGAAATGAAGTTGAGAGGGCCTCGCGGGAGGGGAGACGAGGGAGGGGGGCAGTGGGAGGGGAACCCGGGAAGGGGGGGAACATAGGGATGGGGAAGGGGAAGGCGGGGAAGCTGGAAGGGGAATGTGTTAGGAGAAAGGGACGCGGCAAGGGAACGGAGACATATGAGAAAGGACTGGCAGGGGAGGGATGGCGGATGAGAAAGTGACAGGAAGGGATTGCAAAGGAGACATAGTAGCTGGATAGGGACCAGCAGGGGGTAAATTTGGAAAAATCCATTCTACTCACAAGAATGTATATGTACGTCGTGGTCTGTTTACGCGTCGAAAAACCTTCTGATTTATTCGTGTACGCCCCAGACGGCGAAACCAAAAATATTCTGTAAAAACACAAACATTCTTTTCTTTGAGTGGAATCAACGCATGCCGGGTACTCGCTAGTTTAAAATAAAACTATTTTTTAAATTTTTTTCTTATTGTTTTTATTTCTTGCTAGAGCAATCCTGATGAGTTACCAAACTCATTTTAGGACAGGAGGAACTTACAATTCATAGGTAGGAGGTAGTAGTTACAATTTTACAAAGGTATTTTAATATCAAAATATAAGTTTTACATTCAGTAAAGCATAAAAATAAAGACAGGCTAAGTAGAACAAATAACAAGAGAAAACAAGTAAAAAGATAATAACTTAGTAAACACCATTTTTTTTTTTTTGCTTCTTCGGGGCAGTATACCCTACTCTACTAAAATCAACAAGTGACTATGAACCATAAATAAACCACTTATCTATGAACTACGGATGTTATGGATATGAAATTTCGGATCTGGATACGGATACGGATATAGATATAATATTATACCGGTTTCGGATACGAATATGAAATTTCGGTTACGGATATTAGAATTTTAAAAATATAAAAGTAAAATACAAATAGCAAGATTTGACTTTTATTTCTAGTCTATATTATCATATGTTTTTACAATCAGTCAAATAAATAACTATCATTTTAGCCACTTTAAGTGATATATGAAGGTATGTACTTAAAAATATAAAAACAAAATTATAATAAACAAAAATAATATTGCACGTTTCGCTCCGAACTCTACGTGTGGGGGAGACTATTTTGTAATTCCCGCCTGCCTGGCTTGTGTGACAAGTGACGGCTAACCTGTCATTTTAGCCGCCTTTATCCGAAACTATCTGAAACTTTTATATCGGTTTCGGTTACGGCTACGGATATTTTTTTTATTTCGGATATCCGTTAGTTTCGGTTACGGTTACGGAGCTCCATAACATCCCTAATATTATAATAATATTAACATATCCGCTTCATATGAACAAATATATTTGTTCTTTATACATATTTGAAATTCGTGGATAATAGGAATAATATTAATGTTGCTAGCAAACAACGAAGAAATCACTGCCAGGAATGAAAAATAGTCATTCAAATTTGGTTGCAGTACCTACTTACCAAAATGTTGCCACCAGTGCACAATAATATTTTTCTTCTTCTTCTTAAGGCTATGCGACACGACCAAGCCGCTTGATGGCAAGCACGTAGTTTCTTTTCTATGGCACTTTGTGACAAGCCTTTTGACCGTCTCCAAAGCTTGCTTGCGGCTTTCTCACAAGCATTGCGCAATACTACGTGCTGGCGGCGGGCTTGATGCGAATTCATATTTTTTCGGGAATAGACAAACGAGAATAGATAAATAAGTACCCATATACAAAAAACATTACGATGAATGGTGATTTTAGATATTACGTATCGTGTAAAACAATTATATAAATCATATAAAATTATTATAAAGTAGGCAGCTATTGTTAATGTGTTCAATTTGTCCATTTCTGGGTTCAATTCAAGAAATCCATTGATTTTTAATGAAAATATTGTACATCAAATTCAATAATGTTATTTTTAAGTTCTGCAAGTATTTTAGTTTTTTTAAATATTATGAAAGCTGTTTCGGCATTCAATGTCATTTTTAAATTGTAGTTAGGTCACTTTTAGACCACTTCTTTATGCGATTCTATTAACGCCGTCCAATTTCAATATCCATGGAGTTTAAAATGATTTTTTACTGGTGTTAATAATTTAATATGTTCTTAAATGTTTAATAATAACGAAACTGCTATTGTCTTAATTAAATGTGTTAAATTATACAGGTCTTGTGTTTTTAAAAAAAATATTTCCAAAGATTATGATTTGAAATTTATTAAGCAGGTTATATGTTAACTTTAAATTGTTATTTATTTATGTTCTTACATCTTCTTTTAATTTTTATTTAATTTCACAAAGTTATATTTTTTGTAAATATTGTCTCAGCCCACTTAGTTTTTTTATTATAATTATAGTAATGTGAAAATCTGTTTAGATTTTATTTGTATTTTTAATTTTAATTTAATTGATGTAAACAATCTGTTGATTTTCCTAAATAAATAAATAAACATCTGAGAAATGAAGAAAAATAATTGTCTTTACTTTACTAATTAATGTTATATTACAATATTAATATATAAAATTTATTATAACACAATAAAGAATGCTTTGTCTTTGTTATATTCCATTTCGCACAAAATTCACTTTCAACCCCCTTTCGACCGCCACGAAATCACCGAAGGCGTGGCCAGGCTTGAAGGAGAGGCTTGATGCGCCGCGGCAAGCCTAAAAGCATAGAGAATAATAGAAAACAATAGATAACAAATTTACGTGCTGGCCATCAAGCCGCTTGGTCGTCTCGCAGTCCCATTACCCTCCCAACCATGCGAGCCAAAAAACCGACCCCGACCCGTAGCTATTGCTCTTGGAAGCAATAGCTAATTTAATTTTAATCTCGATTTAATTACTCAGAGTTTGGACTCTGAGTGATTTAATCGATAAATCATTCGATTTTTTTGATGTTTCGATTGATCCAAAAAACTTGCCCCCGACCGTAGCTATTGCTCCCAAACTTTGAGTGATTAAATCGATGAATCATTCTATTCTTTTGATGATTCGATTTTAAAAATCGACTACCTATAACAATGTTTAGATCATTCCCGCGAGTAAGCGCCTCCGCCCACTCAGGCAACTGAAAACTCTCAACTGCCAACTGTCTTTGTATGACTTTGTGATGGCCCGCACACTACACAATCACACAAAACCCCGTTGTCAATGGTAACGCAAGCGGTGACTTGCGACCATCTTGCGACTGTCACTGCTCATTGCCCTGGGCGGCCGTTACTCGTTGCGAGCTGTCAGCTGATTATTATTCGTCTATGGTTAAACAAGCTTTTTGACCAATCAAGACAGAGAAAACAGCCGGTTTTAGTTGGTTTTCAGTTGCCTCAATGGGCGGAGCGCCTCACTGCTTGCGTTGCCATTGACAACGGGTTTTCATTCGATTTTAAAAAATCGACTACCTATAACAATGTTTAGATCATTCCCGCGAGTCACTGCTTGCGTTGCCATTGACAACGGGTTTTTGAGAAATTGTGTAGTGTCCGGGCCATCACATTGACATACACAGGATAGCGAGTTTAGTTGCAAACTGTTTTTTTTTTCAGTTGCTTCGTCAGCGGAGGCACTAAAGGTCTTCAATTTTTGGATAGCCCTCGTAATTCCGGTGCAGAGGTCATGCGTTAAGTTTTCTCCGGGCGTCACCGATTTTTTCTACCATTCACTTTTGTTTAATATTGTTAGGTACTGTAAGAAACAATATTTTATTGAATGAAAAATGTGAGGAGATTATCTTAGATTTTCCAAAAAAAAAATTAAATACCAAGTGAAAAGTGAAAGAGATCGTTCTTTCGGACTCCAACTGGACTTCAAGCTACGTCATGAGCTTGTGAGCGACCGTATGAGTTTTTTTCTCCAAAAAGTGCCTGTCTACGAATTTGCTCGCAGTGCTGCCACTCGTTCCAATTTCCAAATTTCAAATTCAAATGAAGCATGGCGGTAAAGTAGGGGGATAACGATCAATTTTTTGTAGTAATTTTGACATTTGACCGAAAATAACAACATTGCTTCGTTTAATTACAGTTATTTAATATCATATTCATCTGAAAAAGCGGCGTTATAAATAATACTGGCTTATCTTATTGAGATGGAGTTCTCAGACACAGGTAAGTGTTTGTTGTTGTATATTTTTGGTTGAAAAATTTCTTGAACCTCAATAATTACCATCTGTCGGTTTCTACTATAATACAGTGTTGGGTTTATTGTATTTTTGACGGATTTATTATTAGTATTTGGTGTCGTGTTTATTTATGTCAGATATAACTATTTCCCCATTAGATTACGAGTGTGTGGTGTCAAAAATCTTCGATTCTTTGAAACATGATAAAGAAAAGATTCCTGCTCAGAAAGTTATGAAAATGATTGCTCCATACATTGGAGATGACAGGTAAATACACTATTAGATTACCATAACATGAAAATATATTTTCATCGGGTCATTCATTAAAATTGCCTTATGTCAATATTTCAGGTCTGAGTTTTTGCTGCTGAAAGATATTTTGGATCCTTTTGCATCAAATGAAAAGATTGATCGACACGCGTTGAAGGGCGCTCTTTTGCAATGGACACGCACTTTAAAGGGTGACAAAGATTCATGGTAAGAATAAAATGTCGTAACCTATTTCCGCTTGACAGCATCAACCAATACCGGGGAATTAGGTACTGACAATGACGTTACATTACACCTCGACTTGCTATTGTCTCACAAAATTAAATGTGGGAAGTAAGAAACACTTTGGTTTCCATTAAATTCTTAATTCAAACTTTCATGTATGACGAAGATAGACATTAGAAGAATATGTGTGTTTGAATAAAATAGACGGTAGAACTGGGCGGCGTTTTCATATTCAAAAATTCCATCGAATACTGCCTCAAGGCTGACTAAAGCAGGATGCCTGGGCAACAGACGGATTTTGAGATGTTAAGTGATTAAGTTACAATAAACGACAGTTTGAAAATGTTAACACTTCTAAAATAAAATTAGTGCCAAAAATAATTTTTTTAATTATTGTAGAAAACAATCACTTTGTGGTTTGACATATCGACCCTATGGTATAAACTGGCAATTTGGGCTGATTTGAGTTATTGATTGAATAATGTTCCTACTATTCTAATCTTTATTTCTTCTATAGACACCAACATCAAATAATGCATATTAAAGGAAATAAAAAGTGCCAAAAGTTTCAACTGCATCAGTTATTTCTTGTAATTTGTGCAACAAGGTTCCAACTCGTCATGGAACCTTGTTACTTCAACTTTAAAATTTATTTTGAAAGATCACATCGCACTTTTCTACGAGTGCTTTGAAAATATTTTAAATTGCTTGGTTGCTGAGAATAATTTGACTTAATTAATAACCCGGAATATATGACATTCCGCAAAATAGAAATTATTAGAACCGCAGTTCTAAATTTCCTTAAAGAAAATTCCCAAATTAAGTACTCGACACCTGGCCATTCCTGCAAACAAGAGGTTGTCAGTGCTCACAGTGCCACTGAGAGGCTCATCTTCCTCCGTCGTCATTGTTCAGTCTCTCGAGTACTGAACCATCAGTGAATAGAATACGGTATCACTTCTACGTACACACTACCCACGTACTCACTTCACTACCATTCAAACCATGAGTTTTAATTAATTTTTTTACTGACCGGTTTCGCTTTGCTCAACCATCATCATGGTACAAATTAATACTCAACAAGAAATACATAGTGTGTGCTTATATATAAATACAGAGGGAGACAAAATGTTAAAAATATAACTAACAGTGAGGATAAATTTACATCAATACAAAGGAAATGGGAAAAAACCAACATAAAATTATGCACACTAATGGGTTATAATTAGACATTGGATTATATGCACTAACAAAGTGCCAAAATATGCATGCAAATATGCACTAAAAAGGCCGAAATATGCACTAAAAACTCTTGATATGCCCAAAATATGCATAATGCAAAATCAAAAAACCATTTTTATATATTTTAATTAAAGACGGTACAAAAACAGCGAAGTATTCTTAAAATTATGCAATTTGTGACGTTTGTCACCCAATATTAATTTTGTCCGCCGAAAACAACCTCTCTACGGCCAACTGTCGTCATTTGTCAAAATAAAAATTTGGCGTAGTTCTGGAGATACCTGTTTAGGCAGGGTATGGGCCTGTGCCGTTGATGTAGGCATTAATGTTCTTCATATCTTCTAGACACTTTTTACGGATCTTTTCTAATATTGAATTACCTAGAAAGGGCGTTGGTGAGTACGATCATTGTTTCCAGTATTTCTATTGATTTAAATAGAGGAAGATTTTTTCTTTCTAATTTTTTTTATGGCATCTGGTAACTTGTAGAAATGTGTTGAGATGAGGGCGATATTCTTCGGATTCGTAATCAAATGCTAGCTTGTTTAACTGAATTGCAAAAGGCCTCAGAACTGTCAAATTGACCAGTGAAATATGCACGATTGGGAAAAAAGGCTAAAATATAATTTCGACCGGTCAGTGGTTCAGTGGGCATCGCGTTTGGGTCTCACCCAGGCGTTCCGTGTTCGATTCCTCGGCTGGCTAAGTCCTCCACCACAACACAAGCAACATCTTCCGCTTAGTGTGGTGGTAGTAGGAGATTTTCAAATGTTGTTGGGTTATTCGTAACCCGGGAATGTTTGTCTTTCTTTTAAAAAAAGTAAAAAAAAAAAAAAAAAAGTATATGCATTAACGCCGTAATTAGAAAGTTATATGCAATTGCATATGCTAATATGCAAATGCATATAATCTGATGTCTAGTTATAATAAATATATCGAAAGAGACAAAGGGAAATTTTTAATGGTTTATTGAAAACAGACCGAATATTGGGCCACCATATTTCTCTAATTGAGTATAAGGTATAGGACAATTGGTTTTTACCGGTTTTTAATTTCTAGTGCTTCCAAATTATTTAAACGGACAACTTTTATGAATGATTTTAGTAACGGTGCTATGACAGAAAGTATGATCCTTATCAATCAGGCGAATTCTGAAAAACCGTTATTATTTAGGCAGCGAAGGTATTCTTTTATCCTAATGTTGACGTTATGCATTGTCTTGCCAATATAAAGGCTGAACGATTATTACAGTCCAATTTGTAAACTCCCGAATGACTCGGGACATTGTGTGGCGTTTCAACCTCTGCCTACCACTGCGAAGGAATGGCATGACAGTGACTTAGTTATTTAAAGTGTATTACATTCTTTTGATTTTTATTATTATTTTTCTTTTTAGTATTATTGAGGATCTATCCATGAATACTGATTACGGAACCCCAGAGAATGTTCAATACACATCTTTCTGCAGTTTGTCTAGTGAAGGTAATGTGATTTTTTAATATTATCTTATATAAACTATATTTAAATATTGAAATGCATACCTATTGTTATTACAAACTGGAAAACTTTGCTGACGTCTCATTCTCTATTGGCAGCATATTAAAGTACTCCATTGATTTCTTGTTTAGCCTTCTGGTGTCCTGCTTTGGACATAGGCATCTGAAGCCTGGAGTTCCCTTCAATCTTTATCCCTTTAATCCCATTAGGCCAAATGATTGCAAGGTTTCATTGGAAATAACAATGATAATTGTCATCTTCTATAGGATGCAATAAGTTGTGTGTTTTGTTTGTGAGCCAGGCTACAGGGAGCGCATATTGGAGCTGCAGGGCGAGGTGGCGGAAAGGGAGCACCACATGCGGGTGCTGCGCCGGCAGCTAGACCATGCGGCCACAGTGACCCAGCAGCATGAGGATGCCCTCACGCTGCTGGTCTCCGAGAGGGAGGAGCTCCGGGCCAAGCTACAAGTGTGAGTTGTCTTTCGCTGCATGGCCACCAGGACCCTAAGATAAGGGACTTTGGCTTCCTCAATCTGAGGAACTTTGAGAGGCTTCGAAGATGGGAAAGAGAAGGGTTGGAATGTATTTGGCTATTCAGGTCTTGTTATTAAACTGACTCGAGATTCTCACCTCCAAAAATATTACTGTGATTGATTTTTGGTGTATTAAGCTAGACTCACACCTGCTCTAGTGAGAGACTAGCTTAACCGCTTGGGCATATAAGCTTGTTTTCACGACAATTTAACTTAGGTAGACATAGGAATGACGTATGCCCCGTACCTGAGTTATTAATGTCGTGTTGCGCTTCTTCCTTAAGCCAATGTTTTAGGTGGTCTTACAGTGTCCATCATCGGGGCAAATGTCATATCCAAAAATAAATCCCACAATAATTTTGTTAACCCCTCAGCCCTATTTTGTCAGATAGTCAAAATATTTCCGCTCTGCAATAAAATCCAAATAATGGAATATTTCTGAATGCATCGGAAAATTAAAAACTGTTTTTGAAAGATGATGTAATACGCTTTCAAATTTTATTATTCGAAATAAACATATCATTTTTTAAATATCAAAATTTTTTAATGCAAACACACAAAGCTTTAAGAATGGCTCACCTTACGTTTTTTCTAACTAAAATTACTGATAATGAAAAAATAAATACATCAATACATTTTATTGGGCAAATGTATTTATCGTGAACTAACTTTTTTGTCATTCCATGTAAAAATAATTAATAAAAAATTCCAAAAGTTTTATAATTTATTTTCAAATTGCGGTCTGAAACTAATTGAGATAATTAAAAAATGTATATCTCATTTTATTCCCCTTTTCTACGTATATAGAATTTTTTATTATTCCAAAATTTTTATAATATTTTAACCGCTTGGACCCATAAGCTTGTTTTCACGATAATTTAACGTAGGTAGACATAGGAATGACGTATGGCCCATACCTGAGTTATTATTATATAACCCATTTGAATTATTTTGCAGTTAACTTTTAGATTTCTATGTAAACCATGGTGTTTTCTCTTTCTAACACCGTTTAGATCATATTTCTAGCCATCTAGCAAGGGAGACAACGATTTCGATGAGACCTATGTATATGAGTTGTTCCTAAAACCAAATAAATTAACCTTTGGAGTTAAACCCATTTCAAGCCATGTTTAGTTAATTAATGGCTATCCACAAGGATAATATTGAGAGTACCAATCTTTATGGTGTCTTTTTTCCCAAAATGATGCCATCTCTTTGTGTTTTTAACATTTTCTACATTGAAAGTTAGAAATAATATTAGTTTATGTAATAATCTGTGTAATTGTGTACTTTATTCTAGTGAGCAATTGCACAGTTCCGCCGCCACAACTCTGAAGCGAGACTACGAGGAGCTGATGGATTCCCTCAGCTCCTCGAAGGACAAAGCCATCGCTCTGCAAACCGCCCTTGATGTATTGAAGAGGGAAAACACCATCCTTAACGCTCAAATTACTGAGCTGGAAAATGAGGTAGATACATTCAAAATACCTGTATGTTTTCAATTATTTGTAATAATCAATATATATTATAAAAGTAAGTGTACAAGTCCCGTACGATTAAGGGAGTTATATCTTGTGGTAACCCTCTATCCCCCATCCATGAAGAAGGTTCCTGTTTTTACCTGAAGGGTGTGCTTTTGAAGATATAAGGGCTGGAAGTTTCGCCCTCTAGAAAGTTCTAGAACAGCCCAGAATATTCGAAAGCATTCCACAACATTCCAGAACATCCCAGAATATTTTTGAAAGTTATGGAACATTCGGGAATAGTTTGGAATGTTCGGGAACATCCCAGAACATCCCAGATCATTGTTGTACTGGACGTACTTTGTCTATTTAAAATTAATG
Source organism: Limnephilus auricula (assembly GCA_951813805.1). Classification (NCBI taxonomy): domain Eukaryota; kingdom Metazoa; phylum Arthropoda; class Insecta; order Trichoptera; family Limnephilidae; genus Limnephilus; species Limnephilus auricula. The sequence continues at coordinate 26,644,590 of OX638398.1, read as the reverse complement.
TAAAATAAATTGAACCACAGGATCAAGCAGTCAGTATAAGACAAAAAACAAAGCTTGACCCTCCCCCCTTTTACTTATTTGTACATTCGTACAAAACCCCTTTATTTTGATTAACTTTGCACAAATCCAAATTGTGCAAAGCCTACTTTATCATAATCTATGTATAAAATTTTTTGGCAAAGCCATTTGCACAAAATCAATTGTGCGCAAATTCATATATGTATTGTACAAACTCTACTTGAAAATAAAATAAATGATCGAAGGTAGAGCAGACAGACAGTAGACCCAGTCAATATTGCACGGGAACGTCGGCGTGTTATGCTCCTGGCCGGCCCAAATTCCGAGAAATACGAACCTATTCTCAGAATTACTGGCTAAGAAAAGGCTGGCCGGGCCCGGGAGCCCTTTAAAAGGAGACCCAAAAGCCCTAGACGGCAGAGTTCCAGCAACCGTCTTCACCGCAACATCTCTCCCTGCCCTGCTCTACCTCCTCCGATCGCAACTACAACTGGACCTCTCATTTCGGCCGACCTGATCACCTTCTTGAAGACTCCAACTCAAATAGTCGATCCCCCTTATTAGGGCGCAGGTTTCCCCCCTTCCTTCCCCCCTGCCTTCTAACTTTTTCCCAACTTCCTTCCACATTTCCCTTTCTCCCAATTTTCCCCAATTTTACAATTTTTTCCCTTTCTCCCTCATTTACCCCTTTTCCCTCGTTTATCTCAACCCATTTCCTTGCACCACAGTTGGAGGAATGGATTCATACGTCCCTTATTCCTGGACACACTGACCCCTAGATTCCTACCCACCCCTCATAACTTTTTCCTTTCCAGAATTTACTCTCCTTCCTTTTCTTAAAAAGACCCCCCACACATCATTCCCTAAGATGACATCATCCATGGTTGAAATGATTTTCCTCAGGGCCTTCTAGGTGGAACTATATAAATTTAGAAAATTGCCCTTTTAAATGGTTAAATAAATTAAAAACATCTTTGTATAGTTGCGTAATTATAAAATTCGAAACTATATACTGCAAAATTAACACCAAAACCATCAACGCATTCTGAGTACAATGATAATATTTGCTGGTGGATTGGTGAACTCATACGCAAATTTAGTCTCGAGTTCAGAATGCAATAAAAAAATTCTCTTTGCTGATTCATCTGTTGATGCATTTGGAAGGAAATCATTCTCGTATTCTAATATTTGTAATTCTTTTATGTGGTTCTTTATCTTATTTGCTCTGAGATATTAGATGCAGGTGTAATGTGTGCAGGTAGCATGACAGCAAAGGCATTTTCAAATCTTCTACCTAAAGTTGCAGTATAGAATTTAAAAGACTGCAGTTAAAACAAATTCTTTCCTAGTAACTTTTGACATTTTCTTAACTACCCATATAGAATTTACGGAGATACAAAGTGATGTTTAGTGCTTCATTTTAGTGGCCGTCCTTAAGTTAACAATAAAATTTTGTTTCCCCCTTTTCAGAAACACACACTATCGCAGCTTCTGGCACAGTGTAAAGAAGACAAGAAAATAGTGTCCAAGCTCCTGACTTCCGCACAGTCTGACAATGAGGCGCTTCGTCAGGACTGCTTCCAATTCAATGAGAGAATCTACGAACAGGAGAAGAGTATTCAACATCTTACCACCGTCAAGAGCTCCCTCGAGGTCCACTTACAGAACCAGCTCAACAATTCCGCCCAAGCAAAGATGCAGATGGACGATAGCTTCGAAGATAAGATTACTAAACAAGCTAATAATCTAGATTTCAATTTTAATCAGGAACCAGTCCGGCTAAAGAGAATGGATTCAGGTACCATTTTTATGTTTCTAATTATTGTTATTTCTTTAATATAATAAATATTTTTTTCTTACTTTTACTAAGCTACTGCACTTTTTGTACATATTTATTATTTTCTGGCTCACGGTTATTTATAATTTATTAATATTTATTTTTTTGTATCTTCCTGCATGCTATATTTAGATATTTCGCTTAGCGACGAAACACTATTTGGTGGACGGGACAAGTATTTAGATGGAGAATATATCACCAGCATGCCGCGGAACCATGTTTCTCTCATGCAGGAATTGGACCTGACCCCCATCCCCATCTCCGACGCTCGCTCGGAGACCACAAACTACAACAATTTCAAGTCTTCCTCACCTAGAATATACCCTCAAAATTGCTTAACCTCCGACACCGACCGCAATGATAACGCTAATTCGGTGAACGATGTACGAAAAATTGAACACACTCACATCGTGGATGTTAAAAAATGTTCTTTTGATGAAAACGAAAATGTTAATTACGCAAGTAAAATAAGTTTGTTGGAGGAAGAGTTGATGGTGCATAAGAATATAAATAAAATGCTAGTTGCTGAGTTAAATGGGAATCGTATGGAGATTGTTCAGTTGGAACATATAATCAAATGCCAAAGCAACAGAATGCTGGAGATGGCGACCTATCAGGCATTGCTGGTTTTGCGGAACCACTGCGCCGATAGCTCCGTGAAGGAGGCGAGGGTGAAGTTTAGGATGGTACGCGCCGTGATGGAGCAGAGAGAGAGATGTTTGAGGCAGCGGCTGTGCAGTGCCCGGGTGGACTTGGAAGGACAGACAGACGAGGAACCGTTTGGTAATTTCACCTTACGAACGCAGAGTATAACACGGATGAAATTATTCGCTCATAATTACTTATAAATTGATTAATTTTTAAACTTTGCATATTCGTCGGCTTATTGCGAAAAGTCTCTTACTAACTTTTTAAAGATCGTTTTTGACCCACTTTAACCCCTACGGTCTGACTAACTACAATAGCAGTTCAATGATATGAGTATAGTAAGCGCCAAACTTTAATGCCGACCTGACGTTGATACAAAAGTTGTTGCAATAGGCGGGTTTAAAGTCCGAAAAGCGACATGCCTCCCTGCCCATGCGTTTTTTTTTGTCACATTTTTTACACATCTTTTCCTTTCACTTACAGTCATTGTAAAGTCAGTAAAGTGACTGTACCTGCGCGAGAATGGATCATATCAAGTTTTGGTCGACATTTAAGTTTGGGGCTTACTGTACCTTGATGTGCAATGCAATGTGCAGTAGCAATGAGTCATTCATGAACGAGTCTTTTATTTCTTTTCTACTTATTATTTTATTTCTACGGAGGCTAACACTAGTTTAAGTGCCCTTGAAATATGTTTAAATGTGAGGTTTTAGTTACTTAGAGACTTTTCTCAGCAAGCCAAAGTTTTTTTTGTATCCTGCCTAATATTATTTAAGAAACTAAACAAATACACTGAATTAATACTAATAATACTATTCAACATATGCATGAAATAGGCAAAAGTAAGATGATGTAGATAGTTTTTTTTATTGAAAGGTTACTTAATTTCTATTGCATGTCTGCATTGTTTTTTTATTGAACGTTTACTTAATTTATATTGCATGTCTGCATTGTTTTTTTTTTAAATTGAACGTTTACTTAATTTCTATTGCATGTCTGCATTGTTTTTTTATTTTATTGAAGTTTACTTAATTTATATTGCATGTCTGCATTGTTTTTTTTTTTTTTTAAATTGAAAGTTTACTTAATTTCTTTTGCATGTCTGCATTGTTTTTTTTTTTATTGAATGTTTACTTAATTTATATTGCATGTCTGCATTGTTTTTTTTTATTGAACGTTTACTTAATTTTGCATGTCTGCATTGTTTTTTTTTAATTGAAAGTTTACATTTATATTGCATGTCTGCATTGTTAAATTGAAAGTTTACTTAATTTCTATTGCATGTCTGCATTGTTTTTTTTTTGCCTTGTTTTAAAATTTTCCATGCTTATACTCTGTTGTCAAACATATTAGTAATTATTATTGACCATCCCAATAATTAAGATTTGGAGAAATTTGTGCAAATTCTATATTGGGACTTTTGAGAGTCCTCAACGTTCTCATTTTCACAAATTTCATATTGGGAGACGGGTAATTCAATATTAAAAAGGGTCTTATAAGTGTTACATTTATCACCGCCGATTTTGAAACTGTATGCAAAATTTTGAGAATAGGCAACTTCTGCCAATGCTGTTTTGTATTTTTGAATGGTTACCATTTTACTTCTGTGGATAATAATGTACAAGACATTCATTTTGTAAGTACCTACTGGCGAGTAGACGGACCATCAAATACAGTAGTTTCTCTGTAGGTATGAAATAAATTTTAACAAAGGTTCATAATTATTCACTATGTTGTTTTACCTACTTACTGATATTAAAACTCATTTGATGAGAAACTAACAAATAACAAAAAAATTCTATTTTATTGCTAAAATAATAATCTTATTTTACGTAAAATAATAATCTTATTTCTCTAATTCATCAGTTTCTTTTTCTTAGCCTGTTTTTGTTTGTTTTATGGATTCCATTTTTATTTATATTCTTTAGAAAAAAGTAAAATTAAATAAAAAAATTAAGATTGATAAAAGATTTATTTCAGATACCAAAGCATTGGTAGATTACACGGCAGAACCTGAATTGGAAAATTTAACACTACAACAGAGGGTCGTAAGGCGCATCAAAATTATTGGGTAAGTAAAAAGTGGTTAATAATCTTTTCATCACAACATATATTATTCTGTTATTAATCGCTATTCTGTTAACTTCATCATCATTACGGCACCATTTGCTAGGGTGGGCTTTGGTCTCTTTTTTTTTGTTTAATAACTATTCAGGAGGCCCTGAGGAAAATAATTTCCCTCAGGGCCTATGTCATCTTTGAAGATGCTGGGTGGAGGGTCTTTTTGAGGAGAGGAAGGAGTGTACATGGGTCATGAAGAGACTCATGTTGTAGACCCATTTACAGATGCTCTCTCGCCATTCTTCCATCCTTCTAGTCTTCAGTCCTTTCCGTCCCGCTCTAATCCTCTTCCACATAATCCACCTCTTCCTTAGCCTGCCTCCGGAAAGGTCCTTGGGGGTCTAGAATCATTTAAAAAATAAGTACTTCCTTTATAAACAAAAATTAGAGTCTTGACGTGCTCGGTGAAGGAGGAAACCGTACGTTTCCTTTGAATGCCGTGGGAAAGTGGTGGGAAACCTCCATTGAGCCTGCCTCCGGGTCATTTCCACTGGGGCCCAACATAGTCACAGACTTTTTCAGCCCATCGCAGTCTTTAGGACCTACAGAATCTGTTGTGACTTCCTGTGTTTAATAACTCTTCAATAAATCTCCGAGTCAAACAATAAATACACTCTGGACATTTATTTGTAATAGTTATAATTGGGCTTGGACAGTCAATAATTAATAAGCAGGCGGTAGTAATAATTCTGGGCCCCTGACCTTGATAGCAATGGTATTTATGAATCTATGAATCTCTGTATTACCGACAGTTCGACCTTACTGCTAAAAATGCCATCTATGAATATCTAAGATACCACATAATCTGACGATGGTCTAATGGTCCATCAGATTTTCGAGTTAATGGTTCATTTTAACTCATTGTGCGAATTCAAACCCAGCGAACGGCTGGCTACATTCGCAGCGTGGATGCATTCATCTTTATTTGTAACATCTATTTGCTGATTGCAGGCCAAAGTAAATAGGTTTATACATTAGCTTGATGCTTTGTATGAATAATAATGTATCATCAACTTTACTCTGGGTTTTAAATTTATGAGCGGTTTTTGTACCTCACAGAAATCTCTGATCAGAAGATACGCCACGCACGCAGTTAGCAGTAAGTAATTCAGCAACCGGAGTTGAAAAATAATGCATTTTAATGATTAATTTTTAACTTTCAAAATACAAAATGTCTACCCCGATTCCTCAACCCGCCCGCTCTCCAGTGATTGGTGATTTATGATATGTTTGTATAGTCTCTCCTGCTGTCCTTCATTCACCTCCAGTCCTCCGTTTTTCCCGTCCTGCTCCAATCGTTCAGTTCCTCTCGGCCTGCCTCTGCGTCACTTTCGCTGGGGCACCCGCACACTCATAACTGATGTATTCTATGTATCTATGACAATTTATTTTGCAGGTCAAGTGCAGTGCACAAGGTGTTATTGTGGGGCACGCTCCTCTGCTTCTCCGTGGCCTATCTCCAACTCTTCAACACCATGAAGTACTGCAACGCCATCCGGAATGGCTCCTCCGTCCGCTTCTATCCCTGGGAATGGATGTCCATCAATGAAATCATCACTTCTGCTTTCGACTTTAAATACAACGGCCCAGTGCCTGTATGAAAAATAGTGATTAAATAACTTAGTATAACAATTTTATTTCTGATTTTCAATGTTAATTATTTTCCATTGGTTGTTATAAGGCCCTATTTCACTGGGTCACCACGATGACACAACCAGTTGGGACACCAAACTAAATGCATAGCGCGCTCTGGGGAGGGTACCTCACCTGTTGTCCATTTGGTGTCGCCACAATTTCGTCACCAGATCCATTCGTGCAAACCAGTAAAATGTATAGCGCTGTATTGCGGCTCACTCGGACACCGTGTAGCCAATCTGGTTGTGCTACCGTGGTGTCCTGGGGCCGTATACAGTGAAACTTTCTTAAGAAGTTCTCGCTTAAGAAGTTTGGCTTTTTCGGTCCCTTGAAGACCAAATGGCTCAATTTTTCCCACTTATAAGGTTTTCCCGCCTAAGAAGTCTTTTTTTTCCGGTCCCTTAAGAGGGTTTCACTGTACATACTCAAATTTGAGTAAAATGCGGCCTTAAGTTAGTGAATGTGTTGGTAGGTCCTGTCGCTGTGACTGTCCTGTCGCAACTAGACTACTAAACGTTTTTATGTCTGCATGATAAGACAATTCTAATACATATTAATCTCAAAATGATATTTTATTCCTATATGATCTCTTCTTTTTATAATATGCATATATAAAAAAAAATTAATGCATAATTTTAACTACTGGGATTATTGGATGAAACAAGAAAATATAAAATTCTCACATTAAAATATCAGTTTCAGAGACAAGGCATACAACATATTATATGATATATTTTTCTGTCTGAAAATATGTTCTATTGTAAACATCGGCCTGCTAAAGTAATGCTTAATATATTTTTAATTGTCTGGATGTGAAAAAATATTCTATTTTCAAAGCTTTCTGTAAATAAAAAAAGTCTTTGGTTTTGATTTTAATTATGACTGATGAAAAATTGCCATGAATACTTTGGCTTAGATATTATCGTGCTTTAGAGCTGTGGGGTAATTTTTGTGTTGAACAGGCCAATCTTATCATAATTTTATATTCCATGGCAACGGCTTATGTATTTTAAATATTCAATGTGCCATACAGATATTATTATTGATATTACAATGCTTTATGTACATAGTTATAGGTATATTTAAACATGTTTTGCACTATAACGCCGTTCTTCCATGGAGCTACTTTCAAGCGACGCAATCGCTGCTCGCCTGTACCTTTCGTACTATTATTAGTGTTTGTAAACACCACTTGGGGCAGCACTAGCAAAATAGTGAGACAGGTAGGTGGCGGCGATTTATTGCTTGTAAGTAGCTGCGTGAACGAAGGGCATTACTGTACAACAATAATAAATAATATATAAATAAATAAATAAATATTTTATGTTTTCCTGTGTTTTACTCAATACTTCAAATAAATGCGTACACTATTTCTGTCTACAATTTTTGTATGTACATAAAAACTGCTCTTTTAATGATTATTTGCTTTTATTTTTCGACATAGGTACCTAATCTTGTCTTCAATATTGTCTAGAAAATCTTAATTTTTTAATAACTTAAAAGGCTAAAGAAGTAGGTACACATTCTTAAATATTATAAATTGTATTATTCTTAAATAAACATTGCATTCACCACTCTATAAAAGACTTGTTCGGACTAGACCAGTAATTTAGTAACTAAACATGTCCGAACATCATAAATTTTGTAAAGTAATTTAGTCAGTTGTTTAGTCGAGTCAATCCATTTTGTTCTAATTTTTCGGGCGAGTAGTACCCCTCACCACATGTCACTGCTCACTAGCTCAACCGTTAAACAAATCCGAACCCCTTGTTTTAGTAGAGTTCATTAGCTGTGGCAAAAATGTCATCTCGTTGGAGCGCAAATGCTACTCTAAAATTCTTTAGTTTTTTTTTCTGTTAATCCATTTTTGTATCCATAATTTCTTTAATTTTGCCTCACTAATTTCTTCTTCTATCTCTTATAAAATATCTGTTACAATCAGCTTAATTAGCCTACTTACCAATATGCCACTCACTAATGTACTGACCGTAATGTGAACAAATTACTAGCCTAGTCTGAAGATTTAAAGCCAGTTAGTTTTAAAAACAGTACGTTCTTGTCAGATAAAATATGTATGGTATTATGTATTTAATTAGATGTTCTGTACAAAGCTGTAAATAAATGTGTAGTTTTTTTTTAAAAGTATAAATAATTTTTACAAATTTTCATCTGTATTGTGTTGCACAAAATTCGAACAGACAAGTGCTTTAAAAAATATGCCTCTTAATTATTATAATTTCAAAAAGTTTATTGCAAATAAGTTTATAAATACAAAATATTAGTATGTATAACTGGGAGAAGACTGTTTATAAATGTAGGCTCTGCAGAATGTACCCTTGTCTAATTAGTTTTAAGAATCTATAAAACGATCTAGCATTTACCGTGTGATATTATTGTTTATTTACAAATTTTATGTGTACTAGTATCGAAGGTATAATTTTATTGTTAACGCTTCAGCATAATTTCTTCTTGCAAAGTATTTACAAATTATCAAACAATTCTTCGCAATGCAAAATTTTTTTTTTTTTTTCATAAATGACCGAAATAAATATTTGTTCGAATAATAAAATTGGTATGGCTTCTTATGTTGTCTTCTATGTGGTTGTTGTTGTCAGCTGTTATAATGCACAGTAATAATTATTTGGTGTAAGTTATAAATATCCTAAAACTGCCTTATTCATGCATTTATATGTCACAGGCCAATCATAAAATCATTTATATGTCACAGGCCAATCATCAATGTTGTGGTGGTCAGTTAGAACTACAATTATGTAAAGAATGCGGAAATCTCAGAACCATATATGTACGTCAAGCGGTTACTCATCAACGAATGTTTGGAGGGCAGGGTTATCAAAAATATTCATGCAAACCAATGAAAAAGCAATGTAATACCAATAGATGCTCTTGTTTTTAAAAAAATGTCCAGTTTAATCTGTGAAGTATGAACTAGGTTTTGAACAAGGATTATTTTGAATCTGGGAACCATTTATTGGATAACCAACACCTCTGCCATAGGTCACCCCAAGTGGTTCGCTACGTTTGGTGACTTAGCAGGGGTGCCCGTGTTCATGGAGTGAGCTTTGTCCGGGTCTTGGCGGCGGATGCGTCTGCCTACCAATTTTACGATGTTTGAGAACTGATTTTGTCACAATTTCCACATTTTAATTGCGTTTTTTTACATTTTTCATTTGAAATCCAATACTGAAAATTAAACATAAACAAAATTTTCAACCGCTTCAAAGTTTAATTTAATAATTATTTAAAAACTGGAACCATTTATTATTTTAAATTTAACTTTTTGTCTCACATTTACACACCTATTTAAAATTACATGCTTAAATTTAATATTGTCCATAATTAATGAAAAATTTGAATACTCACGGAAGTACTTGTTTATCGAGTAATGATTTATTTTTTCTTTCATGAAAATATTCGGCCAGAATATTGTGTTGTTTTGGTTGTTAAAATATATTATTTCTTTTTGGTGCTAAATAAAATAATTGAACTTAATAACATTTTGTTTTAACTTTATCTTTTCCTTCCTCTTTATCCTTGTTTGTCCAGTCCTCTGTAGAACATGTTCCACCATCGGGAATGTAATAGACTTCTTGTCCTGGATTATAGGAATCCTTTAATGGTATAAAATATGTTTAACAATTTTTTAGACTCGTTTACTTTGTGTAAAAAAGTAATTATGGACACAATATCCAGAATCAATTTAATTTATTGATCAAACAAAATTATTTTGTTCTGTCAAAATGTGATTGTTGTCTTACCAAAAACGTGTGTCCTGTAAAAGACAAATAGTAATTTAATGCTATTCTATATAATATAAATTACTTCACATTTGTAATAACTATTTCAGATTTGCGTTGAAAAGAGAAATAAAAAGTGAAAATGTCAGTTTTGAGTAAAACGGGTTTGATGGAGAGCTTACGAAACCCAGTGGAGGTTAGAAAAAAGGTAAATAAATTGCATTCATTTTTTTACTCTAACTAAACCCACACATGATCAATAATGTACTAGCGCAGACCAGTGAAAAATCACGAGATGTTATAATTCTAATTTTGAAAAATACTTTTTTTTTTCTATAAATATTATAGGTATGTCACACACAATCAGCTCAAATTTTTAAAATGACACTTGAATTCATAGTAAATTTGAGTTCATTGAACATTAATATTTTCACGCAGGAATAATGCACATTACAGACAACCAAAATTAGTATTAGGTTGTTAATAATTTTGGTAAAAACAAAAGTTTACAAAAAAAACATAGTTCATTATTAGGATGTTTATAAATAATTTTCCAGGTTCAGAGTCCAGTGGAGCTGTCGTGTGGCACAGCCCCTGCTCCATATGTTCTCCGCCCCTTTGCTGGGCTCTACAACCCCTTCTCTTACGGCTGCTCCATTCTCTGCAATCACCCCGCCGATGCAGACATCAAGGATGTGGTCAAGAGGGCTAAAGACTCCTTGGTAGGTCCGACACTTGTCCATATCATCACTGTCTTACACTTTTTCTAGGCAGATAGGAGACCCATAGCTTCAACAATGTGCCTCCAGGGATCCCTCTTAAGCGGTACTTTAGCAGCCTCAGTCAATTACAGGCCCAGTCTATAAATTCTTTGTTAAAAATGCTAATATTAATTTCCAAGTCATTGTAGCACCAATTTGTACTAATATTAATTTCCATGTCATTGTAGCACCAATTTGTAAGTGTACTGTAAATAATACGATTTATTTTAGATCTCGGAAAGCAAGATAGAATTATTTGCCGAGGAAATGGCGGCATTGCGAACATCTATGCAAGAAGCGGAGAAATTGCTAATCAATGAAACGACAGTTGATTTTGTACCAGAAGAATTATTTCGAAGGTAAAAAATACACCAGACATCAGTCCACAAACTGTAATGCTTTGGGAGTCACAGTTTGATAAATATTTGATGTAAATTTTTCAAGATACACCCAGACAGATTCTCGCCCCCTGACTCCTGCCCCAACTTTGGCTAGTGCCGTGTCACGAGGCTCCTTGAGGAGACGTTGCCTAACACCAGATAACCCTCCCATCACGAGACAGAAGCTCGTGCTTGACCTGCGAAGAAGTCACAGCCAGGTCTGCTTTAATTAATATGATCAAAATACACAAATTCAACATTATGTACTAACATTTCCATTTAAGTTGTATAAAATTTGGATATTTCACATGGTAAACGATGTTTGAACTAGCGTAACCTTACCTGATCTTAATATAAATGTTCTCAGGAGACCTTATGCTGGCACGGCTTTCAAACCTCAGAGATTAGCAGCGGCTTGGGGCTCAGCAGTTTTGGGGCCAGCACCACTCCGGCCAATGCTGAATCTCCCAAGAAGCTATTGTCTGTGGGACGCACTAGTCAGATGCCTCCGCTGGTCTCACAGGCCACCTTGTCCATCAGATCACCACGAGGAAATATGTCTGATCGCACTCCTAGATTATCAAAGGTATTTTAACACTACTAGATTATCAAAGACTCTTGTTTTACTAATTCTCATAGAAGTGTACTTTATGATGAATATTATCAAATCGTCATAATATGTACATATATGTATTTCAGTTAAGCTCCTGGTTTTTATCTAAAAATCAATTGTTTCATCTTTCATAGTAAAGATTATCTTTTCCTAATCATTGTGTCAGAAGCCCATAGTGATAATCTATAAACAAATGTATTTTTATTCATATTTTGTATACTCCGTAAGTTTATACATCTTTTGTTCTTAAATATTTCAATCATGAATAAATCTTCCGTTAGTAAAACAACACAAGACGCAACAAAAAGTAAACAAGTCGTAACTTTCGATCATTCTGTAAAATCTAAACCTTTACTTGTATTCAACGTACCAAAAAGTTTAAATACACCCAAGGCAAAAAATAGCGTAATTAAATCCTCACCAAAGAGTGACATTACTAAAAACGTTAAAGTTTCAACTGGTATTCAAAAGAGTGACGTGAAAAATGATGGCGAAAAATCAAAAAAGAAGAAAAAAAAATCAGAGAAGAAAGGAAAAAGAAAGACGAGAAAAAATAAGTTGCAACATAGTGTAAAGGAGTATCAAAGAATAGTTACTCCGTGGCCAGATGAAACTACAAGAGATTTCTTTACTTACCTCGAGGTAAAAAATGTAGTTTACTTTGCAAAAGAGTTCTATGTGGAAAACCAAGTACATGTGGCTGCCGCATATGTGGTCCATCGGTGGCTATCCTCGTGGGTGGATATCTCATATGTGATCCATTAAGTTTTACTAAAACATATGCATTATTTCAAAACGTGTCATGTGATGGGATAGATTGCCCAACTCAAAATTGAATCACACATTCTATTATTTTTTCAGAATCAGCTCAGAGTTCTGCAGTCAAAAAACATAACACAAAACTTAAACAAGCCCCAACATACCTTGGAGAATGTTGAAGTATTGATCGAAGGCGTATTGGACGCCACTGGAGATGACCATGAACTTGTGGATGTGGATTCTGGAGAAATGCGAAGAAGAGGACGCAAGAAGAAGAAAGGGAATAGAGTTGCATCGGCTGTTCTTGTTACAAACACAAATGACCCGGAAACTCAGGTTAATATTATTAACTTACATATTAAATTTGACTTATTTAGTTGGCTGGCGTGACTCTCTATTTTGATTTTTCTAATAATAATGACTACACATTAATTTTAGATTGCGGGAATCGGTTCAGAGTCTCACAACCCTAGCTCTAGAGCTTCCATGGTACCATCTGATGAAGTGGATGCAAACACAAATCCGCACACTTCAGCTGGACGACACTCTCGAGCAGTAATCCAAGACTCCTTCTTGGAAAGTGGCTTGCTGAAACACATTCAAAGACAAGTAGACAACTTGGCTATCGAATCAGAGTTTGATCCAAAGGTAAGCATTATTACATAGTAACAATGTTTATTAAACTGAGTTCCGAGCACAGCGACAGTAGCGTCTGGTAGCGTCACTGACGCTACACCGTGACAGTATGATGCACTATGGTATGAGAGCATTTTCGAAAACTTAACGCTGTGTTCGATTATGCTTCCATAGATTTCTGTAGTACATCATACTGTCGTAGATCACTGTGCTCAGGACTCCACCTTAACAGAATAACGATTAATGAAGGCTTCACTAGTTTGTTATGTCTCTGTTATTATTTCATTTTCCAGAGGAGATGTGTTCTTGAAGAAGCCCTGAGGACTCGCCCGGAGAAGTCTTATGGAAAGGAAATTACCCAATTAATGAAGGAGTTAAAGCTGCCCCCCTTGAGTTTACATAAATGGTTACATCTGCCGAGGGTTTTCTCAAGACGGAATGCTATTTTTTCAATGCCTATTGATCGAAGAGATCTCGACGGTATATTAAATTTTTTATTTACTCACAATTCACTTGGAACTTTAATTTTGCTTTGCATTTATTATAAATTGCATTTATTTGACATTATTATATTTGTTGTTTTTTCTTGTGTAGGTCTAACACCAATGCAGTACGTATCAGAATACATAATTGTTTCCAGCTCCAAGCAGTTACTTTACCAAACTGTACTGGAACAATTTAACACTAATTCTTATACAATGCCATTAAACGTGAGTACATATCTTAATTATTAATCTTTCATAAATATGTATGTAGCAGTTGAGATTTATTTTTATTTATGAATTCTTTCAGTGTATAAAAGAAGCTTTGCTGATTATGATGGGTGAGACATTAACAGAAGAAACGGCCGAGGCGTTCAGGTCGCTGTTGCGCTGGGACTCTCTCACACCAGAAATGATTAGGAAGATGGCCAACAAGAGTATCTTAAACACGGATGACTCCATGTCATGTAGAATTTCCTCAGCTGTGGACAGTCCTGAGAAACGTGACGCCAACTTGTTTGCAGAGTTTGATATTGTACCGGATAAAAATGAGGTAGACAAACATTATTTAGTCACTAAGATTCCTGTTTTACCATAACTATTTTAACCATAACCATAGGAACCATTTTTTGTAGATTCCTAGTTTAACATCTCCACCATATTTCCTTTGTTTCAATACCAAATTTTTACTCTTCAAATTTTGCAACTCACTGCCAACAGCTTGTGACCGAAGCTTACTACTATTTTGTATTATTATAAAAAGAAGGAATCCAATAAAATATTCAATTGATACACCAAAACAGTGCCCTTTATTTAACATGTATTTATATATGTATTACAATATAGGATTAAAAGTGAATGATATAAATAAAATAATAAATATATTTTAGGCAAAAGGACTGGAGAATATCGGGATACCCTTTAGACTTTGGTGCGGCATTTGCGCTCTATGCGAAAGGTTGTATGCACCTTTGCCTTCCATTCTGAAAGACCCCCCCCACGAGGTTAGTAAAGTTGTTCAAACGGTAATTAATATCAATACATCTTACAACTTAAAAATAATTTACTGTTTTAACCGCTGGAGAACCAAGACATTTATAAAAAAAGATGAGTTGAGCGCTGCAGATTTTCTTGCGTTTGGATCAGGATTTGCCCGCCCTCATTAAAAAAATCATACCTCTGATTTGACTGTCCTTAAAAAGCTATTGAACAAGTGTGAAAGCTATCTTCCCACTTTGTTGGCCCCTAGCAATCCGATGGTTAAAAAAATTTAACATTTTTCTAGGTGGAAGTGGCTGATTTTGATACATTACAAGGAAAATTACAGACCCAAAAAGTCAATGAAAATCTCTCTTACATTCTATTTGCGATTCAAGTTTCACACATTGATGAAGATAGTAAAGATATTTTTATGTAGGGAGGTTTAAAAATTGTATACTATGTACTTACTTTGTAATTTCGTTTTTTTCTTGTAAGTAATTAGTCCGTATTTGTACAAAACTACTTTTATTTTTTATAATAATCATGTGAAATGCAATTTTTGAAATAAAAATAATGGGTACCTACCTAGTGTTTATTATTGAAAAATATTCCGTCTAAAAAAAAGAATCATTCCCAGACCAACAAACTTTAAAAAAACGTGAAAAACCATTATAAATTAATTTTGGATGCACAACAAAATATTACGATAAAATTTAAAAACACATTACCGCTTTTGTCACCACAATAATTATTTTTCAACAAATTTCTTATTTTGAATCTCATCCGAAATTGTTTTGGTCTCATAATTTGCGATAAATAGATAATTTAGGACGTTTATGTAAGGCGGTAGGTAGGAACCTACTACAGTTCCTACTTGCTCGGTGACGTATAGCTCGCAGTGGCAACACTGCAGTGACACGTCCCGTCATTCGTGGCGATCGTGGATTTCTTTTCTCGTTTCGTTGGAGTATTTTTGGTTCGGTCGTGTCGGTTGTGATTTTGCATTCGTTCGTGCACGTATTAAGTGGAGTAACTTTAGCATTTATAAATTAAAAATGAGTTCGAAAACGGTTAGCAAGGATTTCACAAAAGACGAAGAGCTTTTGCTACAAGATTTCAGCCGAAATGTATCCACAAAATCATCCGCTCTATTTTACGGAAATGCTTTCATCGTATCTGCTATCCCAATATGTAAGTTTTTCATTACAAATACACCACCACTTGCCGCTGAATGCTATTTATTAAATGTTTATTTGGTTTTAACTTATTTCATTCATAATTCTTTCGGCAACTTGGTTAAAATAATCAAAATATTACGGTAAAGAGATGTCATTTGTACTTGATTACGTATCGCATTCAGAAAGAGGCCGATTTTCTAAATGAGTCTTGTGGAAGAATGTTAAAATGCTATTCATTCCTTTAGATTTTGAAAATCCCATGACATACTTAACTAACGCCATGAATGAATAATTGCTTATTTGAAATAACCGTATGTCAATATGCTGACCAAATCTCTTCAATTTCTTTAGTAATTGCGCTATTTACCGAATTATAAACATTCTTTTCTTTCTAATTAGTTCATTTATCAATAAAATGCATACACACATGTTATTTTTAAGTAACATTCATATCCTTGTCTGCTAAATGAAGTGTTATCTTTATATCAAAAGGAATAGTTACGTTTCTTGTCACCTATTATAATTGTCACATGATTCCTACTACAAAATGTAATATATATTCCCCTGTGAAATTTGAGAGACTGGCGTCATCAATGGCCAGAGCTCTTGATGCACACAGGAAAATTAACTAAGGGAAGCGCTCCGTATTGGCAATGGCTAAACATTGATAGCATTAAAGTCAACCCCGTACGGTTCCCACAATTACGTTTTGAATTATAGAATATTATTTTGAAATATCGAGCTTTGGTCACAATATTCTCATCTGTGATGTCAGATTACAAAGTAAAAGTTCCTCTATAAATCCAATGCACATAATTTTAAAAGTGATATCATCAAGATTTTAAATATTAAATCTTTTCACTTGGACAACACTGTATTCTCGAAGAAATATTACACAGAATTCTCGTCCAAAATACTGTTAAACGAATAATTAATCTACTAAATAAAAGCTTGTATTTTGCACAGATTTCTAGTAGCTCCATATATTATGACTCTTTCCATACAAGCTTTCATACTCTCCGTTTTCTTATGAATCTAATAATTCTTTAGGTTTAAATAGATATAACTGATCCGCACATAAATTGTCACAAAATATAGTTAGATAGTTTCAAACTTTGATATTTACGTCCAACCTTCCTAAAGAATTTCGATAATCAAAGAATGAAATGTTACTGACTAATGTTGTCATAATCAGCACTGCGCTATAACCCAGGGTGGGATATGGCATCTTCTACAAATATTCTCCAGTGGCTTCAGTCCCTCGCCATTTGCCTCCAGTCCTCCGTCCTTTCCATCTTCCAATCCTCCACGTAATCTATCCAACTCATGACCAGTCTTCAGCATGTATTTTGGATCTACAGAACCTTACAATGGTTTCATGATCTCTAATGTTGCGTTGTGTTCAATTCCAGGGTTGTTCTGGAGGATCCACATGATGGACATGTTCAGCTCCCTTGGCTGGTTCGTCTTGGTGACGTGCGGCTGCACCTACCTGATGGCCATGGCCTACCGCAACACCAAGTTCCTGCTGAAGCACAAGGTAGCCATCAAGCGTGAGGACGCCGTCAACAAGGAGATGACCAAGAAGCTGGCTGAGGATAGGAAGATGAGCCGTAAGGAGAAGGATGAGAGGTGAGACTACTGAAACCTTTACAATGATGGACTTTTCAAAGCAACCAATTTATCCTAACGCAAGGCACATTCTAATACATTCGCCTACGGAGATTGCCGCCGATGGATTACATGCAACAAACAGTCTTGTAGATAAAGTTAAGGCGATTCGCTGATAGCCCTGTTGTGACCACTCCTTCTTTTTTATACGCGATATGTGCAACAAACAAAGAGAGGTTACAAAACTGCAGGACCCTAAATAAATCAAATAATTTAAAATCTGTTATTTTTTAATCTGTTATTAGGTCAATATAATTATTGGATCGGTGCAAAAATATTTTTTTTTCAATATAACACAAATCATAACACAAAATACAAATTTTCCACTTGTAACTTTGATGTTATACCACAGATTTTTGTCGATTCTCAATAAAAAAATTGTGGTTGAGCCTGGCTTCTACCATCAGGGTGGCCCTCTACAAATTGAGCCAATTCGTCTCTGCATCATCCTCCCAAAATAAATAAATAATAACTAATTTGTATATTATGTTTGTATGTATTTAATAAATATTTCACACTGGTAGGAAACCCCCTCCTTTATTTTCCCTAAATAACATAATTTTCTGAAAATGTATTAGTGTTTTGGTTTTGTCTTTATGTGAAAAGGATATCCCCTGTGAAATTTGAGAGACTAGCATTATCAGTGGTCAGAATTCTTGATGCACACAGGAAAATTAACTAAGGGAAGCGCTCCGTATTGGCAATCGCTAAAAATTGATAGCATTAATGTCAACCCCGTACGTTTCCCACAAATATAATACCTATTTTACAATGTGTTCTGATAAACACATGTACATAAATATTAAATGTATATATGTAAAATTATGACATGTAGGTACATATAAGCCGATATGAATACTTTTAACATGTGCTATTTTTCTTGGTTCTAGAATTCTGTGGAAGAAGAACGAGGTGGCCGATTATGAAGCCACAACCTTCTCCATCTTCTACAACAACGCCATCTTCCTGGCCCTCGTCATCTTCATCAGCTTCTACATCCTGCGCTCCTTCTCACCCGCAGTGTATCCTTTCTATATCTACACGATTTTACTACTTTATTACATTTTAGTTTGACAGCAGACCTAATACTGATATTTCTCCTGAACCTATATGTCATCTTTGGGAATGCTTTGTTAAGGGTATAGTGATATTGCAACAACGCTTGCCAGGTGAATTATAAAAGATTGAGCAACATCCTCAGGATAGCGTTTATGATTTCATATTATATTTGCAGATCAAATTTTAGTATCACCCAGGTGAGAGAGCGCCATTCAGATTTTTTTTTAAATTCTTTAAAATTACTTCAACTATGTTTAGTGATCAGATTTCAATTGTCTGGTTCTTCCAAGTTCGCAACATTCTACAACATTGGGCGTAGTCCAGCGGTTGGGCGTTGGACTGCCATTCCGAAGGTCGCGGGTTCGAACCCGGCGTGCGCAATTTTTATTTATTTAATTGATTTGTGTTATTTCACAATTAATTATTTAAAATAATATAGAGTATATTTGCGGCACATTCCAGAGTGGAAGATACTCTTAGTATCGCACTGGTGTAAGACCACCATTCAGAATTGAAACGTTGCTTGAAATGGCTTTAGCCGTGTTTAGTGACTAGATCTGAATAGCCAGGTACTTCCTTTTCCTGGTCTCCTTCCCTTTCCCGATTACCTTCAGCCTCATAATATCCCCAATTGGGGATGCCATAGTCTCACTGGCTCCAGACGGGAGCAGTTGAGACTCTTGTGAGGTATT
Organism: Limnephilus auricula; assembly: GCA_951813805.1. Classification (NCBI taxonomy): domain Eukaryota; kingdom Metazoa; phylum Arthropoda; class Insecta; order Trichoptera; family Limnephilidae; genus Limnephilus; species Limnephilus auricula. The sequence goes on along the minus strand of OX638398.1, from coordinate 26,625,364 downwards.
CACTAAAAAAAAAGAAAATTGGGCATACTGTAGTATTATTGGTTCCAAGCAGTTAATATTCTTCCGAACAACAAACATTACCCGATCTGTTGATGTAGGATTCTAAGACTTGACTCTTTGCTACCAAGAAACCATATTAAATAGGGTCCCTTGTGATGTAGTTTTTTAACTACGTAATTATAAGCTATTTTTGTGTAAAACAATGGTCTGAATTAATTACTCATGTAATTGTGCTCAGTTTCCATTTCCCTGTGAAATTTGAGAGACTGGCGTCATCAATGGCCAGAGTTCTTGATGCACACAGGAAAAGTAAAAAGGGAAGCGCTCCGTATTGGCAATGGCTAAATATTGATAGCATTAAGGTCAACCCCGTACGGTTCCCACAGTTCACCGATTATGCACAACCGCACTTATATATCACAATGCAATTTCTATTAAAGAAGGGCAGGCTTGTAATGAATACCAGATTTTAATTCTGTAACTACGTATTATGTGTTTGAACTTTACATATTCTTGGATACTTTCCTTAACCTTTTCTGCAGTAATTACGTGGTGTCCGTATCAACAGCAGGTGGTCTGCTGGCGCTGCTCTCCACGGGCACCCAGTGAGGAGTGAGGACGTCTCTAGCATTTAAACATCCCATCAACAACTGTTCCATCGCAACATTTCAAAGTACTATTATTTATTATAAGCGTTTTTCGCAGAAAATAAAGAATTTTTTTACATTATTTTGTACTTCTTTCAAATAATATGTACCTACGTGATGTATTATTTTTGATACATGGATTAACCCGTGAGCTGCAGATCGCATGTATTGTCATTTTTTTTGTGTAAAATCTACTAAAGTGATTGGTGTAGGTATTTGTAAACATTGACAATGTTATTAATATTGTGTGATATTCAGGAGTTTCCTCAAAAATGAGTAAATAAAAAAAGTTATTTTGTTCAGAACGCACTGGCCGGAATAATACTAATAATTAATTCAGCAGTTTATGTGTTAAGGCCCGTTTATAATAGGAACAAGCGATAAGAATAGGCCGGTGCCATAATCCGTAATCCGTAATATTTTATATCGTTGTTTATAATTGGAATAAGAATAAGCCCATTGAATTGTCTATGACGCTGTCACTTACTGTCACTTGTATATGTCAAATGACGAAATTGTATCTAAGAAATCAATTCTGCGTCATTTATAATGATTATTATATATTAGATCACTTTCGTCTTCAGCAAATATATGTAAAATGCGATAAAATATCCAAACTCCGCATAAATATTTGTTCAATACCATAGAGTATCGATTGAAAATACATACATCTTAGCATATATCTAAGCTTTCCGTAAAAGATAAAGTTGAACCATCTTTTCGGTTATGGAAAAAAATAACAGATTATTGCCATCTATTATAAACGGATACACAGGTTTCCTATCTTCCAACTTCTATGGCCTAGGGCTTATCGAATATGGATTACAGACTATTCCTATTATAAACGGGGCTTTAATCTTACTCCGCTTCACGGTTAATACAGAATATTTTTTAATTAAATAGTTAGATTTAGCTTTATTATTATGAAAAGTGAGCATTTATGTCGGGGGAGATCAAAAAATATGCATTTTATATTTTCATTTTGTTAAGAGTAAATTCATTTACGCAAAGTGTTTGACGCCGTGTGTCAAAATAAAAAGGACTTACACAACTTTACCCAACATTGTTTCGTTGCTTGTTAAATTAGCATTTGGTATGATGATAATGAAGACAGTGGAAATACATACTGTTTTGTTTTTTACATATCTGGAAGTTGATTTACGTCTAAAAAACATTTCTATAATTTGGCATTATAAGCCTTTCTTCAAAATTCTGTTGACGTTTTAGTTAAAAAAAAGAATTTATAGTTTTTTTTTTTTACTTTTGAATGAATAAATGACATGCCCCATCAAAGAAATGGTTCGAAGACAGTTGGTAAACTGACAGTTAGCCCCCGGCATACTTATATGCAATATGGCCACCTGCCAATAGAGGTGACTAAATTACTAGACAATTCGTATGTTATTTCAAGACTTATCACCGGCGTATCTAAATATTCCCATATTTCAGAGCATCTCTTCACTGGCTCAAATGTTCTGAAAGAATCCAGTTCAAGTTCTGCTGGATGGTATTTAAGTCGCTTAACAGAATGGCTCCGGCTTACTTATCGGAACTGTGTATTCCTGAATATTCCAATTCTCGACAATCAACCCTCAGGTCAGCAGCATCATCAGCTATCGGAAGGTTGAAGGAACCAAAGCGCACACCAGATTCTAAGTTCGGTGAGCGTGTTTTCGGAGCGTCAGGACCTAAAGCTTGGTATGGACTGTCACATGAGTTAAGAATGATCACAGACTTGGCGGAATTTTGAGCTAATTCTTATCTGTAAGCTTTTATAACGGTCACTTCATGAAAATTCTCCAGTCCTAAAGAATCCTAAAATTCTCAAGTCTTTCAAAATAAATATTAACTCACCTTTGGCATTACAGTGAAACCCCCTTAAGAAGTTCTCGTTTAAGATGTTTTTCTGCTTAAGAAGTTTGGTTTTTTCGGTCCCTTGAAAACCAAATGGCCCAATATTTCCCACTTATAAGAATATATATTATATATATGTGTATAATAAGAAATAATATTATATATAAGAATATATATTATATATATATATTATATATACGGAATATATATTATATTCCGCCTAAGAAGTTTTTTTTTCCGGTCCCTTGGAAAACTTCTTAAGAGGGTTTCACTGTAATCTTCTTATAAATGAATACAAACAGCGATGGGGGGCAGTAAATGTAAAATCATGCCATGCCCAGTGTTTTTAATATAATATCCTCTGCATGCAAATTGGTATCTTCTTTCTTTCTAATTAAAGTATGTTTATCGGAAGTGACCGGCCAGGTAAGTATATTTGTGTATACATTTGTAAATAATAAATTTAGATATAGCCTAAGAATTATATGATAAATTGTACAGCACCCTTGAGGTGATTTCTCCCAAAAACAGCGCTCTACAAATTATCAATTATTATTATTATGCAGTCAGTTTAGGGAAAATACTAATATAGTATTAATAATAAATAGGGTATACCTACTTACACAAAATATACCTAAGTGTCTCCGAAGGGGTGTGCAGAGAGATATACAAAATAAAATAAAAATAACAAAATAAAAACATATTTTCATTCAAATGCATCCGCATGAATGTAATTATAAAACTACTTATACTATATACTGTATATATCAACGTATAAGCACAAATAATCGACAGTGTAAATAAATTCGTTTGATATCAATACCAACTTATTATTAAAAGGTATTTTTGAAGTCGATTTTAGGTTTGAAATTGATAAGTAATGCACGTAATTTTATAATTAATATCATTTCGGAGGGTGAACTCTCAACCATCGGGTCACCCAAAGAAATGTGCGTCTGTGCTCAAGTCATGTTTGCGATGGATTAACTGCCTATATTATATTACAGTCTACAAAAATTTAAGAAATTAACAAAAGAAGAAATAAAAAATAATGAAATGAAGATAGGTACACAAGAAATACATTTCCTGGTAAATGATTTAAAATTTCATACAAATAAAATTAATGAAAACTAGGGAGTAACATTGTAAGTTCCACATTTATGTACCCCCGTGCAATTTTTTTTAATGTCTCTGTAAAACGAGAACACATTTTCATTATGTCATCAATTTGTTACTTATTGACATGTTTGTTTGTAAAATTCTACAAAAAAATACTCACCATTTATTATACACAGATACTTCTGAGGATTTGACAGAAATTCCATGTTGGCTTCTTCATACTGGATACTGACTTTGAAATATTTCAGAGACTACGCTCAAACAGGAGGAAAAATAAAACAATAAAATCATTTGAATTATCTTTATTTACATTGTTTTGCATTTGATAATAATAAATTATTTATGTAGTGCAATTTGGTGATCATTTCACCTCAAGTAACTAAGTTGATAATTCGTTGTATGGTGTCAATTGAACAATCAATAACACTGATGCATTTATATATTTAATCGTTGAATATAATTTTGCATTTTATACTCCCTCAAGCTGGTAGAAACTACACTATTCCTTATAATTGACCAAAATAATAACAACACTGAGCAATAAACTAATACGTATCGACTAGTCTTTTTTTATTATCTAATCAATACCTACACAATCATTTTTTATGGAATTTCTGAGAATTGTTTTAATTTTCTTATTTATGAAATTTTCTAACAAATTATTTCTGTGATCATTTTTCTTTGAAAGTAAACTAAAACTAGGTAGAGAGCAAAAATTTTCATATTTTACAAAAGAATTTGTTGTCAGCAAGCAAATAATTTCTAAATGGCCAAATTCTTTATAACATAGAAAAATAGATTTATAATGTGGTCATATAAAATATATACAAAGTTATCACTAATTAAATTATAGCTAACGTAAAATAATTTATCTTATGAAGAATATGATGATTTAAATATTTACAATAGAGTGGTTCCTACATAGATTTAGTTAGACGAGGCAATAAACTGGATGCTGCATTTATTAAGACAGCAGCGTGAGAGAAACATCGTTTCTGAACAAGTACAAGAGAATAAACCATATCTGCAAAAGTTTTCTGTTGTGTTCACATTTTATAATATATGTTGTAGATGTCACTCTACACTGTCACTCTCAGTCATAAATTGTGGTTTTTTGAAAGCTATTTGATTAGTATGTGGTTAAGCAGTTTTGCTTTGCCGTAAAATGGCTTTTAGAGGCTAAACTCCTGTTGGCTGTGATTTTTTTAATGTGTTTACATTTTTGATAGTGAATTATAAACATTTACAGACATCTTTTATCATTCATAGCAGATGGGCTTATTTCATTTTAATATGATATGATTTAACCCCTAAAGCCTCTCAACATTTTGCTATATACTGCTCTTAGGAGAACTGTCTGAATACTTGGTTTGAAAACTCGGCTATCATGGAGAGTGTTCATTTTTATGTTCCCGATAGCTGTCTTTGCCACCGACAGCATAGACTGTTTTATCTCCCAGCCTGCAGGACTAACTTGCCAATGGTCATGCCGGTCGGGAGAGCAGTCTTGCTGTTGAACAGAATTAATTCAGATATCGACATTGTTAGTGAAGCTGCCTTTAAAAGGCAAGCTCTACTAATGCTTGTGTAGTTTGTTAAAATTTTGTAATGTTTTTGAGAGAACAATAAATTGAATTGAATACAGATTCCGTGAAAAATATTTTGTCATTACATTTGATTCTAAATAAAATCGCTATTTTTAAACATATTTCAAAACCAAATACTGTTTTTGAAAGCAGATAAAATACTCTTTCAGATTTTAATATTACAAATCGACATTAGCAATTAAAAATATAAAATTTTTGAACGCAAACAAAGATAAAGTTTTTAAACTCGGTTACTGGTGGTTTTTATTGTGTAAACTATAATTACTACTTTAAACGAAACCAAAAATCATATTTAGTTAGATAAATGTATTATAAAAGTTATTTTCATTTTCACTTTTTTCGTTTAATATAAAAATATTTATTTGAAAATTTGCAAACCTTGAACAAATATTTTTAAAATGCTAAATGTCATTTCATAGGAGTATTTAAATTTTTTTAGAAGCGTTTATGGTAAATTTTTTAATGCAAACTGATAGCGCAATGTTTTCTCTTTCTAAATCATATTTATCATTGTAATAAAAATTGAGATGGTATAACTTTTATTAGACTTTGGCTGGTAAGATGGGATTAATGTCTTTCAAAAAGACCTTATAGTTGTTTGTTGTCTTCGAAGAATATCTTCCAAAATTGCCCAGGTGGCCAGAATGATATTTCGCCAAAAAGCACAAAACAATCAAGAAAGTGTTTTGAAAATAGGGTTATTCCGTTCTGCTTTGTCATTCGATATTAAATTGAAAATGATTCTTCTCTAGATATCCCTTTCCGACCGAGAAAAAATGTCGGAAATTTGATGGACCACACTAGTAAAGCTCATAATTTATGATCCCATAGGGCTAGGCGACTTACTGCTCGAAAAACACGCATAAAGGTACCCTATATAAGCAGCTCCCGCACGTTCGATCGACTCCAGTTCCGTTCCCAAAAACAGATTTATTTTCTGTCAGGATTTTTTTCAAATCAAACTCACGATGGTATGAAGCCGGTCGGAAAGGGATATGTATCTGTTGAGTACTTTCAACAAAAGTTTTCTCTTTAAATTTGTCTTTAACCGCTTGGACACATAAGCTTGTTTTCATGATAATTTAACGTAGGTAGACATAGGAATGACGTATGTCCCATACCTGAGTTATTAAAATTATTTTTATTTTCCTTTATTTTATTTGTGTATTAATTATCAAGGCCCTGATGGGCTTTTACATGATTTACTGCTTGATACAGAGACAAACAGAGTTTTAAGTGTTCTCAAAGATATCTCTATCAAGCGATAACTATCAAACAATTATTCATCAAATGTAGTCCGCGTGGGTGTCCGCGGGTAAAGTGCATTAACTTCGGGGGGTGATTCTACATGATGATAGGAGTAAAAAAGATTAATAACGTTTTTCAAAATTCCAACCTTTTTTTCCCATACAAAAAGACGTACTTATTAAAAAGCCTTAGTGTAAGGTACAAACTTAACAATCAATTTGGTGTGAGTCAGCCGACGACGGCGAGTTGGAAGGTTGTGATTGCCCGCATCGTAGTAGCGGAAAATAACACGCCGTGCAAATTTTATCTTTTTACCAAATAAGTAACCTTAAAAGTTGGAATTTCGAAAAAAGGTATTTATCTTTTTTACTTATACTATCATGTAGAATCACCTCCCGAAGTTAATGCACTTTACCCCCGGACATCCTGTATAAGTGTTTCATATGGTTAATAATGCGAATTAATTATTTATTGCACATTTAAAAGTATAAAGTCTTCACTCGTAATAATTCTCTATGTTATTGCTTATTGAATAATCAGTACATCATCCCGGGATGGACTCCCTCATTGCGCTGGAAGTAGACGTTGGGATTACTGCTGAACGTAGGCTCCAACGTCGTGTACATGTTGGCCTCATCCGATCTCATCATCAGCCCTGGAAACATAATACATTATATTAATTTTATTTCTTTAACAGAAATTACTTTCACCATGGATAACGTAAACAAGGGAGATGGGTTATGAACCATTATTGGTTTGAAATTGGGTGCACAAAGCAAGGCCTCAACATACCAATATTACTCCAAAAGGCATTTGTTTCTACATCCACACCAAATGCATAACTTTCATTGGCTCCGCCACTTTAATTAATAGTCCTTCTCCTATATGGTTGTATCTCGACAACAGTCGGAACACTTTCATGCCATAATTTCTCTCTGTTGTTTCTATAATGTATGGGTTTCAAAGTATTCACATCATCATTTTTCAGAACAATTTGCATTGATATTGGAAAGAAATGTAGACTCTTGACATAAATAATAAAAAAAAACATAGTAAAATCGTTCCAAAGACAGGTATAACAAATCAATAATAATTATTCATTCGGTGAATCAATTGTAAATTATATTGCACCATCTGTGAATTTATTTTGAAAGCAGCGCAAATTCAATTATTAGTAAAATTGATTTTGGATTGATAAGGTGGATTTTGACACCATCCGATTCAAATTAGATTTAATTAAAAGTTACCACATAAAAAAGGTGTTTGTAATGTGATTTCACTGTAGCATTGACAGCTTGTGATATAAAATTATTACCATTATAGTATGCATGACCGGAATACCCGAGCGACATTACATGTAATAAAATAAATTATTATGATGAAAATACATTTTTACAAACATAATATCGCTGGAATATACCTTGTCGAGGGGTTGGAAGGTTGGTGAGGAAGAGAGCCTGACGTTGTGATAATTATTATGTTAGTTTGTTTGTTTCATAACATAGTGCTTCTACACTAACGAAGAATTGAATTCCGTAAGTCTGAACTTCAACTTTAGGGTGCACAGTTTACACCCGCTGAGTCATATGGAGTTTTTTTTTCACTTTCATATTTTAGAGAGGTTCCCTACTAGCAACACAACAAGGCTGCCGAAAACATTACTTTAAAGTAGAAAGAAGTGCAACACGGCTCAACAATTCTTCCAACAACCAACATGTTATTATTCTTATTATCAAATAGCAACTAAAGTTGTTGAGTTTGTAGGCATTTATTTTGGACGGCCTCTGTGATCTAAGGGTAAGGCTCTTGACTCGAAATCCAAAGGCCACGGGATCGAATCCCGAAATTTAATTGATTAATTTGTGTTATTTCAAAATAAATTAAAAATAATTTTTAGTATATTTGCAGCACGTTGCAGACACTCTCGATATCGCCCTGGTGTAAGACCACCATGGATTAAAACGTTGCTTGAAATGGCTTTAGCCGTGTTTGGCGACCAGATCTGAATAGCCAGGTACCCCACCTTCCTCTCCCCATTACCTTCATTCACACAACATACCCCAATTGGAGATGCGATGATGGCTCCAGATGGGAACAGATGGGACTCTTGTGAAATATTAACATAAAAAAAAACTCTGAATGGGTTGTTTAAAATTTTTTTAACAATTAATCAAATTTTTTAAGATAATTTACAAATTCTCTGAAAGTTCTATTCAAGTTCAGTGATTATTTCAGTTTTATGAAGCAACTGGTCTTAACACAGAACTTACACAGATTGTGAAAATTATGATTGAATTGTTCAAAATTTTCAAAGAACTTGTCCTAAGACAACAATAAAAAGCAAATCACAACCAACATCCAATGCAGACACATTATGATTACATTATGTTATTAGAGAAACTGAAGCTTAAAATATTATCGCAAATTAATTTTCATAGTGTTAATTTAAGATTACTGATTTGAAATATGTTCTATACGTATGTAGATTATGACTATGATAGTGAACTATCTAAAATCATTTATTTTCCTACATGAAAATACGGGTTTCCTAGATTATTGGATTATTGTGGTATTAAGTCGTAGCTTCTTCCTCCTTATGGAGCTAACAGCCGACGTTTCGCTCAGCCATGATCTGATGATCGACACAGCGAGGTACCGAGATGTTGAATGTTCGCTCAATGAGGAGTCAGAATATAATGGTTTTGAAGGCCACCGAATGGACAGGAGTGTTGGAAAGGAGGTGTTGTGTTGTGTTGTGAGGTGTCCTTACCTGGGGTGAGCCGCGGTGGTGGTGACGAATAGTAGAAGTGACAGGGGGGTGCGTAAGGGTGCATGGGGGCGAGAGGGGGGCCCGGGTAGCAGTACAGCCGCGCCAGGGCCAACGGGTACCCATCTGTGAATCATCCCCGCTCATATTACGCACATGCAATCGGTAAAGTGTTTGTACAATTGTAGGCATTCCAGAGATATTACGTTTGTAAAAGTATGAAGGTAAGAACATACTCGGTCGATGTAAGCTACATAATTAGGATATCTGAACAACTTACAATCCATTCATTTTTTATGGAATTAGATGCTCCAGAATCACACTGGACACAAGTCGCGATGGGTGTGGCCAGTGAGATTCCAAAGCATATATTTGCATAGAAAATTTATGAATCGTAAGTTATCCAGATATCGTAAGTTGTCGCTTACGTAGCGTGATCGACCCAGTATGTACTTACCTTAATGCATGCTGGCTGTCGCAGTTGTCAGGCATTCTGCAACTATCACCCATAGATTTTAATGTTTAATGGACAATTTTGCTTAAAAACTTTCATTCATTGTTTTTTTGCAAATTTTACTTGCACAGAAGTGACAACTTTCTTTGGTTTAAAAATGTGCTAGAAGGAAACAGGGCATTGTGGAGAATAATTCTACAGGTGATTAAATACATATGCAGTGATGTGCAGTGCTTGCAATACCATTCCAGGGTGTATATTTTGTTACAATACATAATTAAAATTAGTCAATATTTAAATAATTGCAAATTGCGCCCGTTTTCACCAGACAAAAAATAAAATAAGAAAAAAAATGTACTATGAAAACGAGCTCCAATAAAAATACTGGCATGTTATATGGACTGAATAGTTAAAAAATAACGGGATTTTCTCCTTACTTATTTATTTATATGCGATCTATTTATGTTTATTTTATTTCTATATTTTGTTTTTATTTGGATTCTAAGGATCAGGGTGCCTTTATGGATAATTAGCCAACGATAGTCACAAAAAAAACTTAAGTCACAAAATAAGAAGAGAGAGAACTGCCCATAAAGTTGAGGGAACAAATCAAGTTGCGCGTAGCAAGTGGAGTGAAGATGTCGATATGAAGTAACGCGTACGATTATTAATATGAGAGTATGGAATGTATTGGGAGCATCTCCTATCCTTTTCCTATATTCCTTTTCCTCTCCCCTTCCTATAACCCAAAATTAATTTTAAGATATTAAAACTTCATTTCCAATGAACTTTAGCATAAGTAACTTCTGTAGCTTGACTTCAGTTCACGTACAATTTATCACTGTATATTATGTAAAAGCTGTTTGTTTCTTACAAAATGAATAAAGAAACCATTTAGGGTCGGCGTAAGCTGGGAGTCCGAATGTGTCGCGCGTGCAGACGACGCAGGAAATGTATGGGCTTATACGAAGCATGTCGTACAAGTTTATACATTTCCTGCGTCGTCTGCACGCGCGACACATTCTGACTCCCAGCTTACGCCGACCCTTAGTGGGTGAAAATAAAGTCTGCTTATGAATTATTAGTTCCTTTTACAATTTTGTGCGGGCAAATTGCTGGGTGCCTAAAAAACTTAACTACAAATCACAAATTGGGTGAACAAAAGTTCGGGTTTGTTTCCAAAACTGAATAATATGTCATTACTAGGAGGCGGCTAAGCGGTGGCAAAACGAAGAATTCTGAGTCACGAATCCGCAAAAACATCATTCGGAGATATTGAAATTTGAATTTTTGAAATGATATGTTTTTGTAATAACGAATCAATTCTAAACTTCAAACCTCAATATCTCCGAATGATGTTTTTGCGAATTTTCAACTTGGAATTCTTCGTTTTGCCACCGCCTAGCCGCCTACTAGTCATTACACTATTTAGTTTGACACTTTTACAAATAATGTGTTTTAAATTACTAACATAACTCTTTTCAAAGTCGTTACGCAACCCAATTTGAAGGCAGTTCGGTCATTTAAGGCTATTGGGTGGGCGGTCGGTTTCATACGAAACGTAGTTTTGGAATTGAGGCCAAAATATCCAACCAAACTGAAAAATTAAAACCAAGTATTAGGCAGTTTTTAAAAAAAATTCCCAACTTGCTTCCAAAATGAAGCAAAACTGATTTCTTTAATTACCTATACGTCATCATTTAAAAGCAAAAAAAAGTACTTCCTGTCCGAGATCTACATTTGACCTACCTTTTTATTACAAAACTAATTTTTCAGTTTGGTTGGGTATTGTGGCTTCAAATCCAAAACTACGTTTTGTATCGTTATTTTAATGTGCGCTCTTCGGCATTAAACGTACGACTGATGTCGTGTAGATTATTCAAAGCATTCTCGAACCCTTATGGTGCCAAGAATATGGTCACGTGGTTTGTCTCCAGCTCGTCGAAACGATACCCGGATTTCATTATCACCTCAGTGGCACAAATATTATTAGATACTAGTCAGCATAAATGAACCAACACAGTCAGTAGCAGAATATGAATTTATGAATATGTGTCTTTTCATGTCTTACAGCGCTAGTACCAATTTCACTGTTTTATAATTTCTGTTACGCGTTCGCAGAACTAACTCATAAGAATAGAACGAAAGTATTTTATTTCTGTATAACAGAAGCATTACATTATTTTATTATCTAGTAAATCACTGCTCACAGCTCACAGCATGGGGCTTTTCGATGTCTACAACTGTTTTACCTCATTTCCTTTATACCTACACGAGGTATTAATTTAACGATAATGATAGCTTACAAACTGGAAACCAGGTAGAAACTGAAGAATCTCTGGAGAAATGCATCGCTAAAAGTGTTGAATAGTAATAAAATTTAAGTAACATGGCGGCCATTTATTTTGGTGATTAATAAAATTATAATAGGGAAAATCAGCAATCATGGTAATTCAAAAATTAAAAGATTGTTTCACAATTTTTTTCACGTTGCACACGAAATTTGAAGCCGCTCATAAACTTTTTAGGTACCTGTGACGTTCAATCCACAAACAATACTGAAAAACTATTCCTATACATTTAAAAATTGGAACGGAAACTTTTTTTTTAAGAAATACGAATTGAAATCGAATATACATTGGTATAGTATAGGTACGTCAAACTTTAATGTCAGCCTGAACTTGATACGATTCATTCTCCCTCAGTTAAGCTGGAATCAGACGATTCACTCGAGGGAAGGTTTCCGCCATGTTTTTTCGGCCTAATCGTCCATTTTGTTTCATTCCATGTTCACACGGCGCTATAGAAATAAGGGTTCACTCGTCCATTCCGACCACAGCGTCGCCGAGCGAGGTCAACCGCGCTGGAATTCGTTTGTTTTCCAGCGCGGTCCGGCCCCGAATTTTAAGGAAAAACATGTCAGATGCATCGATTTTTACGCAATTTTGTTGACACAATTAAGTAAAAAACAGTATTTTGTCGTCTTATAAACCTTTTTATTTTTTATGGCATAATAACACAATTTGATTTCACTTTTTTTATTACGAACATTTTCCTACAAATTAATAATCTTACAAATTATTAAAAAACATATAAAATACATGGATAATAAGGGAGACCCAAAAATTTATATGAGAGGTGTTCCCAAAAGCAAACAAATTAGCCGAACGAATACCATTTTGACGTTTTGCGTGCGATTTGATAGCGTCCTTTCACGGTCCTTCCCGTACAGGACGCGAGACAAACTGATTGAGAGTTCACTCGGTGTTCAGACGATTCACTTTGCTCTCTTCCGCGCGCATGCGCGCGCGAGTGAAGGATGCCGAAGGAAAATATCCAACATTGTTGGATCGGTTCACTTGAAGATTTCATTCGGCAGTGTTCGGCACTTTCGATTCATTTCATGTTCAGACGTGTCATTCCGAGTAAACTAGGCCGAATGAAATGCGGAAATGAGCGATTAGTGAAACGTCTGAATGGCTGCTTACTGACTTTACAATGAACGTGAGCGAAAGAGAAAGATGAGTAAAAACATACGTGCGACAGAGAAATGCGTGGGCAGGGAGGTATGCCACTTTTCAAACTTTAAATTCGCATATTTTGACGATTTCTCTATCAACGTCAGGCCGGTATTAAAGTCTGGCGTATACTATAAGCTATTTTACAGTTACAATTACAGCCTAAAATACTGCAGCTTATACCCCTAGTTATAGAGCAATGTACAATGTACGTCACTTCCAATGGTACTTGCTTATAGGAAACGAACCCAGCATGCGTTTTTTTTCATGTTAACATTGTACCTTCAAAGCTACTGCAAGTAGCTTGTCAACATATTGGTTGAAATTTGAAATGCCACTTAAGATGATAGATTTTGCTTGTCGGCCCATACAAAAAGGACGCCCGGGAAAAAACACTTTTCTACATCGAAAATTGCACAAAATGAATATATTTTTTTTATAATGCCTTCTAGAGGGTGAAAACTATGTCGGTATGTTTTCGAATTTTCGATGCGTTTCGTATTAACGTAAACATTCACTGTCAAACATGTACGATTTATCAAAAAATATTATAAGGAAAAAGTGCTGCTAACTCAACTCTCATAAAGAATTATAAAAAGCTACCGACGTAGCTTCTTCTTTCTAAAAAAAATATATTTTTTAAAATTTCAATTTCGTGAAAGTTTCGGTGTAGAAAAGTGTATTCTCCATAAACCCTTTTCCATCGATTTCTGTAGGTAAATTTGAGCGTTGTCTCATTCGCACATTTCGCATTCGCATGTATTGTAAGTGTGCGTGAGCTTATTGTGAGCGGGACAGAACGACAGAGGCGGGTGTTCCGCGTGTGGTTCAAAGTCTAGCCCCTTAAGAAGAATATAAACGCCAGAAATATTTGACTTCTTCCCCCTTGAAAACTCCGCGTATTTTTGGTATTATCTGCGCGAGGAAAGTAGCGCCAAAGTTGTTTTTATTGTTTTTATGAATAATTTTACAAGAAATAAAAAAAGTTATTCAATCACTAAAGTCAAAAATAATCTTAGCCATAAAGGGGTATTTTTTAAAAGCTGTTTCTTGTGTAACTTCATATTTATCTAATGAAAAAACATTTTCTTTGCAAGGTAATTAATAATTTTATTTTAATTCCATTCGTTGAAAAGGTAGGAAAAGCTTCAATGTATACAAAACATATTTTTCATATTCATAATGTAAACCGATTCACAGTAAAGATAAATCTAAATAGTGATTTGGCGTATAACTTCATCTTAAATGCCATTTTTCAAACGTGTGTGTGACCTATTTCAATTTATTTATGCAAATTTCATAACGCCAGAGCTCACCAGTTTATATAGAAACCTTAGCGGGCATGTTCACAATAATTGAAAAAAAAATTATCGCAATCCGATGAATAGTATAAAAAATAATTTTATAACGCCAGAGTTCACTATCCTATAATCATCGCGGGCATGAGCACATCAAATCTTCAATGTTTCACCGGACAATCGGATAATCGGCCACATTTAAAACATTCCTAATCTGTCTTAACTTGACCGAAGCTACTATAAATACAACGAAACAGTTCTTTTCTTTACATTCGAAAGCATTGCTTTGGATCAGGGTTGTCATTTTTTATATAATATTTTTTACAAGTAAAAATGGCGAGTGTTCTGACCGGATTGGACGAGCCTTGCTTTGTAGGATGGTTGCAATTTATTTTCCCGGAAAGCCAGAAATATCCAGCGATCCAAATTAATAATTTGGATTTCAGAGCCTTGAAGGGAAGAAGCCAGGTTTAATCAAGACGGTGAAGAGGGGAGGATGAATTTTTAAAAGAACTAAGAGATGAGGGGGGAACAACGAAATGTTCCAGATTATTTTTATGATTAATATTATTAATGAATATTGTACATTTAAAAAAGTAGAGAGTAGAAAAGCGCATAATATACCAAGCCTTTACCTTTTTAGTCACGGTGACGACTACCTATAACAGAGTAGATTTTTATTTATTATAGTCGTCACACGACTGAAATGTTATGGGCTTTATGAATGATTTTGCACAAACCGAAATATAATCTATCATAGTCGTCATGTCACCTTGACTGAAATGGTATGGACTTTCCAAATACTCCACCAGGGCAGTCATTAAGTGGAAACCGGGCGGCGTTTTGTCCATACAAACATATTCCCCAATTTCCTCTCTGGATTTTGACACTACTACAATTAAAAAAAAAATGTCTTCCTTAATCTAATCCTTAAGATATTATATTAATTATGGACTAAAAATTGTATATTCTTACATAACACCTACACCAAGCTCAAGAGCCAGTTCTCTTAATTGGTGTAGAAACCAAAAAAATGATGTTTTCACCTTTTTGTTATACCTTTTTATTATATTTTTGTTTTTATTTAGTTATTCTATTGTTAAACAATGATTAAAATGTAAAATTGTTGTGTGTAAGAGGTGAAATAAATTGAAATAAATAAAAAAAAATAAAAAAAATATATAAATATACCGACCACTATCTTATCGGTACGTTTTGCTTTTTTCAATAAGTAACTTCTTATAGGAGCCAGGACCAACCAAAAATCATTAAAATTGCCTGGTTTGAACGTTATCAACAGACGGCCGGAGTAGTCCAGGGGCAAGGCTTTGGACTCCCATTCCGAAGGTCGCAAATAAATTTTATTTGATTAATTTGTGTTATTTCATAATTAATTAATTAAAAATCATATATAGTATATTTGCGGCACGTTCCAGAGTGGAAGATACTCTCAGTATCGCCCTGATGTACCCTTTAGAATTGAAATGTTGCTTAATAATGGCTTCAGCCGTGTTTAGTGACTAGATCTGAATAGCCAGGTACTTACCCACCTTCCTCTTCCAAATCTTCTTCCCCTCCCCACTTACCTTTAGCCTCACAACCTAAGAGTATGGATATTAGAGAGACGGCATGTGAAGTGTGCCCGCGCGCTCCAAGTGTGCCTTTTCGAGAATTCTACCCACACGGTTGACATTGGCTGTCACCATGTAAAATGGCTGCTGGCGGAAAGTATTAAACGGCCAAAAACCAGTAGCCAATGTAAGCAGTTTGGGTAAAATTCTCGAAAAGCACACTTGGAGCGCGCGGGCACACTTCACATGCCGTCTCTCTAATATCCATACTCTTAGCTCACAACATACCCCAATTGGGGATGCCATAGACTCATTGGCTCCAGACGGAAGCATTTGGGACTCTTGAGGTTTTTCGTATAAAAAAGACGTTCAGTATACCAACTAGACAACGTATTTAAAAAAAAAGCAAAACGTACAGACGTAGAGAATTTTCTTCTAATACAGATAGTAAAAATATCTTCAAAATCAGTTCAGTTTTGGAGGAGAAAAAATAAAGGTATTATCAGTTTGAGGTGCAGTTATTCCTTTCGCTCAGTATTCTGGGGAGTAAGACCGACAGTGACAGCAACAGTTTGGTAAAATACCTATTGTTCAAATTTCTCGGCGACCGGGTTTCCTCTTAAATATGAATAAAAATAATCATTTATGATTCATGAAACTTGAAATGTGGAATAAAAACATATATACCCTCGAAATATAATCTATGGTACTGTTTTCATTAACTATGTAGTTATCTACAATAAGTAGATACTTTTTTATTACGTATTTCTTGGACATCATGTTATAAAAAAATCTCATTAGAATCTGTCGAGAATCTGAGTGTGAAAAAACGTTATTACGTAATAATATAAAACCCTGGATGAAATATATACGATTTCTCCACAAATAAACCTTTGCTACCTAAAAGTAAAGACGGTAAAAACTGGCAGCCCTGTCAGCAACTTGTATGATAACGCGTGCGTGAAGACCAATGACTCTGGTTTATATTATGTACCGTTTATACTCTTTACTTTTAGTTACATTATTATTTCCATACAAACTCATTCCCCGTTCATCTGGCTTTACTTCTTCTTATACAACTTATTTTACGACATTTTCCTAGATCGATATCAGTCTTTATGTTAATATTCGGGTTTCGCCGTCCGTTATAATGCTATTGACTTTCGTCTTGTGTACACTCTCAGTACCAATATTTCGTTGTTTTAAGTTGTGGATGAGGTTTTACTGCTTACTACTGTTAAGTTTTCTGTTATTTTGGAAGTAAAAGCGTGCACGGTACGCACTGAGCATGACTTATTAATAAAATGATCGGTAGCCTAGGCCCCAACAGTTTTAATAATAGATAAAATTAAGATTATGGAACAGTATTGTAATGTCTGTGCTGAAATGTGAATCAACATATCTATTTAGTGAAATGAACTCATTGCATTTACAAAAGTGCGGATAACAATCTTCCCCCTATTAAAATCACATTTTCTCTGTCAAATATAGTTAAGATTTGGGTCTCCGCTTACTGCTAAACACGTCCAAATTGTTAAACTTAGGCGACCCGCTCACTGAGGCAATTGAAAACTATCAACTGGAAACTGTCTTTGTATGATGGCCCGCACACTTCACAATCACTCAAAAACCCGTTGTTAATGGTAACGCAAGCAATGACTCGCAACTCGCACTGCTAATTGCCGTGGCCGGTCGTTGCTAGTTGCCAGCTGCCAGCTGATTGTCCTTCGTCTATGGTTAAACAAGCTTTTTGACCAATCAAGACATAGAAACTAGCCGGTTTTTGTTTGGTTTCAGTTGCCTCGTCGGCGGAGCGCCCTAGGCGAGCCCCTCACTGAAGAAACTGAAACCAAACTAAAACATGCTGGTTGCTATGGTTTCCAACGAAAATTCCTACTCAATTTTACGATTTCAATAATTATCTCAGCTTGTTTAACCATAGACGAAGAACAATCAACTCTCATCGTAGCAACTAGCAGTGCGAGTTGAGAGTCACTGCTTGCGTTACCATTGACAACGGGTTTTTCAGAAATTGTGTAGTGTGCGGGTTATCACATTGACATACACAGGATAGCGTTATAAGTTATAAAGATCTAAATCTAAAACAAATGTGAACATATCTTTACAATAAATAGGTCACTTTATAAAATGAAACAAGTAGACAGCAAACATTGACAATGCATCAACACGGTTGGACATAATTTCTTTGGACATTTATGTAACTTCACATTTAGAGAAACTGTGCTTTGAAGTAACACGGAGGCTGCGACCGACAGGTGACAAGATGACACTCTGAGACACGAGACACGGACGCTTTCATCTCAACTCTCAAATACATGACAGATACGAGCATCTGAAATACCCGATTACCTCTGTAGAGGTACGCTAGACACCGCTTGGTTTATGTGGTTAAATCATCTCGTCTCATGTCCGAGACAGAAACACGAAACACACAGTTCGACCTCGACAACAACATGTCGCTTTGTATAAAATAAGAACTTGCCAAATAGCGGGTTCAGACGTGTCAATTTTATTATATCAGCTTTTATTGAACGACAAAAATTGTTTGAAAAAATTTGTTCAACTTTGTTGAAAGAAGATGTTTGTATATTTTAGTTACTGTATTAACTGTACATACGAGTATGTGAAACACGTGATTGTATTCATTGAACATATATGAAATGTAAACTCTTCTTCCATCCACAAGCAAATGCTTTTAATGGAAGACCAGTATGAATTAACATGTACCATTATTAAGTTAATAAAAAAAGGTTCACACACTTGTCAATATTATGCTTTCAAGTGTCGAGTTGATCAGCTAAAATCAAAACGAGGAGGTCTAATCATGGTCGATCTATAAAACCCGATATCACTGCGATATTGACCAAATTCGCCTTGACGGCCGGCGTGGTCGAGGGGCAAGGCTCTCAACTCCCCACTCCCAACGCGGTTTTGAACCCGGCGTGCGGCAAAAAAAGGTTTGATTAACTTGTGTATTGTTCAATTAATTTATTAAAAATAATATATGGTATATTTGCGGCGTGTTCCAGAGGGGAAAATACTCTCAGTGCCGCTCTGGTGTAAGACCACCATTCAGAATTGAAGCGTTGATTGAAATGGTTTTAGTCATGTTTTGTGACCAGATCTGAATAGCCAGGTACTTACCCGATTTCCTCTCCCCCATCTTCTTCCCCTCCCCACTACCTTCAGCTTCACAACATACCCCAATCGGGGATGCCATAGTCTCACTGGCTCCAGACGGGAGCAGTTGGAACTCTTTTGTGGTTTTCTTAAAAAATAAAAATAAAAGTTATCTTTGTATGGTCAGTTATCTATATTTGCGATCACGGTCGACGATTGGCAACAGATATTCAGACCGACGCGCGACGATTGATAAATTTTAGCACTGCCTCCATAGTATCAGATAACTTCCGGTTAACCATCAATATACATATATTTTTTTTATTTATGTCGTTTGGTATGCAAAATTATTGACTTATTTAATGGACGTATTGGACTAACGAAGCTCTTAGAAATGAAAAAATCTTATACATGATCTATATATGTATATATACGATAATGCATATGTAGGTTAATATTTCAATTCAACATTACCAATTTATTAATATTTTTACGTAATTGCTGGGCGTTTGACGTTTCGTAGTATCATTTCATAGAAGATACCTTTAGTGTTGCCAGCGTATATCGATTTCTTATTTATTTCATGTCAATATCGGTTCGGCCGTCAATGGTGAAACCATGCTCGGGACATCGATATAAATCATCGGAAGTTACGCCTATCGATCCGATATTGTAAAGTTGTCGATTTCACCGTGCTAGAGCTTCGAATCTGCTATAAGAACTAACTAATGCATAAAGAGAAAAATCTCTAGAAAAAGTGATTGATTAATTCTTTAACTAAATGACACGGTCTACATAATTTATGTGCAGGGGACTCAGTTGAAATTTTATCTCGTTTAAGTATAGATCTAGACACAGTTCGTTAGTTTGATTGCTTATTCCAAGCATCGAGAAATATAACTTTGTTACCGTAAAATAGGGTGATCGAACAATTTTCAACTTTGAACTTATAAAATCATTTTTGTCGGAATAATTTGATGTCATGTTTATTGTACACATATAAACTTTATAAATATGTCTAAAAAATAACGTTCCGTTTTGAGAGTAAAAAAAAAACACTGTGTTCAAAGTCACCTTTCGGGGTGAGTGGCTCTGATGATTTTTTTATAAGCCTATTACAACGATAAGCCTTTACGATAAGGTTAGATTTTACAATATAAATGACACGAAACTATTGTAGTTGTTGAGGAATTTATAATATTGGGTACCTATTTAAATTTTTCTCTGTCCGAAAATATTCAAAAATTAACTTCACAATTCAACCATCGATATGTTTAAAAATATAATACATAAGACTCGACCTGTAAACCGGTGGTTGCAGGAATTTATAATAGTGTGTACCTATTTAAATTTTTCTCTGTCCAAAAATATTCAAAAATTAACTTCACAATTCAACCATCGATATGTTTAAAAATAACTCCGACTAATAATCTCCGTGGTCAAGGGGTACATAAGGCTCTCGACCTGTAATCCGGAGGTTGCGGGTTCAAATCCCGGCTTGCGCAAGTAAATATGCGTTATTTCACAATTTAATCATTTAAAAAATTATTTGCGGGATTAAGATTCTCTCAGTATCAGCCTAGTGTGACTAACGGCCGCTGTTTCTAACTTTTACATCGATTCATCTGAGGCCGCTATCAGCCAAGCATTTTGTAGGGTAGCGCTCGATTTATGTTGTCCCCAAACATCTTATGTTATCTGGCCTCGCCCACTTTCATAGACAATAAAATGACATCAAAGTAAGAACTTTCGAAGTTAAATTAATATTATAGAGTTAATTGTTGGATTTATTATTAATACACGTAATTTATTTAAAATATTTTTATCCATAAACTGACATTTTATATTTTTTTAAACAAACGTATATAAAATAAAGTGTCAGCTTGACTGTAGGTACTGGACTAGTGGACTTTGACACTTGGCTTGGCGAATGTTCGAAAACGACATAGTTTTTCGCATAAATTAACCGTTTTTCGTCTCTGCTCCGCACGCATCCGAACTTCTCAATCCATATTAATTAAAATGATAATTGATAAACGCAATACAACAGAAGTGAAATGAGCGCGAAACTGTGTCTTCTGTCAAAGTGATATGTCATCGACCATTGTTTTGGCGGTATTTTTTCTACTCTGTTGACACTTTTAAAAACTAGTCCAAAACTGAGGCGGCCGAAACGAGTTTAATCCACTAGTCCGGCTTCCTTAGGTTAAGATATATGCTTAGGCGATACTTGTGTGTTGGAAAAATCGTAGTTGTGCACTAATCAAATACTAAGGCAAAATTTTGGCTTAGTAATTGATTAGTAGGATTGGGAACAGCGGCCGTAAGACCACCATTCTGAATTGAGACGCTGCCTTGATTAGCTTTAGCCGTGTTTAGTGACCAAATCTGAATAGCCAGGTATTTCCTCACCCTCCCCTCCCCACTACCTTCATCCTCACAACATACCCCAACTGGGGATGCCATAGTCTCACTGGCTCCTGGCGGTTGGGAACAGTTTTATTTATTTATTTATTATAATTTTTTAATTTTTGTTTATAAAAGGAAGTGTTTTTATTGGGGTACCCCGTTCTAAGAACACACTCTACATTGTTACGTGATTAAATTATAGTAAATACATGGAGAAAAATCAATTTTGACCCTCACGATAATTGATCAGGCCATATTTATAAAACATTCGTTTAGAAATGTTTTATCTAGTTGTTCTGATAATACAACATGACGATACAATGAAAAAATACCTTGTACCAACAATGTACGAAATTTGTTCTAATAATTAATAATAATTAATTTATTCTTACGTTTTCCCGACAATAAACAGTGAAACCTGTTACGAATAAAATGATCGTTTTTTAGAATAACATTTTTCTCCGTGTACCTGTGTTTAAATAATACGAGAAAAATTATAAAACATATATATACATACGTACGAAATTTGTTCTAATAATTAATTTATTCTTACATTTTCCCGACAATAAACATTGAAACCTGTGAATTTGTTCGTAAGAACTTCAGTCACGTTTTTAACAATTTTTACGAATAAAATTGTCGTAAACGTTTTAACGTTTAAATAATACGAGAAAAATTATAAAACATATCTAGAAAACACAATACAAGCTTTAATATTTGTTTGACTGTAAAATTATATCAATATTCCTTCCCTTGTCCATAATCCATGTCTTAATGTTTCTTTTGAAGTCGGTTATGTTTTTTATGGATTTATTGCAAGAGGAAGGATATTAAACAATTTTATAGAGAGATATTCTATTTTTCTGTGTCCAAAAGTAGTTTTAGTTGTGGGCCGGTGTGACGTGTGTTGTAGTGTGGATCTTGGGAATCGGCTTGAGTTTTTCGGAATATGTTAAAACTCATGTACAATATTTATGTAAAAAAATTAGAAACCAACAAATTTTACACTGATTTCCGAAGCAGCGCGCGTATCCGCGTTGCGCGAAAAAATCATAAAAAAAATATGTGAGTAATTTCTGAGTTGTAGCAAGAAGTATACAAACATGTGCAATGACAGGGTCGCCCCTTTATTACGGTACTTCATAATATTATTATTACATGAACTTGAAAGGTTATTTTCAATTTTTTTTTAGCTCTGATGAACTTCAACCGAACAGTAATTTAAGTACATTTTTTAAAAATTGATCTATGCACTCTTACGTACTTTATTAAAAAATGTATTTCACAGTTCAACGCTCTAAGTAAAATTTGTCGAGTGAGTCATAATGCTTTTGCTTTTACTTTATTAAACAATATAATACGTACCTATCAATAATGTGGTTATACGAAGGTAGGAAGCCGTGAACTTTCATGCATGTTCCTTTGTACACATATTTGGATACGTAGGTACTTGTTAATATCTTTTGTGCTAAAGAGAAATTCATGATAACCTATTGAAAATAAGAATTTGATTGTTCAGTAATTTAGCTTATAATATGAAAGCGATTGGCTATAGATGTGTAGAACGTGTTACCGGCGAATCTCTTTTAGAATATATATTATAATCACTAAACCACCTATCTGTGCTTCTGTTAACGAACCACGCGTAGATATATTTAGAAAGTGTTGTTAATTAATGAATTGATTGTGTTTTATTATATGTATATATATCTATTCTTTTAAATATAGTATATCACAGAGTATTTTTATACAATACATCAGTGACCCAACAGTTGATTTATCCGCAGTTGGCCCCCGAAATTATAATTACTAGGCCCTGCAGGCGGCGGGAGCCACGAAGTTGCTTTGTAACAAACTTCACGTACGAATATTTTTTTTCTTAAATTTACACACTTTTTCGCTTTTAATATCATCTGGAAGGCAATTATATAAATTGCCTCACTCGTAACTAATGGATTGCTTATGTAGTTAGTATGAATGGTGTGCAAATGTATGTTATCGTGTTGTCGTCTAAGATGTTTGTGTACTTGGGACTTTTTAATGAGTTCTGTGTTTGTATTTATGAGTTTATTATTTGTTTTGTATATAAGGATACATATATTGTATTGTTATTGTATATTGTCTAAATTATGTATTTTGTTAAGTGTTTTATTAGAAATAAAAAAAAAGGTTTTGCATAAGGCTCGGCGTCAGAGATATACTCGAAGTCGGGTCCTTTAATTTCAACTGTACAGTCGCTAGGGTAATAATACTATTAGATTATAAAATTATTATTAATATAAAATTACAATTTTTTTACATTACAATTTTTTGACTTATCAATTTTAAACCTAAATTCGACCTAAAAATACGGAAATAATTAGGTTGGCATGGATAACAAATGAATGTATTTACAGTGTCGTTGTACTAAGGGGTACTAAGGGGTACTAAGGGGTACTTTTGTACTTAATTACGTGAGCAAAAAATAGGGGGGGTTCAGTAGGGTAGGGGGGGGGGGGGGGCAAATGTCGGGGGATCAACAACCCAATATATCACAGGCAGGTACCTAGATACTACCCACTCCCTGTGGAATAGCACCACCCCGGCAAGGTAAAGGTCCTGGGTTCAATTCCTAGATGGGACCGTATCTTTTTCTGATTTTTCTGTCACTTATATTAGATTGAGTGTTGCTAATATTGTCTTTATGAAGTTAATATTATTACAATTTGAGGTTTTTACACATTAACTTAAAAATAAACATTAATATATTAAATTTTATAATAAACATATTCTGAAATTTGAAATATGAAGTTGACATATACGATAATCTTATAATAGATCGCAATGGCTGAATTGGATAAAGCGTATGTCACGGTTAGACGTGAGGTTCTGAGTTCGAGTCTGAGTCGAGTGAGGTCGAGTTGCGACCATTATCTTTTATTAATTTTCTGTGTCTTGTTCATTTTCATATTTAAAAAATTTGATTATTGTTATTGTTATCTTCTTCTTCAATGATATAAAAATAAACATTCTAAATTGTTTTAATTTTTTATAAGCCTTTCGAATTCAAAATATTATATACTAAATTGTTAAATACTCTAATTAATGGAGTTCATTTTTATCGATTAGTAGTAAAAATACGTAGCTTTGTGAGTTGTCGGTACCACAAAACCCCTGTTTATTTTAATATACCGGTAAAAAATCCCTGTTTATTTTTAATATACCGGTCTATACCAACTAGTAACTGGTATTAACTGAGTCAGTGAATTTGCAATTCCTAAACATAGCTCACCGATATGCGATAATATTCCGGTTTCGTCTCACTTTCCACTTAGAACATTATCTAGATCTTTACCGAAAGCTTAACATTATGCACGCGATCTGTTTAATATCCCTGAAAATCTGTAATGAAAGATTATTAGGCGATTGATTTCATTTGCAATCAGTATGGTAATAAATTGAAAATTGCCTACTAACTAATGACCAAAATAGGCCATCAAAGAAACCGCCGCATTTCGTATAAAATAGTCACTTTATTCGCTGGAATTGCGTTTGTCAATAAGGTAAAATAATTGTAATTTCATATTATGGCTATCCGTAAATAACGAGCGCATAATGCGTAAGAGGATTGGACAGAGGTGCTGCGTGCAGTCAAGGGAACCATTAAGATAACTAGGGAGGTAGGTACTAGATAAAAAACAATTGTCATTACACATGAATGTAGCCAAGGAATGTTCTTATCTGAATGTGGGATATAAGCGGCCCTCTGCTTATAGGGTAGGTACCAGTCCTGATTGAAATATTTAAAGCCCGCTCGGGTTGGCAGAACTGCGGACTGCGCCGATTTTTCAAAGAGTTCTGAAGTGTATATTATTGCCAGTGTGCGGAATGTTTTTAAATCGAGATCTCAACTTTAATTACGGCAAATAGTCGTAAAAGTCGGAATATGAGAACATTTAAATGAGAAAAAAGCTGCGCTTAAAGGACAGACTTCTCTCACGTTTCAGAGATAAATACTTTTTAAATGTTAACGGATTCCGAGTATTTAGAAGGATTTGAAAAGTTGGACATTACTAGGCTGCCTACACTGTCAAGGACTTTCGTTGGATACAGTGTCATCTTCGGGTATATATTTTGTTCATTATTTTATTATTATTATTTGCATTTAATTTTCCCTCATTCATTGATAATTTAACCTTTACAATTATTTTTTTATTTTTTCTCTGTCACCAAAATAGGCACAGATTATGACCGAGTATAATATGGTGTTTTTTATTATCAAGATTATTATAGTGTCCTAGGGTTACGTAGATAAAGAAAAATATATCACAAAACAATATAATTCATCACATACAAAAATAATACCTACATATATAAAATAGGAAATAATACGAAAGAAAGAAAGGAGTGTGAAAAATTCAGTTTTGCGGAGGCACGTAAATACTCTTTAAAAATGTTTGTTTATAGAATTTGGTTTCAATATTGAGTATAGAATATTTACATGTGTTCTGCTATATTTTGTTTTTTTGTTGTTGTTATATTTGCCTATATGAACAAATAAATGAATAATTTGCCTTGTTGAAAGAAAAAATAAGTAATAACTTCGAGCCGTTTATTAGATACAAATTAAAAAAAACACGTATAGGTAGGTAGGAAATTATATCAACATAATTATTTTAAATATATTTTGGTTTTAGCATTAGACGCAGTTTCTACATTCGCCCCAGTTATATAGTTTAAATATTGATATTTTAATGAATGTTTAACAATTTTGTATACATTTTATTTGCTTCGTGGGAACCTTTTCTAATCGTGGGGAAGTATAGAAAGATTTTAATGTAAGTTATGTGTGAGCAGGGAGCATAAAGGCTTAGGAAACGCCAACATTCATTTAAGGTAAAGCTATACGCCAAATTACTATTTAGATTTATTTTTACTACGAATCAGTTTATATTATGAGTGTGAAAAAATATGCTATGGATACATCGAAGCTTTTCCTACCTTATCTATTTATTGGAATTAATATAAAATTATTAATTACGTTACAAAAAATGTAAGCGAAAAGTACAAAATAATTTTTGTTTTCATTACATAAATATAAAGTTATATAAGAAACTACTTTTAAAAAATACCCCATTATGGCTAAGATTATTTTTGACTACTATCATTAACTTTTTTTCATTCTTGTAAAATTATTCACAAAAAAAAAAAAAAAAACAACTTTGGCGCTATTTTCCTCTTGCAGATAATACCAAAAACACGCGGAGTGCTAAATGGTAAGAATTCAAATATTTCTGGCGTTTATATTCCTATTAAAGAGTTTTCTTAGAACTGTTTCACAGCGTTTTTTAAATTCTTGTAAAATTCCTCGCTGAGTTTACTTTATTTTTATTTTTGTACAATAAACAATAATTTTCAGTTTTATCGTGTTGAAATTAAAATAAATTGTTTTATTCGCGCGAGAATTTTCTTACGAATTTAATAAAAATATTAATTTATGATGGAACTAAGTAGCTTTCAAATGATAATATAAAATCTTTTACTCAAACAACACAAGAAAGATACGTTTTAGATTTTCAAGGCCAAAAGAATTTTCGTTGTTTGTTTTTGGGGTGTTATGCCGTGTTGTGCTACCTCCGGATCTGCCCTGATGATGGACACTGCAACGCTGTCCGAAACGTCGGCTAAAGAAGGAGGTAGCACAACACGGCATAACACCCCAAAAACAAACAACGGAAAAACACAAGAAAGGATTTACAACCCATTTTACCACTTAAATAATTCCGTCCGTTAGCAATAAAAAGTTCAATAGTAGGTAATTGTATACTTGTAAATTTGAACAAAAACTAATGGGTTCATGGTAAGGTTTTAGCAACTTAAAACAATATATTATATTGTTGGTACACAACACATTAAGGTTATTTAGATTCTGGTTGAGATTTTCACTTATTTTTCCGCCATTAAGGCAGTGGCACTGAAACCTTCGCTCGGATGAATCGTGTGGAAAATCACAAATTCACGGTACTTTTAACTGTTGCTTCATATTCGCGCCTGGCGGGATTCGGTAACGGTACAGGCGCAATTCTAATTATTTGGGTAACGTTTTTGGAGATTTAAAGCGATACATTTAACTTTAATTCATGACAATAATATGATAAAATGAGTTATAAGTAAAGATACATGACAGAATTTGTGAACAATAAAGAGAGAGTGATGGTAAAATATATTATGAAGACTCACCAGCAGGGGGTGGTGGTGCAGGCTGCTTGCGGGCCGCAGTGGGGGCCTGCACGGCTGTTGTATGGGCGGGGGCGGCACCCACCACTCCGTACTTGACGGGCTTGAAGTGGAAGAAGGAGGGCGAGTAGCCCGAGCCCGCCCTACTCAGCGAGCTCAGGCGCTCTTCCCTCTCGCCCGTGCCCTCGCCGCCCTTGCCCAGCGCCGCCAGCTGCCGGCCCTTGGGGGCGAACATCACCAGGAACACGAGTGCGGCAGTGAGCGCCATGCCCCCGCCCAGCCAGCCGTCCCGGTGCCGGGGCGCCGCCAGCAGCGCTCCGCCCGCCCAGCCAGCCGCCAGCAGGGCCGCCCCTCCCGCCGCCCAGGCGATGTAGCCCGCCTCGCGGTGGTTGTCTCGGATCCCGCGGCTCTTCACCGCCAGCACCCCCACGAAGGATGCCAGGAAGGCCACGTACACGAACGATAGCAGCAGGTCCCCGAAAGGAGCGCGGCACAGGATCGGAGGCACCGGGGACACCCGCGGAGGAGTCCCGCCCAACCACTGGGCGCCTATCGCTACCTGGATCATGACGGCAAAGAAAAGCAGCAAGGCCTGGTAGGGGGCAGGCAGGTACACACCGCCGTTGAGGCTGATGAGGAACACGCATTTGACGAGGAGCGCGGAGAACACTAGAGCCAGAGAGACCCCGGCCCCGAAGCGGACCGCCGCGCAGGTAAGGGCGGAGGGCGAGGCCGCGAGGAGAGCCCCCTGGGCGGCGCAAGAGAACAGCCCCAGCAGCAGCATCTGGCCCAGGAAGAGGTGTCGCCTGCTGGGGGCGGCTCGCCACACCTTGCACAGAACGAATACCTCGAAGGCCGCCATGAGCAGCATGATGCAGGAGGACAGCCCCAGCAGGGGCAGAGCCCAGGCCTCTCTGCGGAGCCCCC
Organism: Limnephilus auricula; assembly: GCA_951813805.1. Taxonomy (NCBI): domain Eukaryota; kingdom Metazoa; phylum Arthropoda; class Insecta; order Trichoptera; family Limnephilidae; genus Limnephilus; species Limnephilus auricula. The sequence continues at coordinate 26,596,588 of OX638398.1, read as the reverse complement.
CGGGGGGAGGCGGGGGAGCCGTAGCGTTGACCACGGTGGCCACCTTCTCCTCTTCTTCTGGGATGGGTGTGGAGGGCGGCCTGGGGAGCACGATGGGTGGAGGGGGTTTCTCCGGAACCACGAAGAACTCGGTGCTCATCTCGAGTCTGTGGGCTTCCGTGAGGCCGGCGTGTCGCTCGGGAGGCGCGGGGGGCACCAGCTCGTAGACATCGGCATCTCTGGGCACGATCGGCGGAGGCTCGGTAGTCGAGGGGGGCGTCGCGCGGGGGGGCAGGCGGGGCCCCAGACGGTCCCCGAAACGCGCGCGCGCCCCCCGGCTCAGTGAGAGTAGCGCCAGCAGCACTAGCAGCGCACCCGGCCGCACGCTCCGCCGGCCCATGCTGCACTGACACGGTCCCCTCTCTCTGTCCTCTGTTCCTGTCCTCTGTCCCTCCCCGTCCGCCTCCCGGCCCTCCCACCGCAGTTAGCAGTCGGCACCAGCCTACAACAGAGAAACGGTGGATGAGTGTCGCGCTAGAGTGCTACAGTGTTACAGGACGGAGTCGCATTACCTCTAAGCTCTTTCTAGCTCTAGGAGGGCACCAGATTTTGACACTTGGGGGGGCACAAAATTCGAACAATTTATCAAGTGCCGTGAAACTACGGGCCCATGATAAAATTAAAAACAGAAATTGAATAAACTATCACAGAACTTGAATTTTAACCCCTCAGGCCAATTAGTTCGATGCGGGAACAGCTCGTATAGGTCTCATAGATATCTTTGTGTCTCCCTTACTATCATGGTAGGAAATGCTATCTAAACGGTGTTAGAAAGTCAAAATAGTATGCTAAATATTTAAATATAAAACTTTACCTCAAAATAATAAAAATGTACACTTTTATAATACTTTGGGATTTTTTTATTAATTACATTTACATGAACCGACAAAAAAGTGAGGCGATGATAACGCTTATTAAAGTTTTCAACTAGCAAAAATCGCACCTCGGATAAACCGGATGAATCGTGTGGAAAATCACAAATTCACGGTATTTATTTTCGTTGTCCATTATGAACACTATCCACAACGAAAATAAATAAAAATCGTAACCAATGAGGTTTATCCGAGGTGCGATTTTTGCTAGTTGAAAACTTTTATAAGCGTTATCATCGCCTCACTTTTTTGTCGGTTCATGTAAATGTAATTAATAAAAAAATCCCAACGTAAACCATTTTTAAAACTTTTAATGTTTGCATTAAAATAATATATTTTTTTAAATTACAACTTTATTACGAAATATGAAAATTGAAAGCGTATTTTATCACCATTTAAAAACGCTTTTTTAGTTTTTGAATACGTTCGAAATATTCCCTTTATTTGGATTTTATTGCAAGCAAGCAAGAATTTGACATTCTGACTAAATATGTCCGAGGCCTGAGGGGTTAACTTTGACAAATTCTATGAAACAACCCGTCCAAACTATTTTTCTTTGTAAACCTATTCATTTTCCTCGCTATCGGTGTTAAATCCAACGAGTCTTAAGTCTTAAGATCGTCACGCTCACTTACCTAACAACTATTTATTATTAGTACGTACAGTTCCAAGCAAACATCTGACTTGTGTGCTTATCTGGCTTCGAAACTATTTGAAAACCATTAAAAAGCACAGAAAACTACGAGTATTTGTAATAATGACAGAAATCACAATTCTCACGATAAGTTCTTCAATTCAAAGAAAATGTATTGGGGAATTTATAAACACGTCGTTAAATTTCCAGCAATTCAACCAAAATATGCAAGAATCAATGGGTACATTTTTATAGTAGATAAAGGCGATCCATAAAGGATATTATCGTTTCTGGTTTGACACTGGATTGAGTATGTAAATGTGAGCAGACGTTTAATATTAATACATAATTCATAGATCGGTCATTACGATACTTTTTAATTTTGTTTTCCACGGCACCCAGTGGGCTAACTGGATCTCCCATGGGAACACTACATTATTATGCAGAAAATGTTAATTTTGTATTATTATTCTTGAATATTTTTCGTTCGTGCGTAAAGATATACATATAAGACAAGATTTTAAAGATAAAAGTCGAAGGAGACATAAATTAATCGACGAAAGTAATTGCTATCAAATTATAATTTATAAATCATTTATTATTTGTAATTTACTCGTAATGAATAGATATAAGATTCGCCAGATTTGCCTTGAGGTATTCTGTACGTACGTACTATATTCGTAAGGTGGATTTGAGTACGATTTCCATAGAAGCACAACAGGCGTGGTCGAGGGCGACTCCCAATCCGAAGTTCGCGGGTTCAAACCCGGCGTGCGGCATTAATTTAATTTATTTCTATACTTGTACATACATTTAACAAATAATTACAATGGTTTACAATGTTTACATAGTATTAAAAAAGTTTATATTCCGTAACACGATGTAAAAAGATATAAAAAAGGTTAATAGTAGCGTTTTGTGGAGAGAACCTGTGCTGAGGTGTTCATGTTTTGGATTAAGAGATATGCTGTCGACATAAGTAAAAACACAGTATCCTCCTTGATATTGTCAAGAAGGGCACCGTCGGCAGTATCGTACACTTTTAATTGGTAGCAGTTAAAGCTATACAAATAATTGTCTTAAAAAGCAGGTAGGTATATTGTACATATTTTGGACCACACGCCACTGCTATAAATAATAATTTAACAATTAATTAATTAAAAATAATGTTTTGTATATTTGCGGCACGTTCCAGAGTGAAAGATTTTATCAGTATTGTCCTGGTGTAAGACCACCATTCAGAATTGAAAAGTTGCTTGAAATGGCTTTAGCCGTGTTTGGTGACCAGATCTGAATTTCCAGGTACTTCCTCATCCCCATCTCTCTCCCCCCACTACCTTCAGGCTCACAACATACCCAATTGGGGATGCCATAAACTGACTGGCTCCAAACGGGAGCAGTTGGGACTCTTTTGAGGTATTCATATGTTATTGAATAGTGTTGATTGTGTAGATTGACGATCCTTTAAAAAACAATTAACTATCATTAAAAAATGTTCAATATCAACTTGTGGCTTAACCACTGGAGCGATTTTTGGCTTATTTATGCGCCTTTTTAAATGTCTAAGATTGCTTTACGGCTTTAAAAAGCCAATCTCTTGATTTGGCAAAAAAAGATTTAAAAAATATTTGTAGCTTCCACGTTTGATGAAGCTAACAAATTTACGGTTCCCAAAAAATATTTTTATTTTGTTTTTAGTTCAAGCATTGTGAAATTATATTAATATGACGAAGAAGAATAAAAAAAAATATTACTTTGTTTCTTCAAACTTCGCAAAATCACTTTGTGGCGTCATTTTGAATTAAATTAAAACAAATAACTTTGTTTAAACCACTAATATAATCACAATTACCTACATGTTTCAAAACCGATGGTTTCTTCGTCAGGGTAGTAAATTAATGTCATTACTACCCTGACGAAGAAACCATCGGTTTTGAAACATGTAGGTAATTGTGATTATATTAGTGGTTTAAACAAAGTTATTTGTTTTAATTTGATATTACTTTGGTTTATTTACGACAAGCTTGCTTACTGCTTGTTGAATGAGGTTCATGTTTGGTTCCGCCAATGTGCACCTGATATCTAGTGAATCCGATATTAAAGAGCTTGATTTTCTTTTTATAAGAAAATTATTCATATTTCGTGCTTACAAATAATTGCTTGTCTACGCTGGTTGCATCTTTGATGAGAATTTTTACATTCGCCTTCGAGAAAAAGGTAATTTTTGTAATCGTAATTATTAGTGTAGAAATTTATTGATATCAAGTTTATTCAGAGCGATTTGTCCCTGTCAGAAATCTTGCCAAGATAGATGGGCAACAGGGAATGTATCTTCTACATGGACAGGTATTTACTGAAATTATATGGTTTGTTGTTAACTCAATCAAAAGTGTACTGAATAAAATAATAAGAGTCGACTCTGACAGCTGGATTGTTGGCGGGAAAACACGACTCAGGAGTGAGGAAGAAAACACAGTTTGGGAGGGAAAACACTGTTTAGGGGGAATATACTATTTAGGTGAGAAAACACTTGTAAACATTTGTAGGAGGAACGCGATTCAGTTGGGAAAACACTTTTAAGGAATGAAAATATTTTTCAGGGAAAAGCCATGATTAGGGGAGGGTGAACAAGTTATTGCGGGGAAAAACTTTAGAGGAAAAATACCATTTAGGCGGGAAAAATTGTTTAGGGGGAAAACACTGTTTAGTTGAGAAAACACTGTTCTGGAGGAAAATATTGTTCACGGGAAAACCATGATTTTGGCGGCGGTGGGGACAAGTTATAGCGGGGAAATCAAGGTTTAGGAGTGAAGCACTGTTTAGGTGAACACATTGTAGGGGAAAAACACTGTTTAGAGGGGAAAATACTGTTTAGGGGGAAACACTGTTTAGAGGGAAAAATACTGTTTAGGAGGAAAGACTGTTTAGAGGGAAAATTACAAATCAGGATGGATTACGCAGTTAATGAGAGAGAATACAGTTTACGAGAGTGTTTTGTGACCAGATCTGAAAAGCCAGGTAATGATCCACCTTCCTCTTCTTCATCTCCTTCCCGTCCTCACTACCTTCAACCTCACAACATACCCCTATTGGGAATGTTATAGTCTCACAGGCTTCGGACGATTGGGTCTCTTACAGTTACTCTAGTTCTCAGGAAATTCGTCGTTTTAGTTAGTAAATTTATTTTAAATGTATTTAATTATCAAAATTTACAAGGTAAGTTTTTACTTAATTATTATAACTTTTTTTAGATTTTAAATAAAACATATTTGCCTTCAGGAGAATGTAACCACTCACGTACAAAGGAGAAAAAATTCAAAGAAAATTTAATATAAATATCATTTACTAAATAGTAGCATAAAAATCTAATTTGATATTAAGTAATGTTGATAATCAGATAAATACATTACACTGTTAATAAATTTAAAAAAAATTACACGCACGAATATTTTTTATCGGAATACTTCGAATCCCATTACAATTATCACCTTGTGAAATCTGTGTAACTGTCTTAAACGTAAAGGAAAAAAAGAAATAATGTTGTATGTAACGATATAATGAAATAATGTAAAATACAATAATATTATGAGAGAAAGATAATTTTATGACTGCGCGATTATAATTTCTTGCTTGGTAATTATGACAGCCATTAAATTTGTGTAATGGCAAATTATGGCAAGTAGCACTGCCTACCGCTGCGAGGACCTTGCTCTGGGTAGAACAGCATATAGGTAAGTTAATCCTGGGACTTTATAATATATCCCGCTGCTAATCACCGACTTTAATTAGTTGGCTAATGGCCGTGTTTTTGCTAGGCATTTTTGTGTTTAAACGTAAATAAAATAATAAATTAAAATAAGTTAAAATAATTTTTTAATTTTTTATTTTAACCTAATGAGTAAAACCTCAAATTATAATAATTAATTGATGAAGATAATATTAGCGACTCTTAATCGAATATTTGAAATAGAAGAATCAGAAAAAGATGCGGTCACATCTAGAAATCAAACCTAGAATCCTAGACTTAAAAAAGTAAATAGATATCGCATATTAAATTTTAAAAAAAATGATAAAAATGCTAAGGTCCTGGGTTCGATCCTAGATGTATCCGTATCCGTACCCATGGGGATTCTGTGTGGATGATCTTTTTTAGGAAAGGAAGGAGAGTAAATGCTGGGAAGGTAAAGGTTATGAGGGTGGGTAGGAATCTGAGGGTTAGTGTGTCAGGAGTGATGGACGTACGAATACGTTTCTACCACTGCAGTGCAAGGCGATGGGTCAAGATTGCAGCTGGAGAGGTCAAAACGTCTTTCTCGACCAGTCTCTCCCGATTCAGCTCACCACACAAAGACCTAGACAAACTTCACCCCATGAACTCTTACTAAGTCATCAAACGTAGCGAACCAATGGGGGTGATCTTTGACAAGCGTTTTGGTTTTCCAATAAATACCCACTCCCGTATCCAGACCCGCCTCTTAAATTGGTACAACAAACTATGTATGTATGCGCTCTGGTGATTGAAAATATTTGTATTGCTTTTAATTAAAAAAAAATTAAATTCACATCTACTCGTACATGTTTTGCTCCATACATATTGTGAAGTCCAAATTTCAGTAAGTACGTACCTAGTAAATAATATTATAGTAGTCTTAGAATAGAATATATTAGATATAAGATGTTAAATTTTATAACCAACTAAAATATGCTTAAAAAAAATACGCTTAGGAATCACTGGTTAACATCCTTCGGGTACTTAAGGGGGTATTGTAACTAGAGGCACAAATTTCGGGCGTTTAAAAGATAAACAAAGGGCTGTAAAAGATAAACAAATAATATTTTGAGTCTCCTTCTTTTTATGATTTGTTTATTTATATTTTAAGAATACATTAATTTAAAAAAAATTTTTTTTATTCAAAACTCGAAAAGTAATCGGCTGGTAAAGTGGGGAATAAAAAAAGGGATGCCCTGGCGTGCATGATTGCAACCCATATGGTCATCAGAAAAAAAAACGAACGGATTCTTAATCAGTAAAGATGTCGCTATCGCCTGGACCTCAGAGGCTTAAAAATTTTTTTTCCACTAAATGGCGGCCGTTTGAAAAAAAAAAGTTTTTTACGTTTAAAAAAAAATATTTTTAAAATAGTCAATATTAAAATTAATCTTTGCGCCATAACGGGGTGTGTAGAGATAAATTCATACTAAATTTCAAAATAAATCGGTTCAGTAGAACTCTAGATATCATGCACGCCAGCTTGAAAAAAGTAGTTTCGCGAAAAACTTTTAAAAGTTTTGAGTAAAGTTTTACGCAGTTTTATTTACATAATGGTACGGTATTCTTACGTTACGTTACTTGGATCATCAGTTAAAAATGTATTATATTTGCATTATGGGGTAATCCATCTGCAGGTAGTCGGGCAACGTCTACCTTCTATTGTTCAATTTGTTCCGTCTACACGGAGAAAAATGTTATTCTAAAATACGATCATTTATTCGTAAAAACAGTTAAAAACGGGACTGTTTATTGGCGGGAACATTGTTAACATTATTAACATTGAACATTGTTAACATTGTTTTTAGATTTTCACGGCCAAAAGCATTTTCGTTGTTTGTTTTTGGGGTGTTATGCCGTGTTGTGCTACCTCCTTCTTTAGCCGACGTTTCGGACAGCGTTGCAGTGTCCATCATCAGGGCAGATCCGGCAGATCCGTCGATGTACGTCGTAGCACAACACGGCATAACACCCCAAAAACAAACAACGAAAAAAAAAAAAAATTGTTAACATTATTAACATTGAAACACTGTTAATTTGTTCGTAAGAACTTCAGTCCCATTTTTAACCATTTTTACGAATAAGATTATCGTATTTTAGAATAACATTTTTCTCCGTGTAGACCGGTTTAGTTGGCGCTCAACAAAAATAGCTATAACTCCAAAAGTAATTCGAATTTCGAAAAATCCTTTTAAGGGCATATTTCTAAAGATCTAAAAATTAAAAACATGTAAAAAAAATCGAAATTCTAGACTAGAATACTCCCATAAGAGCAGTACACATTATTACATCATTAGTTGTCGAGCATTGAAATCTTCCCTAGAACTACAGTCATAAGGGGGACGACATACAAAATTTAATTTTAGATTTGAGGCCAAACTGAAATATTATTATTGTATTCAAAAGGTGTACCAAATATCCACGCTATTTTATTTATTTATGCTTTAAATTATAAAGATGTAGTTAAATTACAAAACGTTTTTAAAGATTTTAAAGGCAATTTTGGCAACTATTTGTGAGTTAATATTAATTTAAAAAAAAAAATGCTTTTTACTAAAAAAGTACGATGAAGTGTAAAAAAAAAGTTAAGTAAAAGCATTTTTGATGCGCATAAATGCAAATTACAAACGACGAATTTACGTTGTAAACACAAATTTGTTGTATGCATTAAACTTTCTACTAAAAAATACTTTTTTTTAGGTTTGATTTAAAAAAATATATTTTTTATTATATTAATTTCATGGGTAGGATAAGATTATATTTTAATTATTATAATTAAATCACAAAAATGCCAAATTTCCCTCTAAAATCATGAAAAATTGATTTATTTATTTACCCATATTTTATAATAAAAAAAAAATGAAATAGCACGTACCCGTACTAGATATTTGCAATATCTTTTAAATAAAAAATGATTATTCAGTTTGGTTTGGTATTTCGGCCTCAAATCCAAAATTAAGTTTGAGCCGCAAAGCCTTTCCTTTTAACTAGCCGTCCGCCATATTCTATATACATGCACAGTGGCTATGTTATAACTGGATTCAATAAGCTTTCAATTTCATTACGACTTAGCCTATGGCGTGTCTCATTTATCCAGTTGTTGGTTTCACTAGCCTACCACATAATTCCTACCACATAGCGCCTATCGCATAGCTTGGCACATAGTACTGAGTACTGACTCAGTTCAGTTCAGACTATGTGCCAGTAGGTCAACCAGGAACCTATATTATTAATTCGCTAACGTCTGTCGTACACACTCGCTCCACGTACTAAATATAAACGGAAGTGGGGCCATCTATAATATTCAAATAGAACTATTGAAGTTTTCATACAATAGTTTTCCCGCCGAATTATTATTTGTGGCAAGTAATCAATGAATATTATTTTATCCAGAGAAAATCTTCATAAGGAATCGGCAGCATAAATTTCAATAATTATTATTGATATTGTGTTGATACGCTAATAACGCCAAAAATTAGACAAATAATATACAAAAACAAATGTTTTAGCATCGGCGAAATCTGATGAAATTGACAATATTTTTTTTACGTTACCATTTTAAAAATAATAGTGAAAAGTTAATTAATAATAGAATTATTAAAATCTGATGACAGCAGCCATAATTATCTTGTTATTATTGTCTATTTAAAAATATATATATATTGTGAAACCGCACAAGAGTCCCAACCGCCCCCGACGTTCTGTAGCCACCGAGTCAATGGTATCCTCAATTTAGGAAGGTTATGAGAGTGATGATAGTGGGGAGGGGAAGGAGATTTTGAAGACGAAGGTGAGGAGGTATCTGGATTATCAGATCTGGTCATCAAACACGGCCAAAGCCATTTCAAGCGACTAATTGTGGTCTAACATCAGGGCGATACTGAGAGTATTTTCCACTTTGTATCTGCAAATATATTATTTTAAACGAATAAATTGTGAAATAACACAAAATCATTAATTTACTTGCGCATGTCAGAATTTGAACCCTCGACCACGGAGGCTGTCAATATATCTATACTTAGTATACATAATGATATGATTTGCTCTCTGTACTTCTTGCATAGTTTTCTGGTGCTTTGACTTTGGACGTGTTTTGAGTTTCTAGAAGGTTCTCAGACCAATTCTACTTTTGGGAACATTTATTTCTCTTCCCCAACCAATGACACCATCCAATTAAATATTATTATAATAAATTAATTTTTAACCAATATCATATCTAGCATTTAATATCTTGGAGTAGGCTTTTAATTAGGTATCTACGTACATATTATATACGTGTGTAAGTAAATATTTCTATGGCTTCAAAAATAACGAACATATTTGTTTAAATGTGTCAGAATAAGAATATAATTATTTTAAACCGGTGCCCATAGGTAAACATACGTGTTTCAAAAATTTTACCTGACCGGTTTGTAGCCGGGTGGTCCAAGACGTCAGGTTCTCTAAGGGCTACTAGTTCAACCCTCTGCAAGCTAAGTCCTCTATGAATGATTTCAGCTTTTCGATTTTTAATTTTATTTTAAATATTAGCTCTGAAAATTATTTCCCTCAATGCCTATGTCATCTTTGGGATGCTGTGTGGTTCTTTTTAGGGAAGGAAGGAGAGGAAGTTTTGGGGAAGGAAAAAAAAACATGAAGGGTGGGTAGGAATTGGGGGTTAATGTATCCAGGAGTGATGGACCCACGAATCCATCTCTCCCACTGCGGTGCAAGGCTTTGGATCGAGATAGTCTTGCTGGAGAGGTCCAAAGGTCTCTCTTAATCAGACCTGGGTACAGCTGATAAGTCACCAAAGTAGCGAACCACTTGGGGTGACATATGGCATAGGTGTTGGTTATCCAATAAATGGTTCCCAGGGCGGCGGTTCCTTATTAGGTAAAAATGTTGTCAGGTTATTCATGTTTCAATCCGGGAATGCTTGTCTTTCATGTAATGAATAAGTTTGTCAAATTATCGTAAATTTGTAAGAATGTGGATGCGGTGAATAATGGCGAAGAAATAAACAAACATACAGTGGATCGTAAAGCATTTGGTAGTAAGTGGAGTTAGTGGGAGAGTAGAGAGCAGAGAGTACGACATGACTGTATATTGCATGTATCCTTCACTGCACAATGCCTACTTTGCTATTCATCCCGTGAAATTAGTTAAAGCAGACGTGGACTGCGGCCACCGGGCACATCTCCTGAAGGCAATAACATGCAAAAAGGAATCAATAAATAAGTCAGTAGTCTAGCCACTTAAGTCCCAGGGCAATTATTGATTGCATCCTGCGACTTTACCTATGTTACCTGCGCCTGTTGCCTGCGCCTGGTGCCTGCAACTGGTTGATGGACAAAGGGGACATAATAAGGATGCTCGTTATTAACTCTGCCACCGTATTAGCGAGCTAATGCTGGTGGCTTGTACCATCCAATACGCATCCAATGGATTTACGCTTGTTTTCAGGAGCGGTTGCTCCACAACTGCGTGTAACCATATAGTTTTCGTTGAAAGTTCACGATATCAAAATTGGAATATTTCTTGTGATTAGAAAATAATAATTGTATTTATAAAAAAACGAGTGTGCTGTAGACCACACGACTGAAGTAAATACTTCTTTAGCGCCATCTATATGTATGTCCATATATATGTTTATATGTATAAAATATATACACGTATACATATATGAATTTTCTACAAATATTTATTTAAATTTATTATCATTCGCCTCGCCCGATCAAGCCGTGCGCATCAACGTCCGCTCCCCCCGCGTTTGGCGCGTCACTGGTATTTCAAAATACTGACTGAAATATTTCATGCACTGGCTATGAGAGGAAGAGAGAAAGAAAATGTGGGCGCGCACTGCTCTCTCTCTTGCTTCTACAGTGAGCCCGTTCGCTCGCAACGCATTTCACATTTTTTGTTACACATTCGCCAGTTTACCCCTCAAGTCAAGCGTGCGTAAAGAAGTATTTACTTCAATAATACTGGCGAGTTTCCGCCCTTGTACCCCTTTTCCTCCCGCGTTCGTTATCATTGCCTTCCGTGTCTTCCCCCATTCCGCGAACCCCCCTACTTTGTTCCCCACCCCATGCCATCAAAGATAGATTTTTTTTTTGGGTACCTACTACGGCCAGTAACTCCTGTACAATTTTGTGTAGATAAGACTTATTAGTTTTTGAGATCACTGAGACATTTTATTGTTGTTTCGTACTTTACAAATATAGTTTAGGAGGACTTACGTCCTTACTACTAGGGAGCTATGTTTTATCTGACCTGTCAGATTCTGACAGGTTGCCGCGATATAATGACAGCAAAACTGCCTTTGAGTTCTTTCGGCACATCTCGTAAAATGACACCACGTGACCCGAATGGCCCATACACAAAGTAAACTGATCACAGACTACTTATTATATATTTATTACATACGAGCTACTTATGATATATCACATATTTACACCTGGCGGGTGCATCGAGTAAAAGCTCCATTGCGAACGGCTGCCACGCCGAGACTAAGCATCGCAAGAGAGTGCAATATGGAAGGGATTTGGCGTGGGAGAACCAGGCTATACGCCAGTGTTACCGCATCACGCGTCAATTTATTCCTCGCAACCGGAGGCCTTATTTTACAGACAGCCCTGTGGATGAACTCAGAACATTGGAAAATGTTCAGTAAGTGATAATTGGTCACTGAACACAATATAAAAATGTAATCGAAGTGGAATCAAAATGAAATAATTTCGGCGAATGGCTTAAAATAAACTGGATTCCTATGTTCGTGTAAATCATATGGTACTCTTGGAGAAGTCACTACTTATAGATGTGATTTTTTAATGCGTTGAAATAGTTTTTTTTTACCCATTTCCCGAAAGCGACGGCTGTACTGCGAACGAAGTGCACCCTACATTGTTTAATAGTAGAATAATTGCGCGGCTCTGCATAGACAGGTTTATTACGCATATATTGCTGCAACAATAAATCTTTAATGAAAAAGAATGGTCGATACTTATCATAATTAATGTAATGTGCATCGCGAAATTCCCTCGCGCGACTACCGAGTTTCAAGCTTTAAGATATACCTACACTTAAACATTGCATAATATATCGATGCTGGAAAGAAAAAAAACTAAAGCGCCATGCAGCTGTGACATTAAAGATGAACCTACACAATAAGCTATATTGTTTGTATGTGCTTGTGTTTTTTCCATTTTCCCAGAACATGTGGAAAACTCTAAATAACTTGATTTGACGAACACAAACACAAACAAACAATATAGCCTCTAATCTAAAACAAAACAAATTTTTGGTTTTATTAAACTACTCACAAACAAATGTTTTGACCAATCACCGCTGCTTTTATGTACAGTTTAATAACAAAATAACTGGTACTTATCTATGATTAGCAGTAAATATGCATACAAAAGTTTTATTAAGCAATAGTAATAAAATTATTATATATTTTATAATGCTTTTTACTAGTGCCAAAAATCTTACCTATTAAGGCTATACTATGGCACAAAATTATAATTCAGCATATATTTACCCCGCAGCACAAAGAGAAATTAGAACATAAATAAAGCACTAGATTCACGCGCAACGACGGGTTAATAATTCCGAAATTTAATAATAAGTACGAACAGAGAACGTTTGAGTACAACATACCGAAGATATTTAATTTATTACCTGAAAGCAATGTAATTCTATGAATAAGGTTAAATATATGGTGAAAAATTGGCTATCGGAAAAAAAAATTATATTAATATGTATGAAAAAATGTTGAATCTGTATATATAAGATGTAAAATATTTAAAAAAAATGTATATGTAAGTAAAATAAAAGCACCTGCTGACAAGCCAATTGAATTAGTTTAGCAGGGCTTATTTGTTGATACTACGAATAAAATTATTTCTTTCAATAAAAAAAATTGTTTTATTATTTGAAGAAAGTTGAATATAATATTATATTTTTTAAGTGTAAGGAACAGTGCTTGTATTTCTCAGCCTTGTTTTTACATGGCAAATTTCATTTAAAATACCTAACGATATGTTTTTAATGAAAAAATTACTTTAATGAAAAAAAACACTTCTCAATTGAAAAAATCAAAAAAACAAGTCTTAAATGATGTCTAAATATGACTGTTTTTCCAAAGATGTGCTATTTTTATTTTATAAACTAAACGGTTTTTTGTTCCTCCTGAAAACCCGTGTAAAATGAGATACGCGGTGTTAAAATGTAAGCTACATTAGCTTAATGTGTTGGTTCAACTTTAATATCACAGCTGTATGCTTTAGCCATTTTTCATTTTCAGCGTCGATATGTGTATTGTGTGAGCAAGGCAATAGTACCTAATATTCAACAGATGATACAACTAATATTAGTGGAGACGTGCGTAATTAAGGCAGTAAAGTACCCTTGGATAAATCCTTTGTTTGGTTATTTTAGTTCGTAGTTAGGTGTGTCGTATTTTTCGAACGAGTAAATTTTTTCGTTAAAATTTTGGGCAACTTCTACAATTTTTTAAAAATTACAAAAGTCTTCGATAAACGTTGTCTATGCTGGGTTTATTAAAGTAATGTTATATTATTATTGTTATTATTAATGTTAATGTATGCGTTTATATAAACTTACTTACCCCAAACCAAACATAACATGATCCAAACCATAGCAAAATGTATCTAATAAGATCTTACTTTAAAATAGATTATTATTGTATAATGTTTTTAAATGCTGGCATTAATTATCATCTACTTTTATTTTGTTTTATTCTCCTTTCATCTTAGCTGCTTCGTTAAGTTCACTTCGTGTAGTATCTTTTTACTTTTCCTCTTTTCACTGCATTGTAATACATTGTATCTACATTGTAATGAAGTACCTACTTTAACTGCTACTAACCTAATTACACAATGCTGCCGCGTCGGATGGAAGCTCCGTATCCTTCCTCCCTGAGTCCCAAAGAAGATACTGTGTTTTTACTTATGACAATTCTCCTAGTTCACAAAACACAACTAGTAACTTATTTACACACAGTTACTGATTCCCGATTATCAACATCATATCAAATTACTGGATTTTTTTATCTATGTATACTGTACGGGACCCGCAGAAACATTAATAGTTCAATTACTGTGCAAGTGCGCCCCACTGTTAAATTTGGCAGCCATCTCTGGTCTGGAGCCCCAAAATACCTGATAAAAATCCTTGACTCTGTATAGAAACGAGCAGTCCGTTTAATAGATTCTCCTATTTTAAGAGGTGGATTGCAACCTTTAGAGTACAGGCGTCAGGGAGGTATGCTGGCCTAGTTCTACCGGAATTAAAATTGAAGATGTTCCGAGGAACTAGCGTCATTGATTCCTTCACCACCGGTACATGGTCGGAATACACGCCAAACGCGCGCCCAACGTATGTATGTGTCTCTTCTATGACTCGTTATTGAGTTTAACAGCCCGGCTGTGGGTTTTGCTGGTTTTGCCGGCTTCTGCGTTACCTCCCACTTACATGTTCACTCTTTCAGATGTCTAATTGGAGCACACTTCACAGTATCGATTTTACCTGCACAAACACACACTTCACCGAAAAAACCTTTACCATTTTCAAAGATGACGAAGGCCCAGAGGGAAAATATTTTCCTCAGGGTTTCGTATGTGGAGTCAATGTAAAAAAACTGTAATCACCTGTAAAATTTACGTACAAGTGCGGTGTACGGAGAAAAATGTTATTCTAAAATACGATCATTTTATTTATAAAACGGTTAAAAACGGGACTGAAGTTCTTAAGAACAAATTAACAGGGTTTCAATGTTTATTGGCGGGAAAATGAAAGAATAATTTGTTGGTATACGTACGAAATTACGTATACCAACAAATTATTCTTACATGTTCCCGCCAATAAACATTGAAACCCTGTTAATTTGTTCTTAAGAACTTCAGTCCCGTTTTTAACCGTTTTATAAATAAAATGATCGTATTTTAGAATAACATTTTTCTCCGTGTGTGTTATATCAAAAGCGGCAGTCTCCACTTCGTTTTCTTTTGAGTCATATGAAATAAATCTTTTTTTATTTTATTTTCCCCATACTTTAACTATGCAAAAATTCATTTATTTAAAAAACTGTACTTTATAGTACTGTATAGCTTTAACTGTGTATTTAAAGTATGGGAAAATACCAAAATGAAAACATTTATTTAATATTACTCAAAAAAGAACGAAGTGGAGACTGCCACTTTTGACATAACACACCTCAAGTATAGAAATAAATAAAATAAAATAAATATGATTAGCTGGCAATGTGTCTGGCTGCAACAATGCTAGCAATTTTACTGGGAATGAGTGATTAGTGTTGTTGCAATGTTACCATTTTCCCTCAATACTTTCAGATGAGGGTACCTACTGGCAGATAATGCTCAGATTATACGGAGAGGCTCTTAATATATTATTTTACTGCCAGGGGTGCAAATTTGCCGCGTAAACTTGTATTTATGTTTCGTACTACAGCCAGTGATCGTAAACCAGCCACAAGAATTCTTTGGCATTTTTTTTGTGATTCGTTCATTCTTACCACAGCAGTATATAGGTCGGATAATAAAAGAAAGTGTAATTTATACCAATCTTAAAACACTGATGCAGTCAAGTATAATATAAGACAATATGTATCCATAGCGGAGATTTGAAAGGCTGTAGAGGCCAACTATCTAAAAACGAATGCAGTATGTCATTTTTCCTTTTTTTTCGATCGGTATCATCGAAATATTTCTAGGAAAATAAGTGCGTATTTTACGAAGTGCATTTTAAAAGCCAGCGGCTGAGAATAAAAGTTTAAAAATTCTTGCACCTGTACATGGAGGTTTTGATGAGAAAGGTCGATTATTCCGATAACAAATTTTTAAAATAAAAAATTTAATATGGATTTATTTCATTCTAAACTTGCTTTAATATATACCTACATTCAAGTAAGCAATAAAATGCTCAAAACGCACGATGATAAATTATTAAATATCGTGTATTTCTTATAAGTATTTTTTGATCATAACTATTTATAATTTTTCAATAATGTCTAAAAAAAATAAGTGTGTATAAAAAAAAATCTGAAGTATTTTAATTTGTAAGACCTTAAATAAATAGAAAAACTGAGGTAATTTCGTCCAAAATTTTATTTTTTCATTTTTTACTCCAAATAATGTCAGAAATCACTGATTAAAGTAAGTCAAGTACATACCTTAACACCCTGTATATTACTCCCAAAATCATTGGCAGGTTGGTCCTACAGACAAGTAAATTAATAACGGGGTGACCAAGTAAGTAAATAAAAAATATTAAGTAGTTAAGATTGAAAATACCTAGTTAAATGGTTTCCCAAACCTGCAAAAGCTCAAGCAATAATATAATGTCCTTCAGCAATCAGTTGTATACGTTGATTGATTAATATCCCATTGAGATGAGCTCGGCGAGACGCGGCTCAGGGAAGCCAAAGCTTCTTTCCAATGCTAAATATTATTTATGGGTAAAAATTGCACAAGAATTTAGTACCCATTTGTGTAAAAACATTTTTAGTAATGTTTTCCCACTAAAATCGTTCCGATATTTAAGTGCTTATTGTGTTCAAGGCCGAACATTTACCATAAAAAATATTTGATTTTAGCAATTTCAGCGGAAAATCATAGGAACTATACGCTCAAATATACAAACTTTTCAGAGATTTTTTCTTCACACTCTTAATGTTAGTCATAATTTTTATTTATTTATTAATTTTTATTTTTTCCCTTTTTCACACGAGTTTTTAACTCTCGTTAAGGTAAACATGTCTAGTTTATAATTTGAAATATTAATTTATATTATCGTGTTAATTTAAGTACCTTTATGATTGTAATAAATTTTTAAAAAAAAAATTAAAAATTACAGGTTTTCTTCTTGTCCGGCCGTTCAGTTTCTTTGCGTAGAAAATATTGATCTGATTAGAGTTCGTTTGCAGTTTTAATGCATGTGGTCAAATTATCAACTATTTCGTTTCCTTTTCGTCGGCAGAGAGGATGGGAACAACTCTGTCATAATACACACTCCTTGCTTCATTCAGAGTCATACAATAAATAAATACATTTCGACCGGCCTCCCAACACTTGATGCGACCCGAATCAAATTCTATAGCGCTGTATTTGTGGGAAAATCACCTCAAGGACTTGATTTGATTCACTTGGTCGTGCCATGTTTTCCAGAGTGTCACCGAGTTCTTCTATCATCCATTTGTTCGTTAATAAACTATTGACCAAACATCTCTACACTTCAAAACCATGTATCTAAACGTACCTTCCTTGAAATCGTTAAATATGCAAACCGTTATTCTTGGACATCCTCATTTGCAATGTGATCGTTCGTGAGTTTTCTTTGCATAGATACACCCAGGATCTCATATCTACAAAGTTTAGTCTGCTATATTCCCTTTTCCACCAGTTTCAAGCTAAACAAATACAGCAGAGTTGGTGTCAGTAAAATTATTACCATCTTCATCTACGAGGAGTCGAGTTAGCCCCTCAGGGCGTACTCATCGTAAGCAACTGCTGACCCCGTACAAATAGCAATCTCAGCCACCTCTGGTCTGGAGCCCCAACACATAGAAAAAAAAACCTTGACTCTGTAGAGGAACGAGTGGTCCGATTGATAGATTCCCCTGTTTTAACAAACGGATTGCAATCTTTAGAGCACCAGGCGACAGGTAAGGATGTGGGAATGACGTCCTAGTTCTATCGATATTTCAATAGAAGATGCTCCGAGAAACTAAATTCATTGATCCCTTCAGCACCGAAGCATATTGACATTATTTGTCAACAAAAACACGATTGACATTATTTGTCGCATGAAAATGGTAGTTTTTAGGTTTTTGAGTTTAATAGCTAGACTCTGAAACCATTTGCCTAGCCTCTGTATTCCCTCTTACAACACGGGTCTCTTCAAGGCTTCTTCGAAAATTCACACAGCATCCCTAAAGATCATACTTGAGGGAAATTATTTTCCCCAGGGCCTCCTGCGTGAATTAATGTAAAAAAAGAAAATTAGACAACATATAAGGGCTAAATAATTATTGATTTTTAAGTTGCGCCAATCTAGTTAAATTCCCTGGTAGTTCGTTAAACATCTCAGTGAGCTGCTGCAGAGACCACAAGAACGAATTATAATTGTTTATGGGTAACATCATCCGCCTTGTTACCTTTGCCTGTAGCCAATCCATCACTGCCACGTCACGGAGACGGGCAGCCTTGGCCTGCAGGCACCATAGCTGTCATAATATCACTAGGGACCCATCATATATTCTAACAGACAGAGACACAGACACATACACTACTTTGCCATAAGAGGTTAAACCTAGATTATGTGGAAAACGGAAATTGGAACAAATAATATATCTTTCATAGTGTGATAGTTTGAAATATTTTACTTCGCCGTGTTTAATGAGATATCACTATAAAAGGATCCGGCTGGCAAAGTGAACTAACTCCGGCAGGTGATTCTAGATAATCGTAAAAAGTAAAAAAGTTAAATAACTTTAATAATAAAACAGAAATTACAAGGAAGTTCCTATTTATGTTCCCATTTCCATGAGCATTTGTTGTGTGCTTTTCAAAGTGTGATAGTTTGATATATTTTATATTCCAATGTTTAATGAAAAATACTTATTTAAAATATAAAATATGTATTTTTGAAGAAGAAGGTAATAATACTAATAAATAAAAACGAAACATGAAACAGAAAAAGATACATACAAATAAAAAGGTAATGATCGCACTTGGACTCGAACCCATGATCTCTTGTCTTACCTGGGGTGCTAGCATAGTCCATCGATAAGGATCGGTATGATAATTGTCGCTAACTTCTCATCGTTCCCTAGAACAACTGCAGATCGCAAACGAATATGTGACAGTTCACAATGACTAAGTGTCCCTAATATATTCGATATCAACTGTTGTTTGTACGTTAGCGATCTGCAGTTGTCCTAGGGAACGATGAGAAGTTACCGACAATTATCCTACCGATCCTTATCGATGGACTATGCTAGCACCCCTGGTGTGCTAGCATGGTCGATCGATATTAAGTTACCGACGATTGTCGGTAACTTCCATCGTTCCCTAGGACAATTCCAGATCGCTAACGTACAAACGACAGTTGATATCGAATATATTAAGGACACTTAGTCATTTTGAACTGTCACCTATTCGTTTGCGATCTGCAGTTGTCCTAGGGAACGATGAGAAGTTACTGATAATCGGTCGGTAACTTCATATCGATCGACCATGCTAGCACCTCTGGACATATCACTTTAACCAATTCCGCCATTGGTTCTTATATTTTAGTCCATCACATATTAAAAAAATTCAGATTTATTTATTTAATAAAAATTTATTTATTTATTTATTTAAAATGATTATTATTTATTAGTATCTTCGACTCCAGTGATATGTTACATTGATGGATCAAATGTTTTTAAAAAGTTATTCCAATAAAAAATGGAATACAAAATATATATTAGGTTTTTTATAAACAGGAAAAACTAATAATAATATCTAAACATTTGTTACAATATTGATAAAATTTCATGTAATTTACTTAAGCTTATGACGAAAGAATAACTTACACTTATGGATAAATGGGAAGTAGAGTTCATAGTCATTGTTTCTACTATAAAAAATCCTTATTGGAGTCTGGAGATCTCTTAATCTTCGGTCCCTAAGAATTGTCTTGTCCTGGTTTGATTCACAACGAAAAGAAAATAAACACGCAAAACGTATTGTTGACTGAGCACAGCGAAGCTTCAATTTAATTTATAAAAATATTTTTGTTAGTTTTTTTTATGGTTTTTAGTCTTTGTTATGTAATTATGTACATTTCTTAAGGAATAATATGAACTAAACCTGTCAATTTGTCTGTCCTGGAACGGGAAACTTTCCTAGTTGGACAGACAAAGCTTCATAATGTGTAAATTGTACTTTATTTTGTATCTATCTATAATAAATAAATAAACTTGACCGTTTCGCATTTCATCTGACTGCAAATTTGAATGTACGTTCAGTGTCCATTTCAAGATGGTGGCCATATTAATGGTTTAGTAAAGATTATTTTTTAAATGCGAAATCGTCGTGTTATTTTGATTTTCCTAACTCTAAGGACCAGTTGTTTCGGAAAATTTCACGTTTGAATTTCCTTCAAATCGACATTCACCGAAAAATTGGGTTGTTTCAACCTCCGTCAGAAGAAACTTCATCGAAAATTCCATAGGACCAGTTGTTTCGGAATTCCTTTGAAATTTGAATTTCCTTCAAATTTGAATTTTCTTCAAATCGTCATTCACCGAAAAATTGGGTTGTTTCAACTTCCGTCAGCAGTAAATAGCAACAAATAACGTTCGATAAATTTGAAAATTTTATTCAAGTGTTCCACGCCGAATCACAATTTTGACGTCTGCGCATGCGCCTCCCATTATTTCGCTAACCGTCCGGACTCGGCTGATCACATTCACATCACATTTCTATAGTATTTTCACTGCTGACGGAAGTTGAAACAACCCAATATTTCGGTGAATGACGATTTGAAGGAAATTCAAATTTGAAGGAAATTCAAATTTGAAGGGAATTCCGAAACAACTGGTCCTATGGAATTTTCGATGAAATTTCTTCTGACGGAGGTTGAAACAACCCAATTTTTCGGTGAATGTCGATTTGAGGGAAATTCAAACGTGAAATTTTCCGAAACAACTGGTCCTAAGTATCTATTATTTGAATTTCATTGTATCATTTATCAGTATCATTTTAATTACCTACATACCTACCTGCCTGAAGAAAGTTTGAAAAAGAATTGTCATTGAGTGACGTTTCTTTGGAGAAATAGTAAAATTCCTTATTTGAAATTTTTTAAATAACATACCTTATAGATTTTGTATCTGAAACAGTGTTTGTAAACGTTTGTTTTTCGGTGAATACATGGTTAAATAACTTGTGTTTCAGAAACATATTAATTTGTTTCGGAAACACGTATATTTTATATCTGAAAGAGTTTCTCGGTGAATACATGGCTTTAGGGGTGCTTTGAAACAAAGCCTTGCCTACTAAAAGTCATTATTCGTACAAAGTACAAAACCACCACTTAATGTTATGACAGAAGTACCTATAATTAATAAGCTTGGAGTAGCCGATTATCATACGGCGCGATGTCACGGCAAACAGATTAGGAATTAATGGATCGAACGAAAAGAAAAGAAGAGTGAAGTGCAATTATGTCTGTAAGAGATGCATCCATAATGCATATCTCTACCTGACTCCGTAGGATCGGTAGTGAAACTGTAATTAATAAATAACGTAAGTGATGTTGGGTATATTTAGTTGGTAGGTACACTGACTACACTGTATTATAATCTAGTAATTACCCATCTCTGTAGCTTTTAATAGTATGTTGACCGGTGGTTTTATGACCAGAACATGTTGACAAAAGAACTGATGGCAGTGAGGCCAGTGAGACAAGGAACTGGCAGGGGTATGAAGAAAGTAGACTGAAAGAAATGAGATCTCTGCGTTTGTGGTAAAACCAAGACCGGCCATATGCTCTCGCAATTAGGAAGTTGAGTCCTTTTTTTAAAAATTTTTTCATCAATGTTCACATGCAAACTTTTTTTTTTTTTTTAAAAAGAAAGACAAACATTCCCGGGTTACGAATAACCCAACAACATTTGAAAATCTCCTACTACCACCACACTAAGCGGAAGATGTTGCTTGTGTTGTGGTGGAGGACTTAGCCAGCCGAGGAATCGAACACGGAACGCCTGGGTGAGACCCAAACGCGATGCCCACTGAACCACTGACCGGTCGAAATTACTAGTTAAATACTAGATTTTTTTTTAATTTATTTCTAAAGTTCGTTTTCATAATGAAATTAATTCTATAAGTTTGAATTTTACTAAGCCGTACGAGGCGGCAGAGTGTGCGACGTCATCGTTCGTGTGAAAAATAAGGGTAAATATTTAAAAAACCGCGACACGCTTAATTCAGCCTAAAAAAATTAATTAAAAAGTTGTATTAGTTAGATATTAACTAGTAGTAATCAATTCAGTTACCGGAATTTCGAAAAAAGTGCATTTTAATGGTTATTTTTTAAATTTAAAAACACGAAATGTAATTTTTCACCGAAAATTCCCGGTTTTGTAAATATTTACCCTTATATTTCACACAAACAGGGACCAGATGACGTGAGACGACGTCACACACTCTCCCTTGGCTTACCGGGCGTTATGGCGGGCTTTAATAAAATTCAAACTTGTAGAATTAATTTAATTATGAAAACGGACTTTAAAAAAAATACTGATATTTAACTATGCATGTCGTTTACATGAACATATTTTTTATACGTCAACATATTTTTCTCTCAACTTCCTTATTGGAGCGATCGAATGGATTAAAATAAGAGTCTAATTAATACCAAACACCTAACGCATCGCCCTAAAGATTATTTTTCAGAAAACGGCGTTAAACACACGTACAAATCATCCAAATATTATTGATTAAAGTTATCACCTGCCTAGACGTCTACTGAGGGGCTATTCTGTATCTTCTGCATTAGCTAAATCGGCTTTAAATCAACGTCCATTTCTTCTTTTTCAGAACTCCTGTTATGTATGTTACATGCGACTCATTTAACACCGAATAACGTGCGTTAGGCTAACGTACAAGATTCAGTTTAACCAGCCTGGTTTTGACTGTCCTAAAACAGGATTCCTCCAAGTTGGGCAGTCCAAACATTTAAAAAAATGTATAATCGAATGGATTCAGGATGAAAAAAGGAAATGTTTTCTTTTAGGATTGATTTTTGTACACGTACGTTATTTGACATCTGCTATATATTATTATTTGACGTGTAATTTTGATGATTTGTGGACAGCAATGGCAAAAATATGACTTGTTGATAATGTTGTTGTATCTGATTTTTTTTTTTCAAAAATTCTATTTTTTATACGAAGATTTTTAGTTTGGGGAAATTTAATTTAGGGACGCTTGATAAGCATGATCGAGCGAATAAAATATTTGAATGCGGTCTTACCAAGCGTCGATACCTACAACATATAAGTAGGTGTGTAGAAAATGCTATAAGAATGTGAATGAAGAAAGGAGTCAAGCCAAGACAGAATGGAATGACGATCCATTTTATCTGCCTAAAACTATGCAGAGAAAAGTTGTGATAGTACCTAAATAATAGTAAGTAAGTTATGTCTGTGTTGCCGATCGAATAAAACCTTAAATACCTATCTTGCTGTAAGTGCAAATTCAACCTTTGTACTTACAGCAAGATAGGTATTTAAGCTTTTATTATATTTTTATTTTATTATGTTTTATTATTGTACAAATTGTATACCTTTCTCGAAAGAATTGAGTTCAAATGAAACAAATTTGTCTTAATATTTTAAAGCATAACTTGTAAAAGTATTTTTTCCTGATACTTAAACTATCGCCACCTGTGAACGCATCGATTATAACGTATGTTCCGTTTGACCTTAATAATATTATTGATTTAAAAATCAACAAAATGATGTAACCACCAAGTTTATAGTATTATTTTCTTTTCAGAGATGTTATAACGATGAGAAGACGTTGTTCGTTCCAACACGAAGATCCGAGAAATCCAGTATGCTCAGTATCGCAGCGGCAGACAGAAGGGAACCGCTACTAAATGTCTTATTGAATAAACGATAAATTATTTTGACATGGAATTCAATGTTTTTTTACCAGTTCGCAAATACCTCTCAGGCCGAGAATGCACCCACCGCATGAGAAACAATACTCGCTACGAGACTTGACAGCAAATATTATTATGAGCCCGACTGGAACCTGGACTCAACGGAACCCGGTACTTGGGTATGCTATTCTCCGGGCTATCAGTTAATCAGCGCGGAAAGATGAAAGCAGAGAGTTTGGAAGGGTATTGACTCGAAGGTTGACGAGGATTTTTAATTACCTGGCGGAGGTACTTTGAAATTCTCGTACAAGTTTCATTCTCGAACGTGTTTCCGACTTCGGTTATTATTTTATGAGAATAAGTGACGGTATTGTAGGGTCGGTATATCAGTTGCTCTTTATGCTCGCTAAGTACACAAATCCTCACTAGAATTTAAGCGTGCTAAACAGTGGTTTCGCATACGAGTGGTTCCGGGGATACATCTGTCAAATTTGACATTTAAGTAAATAATTGCATGCTCACCGAAATTTACGTAAATTGCCCAAATTTATCAGTATGAACTTCGGTGATTCATCGACCGATGAGGAATGTAGATGATATTAATTGTTAAAGGATGATATATATATTTTTTTCATTGTTTTTATTTCTTACTAGAGCAATCCCGATGAGTTACAAAACTCATTTTAGGACAGGAGGAACTTACAATTCATAGGTAGGAGGTAGTAGTTACAATTTTACAAAGGTATTTTGATATCATAATATAAGTTTTACATTCAGTACAGCATAAAAATAAAAATAAAGACAGGTTAAGTAGAACAAACAACAAGAGAAAACAAGTAAAGAGAGGGAAAAACTGATACGAGTATATAAGATAGAACAAAAAATGACAAGACGATTACATATTTTCATTTTTAAATGTAGTTAAAAAAGATTATTTTAAAGCATTGCTTTGCAATTTTTTATTATGCTGGATGTTTTTGTTATATTCAATCTATAACAGTTTGGATAAGTATAAGAGAGATTTTGAAAGTTTCGACGTGAGTTTGTCATAATACATTGTCTCCATCATTACAAATACTAACATGATTTCTCGCATACCATGCTTATGTCAACCGTGTACTATTGTGGGGAAATATATAAAACATCAATTCGTAAATGAAAAACGGGTAGAAATAAACAGCGGTCGTTGACATTTCGAATCATCGCCATGAAGCTCTACTAAAATCATAGACAAAACGTGTTCCACTTGTGACATCTATGCTACGACCTTCATATACGGATGCATTAAGCGCGACATAACAACCGAGCAAGGATAAAGTGCGATTTACATACCGGCCTATAAATTTAGTACCTACAGTTATTTTGTTTTGTTCATGTATTTTAGAATTTTAATCTTTATGAATTGGTTGACAATAGAGTGACAATGAAAAAACATTTTTAATGAGAGCGTTGTATGCAGAAATTTATGATCATCGCATAGGTACATATTATATTTAATAAGCACACGCAATTATGTATTAGCGCCTAACTTGATGGAAAAAATTACAAAAAGTTGAAAATGTATCGTGTGCAATGATGATGGGCTTAGCTAGAAAAAGATAGAACCCGCAATGTCTGAATGTGAACTGTGAACCCATAGATCAACCCAGAACAGACATCGTCTAGTGAGGCGGGTAACTTACTTATAAAATATTATTTTATCTCAATAACGCCCAGGTTGCCGGCAATGAAATCGAAATTGAAATATATCTATTCCACTAGGCCACTAATCGGCCACTAATCGACCACTAATCAATATGTAAAAAAGAGTAGTTACCTGCGCAAAATAGTTTTTTATGCGAATCTACTTTTTCTGAATTTTTCGGATCCATTCGGAAAACTCAAAACAGAAGCAAATCAAACTCAAGACAAAAAACATTCAATACGTTTTTTTAATACTACTGTTTGGCTAGGTATCAAATTATTGGTTTATTTATTTCTGTTACGGATAAAAATCGAATTAATTCTTTTCCCTAAATCCGAGCATCCGATTTGCACGCTTCAGACCAAAAAAATATTCCAATTCATTGCAATATTTATTATTAACGACGTGCGCATAAAAAGTTTAACCTTGGATCGCTCTAAACATGTTTGAAGCTGGTGGCGTAACTTGGTGGTCAATTTCTAATCTTTAATCGAGTGACTCCGCAGTTATAATTTAAATTAATACATTGAAGTTTTAACCATGTAATATTAGAAGATAATGGTGTTACATTATAACATATTTTTTGTTGTTGTATGATTCAGTCTAATTCAAATCTCTAGCAATCTTGCCTATTTATGAGTATCCATAATCGCGGTACTTGTCCTGTGGAGAAACAAGCACTTTGGACATCTCTGCAATCTGCGTATTATCAATAGCTTTTCTGACAAAGAAGTAAATTAATTTATAATTTATATATGTACATATTTTTATGTGTATTACAGATTAGTGTAATCCTATCACAATGCTCATATACATACTTTAAATAAATAAATGAAAATAATTTCAACAATTCAGAGTTCTTGCCTAAAATGACTCGTGAAACCTTCTAGAGATTTTAGAAGCAAAATACTTCTTTTCATGCTATGCTGGGCCAGATCGTCCATATTGATGTGTCCGATAAAAAGTAGGTATCTTCTCTTTGGCAAATAATGTAAATTTTCTTGATTGTGCTAAAATTGTGCTTTCATAAATTTTTCAAAACATTTTTTAAAATTATGTTTGTATTGCGATTCTCAATTAATTTTTAATAGTTAACCGTGAATGTAATGCCTTGCTGCACATGCAAACCATAGTTGTATAAAAAAATATTTAGTTGTAAAAAATAAAATCATTTAAAGTATTCATATTCTTTTTTAACTACCGCTAATGCCAATTAGTTTTGTTTTTACAAAAAGGGCCCAGTTACAAAATACGTCAAAGCTGTCAAGTTCTATATTAACTTCTTTTATGGAGAAAAGTTTCAATAATTAAAAGTGTGATTTTTTATTTATTGTTTTTTAATTTTTTTAAAAATTTATTTTTTATAGTGAACACCTCAGAAGAGTCCCAACTGCTCTCGTCTGGAGCCAGTGAGACTATGGCATCCCCAATTGGGGTATATTGTGAGGCTGAAGGTAAGCGGGGAAGAGAAAGAGATGGGGAAGAGGAAGGTAAACATTACTAAATACGGCTAAGGCTATTTCAAGCAACGTTTCAATTCTGAATGGTGGTCTTATACTAGGGCAATACTGAGAGTATCTTCCACTCTGGAACGTGCCGTAAATATACTATATATTATTTTAATTTTTAAAGTTATGGAATAAACAAATGGAACTTAAGTGGTTTAAATTTTATTCATAAATGTAAAATAATTTTCTAAAATAAATTTAGTTTTATGTTTCCTAAATAATTAAACAAAAACAAAGCTTTTTAGCTCGCGGCACCAACTATGTGAAAATTACTTTTTATTTTTTTTCATAAAATGTTATGTGGGTAAACGGGTTTGCTTTAAATACTGGTTTAGCTTTCGAAATTTTCCGTTTGATATTTGAAAACCGTCAGTTCACATCTGATATTGATAAAGAAAACTGCAAATAGTTAAAAGCCCCAGATTCCTACCTACCCCTCATACCCTTTTCCTTCCCAGAATTTCCTCTCCTTCCTATTTTACCCTCCACACACCATCCCCAAAGATGAAATAGGCCCGAGGGAAATTATTATACACTGGGCCTCCTTATGGAGAAAAATAAAATTATAAAAAACTTTGAAAATATACTGAATGCCCAGGAAATCTTTCTTGTACCGAAAAGTACATCACGTAAGTGGCTCATTACGCCGAATATATGGTCGGATGTTGTGTTGTTGTAGTTATGATATCACGTTGTTTATTGGCCATTATTTTAATGAGATATTCCGTTTCATCCGTCCCTATAATTTGTCGTAAGCCTGCCCATTCCCCCTGCCCCCTCCTCCCTGCCTGCTGCCCCCTGCCCACTACCCACTCGCCCCCTGTCCCCTGCCCACTACTGCCCATGAGATTCGACTCGCCTTACGTTAATTTTCGAGCGGCCATTAAACTTTTACGCGAGTAAATTTTAATATTTTTACGGATTTCGTTTTATTTAATACTATAATAATAATAATAACAGTTATTTGTCAATAGATTTTTACATAATATTTCATAACATTTGTTCCGGATAATTTAAAAGTCGAAAAGCGTTATATGTAAAGACAATACACACATAATTCAAGGGCTTAAAATTTAACAATGTTATCTACAAAATAACATTAAAAAAACGTCATGTATATTGGTTTCTTTAAAATTATCCATTTAGTTGAATGAAATATACTTTTTATTGTAATATAAAAAATTAAATAAAAAAGAGTTACATTTAAAATATATTCAGCCTTACTAAAAAGCTTTCTGAAAAATTTAACAATTGTTAAACGACCATGTACGAAAAAACCTTACTAATTAAAAACTGACTAAAAATTTGTTCATGGAAAGATATGTACATTGCTTACACAGCTAAAGAGGGTAGTTTATCTGTTGTGTACATATTTGTAATTTTTAAACGAATTTCGAAATTTTTCCAAGGTATTTTTAATGTCCTATATTTTTTTATTTTTGAAAACATCGTAAAACCAAATGCCCTTTTGGAAATAAGATAAAATTATCTTTTAGATTTTTGTATCTGAAATATACTTTAGTGTTTACAAATTGCAGTATTTAACACTTTAAACATGAAAAAAAGCTTGCACCAATTTTCTATTAAAACGTCGAAAAATACTGAAAATTCGAAATTAAAAAAAACACAGTCCTGCTATATAATGAATTTGCAACAAAACTTTCACTTCACTTTTTATCTCATTTGTACAATTAAAAATTATAAAAAATAAATTTATAATTCCTTAAGAGTAACTGAAAATATCTGAAATTTTGGAGTCATTTTTGTAAAATTTTGAAATTGAAATCTCGAATTTGTATTTATTTACACACGCACAATGCAAACAACATTACTTTCATGGAAGTTTTATTAAACTCACGCGGAAAAACAAAATTTTACAATTATTATTAACCTATATTTTTTATGTTCACAGAATTAAATTAACATCATTACGTTATTAACAGATAAAAACTGACAAAAATAACACAAATAAAAGTATCTAATTATGTTGAATTATTTAATAGAGAATTGGTCATTGTGATTAGGAAAGAAATTAGACTTAAAACATTATAACATTAATGGCACGTGAAATACCATATTTCAAACCATGTAAAAATTGTTATTTTATTATGCCTGCAAGTGAAAAGAAAATGGCGGACTGCACATGCGTAGATTGACGGATTTTCAGGGTGGCCAACAGAAAAGTTCAATTATGTTCGATTTCTTAAAAAAAATTCATTTTAACGTTTTGTTTTAAAATATGTACAGACTTGAAGTTGTTTTAAAATATGTACAGTCGTTAAGTGTTTTTTTTATTAGTGAGGCTGATTATATTTAAGGTCATCATTGGTCATATATACCTTATCAGAAAAGAGGAGCCATTGTGCCTGAGGGAGTCACGATTCTTACATAGGTTAAATATATGCTTTGTATAAAATATTTATTTTTTAAATAAAGTTTTTTTGGAGATTTTTTTTCCTTCTGATGGGTTGACTTTATTTATTTGTTCTGATTGGTTGATAATACAGCACAATTCAAAGGGGAGGTTATTGTAGTTTTTTATGGCTTGGTAATATTATAATGGTTTTGCAGGTGTGTTGTTTTAAAATTAGGTGAAATAAATTGATTTCCATTTCTCAATAATTCCAATTCACAGGCAAACGCCAAATTCAGTGTTCAGTTTGATGGAAAAATATTTACCATGACCCCTATCCCCGCTACCTTGGAGTTACTTTGGACAGGAGCCTGAACTACCGGCAACACATGGAAACAGCTGGCAAAAAAACCAGGACAAGACTAAACATAGTTAGTAAGCTGGCAGGAACTAGTTGGGGATGTGACGCCAATACGCTCAGAAAGACATCCATTGCCCTGGTTTTCTCAACAGCTGAATACTGTGCTCCAGTATGGGCCAGAAGCGCCCACACTTCCATGGTCGACGTTCAGCTTAATGCCACAATGCAAACCTCAGCGGAACCTTAAAATCTACTCCTCTCCCTTGGCTCCCCGTACTTGCAAATATAACCCCGCCAAGCATCAGGCGAGAGATTGCAACACTGAGGGAATACGAGAAGGCGCTGCAAAAAAGCGCAATTCTTTTGCACGATGATGTCGTCTCTCACCCGGCATGCCGCTTGAAGTACCGAAAACCCTTCTGGACGGAAGGAGAAATACTCCTCCGATCACCCCCCACCCCAGAAGACAGGTGGAAACTTGAGTGGCAATCGGCCAACGTGGAAAATGCCCATCTCGTACAAGACCCCACTGAGAGACAGCGTGGGTTCTCATTGCCTCGCAAACTCTGGTACGCCATCAATAGGATAAGGTGCTCCCACAGCCCTTGTGCCCATATGATGCTTAGATGGGGCCTTAAAGAGTCGGCTATGTGTGAATGCGGTGAGGTGCAGACCACCATACATGTGGTCAACGAATGCCCGCTCCATTCATTCCCCGGCGGGATTGATGATCATGGCGACGCCTGAGGCCCTAGACTAGATGTCCGCCTCTGACCCCCCATCATACGAAAGAAGAAGAACTTCTTAATAATGGAAATAATACATCGTGTTATGTCCCACCAATAGGTCCAAAAATGCTATTATTGTGAAACCGCGAACTTGGGTAAATGCAGATGGTATAAATTGATTACTCCACTTTTTAGATTCAGGTCAGTTGCATTCGATCTTCCGAGAAATGTGCAAAATATACTGGTTGGAATTGATTGCGAAACTAAATTCCTAGAGTGGACATGCGCTTGGCACTTTTCAAGCAATAAATCAAAACCCCCTTCGAGAGTCTGAGGTCTAATCACAAGAAAGTTCTAATTTAAAAAATATAATATAAATAAATGTGATAATTTTACGAGAACGGTTTTTTCTTTTTATATCAAAATCAATATCAAAATCCAAAACCGGTGAAAACTTTATTTAAAAAAAATCTTCGATTGGGCCGCAGATTGGTCACGCCAGGACTAGACAGATAATTAGTATTTTAACGCAAATTTGATCTTTAAAATATGTTATATTTTTAAACGCAATTTGTGGTATTTTGAGTAATATTCTCCCATTAAGGGGGGGGTATCAAAACTCGGCTTCACTGCAGTTAGGTATTTTTGGTACTTGTACGGGCCGCTAGCGAACCACAATATTTGCCGTCTATGGGGCAGACTCGGGTAAGATTGACACCAAATTGGTAAACCATTTAGCATTTTGATAAAGTACGAAATAAAAAATACACTTGCTCTATAAAATTTAAATTTGTTTACTAGATAATGGATACAGCTAGACAGACAAAAAATCATATTGGCAATGGAATGGATAGATAGAAACATCTTTTACGCCTTGAACCTTTTTTGACGTCTCCGTTTTTTTACTCAATGAGACTTTGAATCTAATGGTGTTTTGACGTAGATTGTATGGTTTATAAAATGGTAATAACTGTATTCATAATATTCCCGAAAATAAGGGGTGTGAATAAAGGGAGATCATAAAATAAAGTTGGGACAAATATTTTTAAGTACGTGCAATAGAAATGACAAAAGGTGGTTTTGTTTTTGAAAGTTTATTTCGACAAATTTTTTCGTACTCAAGAAAGAATATATTTCAAAATATTAGCTCAGATAAACGAAAAGTAGAATGACGCACATAAACGAAAAATCACAAAATTTAATACAAATTGATATAAAATCAACTAAATGTAAACTTGGTATGCAAATATTCAGCATAATATCCTACAAAAATTGCCAAGACTTGTGGATTTTAGAATGATATTAATTTTATCTTTAGTACTTGTGTTAAACAGCGTTAGTCGTACGGAATTTTTAAACCTCTCAACAATAATAGTAGAATATTTTTTTTATTTTTATATATAACTTCGCACAGGAGGCCCGGAGAAAAATTGTCTTTAAGAGACCCATATTGTATGAAGGAGGAAACACAGAGGCCGGCAAATCGTTTCACAGCTGAGCTGTTGAACTCAAGAACGAGTAGTAGAAGCGACCCGTTCTCATGTGAGAAATTTCGACCGTGTATATATGTTGGGCGCGCGTTTGGCGTGTTTCCCGACTTTGCACCGGTGCTGAAGGGATCAATGACGCTAGTTCCTCTCTGAAGCATCTTCCATGTCTGAAATAACGGTAGAACAAGGATTCCATCGCGGTAGACGACCCTGAATAATTCTTGAAGCACGTGTGCTCCTGAGGCTGTTCCTTCTTATTGGCAGCTCGTGTACAAATTACCCAAAATTTATTTGACTCTCTCGACTCATCGCCTTGCCCCGCTGTGGGAGAGATGGATTCATACGTCCGCCACTCCTTTTTTTATATGAATACCTTACAAAAGTCCCACCTGCTCCCGTCTGGAGTCAGTGAGACTATGGCGTCCCCAATTGGGGTATGTTGTGTGGCTGAAGGTGAATGGGGATGAGAAGGAAATATTGTAAATATTTCTACAAATCTCATGACGTCAGAGCTCACCACAATATGTATATAGAATCCTTCGCGGGCGTGTGCACAACAAATCACCTATTGTTTCAGCGCAATCGAATGAATGGTATAGGAAATTTTTTATAACGCCAGAGCTCAGCACTACATATAGAAACCATTACAGGTATGTGCACAACAAATCACCAAAGTTTCTTTGCAATTGGAGTAATGCTTTAGGTACCGTATAAGGAATTACGAAGGTGTGCATTTAACAACTTACAAAAGTTTCATCACAATCGGATAAATAGTACAGGAAATAAATTCATAACGCTAGAGCTCACTTGCACTATAATATATATAGAAACTTTCAAGGGCATGTACACGTACACGAAAAATCCGCCAAAGTTTCATCGCACTCAGATGAATGCTTTAGGTACCGAATAAGGGACAAACAAAGAAACATTAATTTTTTATGTATTTTTTTTACAAATTTCATGACGCCAGAGCTCACTATTATTTATAGAAACATTTGCGGGTGTGCACATAACAACTCACCAGAGTTTCATCACAATCGGATAAATGGTATAGGAAATAATTTCATAACGCTAGATAGGAAATAATTTCATACACGACAAATCGCTATCGGATAAATGGTTCCGCACGAGGAACAAACAATGAAACGTTCATTTTTATACGATAAAATAATTAATTATTTAATTTCTACTTTGCTTGTGTAACACCCATTTCCCCATTAATTGCTTGACGGAACTGCAATGCGAGCGCGCGACCTCTCCCCTCAAATGTCCACTCATTACTGAATAAATTTCCAAAATGTTACCGTAAAACCTGCGCCTTAAGTGTAATGTTTAAGCATTATTCAAGTGTAATAATAAGTTAGTCAAGTTACTCGCAATAATCGTAATAGCCTGCTCCCCGAGACGCGAAACTCCTGAACCCAATCATTATTTATTTTACAGAAGGTTTGTTGGTGGTAAAACATTAATCACCTCCTTGCTACTTGTAGAATTGAGTATTTTTTTACCTGTATTACACGCCAAACATTAATACCGACCTGACGCTGATACAGAAATCGTCGCAATTTAAGGTTATAATTTAAGGTCAGAAAAGGGGCCTCCCCGCCCTAGCCTTTCTCCGTCGCACGTATGTTTTACGCATCTTTCTCTTTCGCTAACGGTCATTGTAAAGTCAGTAAAGTTAAGTGCGCGAGAATGGATCGTATTGCATGTACTATACCGAGACTTTTGTTGAGAAAAGTCCCAAGTAAGATGGCAAGCTTCGTAAATTACAGACTAATCTGTGTCTCTGTAAATTATGTTTATTTGGAACGCTACGCTTTGGACTTCCTTTATTCTATCAGGGTTCGAATCTCCAGATTCGTCCTTTTCATCCTAAGTAGGTAAAACTACTCGTGACTTATTCTCTTACGCACAAATATCAAGCCATGAAACGTGTGAACATAATAACTAATTCAAATAAAACAATACCTACGTGACTTTAGTAATATACAGACGCAGGAGGTATCAGAACATTTAGCCACTCGACAGATTTAACCAGTAGTTCCTGAGGTAATTTGGAGTAATGTAGATAACATTTTAATCCCCTCTGACTTTTTCAATTAAAAAAAAAGTTCTTTCACTAACAAGAAACTAAAGAACGTTAACGAGCAAGAAAAATGCATATAATTTTCTAATGCCAAAAATTGTCTTGCCCGGCAATGGTCTTGCCATGGCCGTCAGTATAACCGCGTATAACCGTGTAGAGGTAGCGAAAGAGTTTAGGCAAATGTTTAAAAAGACAAATTGACGAAACAAAACAGATCTCTTGCAATAAATCCTCCAAACTTGTTATGCACTTCTTAGATACGATAGGATAATAGATTTTCCTGTAATTTTAATACTTCCGAAAGAACAACAAGCAATTGCCAATTAATACAGTAAAATGACACTTGAATGATTTTTATTACTTCTATGGGATTTAATATTCAAATAAGTACCATCATAGTTAGTATATGTAGGCATGCTTTCCTAGAACCGTTGGCAATTTAGAATGTAAATAAAGGCTTTATCCTTATATTCCTCACCTTACTCTAATATTTCTCGACAAGCACAAAATCTCTAGGTAGAAGTTAATAATTTTAGTGCTTAAGGCGATGCTCTATTAGGTAATGCAAAGTCGCGTGATTTTGGTTTGAAAATTAGATCGCTTATAAGTAGTTTAGAAGCTTTAATTACTAAATAATTCTAGTAGAACACATGCATACCTATTTGTTTTTGAAATAATCGAGTATTCTTTTTATTAGCCTTCTTATTTGCCCGGAAAAAATTAAACTTGCAGGCGGTGGTGTCGCAAAGAGTAACTTTTTTGAAATATACAATTATAAGTAGAACACAAAAATAAAACGTCGCAGGTGAAGATTTTATACATCCAAGGTCTAACCGACAATTGCCGTCGATTTTTATCATTATGAAATATTATAGAACATATCAAAAAATACCCACTTGCAATTTTGGTCATCTGTCGATTTTTGTCGTTCAGAAAGTTAAACGTAATTTAGTCGTGAAAACTTTTGGTATTTTATAAAAAGGAACCTTAAAAAAACATCTCCAACAAAGTGGATTTTATAAAAAGGAAACCTTTAAAATGCATTCAAGTATCCCAACAAGGTGAATTTTGTAAAAAAAGGAAACCTTTAAAATGCATTCAAGTATCCCAACAAGGTAAATTTTATAAAAAGGAAACCTTTAAAATGCATTCCAGTATCCCAACAAAGTGAATTTTATAATAAGGAAACCTTTAAAATGCATTCAAGTATCCCAACAAGGTTAATTTTATAAAAAGGAACCCTTTAAAATACATTCAAGTATCCCAACAAGGTTAATTTTATAAAAAGGAACCCTTTAAAATACATTCAAGTATCCCAATAAGGTTAATTTTATAAAAAGGAACCCTTTAAAATACATTCAAGTATCCTAACAAGGTAAATTTTATAAAAAAGGAAACCTTTAAAATGCATTCAAGTATCCCAACAAGGTGAATTTTATTAAAAGGAAACCTTTAAAATGCATTAAAGTATCCTAACAAGGTAAATTTTATAATAAGGAAACCTTTAAAATGCATTCAAGTATCCCAACAAGGTGACTTTTATAAAAAGGAAAATTACATCCAAGTATCCTAACAAATTGAATTTTTGGGGAGAACGTGAATTTTTTGCATTGCGGATTCAAAACTTTAAAGAAAGACTGGTTTTCCGCTAAACCCTTTTGCAAAACAAAAGAAACCGTTGAATATTGTTTACCGAATTTCCCTTAGGGATTACGTCATCTTTGGGAATCCTGTGTGAAGGGTCTTCTTACGGAGAGTTAGGAGATGAAGTTCTGGAAAGCAAAAGGGTTAATAGGAATCTGAGGGCCAGTTCGATGAGTGAAGAACGGATGAATCCATCCCTCCCGCTGCCTGCGATGCAATGCTATGAGTCAAGAGAGTCCATCTAGAGAGGTCGAAAGAGGTCCCTCTACCGACCTCATCCAGACGCATCCACCACCAAGACCTCAACAAACATCTCTATGAACCTTCACCCCACGAATCTCATCAAATTAAAATGTTATCGTTAATGAAAATATCGTGACCTTAAAATGCGCATCTTTAATATTCATGTTCAATGTGTTAAAACCGCTAATGTGGTGCGGATAATGTTCAAACCTTCTGAGACCAATTTCCGACTTAAATAATTACACCGCTCGCGTACATTTATAAAAGGCTACGACGTCCGAGTTCAATTGAAACATGTCTCTCAACAATTTTTTAATCCATTTATCCCCTTCTCGTTACTCTACCCGAAATCTCCGGATTTAACTAAAGATCACGTACATAATGCCATTTAGCAAGAAGATCTGCAGTTCGACTTACACGGAGAAAAATGATATTCTAAAATACGATCATTTTATTCGTAAAAACGGTTAAAAACGGGACGGAAGTTGTTACGAACAAATTAACAGGGTTTCAATGTTTATTGGCGGGAACATGTAAGCATAATTTGGATATACGAAATTTCGTACTTATACCAACAAATTATTCTCACATTTTCCCGCCAATAAACATTGAAACACTGTTAATTTGATCGTAAGAACTTCAGTCCCGTTTTTACGAATAAAATAATCGTATTTTAGAATAACATTTTTCTTCGTGTAAGAGACTTGGACCGAAGCACCTTTAGTTAAATGAGGAAAAGGGGAGATTACGTCACCTAATTAGAAACCCGCCATTATCATAACAAGTTCGTTAATGACATAACCTTAAACCATTTACATAAAAGACACAACGGTTGTCGACGGGTTATAGAGGTTCATGGGAATTGAGGAAAATGGAAGCATTCTTCATAAGAATTGATGAATCCTCCGATTCCTATGTAGGTAGTATTAATTGCACTCATTCTCATTGCAGAGCATTGTGCCTTTTTGTATTTCGCGATTTTAGTGATTTTCTAGTTCCAATTATCATACATCAACTTAAATATAACAGAAAAATTGCAATCAATCATGTTCAATACATAATCCAACTTCTGAAATTAAATATCTTGGTATATATATATATATCAACCTTTTAAATGGAAAAAAACAAATTTGTGAACTTGTCAAAAGAATTAGAAAATGTATTTATATATTTATAAGACTAAGAAATATTCTTAGATTAGAAAACTTAAAAAGAGTGTACTATGCAATTTTTTAATCTATATTGCAATATGGTATTATTGGTTGGGGAGGAACCTATAATAATATTTTAAATCTCCTCAAAATTGTTCAAAGATTGATGATTAAAGTAATATTGAAAAAACATCCAAATGTTCTACTGAAATTCTCTTTTCAATATTATAGATATATAAAAAAAATATAAAAAAATATTCAATACTACAAATTTACAAAGAAGTACAGTTAAATAACTTACAATTCCATTCGTCAGCAAGATATCAGAAAACTATCAAAATCCCTAAATTTAGCACAAAGCACACACAAAAATCTTTATCTAGGTATAACATATTATAACAAACTACCATTATATCTGAAAGTTGTCGAAAATATCCAAGAATTTCAGCAAAAATTAAAAAAACACCTAAAACTACAATGAGAGTCCATATCTCACTATTATATTAATTTCTTTCAAATCCGTTATTGATAAATCTTGCATTTTCTTAATTATCCCTTGTTTTTGCCATATTGTATTATTTACTTTCTGACATTTTTAAATTTTTTTTTAATAAATTTAATATTTAAAGGATTTTTTACAAAAAATATACAATTTTTACATTTTATACAGTGGTAAAATAGTAGATAAGAATAGCTTTTCTTCACCATAAAGAGACGAGGCTCTTGTGTTTGATATCATATAATTGAACTAAAATTCCCTCACCAAACACAAGCGCCTCGTCTCTTTATGGTGAAGAAAAGCTATTATTATCTACTATGTTAACACTGTATAATATAAAAATTGTGTATTTATTGTTAAAAAAAAAACTATAAATATTAAATAAATAAAAAAATAATAAAAAATATTATTATACGTCAGAATCGTAGGTCGACTATAAATATTGCTTATCGATGGCATATAAAAAAGTTTACTTATATCAATATCCCTTTCCAAAGCTCGCCTCCTATGATACTGCAGCGCTACAGAAGTGTTAATGTAGTGATGAGGAGTGTAGTTACCTACTCTTTGAGAGCACTCTGCCGCCACCGCATGCGATGCAAATGCAATGTGCAACGGTGCAAACTACGGCAGGAGGTCGAGAATGGACGATCGATAAAACCCTATAGAATACGATATTGACGATTGATAAATTTTAGCCCGGCCTCCATAGTATCAGATAAGTTTCAGTTAACTCTCGATATACGCATTCATTTGAATAATGTTCGTTATTAAAGTTACTGACTTATTATTGAACAAGTTCAATTAACGAAGCTCCTAGAATTGAACGAAATAATTCAACTAAGACGCCAATTGAACAACTAAAGTGGTCGAGATATGACTAAACACCCCATTAACTAATTAACTCCCGTTTAATGCCTATCCGAAAGAGATAAACGGAGACTAGAGGCTTTTGAGATGTGGTCTTATAGAAGACTATTATGAATTTCCTGGAGAGACCACATTACAAATGAGGAGGTTCTCCAAAGAATCGAAGGAGGAAGGCACCTGCTCAGGACCTTGTCCGAAAGGCGTGCAAGATGGATCGGCCATATAGTACGACAAGACGGCCTCTTGCATGCCATAATGGAGGGTATGACCGAGGGGACGCCCACGCCGAGAGTATCTGGAGGACCTGCTGGTGGACTTGCGCTGCTCATCATATGCAGACTTCAAAAGATCCGCACAAAACAGGGAAGAGTGGAAGAGAAAAATAGAGGAAATTGCTGCAAACCAATCCCAGGATTGAAACCAGAGAGAGAGAGAGAGAGTGTCGACAAGTATATCCGGACTGCCAATGCATATTTAGGTTAGTATTTCAATATAACGTTGCCAATTTATTAATATTTTTACGTAATTGTTTGGCGTCCTTAATTTTTCCTCGAGTCCAGCTTATGTATTTTATATCCATGGAACCAGAACATTTCAGACGATAGAATTCGACGCGGCTAAAACCACACGTATTTTTGTTTGTTTATTTTAAAACCTTTTGTTTATTCCATTTTGTTATTTTGCAATATTAAAATGGTTTGGGATCTGTTAGAATGTTTTACGACGTTGAAATATACAAAATAAAAATAAATGTGTCACAATAGATACCGCCAAATGTGTTATAGATAAAAAAAAAACACGCTATCAGCAATCACCTTCTTTGAAAGAAACATAATTATAAGAAAAGGCAGAAATCTTTGGTTAAATAAATTGATCATTAATCATCGGACGGCCTTGTTCTCTGAATTTTGTTAATTTTGTTTATGTGAATACCACACAAGAGGCCCAACTGCTGCCGACCACCTGGAGCCAGTAAGACTTTGGCATCCCGAATTGGGTTATATTGTGAGGCTGTAAGTAGTGAGGAGGGTAAGTAGATGGGGAAGAGATATGTGGGGAAGTACCTGTATTTTGAGATCTTGTCAGCAAATACTGATAAAGCCATATCAAGCCATGTTTCAATTCTGAATGGTGTTTAATTAATTCTTAACTTAACTTACTTTAAATTATCGATGATTAAACTGTGAAATAACACTAATAAATCAAACAAAATTTGCATACTGATATTTGAACCCGCGACTTCCGTATCGCTAGTCGGGAGCCTTACCTCTCAACCATGCAGACCGAATGCAGTTTCGAAACACATCGTGGGCAAATATAATTTTACGCAATTCATTGAGCTTTGTTTTGTCACGTACCTACCTACCTATAGAATAAAATAAAATAATATTTCATTGCAATTATATTTGGACCTCGTTACAAAATAGGAAGATACTCTCAGTGTCTTCCTGATAAGAACATAACTAAGAACCGATGCGTTTCCTGAAATGGATATCTATAAATCTATACATGGTGATAAGATATGGATAGCTCAGGACTTCTCAATCATCTTTTCTCCTTACATACACTAATCAGGCGGTTTCTCACCATCCTCCCAATAGCTTATCTACACTAATACTAATAACGAATATTTTCGATTTACGATTTACGGTTTATTTATTTATTAAGTTGGAGTTTATAATTCGGTACTCGAACCTATGAATAGTGGCTACATATTGGATAAGTTGGAAGAGTTTTCTAACCACTGCGAGTATTTTATTTTTATTTTTAATAATATTCGTTACTAGTGCAGATAAGCTATTGGGAGAATGGCGAGATACCCCCTTAGTCTCATAATATTCCCTAAATATAAGGAGACCATAATTCCACGTGATCAGGACATTTGAAACACTTGCGCAAAATCAGATAAAAATAGACACAAATGAAGTGGATGCAGTAATACCTTTTCAACAATATCATACCATAAAATATACTCCCAAGACAAATTTATGGATTATTTCAGAGTATTTCTTAATTCAGTGTTAGAGTTATAAAAACATATCCAACAAGTAACTACAAACGCAACATTTGGACAAAAAAGCTTTTTATACTATAGTACGATAAAGTCTACTAAAATAAAATCCCACTTTCACCAAGAAAACCGCAACAACATTATAACATTTAAATATCAAATAAAATGCGGGATACAAAATATAGGGAGATCAGAAATAGAAAATATACTGACAACAAATTCAGACTGAAACCTAAACCATTCAACTGCACTAAAAAAAACACTCTAATATATTTTTAAAATTATTTTTGTACTTTTAATTCAATTTTAATATGTATATAAATGAAATCTTTAGCACGGGAGATCCCAGTGAGGATAGCAATAACTCTGAAAAAGGAAGAAAAAATAAAACGTTTATTATTATTATTATTTATTCGCAGTCCAAATAAAAGCTCTTTTATTTTTTTCAGCATCTATAATTTTGCATTTGGCCTCGTCTTCATCGTGAATCGGCTTCAGTGACTATCGTCATTACCAAAATCAGTCTTCAGAGAATTATACTTGATACAGACATTAAAACTAATCATAGTTATTCCGTGGTTTTCCCTGACCCAGGGCTGCGGCATATCGTGAAGGTCACGGTGCCCTCGAACGTTGAGTACGGTTTGCCAGCACTACTAACAAATGCTAGCAGCCAGCAGGCAACAGTTAGCAAGGTATCAGGCAATGGGGGACACTAGGACCACGTCTTTAAAATTAAAGGAATGTCTGCGCAGAAAGGAGGGGAAGAAAAAATAGTCTCGATATCTTACGTCTGTGTGGCCGCCAAAATGAGCTAGGGCTGAGACAAGGCTTTGAAAAGCGCTTAGGGGACATACATTAATTACGTGAGCAGTTTTTGAAAAAAATTAGACCCATCCCCCCCCCCTTTGTGAGATTAAGTGAGATTTAGTGGGACCCCCCCTCACGTGAAGTTTTTTTCTTACTCTCGAAATAAATGTTTTTCATAATAGCCATTTTTCAGCGGGCAAAATGGGACGTAATTAATGTATGCCCCCTTATAGCTTTTTGATAATGTGGCTAATGTAAAAGCTGTTAAGGCATTGGTTTTAAGTGACTATATAGTAGTTATAAGTCTTAGTTTTAAGTCGAAGTATCAATAGTTAGTTACTACAGCTTTAAGTCTTAGTCGTAAGTCACTATAAATGATTTTAGTTTTAATTTTGTAGTTCTTAGTCGCTAGAAATAAGCCTGAGAAGTCACTAATTATAATTTTTTAGTTCTTAAACGCTACTAATAAGTCCTTATTGTAAGTCATTAGTAATAAATATTAGGTGTAAGTCAAAAGTTAGTCTTAATGATAAGTGTAGGATAGATAAATGAAATTGTGACGAAAATATTGCTATAAAACTAATCCAGTTTTCTGGTATTTCAGATCAAGAGTTATTAAATTACGGAGTGTCATTTAAACATTTACTTAATTGTTTATATTAAAGATGACACTGTAACAGCACGAAACGCCGATTGAGGTTGCTTCGTTCCTTTCGTATAATTCGTGGCTATTCGCAAATGTATATTCAGTCTAAGTCGGTCCAAAATGTTTGAATGTAAATCTTGGGATGTGTTATTGGTTACAGTGTCAAGGCTGTAATAAACATTGAGAATAATCGGTTTCCCGGTATTTGGAAAGAAATTATACAAAAATATGGTATCTAATCTTATTTTTTGACGTCTAAACGATATTTAAGCTCCGTAGATCATGGTGAAAATCCATAATTGTGAAAATTACAATATGAACTGAATTGTGAGCAAGAAATATTAAGCGTTTTGACCTATAAAATACATGTAGAAACTGTGCAAATACCATGAAGCTGCAATAACAACGCAGCACACAAGTGCGGTTTTCTATGACAAAGTATTTTGTGCAATCCATTTTCTTCTGACTTAAAAAACCACGATTCCCTTAAAAAATTTGGCGTATTTTGTCAGAGGCTAAAAATATTCCCGCTTTGCAATAAAATCCAAACAAATAGAATATTTTTTCACGTATCCGATAACTAAAAACTGTTTTCGAAAGGTGATGAAATGGTGATGAAATATATATTTCATTTGAAAAATAAATTATAAACGTAACTGTCACCTCACTTTTTTGTCGTTTCATGTAAAAAAAATTCACAAAGTTTCATTTTTTTTTTCAAATTGCAATCGGAAACTTTGGTTTCATGAAGGTTTACATATATTTTTTTTATTACTTTTTAAATTTGAATATATAACGTGTTGTATTTTCTTTTCAACGCCGTTTAGATCATACTTCTCACTATGATATTAAGGGAGACACAACGATTTCCATGAGACCTACGTGAACTGGGACAAATATGGTCTCCTGTGATTAAACGGATTGACTGCTTGTAGATGGATGGTTAAGTCCAGTGACCAGCCCTGTGACCAGCCCTGTCACCTACCAATATTGATATGGCCCAGGTACGGAGGGAAGAGGGAAGGCAGAAGGCAGAAGGCAGGTAGACTAGGTAGGCGGTGGCGGACCGGTTTTGGCAACATCCCGGTCCTACCGTATCCCCTGGTCCTGGTCCAATCTTCTCCAAATTCTTGAATTCGCCTTCAACCAACGCAACGGTCGCGTAGGGCAGGGGTTTCTAAATAATTAGCCACTCAAATAATATCACAAACCTACTTTTTATGCGAATGTCGCATAAAAGTCTAAACCGCTCCCAACCATCAGTGAGACTATGGCACCCCAATTATTATATCATTTTGAAATATAATACTTTATAACTTAAAATGAAATTAACCTTTGTTTGTCTCGACATAGACCTAGTGAGACAGGCATTGGAAAAAAATCACTTGTAATTATACTATATATAGATTAAATAAAAAATTGGGAAGCGTTTTCAAAAAGATCTACAAAAACTTTTTTTCTTTGAATTAACTTTAAATGCAAATTCAATTAACTGTTAGACATTATGAATAATAAGAAAACATCAATCAATTGTGAAATGTCATTTTTTTATTTAAAACTAGCTGACCTGGGCATGCGTTGCTATGCAACTTGAAAAAATAAACTGTTTCTCTCTGCTTGTCCTTCCCATTCTCCTTCCGACTACTCTTCCCCTCTCGCGTCTCCTTCCCCCCTGCGTTCCACTTTTAACTTCCCCCCTCCCCTCTGGCGCTGTCCCCCTTCTC
The DNA here is from genome assembly GCA_951813805.1 of Limnephilus auricula. NCBI lineage: Eukaryota > Metazoa > Arthropoda > Insecta > Trichoptera > Limnephilidae > Limnephilus > Limnephilus auricula. The sequence continues at coordinate 26,552,782 of OX638398.1, read as the reverse complement.
GCGACCCCCCTCAGGCATTCCCCTTTCACAATTCCGCCTTCCCCTCTCCCTCGACCCCCCTCCCACGCACCCTTCCCCATTAATTCAACTCCCTCCCGGATTACCTCCTCCCTCCCACCATTTTTCCCAGCCGCTAAACTCCATAAAATACACTTATTTTTCAAACAACTCGCCTATTTCAAATTTTTTATGCAAATTGCATAACGCCAGAGCTCGTTATTCTGCTATTCGGGACTAAGACAAAACCAACAAATCAAACATCATAAAAATCAGTCTAGTCGTTCTTGAGTTATAAATGGTGTAACTAACCCAACGTTATGGTGCGAATTTTGACAACAGATTCTGCATGTCTGATGAAAAAAAGTTTTCACAAAACGAAATACCCATACATTTTAGATTTACAATATTTTTTTTTACCCCTAACACCAGACAGGAGGCCCCGAGGAAAATAATTTCCCTCAGGGCCAACGTCATCTTGAAGAGACCCATGTTGTAGTGAACATAGGTCTTGAAGAGATCCATGTTATATGAAGGAGGAAACCCAGAGGCCAGCAAATCGTTCCACAGCCGAGCTGTTGAACTTAAGAACGACAATAAAATAAAGTTTTGCTTTATCTTTCAAAGTAGATACCTAATTCCATAATTTATTTTTAATTTAAATTAAAAAGATATAACACCTAGGAAATTTTATGTTAACAAATCAGAAATATAGTTTTTTTTATGTAACTAAGGACTTGACAAATACATTGAAATATGATAATAATGACGATCTATGTATGTAGAATTTCACTTTCTGAAAATTTATCATTTTCTATTACACAAAAAACAGCTCAATACATTAATTTTTGAAAATCTGAATTAACCATCAAGTAGACGTGTTTCAAAACCAAAGGTTTCTTTGTAAGGATATGTGATTATATAAGTGGTGTTCACAAAGTTATTTGTTTTTCATTTAATTAAAATGAAGCCACAATGTGAATTTACACAAAAATTGAAAAAATGTATTTAATTTCATTACCAATTTGACTTGTTATTTTACTGTGTAGTGTAATTAGTTATTCTAGTAATGTGTTTATTCAAAATTTATTAGTTGTTTTTTTATATTTACTGAGTCTAAAATAAAACTTTGATGATGTTTGAATTCACGTTGTTGTATTTTTACAAAACAAATTTTAATTAGTTTGGCTCGTATTAAAAATAAATAAATACTTGACAGCCCCTGAGAGTGTTTGAGTTGGTCGGCAGAAATCATTTGGGGTGCTGTTGAGGACCGCCCTCATTCATCTGGTCGAGGTGTGATAAGTGATAAGCCCACGGTAATGATACACATCCTCGTATTTTACTTTAAATCCAGTCCGGCTCGAAGGACCAAATTTTAAATTCAGTAAATGCGAACGAAACAAGGTCTCGTTTTTAACATTACCTTTATTTTATAAGGAGCTTGCGAGTCAGACACTTGAACTTTTATATCGCAAATATATTTATTCACTATCTAATCATTTTTTAAATTAATTCTGTGGATAAACAGGAGACGTTTCTTTCGTTGAAACATTTTAGAAAAATCGCGTTTGTTACCGTGCGTAAGTGTAAAGGTAAGTACATACTGGGTCAACGAACGCCACGTAAACTACTCATTACGATTCGACTGGAATACTGGAGAACTTATACATTTTCTATGGAAATAGCTGCTTCGGAATCACACTGCGATGCGTGTGGCCACAGGATTTACAGCATCTCCAAAGATTTTTTAAAATGTAAATAACGCACAAGAGTCCCAACTGCTCCCGTCTGAAGCCAGTGAGACTATGGCATCCCAATTAGGGTATGTTATGAGGCTAAAGGTAGTGGGGAGGGGAAGGAGATGGGGAAGAGGAAGGTGGGGAAGTACCTGGCTATTCAGATCTGGTCACCAAACACGGCTAAAGCCATTTCAAGCAAAGTTTCAATTCTGAATGATGGTCTTACACCAAGGCAATACTGAGAGTACCTTCCACTCTGGAACGTGCCACAAAAATATACTATATATTATTTTTAAGTAATTAACCATTAAATAACACAAATTAATCAAATAAAATTTATTTGCGCATGCCTGGTTCGAACCCGCGACTTTCGTATTGGGAGTCATTACCCCTCACGGATGACGGACGGTCGTCAAAGGTCCCGAAGGTTTTTTTTCTCGGGCCTCCAGTATGGGGCTAATGAAAAAATAAACAAACTATTCCACTTAGAACATTATTAGTATCACAGTTTTGGAAAACGACATGAAAAAATAGTAAGTACAAATATAAGTGAACGAACGAGCAGAACAAGACTGAAACTTGGCTCACACTTTAGAGTTTATCTTTTTATTTACCGGAATAAAAAATGTTATTCTCAGTAATTACTAAATCGGGCCACGAATATCGTCAAGATCGATACGAAACCAAATTCTTTTCGAAAAAGTAAACAAAACATCCGAACTACAAAGCGAGGCCCTATTGTGTGCTGATTAATGCATTGTGATTTGCGTCACGTATGCCTTTTGAACATCTAAAAAGCTTGCGCTTGCATATCTTCATTTGTCCGAATAAATATCGTAACACCGTTGAATTGTTAATGTTTACAGGCAGTTGTGAGAAAATCAATATTGGCTAAAAGAAATTAAAATAATATTGATCACGCCATATATTGATTAAGTTAGTAGTTAAAAGATTGTTTTATTTTTCCTCATTTCAACATCCTTGAAGAGACAATTCCTTAAGGGCAACATTGTTGCAAATATTGTATGGTATATGCCCAGGGCTGGGCAGTATTTGAATTTGTAATTGATACTATTTGAAATACATATACGTATTTGGTATTTGTATTTTAATTGCTTCCTAAAAATGTAATTTGTAATTGATATTTTGTATTTAGTATTTCAAATACTTATGGCTTCAAAATACATTTTCACAGCAAATGTCTTGTCAATTGTCATTTTCATCGTTTCGCAGTATTTAATCATAAATACGTTATTTCTAATTTGTGATTCTTAATTCCGTTATTTTAATGAAACTATTTATATTACTTATTTACTTCTATAATAAATTGAATTGTTTGATATGGGTGCCAACAATGTATGGTTAAATTCAGTCAACATCATTGTATACGATGCCAGACGATACCTTGAAGAAAATAATTCCCCTCAGGGCCTATCTCATCTTTGGAGATGCTGTGTGGAGGGTCTTTTTAGGAAAGGGAGGAGAGGACTTTCTGGGAAAGAAAAAAAGTTTAAGCGGTGGGTAGGAATCTGGGGGTCAGTGTATCCAGGAGTAACAAATGATTCCACCCCTCCCACTACGGTACAAGGTGAAGTTCCCAGAGAACCCTGCCGGAGAAGTTAAAAAGTCTCTCTTAAACAGTCTCTTCCGATCTGGTTTGCCACGCAAATGGTGGGCAGACTCATCCGCCGCCAAGATCCGGTCAAACCAAAGGTGTTGAATGTATTTTGTAATTCGTATTTTAAATACATGCGAAAAAGTATTTTGTAATTTGTATTTCAATTGCAGTAAAGCATGTATTTTGCCCAGCCCTGTATATGTCGCGATTAAATTGTTTACTGCGACAAGTTTATCTTTGCGAAGGTGATTGAAGAAGTATTCGCGAAACATGGCTTGGTGATACAACAATGTACCAGAATGTGCTACAATGAAGTACAATGTACTATACCTTACTAATGTACCTGTCCTCTAAAAAAGTGTTCGGCAAAATGACTCACGTGTGACATTTGGAACAATAACTCAAGGAACAATCATTTAAAAGAAGAAACCGGTAGAGTAAACATTGAGTTGATGCCATAGTGGGATTTATTTGAATCTATTACGGAAACTTGTGCAGTGATCAACCCTGTGATCTCTCGTTGCTATAATATCGAATCTCACAAAAACGTGATGTGTAAAATTTAAAGTAAGCCAGATTTCTTTCCAGTGTCCACTGTTTACGCTATTCCTATATTATTTGTGTCGGCACGTTCCGAAGTGGAAGATAATCTCGGTATCGCCCTGGTGAAAGACCACCATTCCGAATTGAAATGTTTCTTGAAGTGGCTTTAGCCGTGTTTGGTGATCAGATCTGAATAGCCAGGATTTCCCCACCTTTCTCTTTCCCAACTCTTTCACCTACCTATTACCTTCAGCCTCACAATATACCTGCATTTTTATTTTTTTCAGTAGATCTACTCGGAAGATCATGAGAAAAACAATTTCCCTCGGGGCCTCTGTCATATTTGGGGATGCTGTGTGGAGGGTCTTTTTAGGGAAAGTAAAGATAGGGAAGTTCTGGGAAACAAAAGGGTATGTGGGGTGGGTAGGAATCTGAGGGGTAAATTTCCAGGAGTGACGGACGTGTGAATCCATCTCTCTCGCGGTGGAATAAGGGAATCGGTCGAGAGAGTCCGGCTGAAGAGGTGAAAAGGACTCCCTCAATCGGTCTCTCTCGTTCCGGCCCGCCAAGCAGTAGATGGGCAAACGCATGTGCTGCCAAGACATAGACAAAATCCTCCCCATGAACCCGGACCCCTCTGCTAAGTCACAAAATGAAGCGAACCACTTGGGGTGACCTATGACAGGGGTGTCGGTTATTAGAAAAATGGTTCCCCAACCAGATTGAAACTGGGGATGCCATAGTCTCACTGGCTCCAGGCTATTGGGAGCAGTTGTTGTCGCATAGCTATGTCACTGTACCTATATATAAATATATATTCTGCGTAGTATTCTCGAATACGGATCCATTATTTGGTCTCCCAAGTATGATATTCACAATTATAGAATCGAATCCATACAAAGAAAATTAACTTGTGTAATTGCTTATCGCGAAGGTTTATCTGATCAATTTAGAAATTATAACGACCGAACTTAGCACTACAAACTACACTCTCTGACAGCCAGACGTAAACTTTCCGATTTATTGCTTCTACACAAAATTATACATGCATCAGTTGATACGCCAAACATCTTATCCCAAATTAACATCAACACACCATCAAGAAATTCAACCAAGAGGACGCAAGACATTTACATATATATTAAAGCCTACCACACAAATACAGGACATTTCTCCCCTGTACCGCGAACATTAAAACATTACAAATTATAACACTATACACTGTTCTAATAATGAAATCGACATTTTTAACGACCCATTTGAACATTTAAAAAATATATTTTACCATCAATCATATAGAGCTGATACTGTGATGAAGCCCTTTATTTAAGAACAGGCATTAGTGTAGATACTAAATCAACATCCCATCAGCACCAGCAGGTGTCAAAAATAAATTGTTTGTGAAACTTTTGTGTTTTACCTTCAGTATGTAAGTTTCTTTCAGTTATGTATATAAATTTTTGGGCAAATTGCCTGTTTTATGTACTAAAATAAAAATAAATAGATACAATATATATATTCGCGTCGCGTCGGGGCATCAAAGAAACCGAATTATTTTTCTTTAGTTGTAATACAAACAATGACGAAAACTTGCTTCTCAATTCCGAGAAGAGCCAAGAGAAGATACTTTGGTTCCGATATCGCGAGCACATCAGGACATCAAACCGTTGGACCATCGGAACCCATTGAAAACCGACAGACGATTTTCTACAATAAATAATATGAAACAATGACTTTAGAAATATTAGAGACGTCTAAAAGATTATTATTAAGTTCGGTAAACTTTACAGGTGGACGAACCAAACTATGTATAATGTATAACATTGGACCATGAGTATTTATCGTTATATTCGAGGAAGACAAGATTGTATGAATTATGGGAGGAGTGGCTTTAAAGTACAGAGATATCCATTATAATATTTACATACAATTTGTAAACATACAATTTGGGAGGCAATTACGGGTATCATTTATTGGATAACCAAAAAGTGGTTCGCTACGTTTGACGACTTAGAAGGGGTGTCTGGGTTCATGGGGTATGGTTTGTCTAGGTATTCGAGGCGGATGTTTTTGCCCACCTACTGCGTGGCGGGACTCTCCACACAGCATCCCCAAAGAAGTCATAGGCCCTGAAGGAATTTTTTTCCTCAGGGCCTCCTGTGTGGAGATAATGTAAGAAAAAAAATATTCCCGTCGATATTTTTATGAGATTGGGCCAAAATTGGAATAAGGCCACTGAAGTAATGTAACAAGTACTTACTTATGATGACATTTTGGCGTATTGTTTAATATGAGTATGAAAGTCTTATTTTAATAAAAACGGTTTGTATTTGGTTTTATTTGTCAGCCCGAACAAGAACATAACGTTGAGTATTGTGCCATAAGGTAAAAAAAGACTTCATATATATTAAGAGTTTTCAATTTCGACCGGCAAACCACTTTTGCTTGATATATACGTAATTTCTAAATCGACCACGGACTGGTAAACTCCAGTACTTTAAAACATTCTTTATTCAGATTTGATTGAATTTAAGATTCTCGTGGCCATTGTATTGTTTGATTTTGGGGACTAGGTTGTAGTGTTTCACAGAAATTCAAATGAAACACTGTCATCAAACGGCTAATAAATTAAAGCTTGTTTTTTCGATATTTGGAAGGTAACCCCGTTATACGTCTCTCTCTATCTATCAAATTGTGATGTCTTTCAAATGCACTTTCAAATACCCCACAAAAAAGAGAATCTATTGACACAATTATTTTCTCAGTAAATTGGTTTAACCGGCAATAGATCATTTTAGGCACACTGAAAATTGAAATTGGGCGAGGGTAAATAGAATCATAAAAGTCTCACAGTGGTCTCATAGTGGCCTTGTAAGCTGAAACAGCTGTCACAATAGTAAAAAAAAATACTTCCAGAACATGGAAATTGGAAACGCTGTAAAGGAAAATAAATAAAAAAATAAGTTAAATATGTAATTTTTCTCTGGTTTCTTCTCGTACGATCTGCGTCATCAAAATATTTCTAGGAAAATAAGTGCGTCTTACGACGTGCATTTTAAGAGGATTTTTTTGAGAGGTTTGAGGATTGGAGAAGAGGAAGAGGGTATTAATTAAAAAAAATAATAATTTAAATTGCATTTGGCACTTTACACACTTTGGTTCCTTAGAACAGGCAATCTGCCTAGCTAGGAACTAATATCGACCTAAAACAACGTAATAACACTTGTATTCATTTTAAATATATTCTCTTATTATGTAATATTATTTCTGTTATTCTGGCTTTAAATTTATCAAATGTAAATAAAAAAAAATAAAAAAAAAGCAATTCACAAAGAATGTGAAGTATTCTGAAAGAACTTTTCAATGTTATTTTATAACAAAAATTCATAATTATAGGTCTACAGGTGATCAGAGTAATTTTGAAAAATATTTTAAAAAAACTCTATTTTCGCTATCTTGAACAATTAACATTTTGTCCTTTACAGCATTTTAAATTTCCGTGCTCAAGATTATTGAAATTGATTTAAATTAAATTAAAAAAAAAAAATAATAATTATTTTCGGACGCTCCTCGAATTGGCCGAAATTGAAAAATCTCCGAATGTACAGAGATTTGACAGGTGCCGCTCTACAAACAGACAGTCATTGTGTCTTGTGTCTCGTCCCGTGCCCGCCTTCAGACTTGAGACCCGCACTGTATTATTCCCCGCAGTAAACCTCCGTACCCCTCTGTACCCCTCTGTACCCCCTGTACCGCGGCCGTGATGAGTGGATTTTTTCTCTCGTTACATAATGTAATCGGGCAGATATCGCAATACCGATATGCCAGAATCACGATCAGAACGAAATAGATGATCCCGCCATATTTCCCAGTCTTATTGTTGTGGTTGTGGCGGTTGCTATGGGCGGTGCAAGGTTATTAATTTGCTATTATTATTATTTATATCGCGCTAAACGTCTCCGTTTTTCATCTAGATGAAGTATTCATAATAATATTGTTTATTTATTAATTATTTTTCTTATTCAATTATTTTGAATGTAATAGTTATGAACAGTTTTTAAAATGCCGCTATACATTTAATTGTGATTTATGTAAGTGGGCAAGTACGTAAGACTTTTATTAGTTCTTAAATGAACACAAAAATTATTTGGTACAACATTTTTTATTACATTAGCTCCACACAGGAGGCCCTGAGGAAAATTCTCCTTAAAGCCTATCTATGGAGATGCCGTGTAGGGGGTGTTTTGAGGAAATGAAGGAGAGGGATGGAAAAAGGAAAGAGGAGTGGGTAGAAATCTGGAGGTCAGTGTCTCCAGGAATGGCAGACGTATGAATCCATCTCTCCCACTGCACGGTGCAAGGCGATGTTTCGAGAGAGTATTGCTGGTGACGTCAAAAGGTCTCTCTCAATCACTCTCACAAACCAATCTGCCACAAAGCTGGTGAACTCGGACACCTCTGTTAAGTTACTATTATCTATTTTTAAAAAATGTATAAGAGTTTCAACTGCCTGGAGTCAATGGGATACTGCATGGTTATATAATCCGGGTTTTGGGAGAAATTAGGAAAGACATGAAAAGATACGGGAAAGAGGAAGGCTGGGTAATAGTAAACTGCTTTTTAGATCTTTTTTTTTTATTTATTTATTGGCTCGCCAACAGAATACATCACATAATTTTTACAGTAATTTACATTTATACATAATATGTTGTAATGATGTTTCTAATTATAGGTGAGCACAACATTCATCTCAATATTCTTCATGTAATAATGATTGGTTAGTTACAAGAGTGATAAATTTAATTTCAAATATGTATATAAAAATAAGGAGGATCGAAATCAGTTATTAGGAAGAAAAATGCATACATACTTATAAATATAATATACATATATACATACATACACACACATACATACATACATACACACACAAATATACTCACATAATCATATATGCATATATGTGCACAACGTACTCATATATATATGTATATGCATACATGTACTTACACTTGGACATACAAATACATTTCTTGCGGAGCCAATGTACAAGTAGTAATTGTTAGAAATTAATAAAAATAAAATGGCTTAAGTGAGGAGATCATCTGGTAAAAGTATGTGTAAGTTCCTTTAATTCCACATTAAGCGGTGTGTCAATTGTAAATGGTGTCCTTTCAACAGGACAATACTAGGGTTATCTCCCCCTCTGATTCGTTGTTAGGTTAGGTTGAGTAGGGACGTAGAAAGACAGGATAAACCTTCGAATAATCTTGAACAAATAATTGGTCACAAAACTATTCTCAATCCTTTTAGTTTTTAGTTTTTTTTTAACTTTCCCGACAGAGCTACTAAATTAGTTTTTGATCCCAGATGACAATAAAAACTTCACTCTTTATCTTTTAAACCCGGAGGTCCAAGTTGTAATCTAAGCAATTAACTTGGGACTTCTTTTTTATCGAAGGAAATTAATTATTTATACAATTATTGGTGATTGAGGTGATTTTTCACAAAAACGGCGCTATACAAGTCATCCAATTATTATTATTCAATCTCAAAGACAACTGTCTCTAGAACAAAAAAACAAAGCAAATATTCAAGAAGAAATTCCGATAACATTCGGAGTTCTGGGAAGATGTGCGACAGTGAAAAGTAATGTGAACGTTACTTGAAAATTAAGGCAATGATTGGTTTGCACTGTTGACTCGAACAATCGGATTAACGACTGCGGGATTTAGGAAGATACCAAGCTGGTTCTTATAGCTAGTACAGGTAGGTGGTAGCCGGGGACTAAACCCAGTCCTCCGTACAGCAAGCAGACAGCGACAGGCACAATCCCGCCGCACTGGATAATCCGTACACTCGGATAATCATATCTTAAAAGCATCAGGGCAGTATGTCCACTCAATCTGATTCAAACTAGAAAAAACGCAAAGGTATATTTTACAATACCACATCGTTATTTTACTCCTAATTTTTATGTGAGGTGTTATCTGTCGTCCTTGAGGTATACTAACTTCTAATACCATTCCATGTGAGTGATTGATTTTTTCGCACAGAATTTGTCAACTCATTCTGATTCAGAATTACAAATTTACTATACCAAATAATTATTTAAATTTAATTTTTATAATGGGCACTATTATTTGTCGAACTTGAGGTCCTTTTACCATCACGAGTGATTGTTTTTTTTTAAAGAATTTATCCACTTAATCTGTTTAGAACTAGTAGATAAAACGGTGGGTACCATTTACAATATCACATCATTATTTAATTTTAATGTGTACATGGTGTTAAGGGACGTACTTGACTTACTTTAAACAGTGATTCCTGAAATTTTTTCGAGTAAAAAATGTTAACAAAATTTTGGTCTCCGGTGACTTTTTCGATGACTTTTTCGTATTTTATCAATGGTAGAATAGGTAGAGTTCAACCTTATTAATTAATTGACCATCCTCGCTGGGCATATTATCGTATGCGGTGTGTATATTATTGGTGTATATCGGTACTTACTTGACAAACATAATATTACATTGTATCCAGTAACCGGCTTCCACAAGTTTATCTTATCCTCTAGTAGTTGAGGCATCATCTGTTATCCTTGAGGTATCCCACTATCATCCATGTGATTAATTTTTTTGCACAGTATTTGATCAAAGGCAAAACGAGTTCGACCGTATTAATTAATTGGCCATCCTGGTTGAGTGTGGCATCGTCCGCAGAGTCCATTGTTGGTTTAGATCAGTCGACTAGCTTATTACCTTTTATCTATGTAGCGAGATGTGCTTCAGTTTTGAGCGGTATAACGTTCTGTGTACGTGACCCGATCACTTTTTTATTACCAATTATTTGATTTGATGTTTTGTGCCATGGGTCGCAAAAACTATCACAGATGAAGTGAATAACTTACAATGGAAAAGATGTTAGGTAATCTTAGGAAAATAATGAGATGCTATATTATGATGTGTGTTTTATAGTATTAGGTTCAATGACATCTAGACCTAGAGCCCTGACACTTCAGACCAGGACAAAGGATGTTAACTTTATATATTATTATGAACGCGACTTCGCCCGCGCAGGATTAGTACTTCGATTAGCCTATTTTCTTTTCGTAGGTCCTATCTATGTTTATACCAAAACTCTTACCTATTTATTTAAAATATTTATAATTCTTGATTCGATTCAAGGGTGAGTACTTCAAATAAATTCACCAATTTAAATATTTTCTAAAATATAATTTTGATTTTACAATCATTGTTTTTCAAAGTGTTATTTTAAAATTTTGACATTTTCTATTAAACAATAATTATTATTTGTAATACATGGAAAATAGCAAGCTTTGGGTATAAATTATTCAGTGATTTTTGCGCGAAAGAGTAACAAACATACATACATCCATACAAACTGCGTTTATAATATTAATAAGATTGCGGGAAAAAAATATTAAGGTGAAACTTTCATTAGTAAAAAAAATATATTTCTTCTCGAGAAACGAGGAAAACATTTGGTAAATTAAGTTCGGCCAAGAAAAAATAATAAATTTTTAGTTTGGTCGAATATTTTTTAATAATTTTACGAATTTAAAAAATGAAAAATGTTAAAGCGATGGTAGTACCAAGCTACCAAGATCTGCGGTGCTAGCATGGTCGATCGATATGAAGTTACCGACCGATTGTCGGTAACTTCTCATCGTTCTCTAGGACAACTGCAGATCGCTAACAGTACAAACGACAGTTGATATCGAATATATTAAGGACAGTTAGTCATTGTGAACTATCACCTATTTGTTTACGATCTGCAGTTGTCCTAGGGAACGATGAGAAGTTACCGACAATCGGTTGGTAACTTCATATCGATCGACCATGCTAGCACCCCTGGATATTATGAAGATTAATATATTAGAAGTTACGACTGTCTTAACACGGGAAACTTTAATAATTGGACAGACAAAACATATTTTAATCGACAATTATTGTCAAATATGCGGTCTGTATTAACTCAATAAATAAATAATTAAATCAATGTAATAATATATCATTGAAAAAGAAGATAACAGTAATAATCTAAATTAAAATATGAAAATGAACAAGATATATATATATTTTTTTAAATACCTTCAGATTGTTTTCATCATCGTAGAAAGAGAAGACGAACCGTGAAGGTAAGATGGATTTGAAGGTAAAATAAAGATCATAAATAAATTAAGTCTGAGCTGGTTAAAGCGCACTTTAGGCGAACTATAACGAAAGTGCGCTATATACCTAAATAGGTTTTTATTATTAATGTGGGTTGAGAGTGGCAGTAAATAGTTATTGTATAAGTCATTAGGGTAAACCACTTTTAGTGTTATATCGCAGAATTGCGCTCAATAAATAAATAATTATTATAGTACACCGTTTATTACTACGAGTTTATTACAAAATGAAATGAATCCTTCAATTTGCATTCCAAGCTAAACTGGTAGTTCTGTGAACCTTACGTAAAAATATGTTTCTGGTTTTCTTTTATTTACCTAAATCAAAAAGAATACCACGTGATGTGCCTTATGGGCGTGTTTCGTGAACCATTTATAGACCCAAATTAGACCTATATGTCCTTACAAAACTGCGTTTCACCATGATAGCGAAATTCAAATGGCGATATACAATTCCAGGTAAGTGTAAGTGAGGCAGACCACGTGTTAAATGGTCTAAAACAGGCATGCCCAACCCGCGGCCGTGGCCGTATACAGCCCAATTGAAGACTTTTTGTAGCTCAAAATGAAGTTTTCAGGTGTCTATATTTTGAATTAATCTTTCCGTTACAGTTTATGCCTTCTAGTATTGAAGGTATTCATTATTCATATTATTATAAATACCGTAGCAAGTTTCTAATTTAAGTTAATACATTTCTCTGTATTTAAACACATCCCTCTTCTTATATCAATTGAAATGAACAGAACTTGTATTTGAATAATGTCCGTCTGGTGAAAAGGTACATTATAAAGTAAATATTAGTATTGTTACAGGTATTTTACGACAAGCACTACGCTTCATATAAAAATTAAACGACAAAAGTAGGAATTGGCAAATTTACTGAAATTTTCTAAATTTATCGATATTTTTACCTTTGTTATGAACTCCAAACCTCTAAAATAAGATATTGCTTGCGGTTTAACAATAATTGCATTTTTGATCGAATTACCGGTACAAATTAACGGTAATATCCACCATTTACCTGTATTCATGGATCTAATGGTTAGCATTTCAGCTGACTTCCCCCCTCCCCTTTAAGGATAATACGTCTGCCCCCCCTAAGCACAGTAATATTTCTTTAGGCCCACCGAACGATTTGAGTTGGGCACCTCTGGTTTAGAACTCAAAAGGTGACATGATTTATTTATTTATTCTTAATATATTTATATTACAAAAGTATGGTAGGTATATTGTCCTCCATGCTAGGAGTTCACCTGTGTTGTAGTAGAGGTCATTTTTCAATTGTAAGTTATAATTTGTATATAGTAAAACAAACAGTGGGCTAAGTTAACAGTATAACATGATTTTACATTACTTCGTAGTGCATCGCCTTGTCAAATTTTAAATGAATTGTAAGATATCTTACTAATATTATAAACGCGAAAGTTTGTATGGATGTATGTGTGTTGGTTACTCTATCACGCAAAAACTACTGAATGGATTTTAATGAAACTTTACAATAATATAGCTCATACGTTAGAATAACATATAGGCTCTATAAAGCTAGCTATTTTTAATATATTATAAATAATAATTATTGTTTAATAGAAAATGTCAAAATTTGAGAATGACATTTTGCAAAACAATCAAATAACATTTAAATCAAAATTCTATTTTAGAAAATTAGTGAATTTATTTGAAGTACTCGCCTAATACTTTTAATTGAATCAAGAATTATAGATATTTTAAATAAATAGGTTAAGAATTTTGGTATAAACATAGATGGGACCTAGGAAAAGAAAAAATAGGCGAATAGAAGTATAAGACGCTCCGCTGACGAGGCAACTGAAACCAAACTAAAACTGGCTGGTTTCTATGTCTTGATTGGTCAAAAAGCTTGTTTAACCATATACGAAGAACAATCAGCTGACAGCTGGCAACTAGCAACGGTCGGCCAGGGCAATCAGCAGTGCAAGTCGCGAGTCACTGCTTACGTTACCATTGTCAACGGGTTTTTGAGTGATTGTGTAGTGTGCGGGCCATCACATTGTCATACAAAGATGGTTGGCAGTTGAGAGTTTTCAGTTGCCTCAGTGGGCGGATCGCCTTAATCCTGCGCAGACGAAGTCGCGGGCAGAAGCGTGTTCTAAATATAAATATGTATATTAAAATTACAAATTGTATGCATATCACATTTTGTTAGTTTCATTTTCGAAATTATGAAAGAATTTTTTAATGAGAACTTCTCGGTGAATATATCGGGGAAAGAATATTATAATTTACTATGTTTCCTGCCTTCTTTTAATCATTCTTACATTGAATGGAAGCGTATAAAGGTGTTAACGAACCTGTCTCACTCGCTCTTTGAATTCTGGCAAATTTTTTAAAGGTTTATTCTTGCGTCGTCCGTTAAATATTTATTAATTGCTCCCTGCATTTAATTAGTTCCACAGTTAAACGACTTGAATCAGCGGACGGCGCGGATTCAAAATTAAATTTACAAAAATGTATTTGGAATATATTGTTAATATTATTTAAAGTTAAAGAAGGCAGAGTAAGTAAATATAATCAAAAGTCTGGAGCTTTGCGCTTCGTCATTCTTTACAACTGCCATTTTGATTTTTTTTTAAATAAACATTATCTCTCATAAAAATTATCAAGTATTTGATTCTCTTGGACGACGTCGGTGGTCGAGATTAAGATCCTCGTCTACAAATCCAGAGGTTGCGGGTTCGACTACCGGCCTGAATATATATTTTTAATTATAATAAAATATCATACAAAATATGCGACACTTCCCAGAGGAGTAAATACTCCCAGAATCGCCTCGGTAAAAACCGCATGTCAGAATCAAAATGGCGCTAGAAATGGCGTAGGGGTGAATATACAAAAGTTGTTCAAATCGCTGTCATCAGTCAATAAATATGACAATTTTTTATGCACTTTGTTATTGATAATATATTATGAAATTCCTAATTTCTCTTTATGTGTCCACTCAATTTAAATTACATTACTCAAAACTAACTCATAACAGTCATAACACACTCAACTCACATAACTCAGTTCCTTGGCATGTCACAATCATAAAAACGCTTAATGAAGTGGTTGTTTAATAAAATATTCCGTATAAAATTTTTATCTTATTATTTTTTATATAGTCTGTAATATATTTAATAACATATTTCACAGATTTATTCACAGAATCTGTAAAAATCTGTTATAAAAAAATTAAACAAACTTTGTCATCACTTTTACACATCAGTCCTTTTTGTCAAGTTAAAATTTGAAATTCCCGCAAAATATTGCCGAACTATGATCAACTCGTTTGTAGTTTTGAATTTTGATGGCGAAGTTAGATGCAGAGGGCATCATATTGACGGCAGCCATTACCAGACCAGTGCTAGCGTCGCTGTTAGCGCGTCTGCGTGTGCTAATCCAGTCACATTTTCAGTACTCTGGCGAGTCTTTGTTTCGTATATTACCTATGTGTTGTTTTAATTTATGCATGATTATACATGTGTAGCAAAGATATATCATTTTAATAATTAAAAATAAGATAAAAATATAAATTTCAAGTATAACCTCAAATTGTCCTCAATTGAAGTCCTATTCATCAGTACTCTGTCGTCAGTCCGTTGCCTTAAATTACATAAGATTACAAAGAACTCGTAAAAAAAAATGACTGGCCTGACATAATATAGTATATTGAAAGGGTTAAATCATGTAGTCAAACCAAAAAATATCTTATATGTACAAAATAGGGCCATAAGTTGACCAACATTTGTATATTCACCCGTAGCTATGTTTGTTGACCAGTTTTGAATAGCCAGGTACTTCCCAACTTATTTGGCTAACCTTACTTTTCCCATCTCTTTCTCTTCCCCAACCCTTTCAGCTTCACAACTTTTCCAAAATGGGAATACCATAGTCCCATTGGCACTGGCTCCTTGCCGAATGGGACTTTATGGAGGTATCCACAAATAAAAAAAAGGTTTGGGAAAGTCACCAGATGTATGTTCAAACACGAATTATCTGCATTTCAATATAATTCGTAGTTCTCAAATGTTTATTCTGTAATTGCGTTACCGATGACGTAAATAATTCACAGACGGATCTGATGTAAATGACTGTTTACCTGATAACTTAAAAAATAAAGTAAAGAAACCTATAACATATCCATATATTATCTTCATACTGATATCTGCCCGTACGAAGACTTACATGACGGTACCCGAATTTATAATTCTTCCCAAACCTCGAATTTAACAATCGATTCTAAATGAGTCCATAGCCATGTAACTCAAAAAAATCCAATTGTATAGACTCATTTCAGGTAAATTTCGATTTTTTGGTTACTTACAATTTATGATGTTCTTGGCTTTCAAATTTTCTGCTTATATTTAAAATAACAGCGTAGTAATAACAGGCCGGCGTAGTCCAGGGGTAAGGCTTCGGCGTGCGCAAATAAATTTATTTTGATTAATTTGTGTTATTTCACAACTAATTAAAATACACACTATATTTGCGGCACGTTCCAGGGAGGAAGATACTCTCAGTATCGCCCTGGTGTAAGACCACCATTCAGAATTGAAACGTTGCTTGAAATGGCTTTAGCCGTGGATCTGAACAGCCAGGCACTTCACCATCTTCCTCTTCCTCTTCTACTTCCCTTTCCCACTTACCTCACAACATACCCCCAGACGAAAGCAGTTGGGACTCTTGTAAGGTATTCACTATAAAAATAAAGTAAAAAGTGTTACATGTATAAGTTGGCGACAAGGCGGGTGATATCGTCTATGAGTCTATGTCGTCTTTACATAACGATTGTACATAGATGTGGTTGCCAGATTAAAATATAAATACAGCGTTAGTTCATGTTTACGCCACCGCCAAATTATAAGTGTAGTACTGCATAAATTCTGTGTTTGCATTGTCCTTATTTTTTCAATTCCAATAACAGTATCTTCCTCTAAATTAGTTGCCTTTTTAAATCAGTATTTTGTTGTAGTAGATAACCTAAAATACTACTACAGCTAAATACTTGATTCACTATTTGTAGGTAATCTGTATTTTTTTATAGTTCAGCCTATTAAAGTTGTTTCTTATTATATCTATTCGCTTTCTCACTATATCGGTTGTTATTTATTATATCTCTTCGCATTACTTTTATATTAAAAGCATCTTAATTTTGATTTAAAAAATTAACCATTATCATTACTTATAATAATTACATTTAAAGCTAACATCCAAACGTCAAAGAAAGAGCGATGATAGCAATCTTTTTCTTAAATTTACCACAAATTTCAACCTCCGTTCCAGTGTATTTTACGCAAACAAGTACTCGAAAGATTTAAAAGTAAAATCCATGTTTTTATCTCTTTCGCTTTTAACGCCTACACGAGAATGTGAGGTAAATAATTGGGATCAATTCACGAAATACGATGTTTGGCCTCTGTAGTAGACATAATTGCCGGTTGAAAGTGGGAGGGCGTGGGAAAAACGATTTTCCGTCAAAACACAACAGAATGAAGACGGGGTGTATCCCATGGACCCGTACTTGTACCTGTACTCTTTACAATTTATGTTACTTTATTATCATTCCACTATCTTTTCATCGTGAATGATAGGAATCAAAATACCTGGTGATGTTTAATTTCCTTCATATTTTATTACACGTAGGTACGTGCATAATTGCTACGTAAGATGTTAAGCTTAAATTAACGAACGTGAAAACATTGTTTATTATTAGATAGACTCGAATAATACAAAGTGAAATTACCCAATGTCTAGTTTTATTCTGAATGAGAGGCGTAAGGAAATCTTGTAGGGTTAACGAGAAGTGATAAAAGGTGATTTTTATTTTACCCGTCTCGTCGGATCAGAGAAGTTATTTATGAATTCATTATTTGGCTCGCTAACAATTATTACAGCAATGAAATAAATTTTCACCATGGTTATAGCGATGGTTCAAAATATAGGTGAATACAGTATTCATTACAAAATTCTTTGTGCAACGATAAGTTTATATTACGAGTACATAAAAAAGAGGACCAAAATGAAATATTAGTAAAAATATACATACATATTTATACACATATATTTTATTATTTCTTGCTAGAGCAATACTGATGAGTCACCAAACTTATTTTAGGACGGGAGGAACTTACAATTCATAGGTGGGAGGTAGTAGGTACAATTTTACAAAGGTATTTTGACATCATAGACAAAATTTTATTGTTATTTTTTAATTTTTTATAGTGAATACCTCACAAGAGTCCCAACTTCTCCCGTCTGGAGCCAGTGAGACTATGGCATCCCCAATTAGGGTATGTTGTGAGGCTGAAGGTAACTGGGGAAGGGGAGGAGATGAGGAAGAGGAAGGTGGGGAAGTACCTTACTATTCAGATCTAGTCACTAAACACGGCTAAAGCCATTATTAAGCAAAGTTTCAATTCTGAATGGTGGTCTTACACCAGGGCGATACTGAGAGTATCTTCCACTCTAGAACGTGCCGTAAATATAGTATATATTATTTTTATTAATTAATTGTGAAATAACACAAATTAATCAAATAAAAATCTTTGCGCACGCCGGGTTTGAACCCGCGACCTTCCGATCGGGAGTCAAGTGTCTTACCACTCGACCACGGACGGTCGTCATTTAGAGTATTGTGGTTGTGGATGTCTTGATTGAAAAGTAGCTTGGTGTTAGCGTGAGTTGATTGTTGACTAATTTGCTTGTGATTATTATTCACTTAATAAGTAGACGACTTTTTAGTTTTGGATCCGAAGAGGATGACTGACTATTGAATGCCATTCGGAAATCAATATAGAAGCAATTGTGGTTGTGGATCTTTTTCAAATGAATCCATGCTGAAGAACGTTTAAAATATGTTTAAAATGTGTAAAATGCTTTTATATATTAGGGATTCAAGAACTTTCCTGAAACATCAGAGGATCTGATTGAACGATAATTAGAAATGTAATTCACAGATTTGAAGAAAAATTTACTTAACATGGATTTAGCTATTTTTGGCGATGATATATCACCTGGCATTATTGAGAGTGTTTTCCGACCGGAATAAAAGTTTTCTGGAAAAAATTTATCAATCCAAAAAATAAATTATTTGAACACCATCAGGGATTTTGGACCTGGATCTTCTGGGATCAAGCTCTTACCATACCGCAACTTTTTTAAAAATATGAATTCCGCACAAGTTATGTTATAGTTATAGTTATGTAAATACGACATAGACTCATAGACGATATCACCCGCCTTTTCGCCAACTTATACATGTAACACTTTTTATTTTATTTTTATAGTGAATACCTTACAAGAATCCCAACTGCTCCCGCCTGGAGCCAGTGAGACTATGGCATGCCCAATTGGGGTATGTTGTGAGGCTGAAGATAGTGGGGAGGGATAGGAGAGGAAGGAGATGGGGAAGTGGAAGGTGGGGAAGTAACTGGCTATTCAGATCTTGTTAAAAAACACGGCTAAAGCCATTTCAAGTAACGTTTCAATTTTGAATGGTGGTCTTACACCAGGGCGATACTGAGATTATCTTCCATTCTGGAACGTGCCGCAATTATACTACATATTATTTTAAATCAATTAATTGTGAAACAACGCAAATTAATCAATATTTATTTGCGCAATGGCTAGTCAAGAATCAAGTTCCCAAATCGTCGGGATTTATTTATTTATTTATTTATAGATACCAAAGAAAGTACAAGTTACACATTAGGAAGCTTTGCCTGTCCAACTAGGAAAATTTCCCGTTCCAGGACAGACAAATTGACAGGTTTAGTTCATATTATTCCTTAAGTACATAATTGCAAACAAAGATAAAAACAAGAAAATTCTTTTTTTTTTTAAATTTATGTAGGTACATATTTTTTTCATATTAATAAGTCGATACCCACATATTTTTAATAATATTAGCTAAAAACTCCACGGCCTACATTCGAACTCCGATCAACTGCTTGAAAGGCAACTATGCTAATCATTTTATGTAATGAACATAAAAAGAGTTACTGAATACTGAATTTGAAATTCGTACGTTCTCACTGTGCAGTACACACGTCACACTACACACACCTCACACTAAACACAACCACGCAGTAATTACTAAATATAAATTATTTTTATATAGGCACTAGAGTCCCAACTGCTCCCGTGTTGAGCCAGAGGGACTATGGCATCCCCTCATTTGGCATGTTGAGGATGAAGGTAGTGGTGAGGAAATGGAGTTGATAGAGCTCCGCCCCGGTAAGGCGTGGGTCCTGGGGTCGAGTCCCAGCTGTCACCGTATCTTTTACTGATTTTTCTGTTTTCAGATTTGTTATTGAGTTGTCTTCATTTAATCAAATAAAATTTATTTGCACTCGCCGGGATTTCAACCCGCGTTCTTCGGAATGGTAATCGAGAACCTAACCCCTCGACAACGAAGGCCTTCAAACCACACAAAATAAGACATGACAATGAAACATATCGTAGGTACCCATCATGGTATATTTAATATCTGATATGATGATGTTTCATCATTGTAACCAATTTTGTTCCTACAATATAAAAAAGATTTTCTCCGATATTAATCGGTTTAAAATGTTAGTTAGTTTCTCCAAACGTTGTTCTAGTAAAAATTCTGCTTTTAACGAGTTGAAAAAAATAAGTACATAGTTTCGTAGATAAGTTTACTGAGGAAATTATTTTGGTTTATCAACGATATTTGCTTTTTAATCAACAATATTTTTGCGGTGAGTGACGTTTGAATCACACATTTCTGAGAGGTTTTCACCGCCATTTCTCAGGACCCCCGCTAACCGGATGGAGACTGTTATTATTAAATAATATTTACATAATCAATTGATTCTGAAGGCAATCACTTAAGCTTATGTCAGAGTATAATAATAACAATTTTAATAATGAATAGAGTTCGCAAAAAAATGAGCTTAATTAAAATGCCACGGAAAATAATCTTGATACGGAGATCTAGAGACCACTTTAAATGTTCACAAACGACTGAAAATTTTATGAATTAAAAAAAATAGTGGTTGAAACTGTTTTGAAATCCCCAAACAATCGTGACATCCACCCTATGCAGTAGTCCTACGATACAGTACACCACCATACAAGCAAGAATATCTTTTCAAATGATTCTACTGTATTTATTGTTTTTGTGTTTAATTCGTAGAACTCCATTAAATTTTTTTTTGAAATTTAATTTAGGAATGAGAATGAGAATAAGAATGAGAATGAGAATGAATTTAGAAATGAAATTTTATTAAGAACACATTCACAAATTTCCAAATACCCATGGGGGAGAATCTATTACTTTCCCAAGAATTCGGTTTAACCCACAATAAATCAATTTGCGCAATTTCAAATTGACATTTTAAATCTTATAAAAATATCGTCGTCTAATTATGAAACACCTCAGCTTGAAAATGGCCTTGTAAGCCGAAACAGCTGTCACTTGCAGAACTTAATAATAAACATTATTAAATTTAATTTAATTTAAATTTAAAAAAAATGATTCTACTGTACTTTTCTGAAATTAATCTCATTTCGATCATTTAAATTTTCAGCATGATCTTTCTAGGAATGATGTAAAGAAAAAAAATTCACACATACCAGAGATCATAAGTCTTATTATATTGAAAACCTTTCTAGAGATTTTAGGCCTAGCCTACATAAATTGGGCTTAAGATTAAAATAAAGTAAATAGGTAGGTACTGTCGTACTGCCAACAATCACCCTTAAAATTTCCGTTCATGTATCGCCAAATTTGTCCAAAAATGTTAATATATCTCCATATAAAAGCCATTATTGTCAATGCTTTTGGAAACCGTGCATACCTATATTAAAACAAATCTATTCGGTTTTATAATGCATTTAACACTTTTTTCACAGAAACGGTAGTGTTACCGACTTGATATCTTTGTCGATATTTTTTGCGTCACAGGTGCTCGGATTCAACTCGTTAAAACTAGATCTTTTTTCGAATTTTTACCATTTTAAAACGTATAAAAACTATTCGTGTTTTTGAATCATAATAACCTGCAAAGTCACCTTTATAAATCTATAAGCTCCGTGGGTTAAATGCTAAGATCGAAGTTTTAAAATTCAAAGCACACCGATGAAATTTCATCTAGTATATGTATTAATAAAACCGAAGATATATTTTACACTGCTACAGTATTTCCACCATAATAATTGGTAGAAGTCACCATAATATAATATTACTAAAAGATAGATTAATTTTATGATTACTGCTTGCCTAGTTTTTGGCAATCTTACTATCTTATCTTATCTTACTAATATTATAAACGTGAAAGTTTGCATGGATGTATGTGTGTTTGTTACTCTTTCATGCAAAATTTACTGAATGGATTTTAATGAAACTCTACAATAATATAGCTGATACATCAGAATAACATATTATAGGCTATAATTTATAAAGCTAGCTATTTATTTTCAACATATTGAAAATAATAATTATTGTTTACCTAATAGAAAATGTCAAAATTTGAGAATGACATTTTGCAAAACAATGATTGTTAAGTCAAAATTCTATTTTAGAAAATATTTAAATTAGTGAACTTATTTGAAGTACTCGCCTAATACTTTAAATCGAATCAACAATTATACATATTTTAAATAAATAGGTTAAGAATTTTAATATAAACGTAGATGGGACCTAGGAAAAGAAAATAGATTACTCGAAGTACTAATCCTACGCAGACGAAGTCGCGGGCAGAAGCTTGTATTGTTTATAAAGAAAGAATCCCCTTTTGAAAAAAATGAATGCATAAAAATTTCCGTCTTTGTAATTAATTACCAGTGCCTCTTTTAGGTTCAATTATTGCAAGCCGAATCACCGATGTATTTTGTAGTACATAATATGCATACCTCCGAGTATTATAGAACATCTTGGCATAAACAAGGATTATAAAACTCTTAATAACTTGATAATATTTACAAAATTCCAGCTCCTAAATATATTTTTTTTTATAAATTATCTTTACACAAGAGGACCCGAGAAAAAAAATCCCTCAAGGCCTATGTCATATTTGAGGCGCTGTGTGGAGAGTATTTTAAGGCAAAGGAAGGAGAGGAAGTTCTGGGAAGGAAAAATATATAAGGGGTAGGTAGGTCTGGGGGGTCATTGTGTCCAGGAGTGACGGACGTATGAATCTATTCCTTCCACTGCGGTGCAAGGCGATGAGTCGAGAGTCTAGGTGGAGAGGTCCAGGTTAGGACTCCTTAAACCAATCTCTCCCGATCTGGTCCACAATGTAGTAGGTGGGCAAGACCTAGACAGAGCACCCCTGATAAGTCACCTAACACAAGTAGCGAACCACTTATGGAAGAGGTGTTGGTTATCCAATAAAAGGTTCGCTAGGCGGCGATACCTTTAACAGCCTCCCAAATTGAGTTGAGAATTAATACTAGCAAGTTGCTTGTGCAATTCTGGAGGACTTACCAGTAAAGGTATTGAACCCAGGACGCCTGGGGGGTAATCAGCTTCATTTTTTATCATGAACACTGACTGGTGTACTTGAAAATTGTTTAGACAGGTATAATCAAATTATTGAAGAACTAACGTTAACCTCACATTTGTCGACGGACGCCGCGACCGGGATTTTTTATTATTGTCTTTTATTTATTTATTATTTTTTTTAAATGAGATTTTAACCCTTATGTATAAAGTAACTGTAAAAGGGCAAGGTCAAAATCGCTTGCGCCAATATCATTCCAGACGTTGCTTTTTATTTCAGTACTCAATGGGAAAGAATTTTGTTCTGGTGATGGTCGGTACTAACAATTATTACAGGGATTAAATCATGAATCAGTTAAGTGGAAGATAATTACATTCTGTCAACAGGTCTTCAAACAATCTAGGAGTCATGTCCTCGTACTATAAATGCACCGGTGAAGAGTTGTGTACCTTTGTAGGTACACAGCGACCCTCCAGCAGCTAAAATGATCTAACAAGTTCATTAATCCATTATTAATTAATCTTGTACAGATAAGGCCATCTTTATACTGTCTCTACTGTTGATTTATAGTGAAAGTATAACTGTTTTTTATTAATCTTTTTTAGAGCGAAACAGCGTAGAAGAGAATAATAATAGAAATATAATATATAAATATAGAGAAAATAATAATATTAATATCTTCATTAAATATTAATTTTTGTTGGTATGATTGGTATTTTTTATTATTTATTATTGGTTGGTGTGATTGGTATTTTTTTGGACAAGAAGGAGTGAACATGAGCATGTTGTAGAAGTGAGGAAACAAGAACGAATACTAGAAGCGACCCGTTCTCATGTGAAGAATGTCAACCGTGAACAGTGTTAGGCACGCGTTTGATGCGTCTCTTGACTACGCAAGGGTGCCAAAGGTATCGATGACGCTAGTTCTTCGGAGCATCTTCCATTGAAATACCGGTAGAACAAGGACAGCATTCCCACCAGACTAAATGCATAATATAGTTTGTAAGACCTTAAATATATAGAAAAATTGAGGTATTTTTGTCACAAAACACGTTCTCGCATTTATTTTTTAATGATAAACTAACTAAATTAAAATTCTGAACACTGTGTTTACTAGATTATGTATGGATTTATTTTGTTGTATGATTATATGATTTGAAATTTGTGTTGTTTATATGACAAACGGTATAACCTTAGTATATTAAAAATAAACTTAGTTTTTCAAAATTTTAAAACTGCGTATACCATATAAAATAACAATCTTTCAAAATTAATGTTTTTTTGTAAAAGAGTGTCAATACGTCTAGAATTTGATTTAAAAAGGACTAATTTCTGATATTCTCTGGTAATACCCTCTTAAGTATTTTATATACCTTTCATTATTTTATGTACCTATATACTTTTGTTTTAATTCTTACGAATATGATCCCCAAGGTTAAACGAAAAAGAGATTGCTTTGCCGTTAGGCCGCTGAACCGCCCTCATAAATTCCCCATCCAATATGAATCAACCTTTAAATAAACATATCGTGATGTTTATCTATTTATTTATTCCAGGGTTTCATATGACCACAGGTCGTGAGTTCCATCAGACCGGTGATATGGACTGATCGAGGAGGCCCCCCCCTTACTGGAAGCGGATCTATCTACGGCATAATATCTGTACCTATTATACTTCCAGTGTGAGACTATGGCATCCCCAATTGGGGGATGTTATGAGGCTGAAGGTAAGTGGGGAAGGGTAGGAGACGAGAAAGAGGAAGGTGGGAAAGTACCTGGATATTCAGATCTAGACACTAACCACGGCTTAAGCCATTTCAAGCAACGTTTCAATTCTGAATGGTGGTCTTACACCAGGGCGATACTAAGGGTATCTTCCACTCTAGAACGTGCCGCAAATATACTATATAATATTTTAAATAATTAATTGTGAAATAACACAAATCAATTCAATAAAATTTATTTGCGCACGCCGGGTTCGAATGCAATGGAAGTATAACTCCCGTCTGGAGCCAGTGAGACTATGGTATCCCCAATTGCGGTATGTTATGAGGCTGAAGGTAAGTGGGGCAGGGAAGGAGATGAGGAAGAGGAAGGTGGGGAAGGTGGGACTAGTGACAGAGCAGAACCGCCTTCGCGTTCTTTCGGCAGACTTTTAACATCTCGTAAACCGATACCATGTGACCCGAGTGGCCTATAGATAACTAAACTGACTATTGACTACTTACGATATTTAACATACATTATGCTTGTGAGAATAGAATTGCGATACAAAGAGATCTATTAAAAAGTGTCCGTTTTTCAGTGCACATACGTTAATAAATTTGAAAGTCTATAGCGTTCATTACAGTGGCGGTTCGTGGTCTTTTTAACGGGGGGTTCAGAAATTCAAGAGAAGATATATCTAATCGAAATTTATTTACTAACTAAAGTTAGTGGGAGGGGTACCTACATACTATTGTTTTTAAATAACTTGACACTCCTCGACAAAATTATTAGATAAACAGAAAAGTTTTAGAGGAATTAAATTGTTTAATGATTTTTACAGCACTCAATGTACGTGGCAATTTTTTTTGTTTTCAATAAGAAAAATAACGTAGAATGTAAGATATATAATTGATATTTTAAAACATAAAAAACCAAAAATGAAGGTGGCAAGACATAATATTAGAATTTTTCACTTACACAAAAAATCCATTACACACTTACACAAAAAAAAATTCCAACATTTTTTCATTTGTATTAGCGTTATTTTTTGTATATATCACACTGTATTTCGCCATTGTGAAAAAAAATTGCGATGAATATTCGCGACAATCGATAAACGCAACCGCTTTCAATTTGAAAAAAAATTTGTAATAATATGTCAAATATCTATCTCGGACAGGAGATACTTTTTTTTGCTTTTAAACGATGACGTATAGGTAACTAAAGAAATCAAGTTTGGTTCATTTTGGAAGCAATTTTTAATAATTATAGATAAATAACATTTTTTTGTCAGTTATTTATAGTTATTATAAAAAAATCTGCCTTATCCTTGGTTTTAATATAATGAAAAATAAAATAAAAATTTTTAACATTGACTTTCTTTGGGTAGTAATTTTAATATATAAACGATTGGTTTATAGTCCGATGTAAATAGGTAATTTGTAATTTAAATTTACACCCATCAAACAGTTTAAAAAAAAAAAAAAAGTTATCATATTTAAACAAAAAAATTAAAGTCACATTTAATCGCAAATAATTTATAATATTTCAATTTTTGTAACTGATAATTCGTGGTGGAATTCCATTAAAATTTTAAACTTAATATTATTAGACAGTTGGACACTCAAGACCACTTACCGACAAATGTAATAAAATCCATAATTGAATAAAATCCCTGTAGAGAATCCCCCTCCCCCCCTCCCTAATATGTTTTGTATAAAATCCCTAGGTTAAGAATATTTTTTACCAGTCTGAAGATGGCTTTGACAAGCTGAAACCGGTCACGGTCAATAAATTAAATGTGGAAAATTTTTTAAATTTGTTTTAATTATATAAATTTATTAATAGCCTATATTTTATAATTTAAAGCAAAAATAAAAAAGTAGCTCCTGTCCGAGATAGACATTTGACATGCCTTTTGATTACAAAAATATTTTTTCAGTTTGGTTGGGTATTTTGGCCTCAAATCGAAAACTACGTTTTGTATGAAACCGGCTGCGCAGCCTTAATAAAACTCGACTAGTTTTAAATAGATTAAAAACCTCTCGACTATGCCTCAGTTGCACTAAAAGATAAACGGTGATTTTTTCTAATATATAACGTGCTAAACAACAGAAAAAATGTGTTTTTACGGCTTTTATCTGTCGTGGGAATTTCATATAATAACTGTTTCAGCTCTATACGAGCATAGATATCATCTTAAAAAATTACTTATATTATAAATAATAAATATTTTTTAAGGAACTTAAAAACTTTGTGCTCAAAGAGTGCGGGGTATTGATGAAAATATGAAAGAGATAAAGGCACATAATTTTTAAAAAGGTAACGGTCGCAAATGATACTCTAGTCTCACCGGAACGGTGTCTCTACAAATTGAACTAATGTCACCTAATCATATTCCGTCGTTTTTATCAATCTCAAACATATTATAGTTTATTTATTTAGTAGGTATCCAATTAATTAATAGTATCACTATTCTACAGCATTTTTTTAAACTCAAGTAATATAAAAAGCTGATATCATTTCCTACCTGAAAACCTTATTCATTTTTATTTTAGCAATTTGTTCATCAAAGTTTACAAATTATTAATACCTGTTAAATTACATATACACAGTTTTTTCTCTTTCTTTATGTTGCTCCTACAATAATACATAAAGAATCTACCAATAATTGGGGCAGACTTTAAATTTTCCGGCAGCGCATTATATAGCATACTTCCCCCTTGTAAACTATAAAATAAAAATAATGCAAAATCCTATAAATTTTTAATTTTTCACTTTAGTTAGAAAACTGTACAGGTAAATCATTTTAAAGAGACCATTGTTTTTGTAGCAGTTCACTGAAGGATAAATAAAATGTTTTTATCAAGAAGCTGAAGAGTGAAACAATAAAATATTTTTATAAAAACATTTTTTTGAAATCGAATCATGAGTTTAAATTTATACAGAATTGATAACCATTTCTAAGCATATAGGTAAATATAGAATTCATGAAATGCAAATATACTCTACCCTTGAAGATGTCTTTTGAATTTAAAATGTTTATTGTGTTTCAAGCAGTAAATAAATGTTAAGGGACCAATAATATTATATTACTTTCGCAATAAACAAGGAAAATATGGGGCGGCATGCTTCATAAAATTATAAAATGACATTTAATACATGTGCCTGAGGAATGATACAAGACGGGTAGTTAGAGGTAACCAAAGAAGCGGCCAATAATACTCGTACATTCCCATAAATACTCGTGGACGCGAATCTCGTTTTCTATTCCTGACCGCAAATAATGCATGCATTGTTTTTTTGTAAGGACCGTTTTACACGATCATTTTATTCATACCGATCTGTGTAAACCACATCGGGAGACATATGAAAAATCTTTTCTTTACACGTCCATTATTTTCATTTATTGGAGAAGAAAAAAATATTGTGGGACGATACGTTGTTGATTGTACGATATGTTGCCATTGGAGAAGAAAAAAATATTGTGGGACGATACGTTGTAGATTGTACGATATGTTGCCATTGGAGAAGAAAAAATATTGTGGGGCGATACGTTGTTGATTGTACGATATGTTGCCATTGGAGAAGAAAAAAATATTGTGGGACGATACGTTGTTGATTGTACGGAATGTTGCCATTGGAGAAGAAAAAAATATTGTGGGACGATAGGTTGTTGATTGTACAATATGTTGCCATCGGAGAAGAAAAAAATATTGTGGGACTATACGTTGTTTTATTGTACGATATGTTGACAAATAGCCGGTTCCCACGGGGCGACTTTTGTCGGTCAACTCGACAGTTGAAAGCTAATCGACACGTGTGAACACTTTGTCAACAAAGTTATCAACTTTTTTTGTTGCTAGCGAAAGTTGATAGCCCGTCTACTTTTGTCGTTCAAGTATGACTATCGCCATTTTGGTTTTACTAATCGTTCGAGTTTTACATCGAATCGTCGCGTCTGAACACATGTTTCAAGTCGCTTATCATTTTTAATTACTCGCGGGAAAAAGTAAACGTCAGGCGTTTCATTTATTCGGTAATATTTCCTACCGTCATGGAATCCGTTTAAACCAAAAAATATCTGAAATGGTCGGACGATTTAATGTTCAGATTTATGGATCTGTACCAAAGCCATCCCTGTCTTTCGGATCAAAAACAAGAAGTATACAAAAATAGAATATTATTTTTGAAATGTAAATAATATTATTTTGAAAAAAATTGTGTTGGATGCGCCTAATTCACTCCTTCTCATGATCCATTTTCTCATCCAAGTACGACGTTTTTTATATTTTTTCATAATCTCCAGCTCCTCTCACAGAACATCAGAAATTAGATAGACGCACGCACCAACAATTTCAGTTGACGCCATTTTGAATCTCAAAATCGGTTCAACTTAAATTGAAACGTGGGAACAAAATGTTGCTCAACTTTTTTCGTAAAATAAAAGTTGGTCAACAAAAATCGAAACGTCTGAACGCCCCAATAGGTGAAGAAAAAAATATTGTGGGATACCAGATCGTCAAAAAATGGCAACACCTTAAATAGTATAATAAAACAAATTTGAAACTTTCTCCACTTTCACTTATTGACCGTAACCGGTTTCAGCTTGTCAAAGCCATCTTCAGACTGGTACAAATTATTCTTAACCTACCGATTTTACACAAAACATAATATGGAGTGAGAAGGTGAGAGGTCTACAGGGATTTTATTCAATTATGGTTTTATTACATTTGTTGCAAAGTGGTCTTTGACTGTCAAAGTTTCAAAAATAGAAATATTAAAAAGTACATAATCTTAGCTGTCAGCTTAAATGTTATTTTATTCTGCTGTTAGAAAAAAATCATAAATTATAAACAAAAAATTTGTAATACCGAACAGTAAAATACATATTCACGATCAGTAATAAATAATTATTGTTATAATTTTTTATCAATATTTGAAATATATAACGACATAACCAGGCAACATTTCAACATTACAGTACAAAATGATGTCAAATTATGTCCGTCATCTTTTAATTTTCTAGCTTCTACCCTTCAAGGGTATTATTTTCTTGGCCATCAATTATTCGAATTATGGAGAAAGGAAAGGTGAATTTATATATTAATTTTATTTAAATCGGCAAATTTAAAAATTACTTGGAAGATTGGAGTCCAGTTCAGACTTAGAAGAGATGACATGTTAAATGGAGGGGGGGGGGGGGCAATTTTAAATAGGCTTCAACTTGTAAATAGATATGCAATCACAATCGTGAGATTTTACATCTTATATTGTGAGTGTTTAACGCATTTTTTGGCTAATTATTATTATGTTATGTTATTACTACTAAATTTCACTTACACTGGCTAAAACATTCCTTTGGGGGGCAAAGCAATTAAATTTTTAAAAAACTTCTTGAATTTTTTTGTGAATTCGACTCCTGAATATCCAGTCACAAAAGTCAAAGTAGAATAATTAAATAGAACCCACAGATTCGATTTAATTGGTACCGAAACTAAACGAAAATTAAAATAGATTTTTTTTTGTTTTTTGCGCGAAAACCCAATGGATTTTTGTGTCCTACGTAAATTATTAAAAATAATTGTGTTATATCGAGATTTTCGATATAACCATTCTCGTTATATCCATGTATCGGTTACTGGTTGCTACATTGTATCGTATAAAATGTATGAAATATTTCTACTTAAGTAGTTGTGGGTATTTAACCCCTTTGTTTGTACGTCTGCAATAATAATTATTGGTTGAATGCGCAATGTGCATTCGCAGTGCATTCCAGGATCCCAATGGCATCTGCTTATACTGATATTGAAAAGGATGACAACAATAAAGGCATAAGTTTCAAAACGCGAAAGTTAACCCACCGATACTAAGTCAGGAACACAACTTTATCAGATTTTTGAATTTCATTTATTGATTATCTATGTGTTTTTTGTTCCCTTTTCTATTTAAATATAAATAATTATCAAGCCTAGTTCTAATAAAATACAAAACGCCGGTAGTTTTATTAGTAGCCAGTAGGCATGCAGATTTTTTCCTATTTTGTGGTTATTTCTGCCCGGTTTTACCCGAGCTTCAAAATATTTTTTTCTAATTGAACTCTTGAAAAATATGGAGCACACAATACGGTTAGTAACAATACTGTCGTATTATTACATTTAAAAACGCCAAAACACCTGATAGAAATGTAGATGCCAGCTGAAACTTCAAGCATAGAAAGCTGTGCGTATTTAATAACACTAGCTCTTATTTTTCTTGAGTTTTTTATTGAACACAGGGCTGAACTTCCTCTAGAGGCCCTAGGGTCCCGGGCTTAGGGCCCCAACTCGTTTGTTTTCAAAAATTACAAAATATTCCATTAAATAAATACTATAGGATTTTCTTCCGTCTATAAATTATTGTTTTACAATTTTATATAGAAAACATACCTGGCATGCACACTTTTAAGCTATTTTTAACATCGAACAACATGACACGCAAATCCCGTATAAAAAATTGTCGAAAATTTTCATACAAAATCGGACTGAAACAAATGCGAATCGAATTAGTGACGGTCCCTGGATACCGAAAATGAGCCTTGCAGTCGGTTAAACATAAGGGGCGGAGTGATCGTTTTTCGCCTGTAGGACACTTACCGAAAATTTCTTGCGATAGACATTAATTAATTCCAATTGGAGACAATAAAATTTCGTCTATGGCGCTTGTCCGTGTTAATATTTCTAAAAAATAAAACTATTTTTCCACTACCTTCGCTTTCGTCACTTACTTCATTTGGAGATATCATAGTTGCACAGGTATCACCTTTCCAATTGCAAGCGCTTTCATAAATAAATAATCGTGTAATACATATTCCCTTCGCCTTCCAGGGGGCCCTAAGTCTGTAAGTCCCTACAGCCAGTGGATCTATGATTCCGGGCCTGAATAGACATACCAGCAGATAATGTTTGAGTGATTTAATTGCCGGCAACCTGGGCGTTTATTATATAATTTTTTTTAATAAATTTAATTAAAATTAAATTTAGTAATGTTTATTATTAAGTTCTGCAAGTGTTTTAGTTTTTATTATTGTGACAGCTGTTTCGGCTTACAAGGCCATTTTAAAACTGTGGTGTCCCACAATTAGACGACGGGCGTTTATTACTTTACTTCATTATTACACATCTCGTATTTTAATTGAGCTGTAAAATGCAATAAATTACCTAAACCCTCCGTAAATGATTTGTTTCTGAAATGCATTGAAGAAGTTGAGAATGTTCTTGTGCATCTTCCATGAAATTATCTGTATAAAATTTTAATCCATTCATTTGCTAGACCTAGCTTCATACATTTTTTTATATTATGAACATTAAGTTTTGGAATATATTTATTTGTATTTATGAACTTATCTCTTTATGCACTTAGCCTATTCATTTACAAGTAATACGAGTACATGTGTAGGTATGTATGTTAGGTTCGTGATAAAGTCGTCTAGCTCCTTGGATCTGTTAGCTGTTGGGACGGTAGAGACCTCAGTGGAAAGACCAACAATAGCCATAGTAACCGGATAAAACAGAACATCATAACGTAAAAGGTTAGGTTCGGTTAAACTCAAATCATATCTAGGTTAGGCCAGTGTAGATTACGATCCTTTTAGTGAACTTTGTTTGGTTTTCTTTCCTCAATTTTCTTTAATGTTCTGTTTTGTCACAGTTCTGTTTATTTTTGACGGCCTCCTTGGTCGAGGGGCAAGGTTTTCGACTAGAGATTCCGAGGTCTCGGGTTCGATTTGCATGCGCAAATAAATTTTATTTGATTAATTTGTCTTATTTCACAATTAATTAATTGAAAATAATGTTCAGTATCGCCCTGGTGTAAGACCACCATTCAGAATTTGAATGGCTTTAGTCATGTTTGGTGACCAGATCTGAATAGCCAGGCACTTCCCCACCTTCCTCTCCCACATGTCCGTCCACACCCCACTTACTTTCAGCCTCACAACTCACAACATACCCCAATTGGGGATGCCTAGTCTCACTGGAGACTACGGGAGACTACTCTTCAAACGGGAGCAGTTGGGACTCTTGTGTGGTATTCATGTAAAAAAAATACCCCAATTAAGGATGCCATAATCTCACCGGTTCCAGACGGCAGCAGTTGATACTCTTGCGAGGTATTTACACACAAAGATGATATTTTTTATCACTAATCTATTTTGTCAGTGTTCTGTTTTGTCACTGCTCTGTTTTACCCCTATTCTATTACGACTATTAAGTTTTACCCCTGGTCTGTTTTGTTACTGTTCTGTTTGTCACTATTCTATTTTATCCATTTTACCACTGTTCTGTTTTGTAATGGAACCCCCAGTACCGTGTGGCGGCTGACTGGAGTCGCGGCAGTGGACCCGGCCCCGCGGTCTGCAGTCTGCAGTCACGGCGAAGGTTGACTGTCAAAGTCACGATCGGCGGCTATGACGTCACTGAGGTGGTCTCCCAGCTATAGCGGCGTGCAGAACGTTCCCGACTTACTACTATAATAGGTATTACACAATAATCTTATTTTGTGCAAGGATACGTTTATACTATATAAACATTCTGCAATGGTGATCCGATTCTGACCTTATTGGGTTGTGGAGTAAATAGATTTTTGGATCGAACACCTTTCATGCTTAATATACATACATACTGCATATTTAGTTTTAGTCGATGGGAATGACTCCAGACTGTTGGAAGCAGTTGGGACTCTTTTGCTGTATTCATAAAAAAAATAATCAAAGATTGAATTCAAAGTTACAATTTCAATTTACGAAAAGAAATCAAGAATGCTTCCAATAAACCACTGTCTTCAAATTTAGTAGTTTATTTAGACTTTTAAATAAAAAAAATCTTTTTTAACTTGGGAAGCGTGTATGGGTACCGTCGCCCCGGGAAACCATTTAGTGGATAATCAAAGCTCAATACATAGGTCACTCCAAGTGGTTCACTATGTTTAGTGAGGTTTGTCTAAGTCTTGGCGGCGAATGCACCGACCACGTGGTGGGCTGGATCGGTTGATCAGACGATACCAGATCGGACTGGTTGAGGGAGACCTGACTTAGATCTTTTCAGCCGGATTCTCTCAGCCCATCGCCTTACACCGCAGTGGGAAGAACGGATTCATACGTCGGTCACTCCTGGACACATTGACCCCCAGATTCCTACCGACTCTTTATACCCCTTTCCTTCCCAGAAATCTCTCCATACAGCATCCCCAAAAATGAAATGGGCCCTGAGGGTTTTTTTCCCTCAGGGCCTTCTGTGTGGAGTGAAAAAAGTGCATTCTCCGAATAGATAAAACATTATTGAGAACCTGGATTAGGATGGTCGAGTTATTTTCGAATTTTAATATTATTTCTTTATACGCCAATCGGGCTTTTACATAAATAGATAATACAAAAAAATATTAAAGAATACAATACAATCTTGTAATCATAATAGCAATAAAAAAGTTTTTTTGTTACATTAGATCCACACAGCGGGCCCTGAGGAAAAGGAGGCCTCTATCCTCTCAAGGCCTATGTTATTATTTTTGGGAACGCTGTGAGGAGGGTCTTTTGAGGTAAGGAAGGAAATGGAAAAAGGAAAAAGGTATGAGGGGTGGATAGGAATCTGGGGATCAGTGTCTCCAGGAGTAAATGACGTATGAAACTATCCCTCCCATGCTGTGCAAGGCAATGTTTTGAGAGAGTCTCGCTGGAGAGGTCAAAAGGTCGGTGGGGAGGCGGTACCAGTTACCCGCCTCTTTATTGGTTATTCCGTATTACCAATGCCCTTATCGACTGGCATTGGTGTAATAAAAATAGGTACCTATATTGGCAATAAAAATAAAGGGAAAAGAATTCAAACTATTTTTAGAATATTTGCTATCACCAGCACATTTTATACAATGATCACCCTAATTGAGCCAGAAAAAAAAGAGGGAATAATTATAACATTCAGAGGGAATTACCGAATAATACTTTTAAAAAAATCTCTCAATACATAAGCATAAAGATAAAGCAATAGAAAAGCATAAAAGTAGGTACATTTTTTTTAAAAATGCTTATTTTATTATATGCACGTGCCGTCACTGGCTGCCGGTAATTTGTCGTGTAAGACGACTTCGACGTCATAGTTGACTAGGGAGTAGAGACTCGCTAGTCGCTAGGGGCTTGCTAGGGGCGCTTCGAGATCGATAGCCGATCGTGCGATCTGCTCAATTTGCATCGTGTGACCTCGGGCGGCTCGTGGAAATCAAACCAACCGGTGCGCGTTGCGTCCCGACCTGAGCCGTTTTCCGACATCCGTTCAGATTGCCGTATTACAACCACAGCACTGTACCGCAGGCAGATAGTTCGGGAAGATCAGCGAGAAGATTAAAATATTGTAAATAAGAAGTGGTTGAAATTTAATATTTATACATAACTAGCTGATACCCGGCATACGTTGCAATGCCACTTCTCTTCCTCTCCCTCGTTCCCTTCCCCTTCCACGTTCCCTTTTCACTTTCCCCACATCCCC
This sequence comes from Limnephilus auricula, assembly GCA_951813805.1. Lineage (NCBI taxonomy): Eukaryota > Metazoa > Arthropoda > Insecta > Trichoptera > Limnephilidae > Limnephilus > Limnephilus auricula. The sequence continues at coordinate 26,516,987 of OX638398.1, read as the reverse complement.
TTTCCCCCTCTCGCTGTCCCCCTTCTCGCAAACCACCCCCCTCACGAATTCCCCTTCCACCTTCTCCGCCTCCCCCTTCGTCGTCCTCCCTCCTTCATTCCCCTTTGCCCCTCCCGGATTCCCCTCCCCCTCCCGCCTCTTTCCCTGCCGCTAAACTCCATAAAATACACTCATTTTTCAACTCTCGTGTGCCCTATTGCAATTTTTTTTTTGCAAATTTCATAACTCCAGAACTTATTAACATAGAAATATTCGTATATTGAAACCTTAACGGGCGTGTCCACAATAACTCACCAATTTTTTATGGCAATCGGATCAATAGTATAAGAAATATCTCTAAATTTATCAAAAGCGCAAACTGTCAAGTTAAAATAGTCGTTAAGTTTTCTGAAAGTATCCTATTTTCTGCGCAATTTTCTTAATTTTTCTTTCCGTAAGAACCTTCTACAAAGTAAAAGAAAACTTATTAAAAAAATATGAATGAAATAGATAAAGTCGTTCTGAAGATATGGCGTGACCAAGGGAAACAGGGATTCATTTATATATATATAGATTAATCATTTGATTTCATTAACCATAGGTTGATACGCGTATTTTGATACCCAGATCGCCTACTTTCATATTCTAAAGAAGTCTCCTACCACTGAGCCACTTTGGTCGCCGAGATCCTAAACGGCCCAGGGAGCTTACCACACAATTCAGTACACCTGCTACTGAGCTACTCCAGTCGCCCGGCTCCAGGAGTCCAGTGTTTTATTCAATTTTATTTGGAAAACTAACAGAGCCTTACCTCGTTACTTTTATATATTTAGAGACAGATGAAATATACATAGGTATTGTTGACGCAATCACATACATCTCCCTTCTACCTACTTTCCATTTACTTATACCTATCTGACAATATGTGCCAATATGACTTAAATGTGACATTTTGAAACAATAAATCAAAGGAATAATCAGTCTATTGAAGTAACCCGTGAAATTTCCACCTCGTATGGTGATATCTCGGTACTTACATATCGATTCTTACCGAAAGTTGTGCATTGATCAACCTAGTGATTCTCTCACATGACTCACAAGAACCTGCTGTGTAAAAATTAAGATAAGTCAGATTTCTTCCCAGCCGCCACTGTTCACCGAGCTATTCCCATAGTTGTGTCATGTTGAAAAACCAAATATATTTATTACAGTTATTGATTTATTATTACAAATCTATTGATTAAAGTTATTGATTACAAATCAAAAATGGCACAATTTAAATCGTTGTAGAAAATATATCCGTCAACGTAAAAATAAAATAAAAATGCCATCAAAATCATTTTTTTTTTTTTTTAGACTCTTTTTGACTCCGATTAGCAGGGACCACTTGGGAATTTTGGTACTCACATTTAAAAAATGTACTTTTGTCCCACCTGTAGAAGCAGCATTCAGTAAATAATGTACGGAATGTGCAGCTATTGTGTAGCGTAATTTTTATGTGAATAGATTATACCCTCCGCCCAGTACCTACAGTATCAGGTCCGCGCAGATCATTACGGCGATACTTTCGGATATCCCCATTATCGCTAATTGCTGTTTATTTTGATAATATTCCACATAGATCAATACATGAATTCGCATTCCAGTACCGGAGCGAATGGAAACTGATTATTTATTCACAACATTGACTGAGTTCTTAGACCTTTTGCTTTATGGTCCATAAAACGTCGAACGAGAGGCTGACGAAACAGCACAGAATAATCGTATATACATCACATTTTATGTATTTGTGTTTTAATAGTTTAGTTTAGTGTCTGCCATTGCTTGTGAGTTATTTGCCATTTACTATTAATTTGTGGAAACCTTGAACGTGAATTTTTTTGGCCTTTTTCAAATGTCAAAAAACTGCTGACATTTCAAAAAAAAGATTTGCTCTTGCCTAAAAAGGCAAAACAAGAGTACCATAACCGAGCAATACTACCCGGTTCTGACCAGGATTTCGTGAAAGAAAATAAAAACACACGCATATTTTATTAGGCAAATGTATTATATAGACGTCAACTGCACTTTTTTTTAGTCATTTCATGTAAAAATAATTAATAAAAATTTCCCAAAGTTGAGGTCGGAAACATTGGCTTCATAAAGTTGAATATTTTAATTATTTTGTGGTTTACTTTTAGACTTTTTTTTCAAACACCGTTTAGACGATATTTCTAACGATGATAGTAAGGGAGACACAACGATTTTTATGAGGCCTTCATGAGTTGTTCCAAAAAGCGAACCAATTAGCCTGAGGGATTAAAGGCCGAACATACGTTTGCCGAGGATATCTGTATAGAAAATTCCATGCAAATTTCATGACGCCAGAGCTTATCAGTCAAGAAATTTGATTGCTACTAATTCAGTTCGTGCGTTTTTTAATGTTTTTAAAACTGTTTATTATTTGTGGTGGGCTCTTGGATATTAATCTTGACACTTGACACTTGACACTTGATACTTTTAACGTCGATGACGTCGCTTGTATAGATTTTGAGGGGGAAAAATGAATCTATTACAAAACAGAACAGTGACAAAACGGAACATTTATGAGAAGTGATATAAAGTTATAACGGTGATAAACAAAAAATTAATCTGGTCATTTAACCCAATTTTATTCGTCATTTTCCAAAAGTTTTTTTTTTTTGTTAATTTTATTATACATAACCTTTACGAGAGTGTAACTAACTACTAATAATAAAAATCATAACTTAATTCTGTTTTTTTTTTTCATTATCCCTACACAGGAGGCCCGGAGGAAAAAATATCCCTCACGGCATATGTCATCCTTGAGGATGCTGAGTGGAGGATCTTTATAGGGAAAGGAAGGAGAGGAAGTTCTGTGGAGGAAAAGTGTATGAGGGGTAGGTAAGATACTGAGGTCAATGTGTCCAGGAGTGGTGCAAGGCAGTGGGTCGAGAGAGTCCAGCTGGAGAGTTCAAATGGTCTCCCTCAACTAGTCTCTCCCGACCGGCCCGCCACTCAAAAAGTGGGCAAACGCATCCGCCGCCAAGACCTAGACAAATCTTACCCCATAAACCCGGGAATACCTTCTAAGCCACCAAACGAAGCGAACCACTTGGGGTGACCTGTGGCAGGGGTGTTGGTTATCCATATATCAATAGTTATCAATAAATAGTTCCTGGAAGTTCCAAATTGAAAAATTTGGTTGGTTCGGCTTCCGAAAAAATCTATGCCGACTTGGACGACTGTCCTCATCACGAAAAAGATGCTGTGGTATAAAGACATCAAACTAGATTATGACTGGTTGAAATGCCATAACTCCTTCATACAGCATTGAAGAGTCAATATCTGATGAATTTAAAATTAATTTTATCCCAGCCCTGTTTAGTAGTAATATGAGGCGCCACTGATCCTATTTGGATTGGCTTCCCCCGCCGCAGGGCTGGCTATTAGGAGGCAACACGATATGCCTCCAACCAAACTGGTTCCGACATTGTGGCAGCCCTATTAGTTCCAAGAATGCCTGCTAGTACCTACATGCCAATGTCTAGCTAAGTACTAACTTCTATACATAATTATAGTAAGTGCTTATTAGATAACAATAATTGTATTTCATCTAAATTGGGATAGGTAGGTTCAATTCAGTAATACTATGTTCCTTTGTATTCTAATTTTAAATTTTGACTACAATTGCGCTGATTTATATTATGTGGATTTTATTGGCGGGAAATGAGTTTAGGAGGGAAAACATGCAAAAAAAGTGAGGTTATTTTATGTTATTAATTCAATAAAATTATAATGTAAAGCTTTACGTGTTCAAGCGCTCAATTATCTAACGGTTTACTTAATTATACATTAATTTGACAACATACTTAGGTACATCCTAACCAAATACCTAAAAAGTTCTTTAGTTAAAAGTCTCTCAGGTAATTATAGCCTAAACATAAAGTAAAATGAGACGACTTTTAAATCCGGGGGGCTACTTTGACCATCGCGGATATTTTTGATTATCTACAATAATTCTCGCTTCCGAGAAATTACTCGCTTCTTTTTAATATATTTTTTTCTATTTTTTTTAATTTTCAATTTTTTTTTAAAAGAAATATAAACATTTCTGGGTTACGAATAACCCAACAACATTTGAAAATCTCCTTCTACCACCACACTAAGCGGAAGATATTGCTTGAACACGGAACGCCTGGGTGGGAGCCAAACGCGATGCCCACACAACCACTGACCAGTTTTTCTGTTATGACACTTCGAGATTATGACTATAATCACAAAAGTAAGGTCTCCTATATTTTAGAAATAAAAATATTTTTTTCTTTGTACCACATAAGTGTCAAATTAGTTATTTTTTTAGTTATATCAAAACAGATTGTTGAATTGTGAGGCTATTTTTTAACATATTTTCAGTGAGAGAAATGTGAGTAGATTTTATAAATTCCTCAACGATTGTAATAGTTTCGTATCATTTTTATTGTAAAGTATATCAGTGTCTATATATATCTATAAACATTTGAAATCGCTTATTTTTGGGATTGGAATATCCTTGTAATAAGCATATAAAAACACAGTAGGTATATCAAAGTCGCCCCACTCCGTGAGATGACTCTTTGAGATGACGTTTAAACATGAAAAATAAATATGACAAATGTTTTTATAAAAAAAATTCAAATTGACATTCACCCCATTTTACGTTATTAAAAATGCTGTTTCAAGTTTGCTAATCGCTATATTATATGAGGCGCTCATTCTTCTCTGCACAACACTGCGGAGATGGAACAAGATAATAATAGTGTTGTTTTTTGCCAAACAATGAAAAACTTAGGAAACCATTCCAAAAGATGCTTTGACTAGGCGGGTGATTGATTATTCCTATTAAACAAATAAATTATTGCGGAAAGTATAACATTAATCATTACTTAAGTGAATCCAGATATCAAAAGATCAAAAGGCTAAGACCATTTTTTTAAATGTATAACCAACCTTGACGAACACTGCACAGGTTTGGCATTTGTAAAAAACTTACACGTTATTGTTCACATTTCTTTGTATTTAATAATAAAAACACTAAGTTTATCGTGATGTAATTTTGTTGTATCTTGTGTAACAGCTAAATCTATCAATCCGTTGCGTTCTGACTTATTAGCTTAAGGGGGTTTCTCACCATCCTCTCAATAGCTTATCTACACTAATAACGAATACTATTAAACATAAAAATAAAACACTTGCAGTGGTTAGAAAACTCGGCCAACTTATCCAATATTTAGCCACTATTCATAGGTTCGAGTACCGAATTAAAAACTCCAACATAATAAATAAATAAACCGTAAATCGTATATCGAAAATATGCGTTATTAGTGTAGATAAGCTATTGGGAGGATGGTGAGAAACCCCCTAAAACTATTGATTTAGTTCGGTTTCAAGAAGAATAGATTTAGTAATCCAGGGAAGTACAGTTCCCTTTTTCCTTTTTTGGAATACATTTTAAAGGTGTCAAACTTTGCGGTGCGGCAGTTATTTACAAATAATATTACTTTAAAACATCTCAGTTTGGTGGATCGTACGAACAGCCACAACAAAGGGGGACTTTATACCCTAAGAAATATAACAAAGATTGATGTCGGATCTGCTAAAAATTAAAAATCGTTCTGTCGGATAATTTTGTTGATTTAAAGGTCTGTATTTTAAGAATTTTTTAATGAAATGAAATGGTAAATATCAAAACAACACAATTTTTCAGGTGAATGTCAAAAGAACATGTAGAAGAACATGGTTTGGGCATGTAGAGCGAATGAACGAAGAAAGGAGCGTAAGGAAAATATATGATGCAAGTGTGAATGTGAAAGTGGTATAAGAAGTAGGGGACGTCCGAGGAAGACATGGCACGATCAAGTGAATCAGATACTTGAGTGGGGCCATTTCAAGAGTCATAATAATAGAAGAGTATGTATGAGACGATGTATGAATGTGAATTAGGCAAAGAGTGTGTGCCAAGATCGAGGTGTTTGGCGGTCCGTACTCTCTGCCTATCCCTGCGGGAAACGGTGTGATGGTTAGTTAGTTATGTCAAAAGAATTCATATTCTACGCTTTCGAAGAATGCGTAAATCTTTCAAGAAAGGCTAATTCGTGCAATAATCCAGCGGTGATTCAATCCAATATTGTATTTGTTAGCCTCTCTTGAAAGATTTGAGTTTTTTAATTGACAAACTATTTATTAATATTTATATTGCTTGTGTACTTGCGCGAACAATAATTTTTTCTTACTATTTCAAAGCATAACTTGTAAAAAGCGTTTATAAGTAAAAAAAAAAAAATACTATACGCGCGCCATCTACGAAAGCGTAGAATATGAATTCTTTTGACATTCACCTTAAAACAGTATAATTGCAGAAATGAAAATTTAAACAGCTACAGCTTACTGTGAAACTACAAAATCTTACATCCGACATTGGCACGCGGCGTTCTCACCTCAACCTCAAAGATTATGGTCAAGAATTGCTTAAACGTATAGTGAAAGAGCGCACTAACCTGAAGAAGATGCCTTCCTGCAGTTAAGTAGTACAGGCCTCGTCTATCCATGTAATATGTGCAGGCAGAATAATCATCCACCAGGTAGCGAATTTCATCAATTAATTATGTTTCAAAAAAGAATTTTGCACCTTGAATCGTTTCTCTCAGAATATCAATTTTTCAGAACAGGAAAAATAATAATTGAACACCGATAAATAGGCAGGGAACCATTCTTATTTTGAATTATTTTATATCCAAAATAGACTAAGTGCCATTTGGCGTGCATTCGGGTAAGTACCTGCCTACCAGCTTAGTCCACATTATAAATTCACAAAGGCATGAAATACAATATTTAAGGTAAAAAAAACTAAACAAGTATTTAAAACTCTTATGTAATTATAAACTAAAGAAACACAAAAAATTGACATATTACGTGCTCAACCACAGTAAAAAAACCAAAACGAGTAATTCTCAGAAATAACCCCCATATCTTAGATATTGTAGAAAAATGAGATATGTTATTTAAAAAAAAAACATGGCTGGCTTATTAGTAAACACTTTGTCTTATTGGAACCTACTTAAATAATGTTAATTTAGCGTGGGTGGACTGCTTTCCTAATAATGAATAAGACTTCTCTGTTAAGATGATAGACTTCGCTTTTCGGCCCATACAAAAAAGACGCACGGGAAAAAACATTTTTCTACATCAAAAATTGCATAAAATGAATATATTTTTTTAAACTGCCTTCTAGAGGGTGAAAACTATGTCGGTATGTTTTCGAATTTTCGATGCGTTTCGTATTAACGTAAACATTCACTGTCAAACATGTACGATTTATCAAAAAATATTATTTAAGGAAAAAGTGCTGCTAACTCAACTCTCATCAAGAATTATAAAATTATAAAAAACTACCGACGAAGCTTCTTCTTTCTCAAAAATATATATTTTTTTAAATTTCAATTTCGTGAAAGTTTCGGTGTAGAAAAGTGTATTCTCCATAAACCCCTTTTCGAGCGATTTCTGTAGGTAAATTTGAGCGTTGTCTCATTCGCACATTTCGCATTCGCATGTATTGCGTGAGCTTATTGTGAGCGGGACAGAATGACAGACGCGGGTGTTCCGCGTGTGGTTCAAAGTCTAGCCTCTTAACTGCTTTGTAATAATGATTTGCTGTCTTTGAGATACTTAATATAGTTTTGAGCTACTGAATTTTATTTTATTTCTATTACGTGTGATGGAAACTACCTAATCATAAACACATGGCTATAACCGGTATTTCATATTTGACATCATCGTTGAAAATCAAAGAAATAAATGTATTCTCATAACCGAAGAATGGATGCATTTTTCTTAACCCCTCAGGCCTCGAGAATATTTTGTCAGATGGTCTGATTATTTCTGCTTTATATACTAAAAACTGTTTTCGAAATGTGAAGAAATTGATTTCAAATTTAATTATTGGAAATATCTTATATTTTTAAGTTTTAAAAATAACTCTCCTTACATTTTTTCTAACTAAAATTACCGATAAATAATAACAAACTAACGAAAGATTTCAGGTAAAAATAATTAACACAAAGTTTCATAATTATTTTCCAAATTCCGGATGGAAACTTTAGTTTTATGGAGATTCATTTTTCTATGTTTAACTTTTAGATTTTAATATAAAGCTTAGTGTTTTCTCTTTCTAACGCCGTTTAGATCATATTTATCACCATAGCAGTAAGAGAGACAAATTATTTCCATGAGACTTATATCTATGAGCTGTTCCCAAAAGCGAACCAATTAGCCTAGCATAAAATAGAATAAATAGCACATGGATTTAGAAAAACAATAATAATAACCAAAATTATTTTGTTATGATAGTATAAATTAATTATCCATTATTATATTGTAACATCTTACACTTGAATACAAGTATAGTGGTGCTGAGCCGTGGTCGTTCTTAGCAAGATTTAATTAACCTATTAAAAAACAATAAGTCTATAGCAACCTAACAGCAAGCAATACGTTCATAGTAACCTATTAGCAAGCAATACGCTCTTAGCAACCTATTATAAGCTGTACCTTCTTAGCCATTTTATTTATTTATTTATTTGTATACTTGTACATACATTTAACAAATAATTACAATGGTTTACATAATAGTAGTACAAAAAAAAGTTCATTGTCAGTAACAGGCTGTAAAAGGGTATGTAAGAAGGTTAAGAGTAGCATTTTGTGAACACCTCACTGGGAGAACCTGTGCTGAGGTGTTCGCATGTTTAGGATTACGAGATATTCTGCCGACATAAGTAAAAACACAGTATCCTCCTTGATATTGTCAAGAAGGACACCGTGGTTCAACCCGTGTCGGCCAGTATCGTAGACATAAAATTGGTAGCAGTTAAAATTTTACAATAATTTTTTTCAAAAGAAGTTAGGAATATTTTAGATTTTGAAAATAATATTAAGGTATTAAGCAATGCGTTCTTAGAAACCTATTAGCAAGCAATATGTTCTTAGCCCCCTATTAGCAAGCCAAACGATCTTAACAACGTATTAGCAAGCAATGCGTTCTTAGCAACCTATTAGCAAGTAATAAGTTCTTAGCAATCTATTGGCAAGCCAAACGTTCTTAGCAACCTATTAGCAAATAAAACGTTCTTAGCAACCTATTAGCAAGCAATATGTTCTTAGCCCCCTATTAGCAAGCCAAACGATCTTAACAACCTATTAGCAAGCAATGCGTTCTTAGCAACCTAAGTAATAAGTTCTTAGCAATCTATTGGCAAGCCAAACGTTCTTAGCAACCTATTAGCAAATAAAACGTTCTTAGCAACCTATTAGCAAGCAATACGTTCTTAGCAACCTAGTGGTAAGCAATTCGTTATTAGCAACCCATTGCTTATGCTATCTGTGGGGTGAGTTTTTATTAATGAAGCTTTATTTGTAAACTATCTATAAGTGAGGCGTTTCTTTGATACAATTCTGTGAAAGATGGTACATTAAATTTCCGAGATATCTCTAAAGTAGATATACATATAATACATAGCGGAACAGCACTGCCAAGATGATGTACACTTTTGATGTAATTTTATTGTAAACCACATTACCGGTAAGTATTATACTTAGAAAGCAAACGCATACCTACCTACGTCTGTACTGCGTAAGTAGATACGCAACGTTCGCACACATTTCTAACACATTTATGTACGCTTTTATAAGATGATTCGTTAAGCTTGGCCGCGATGAATGATTGTGACAAAAAAAAGAAACTAGTGTTTCTTGAAATGGGTGAAAATTGCTTATAGAAAGCCAATAATCGTAGTATGGTTTAAGTAAAAAACATTCGAACCCTGCGCGGAGAAAAATATTATTCTAAAATACGATCATTTTATTCGTAAAAACGGTTAAACACGGGATGGAAGTTCTTACGAACAAATTAACAGTGTTTCAATGTTTATTGGCGGGAAAATGTAAGAATAATTTTTTGGTATACGTATGAAATCACGTATACCAACAAATTATTCTTACATGTCCCCGCTAATAAACATTGAAACCCTGTAAATTTGTTCGTGTGGAAAATCATATTAATACCTACACATTTTATTTTTAAAATAAATCCCCTCAGGGCCTATATTATTTTTGAGAATGCTGTGTGGAGAGCCTTTTTAGGAAAAAAAGTAGAGAACGTTATGGGAAGTAAAAAGGTATGAAGGGTGGGTAGGAATTTGAGGGTCAGAGGGTCCAGGAGTGGAATCAATCCCTCCCACTGTGCAAGGCGATGTTTCGAGAGAGTCCTACTAGAGGTTAAAGGGCATCCCTCAACTAGTCTCTCCCGATCCGGCCTGCCACGCAATAGGCGGCATCCGCCACCATGATCGGGAAAAACCTCACCCCATGTATCCGGGCACTACCAAGTCCACAGTTGGAGGACAATACCTTTAGATTTTTTTGAAAATACCTGAATAGTACAAAATCCGTCAAAACTTTTATATGTGTCTAGAAAAATAAAATAAAATCAATTTTCACTTTGAAAGCTTATAATTTAGTCATTTTCGTAGAAATCGAAAAACTCTTTTTAATGTCGTTAATAACTTTTGAAATGAAATACATTTTAATAAAAGTATATTAGGAAACGTCCTCAATGATGAAAATATTAAAATTACACGTTTTTAGTACGTTGATCACAATTGAAAAATTCTTTGCATCTTTCTTACATGCATGTTTAACGGTTTCCATAGTTAGTGAAAATACTCGTTCGATACTGAGTTCGATCTTTAGCAATTTTTTTAGAAATAAGCGTTCATACAAACAAGTACCGAATAATTTCATACACACACGCACACACACATTCTCACACACACATTCTCACACATACATACACGTACGCACGTGCACACCAGGTGCCTATAGACATAATATGAACGATTTACAGATGTACATTGTGCACACGAACCTCTCGCTTCACGCGGGGCGAGCACGAAAAATGTACCTGGGTACTTTCCACTAGTGAAACGCCGCATTACACAGACTCTACATTACTTCGATACCCAATGGGTATGACCGGAGAAAAGCATCCATCAGCCGTGGAAACGTCTTATCTCCACTTTTCGCTACAATGGAATTTTTACGCTATCTATGGCGGTTAGGACGCTTATTTGTAATTGCGGTGTAAAGTACAATATACATACAGAAACACCCATTACAGAGAGTTGATGTATTTACAGTGGCATGATTTGAGTGTAATGACATGATTTTCAACTTTCCCATTTTTCAGAACTTTTTATGTGAAGGAAAATCTGGAAACGGGTGTATTTTTGATCATCCATTGAATAACTACCACCTCTGCCCCAGTCAATCGTTGTTTGGCTGTATTTAGTCACTTGGTGAGGTCCGTTCAGGTCTTGGCGGCGGATGTGAGACTGATGGTGTGTCGGATCGGGACTTTGAACTCAGACTCTCATCCTGGATCCGTCAATCCTGGACTGGATGACTCCCAATTTTGTTCACACACATCCCGTACACCTATTTTTCTTCTTCTTTCTTTTCATTAAAGATTCTCCACACAACATCCCCAAAGATAGCACAGGTTTTGAGGGAAATTATTTTCCTCAAGACCTCCTGTGTGAAGTTAACTTATAGTAAAGAATAAACTATAGTAAGTACTTTGAAATAGTATGTCATAAAATGTTTTTGAAACAATCACCTAAAATTTGTAATTTTTTACAACAGCTCCAAGAATCCTCGAGGAAAACACTTTCCATCGGAGCCTACATATGTCATCTTTAAGAATGCTGTGTGAAGGGTCTTTTTTAGGGAAAGGAAGTTCTGGAAAGAAAAGAAAAGGAAGTTTTGGAAAGGAAAAGGGAATGAGGGGTGGGTAGGAATTAGGGGGACAATGTGTCCATGAGTGACAGACGTATGAATCCATCTATTTTTCTGCGGTACAGGGCAATGGATCAAGATAGTACGGCAGGTGTGATAAAAATAATGATACGTCTCCCTAAACTAGTCTCTCCCGATCTGGCCCACCACGCAGTGATTGGCCAAACGCGTGTGCCACCAAGACCTAGACAAACCTCCCCCTTTGCACCGGGGCACCAGTCACCCCTGCTAAGACACCAAACGTGGAGAACCACTTGGGGTGACCTAAGGCAGGGATGTTGGTTGTCCAATAAATAGTTCTCGGGGTAGGGGTACTAATACCCGCCCCCCAAATTGATTGTTCCAATTGCATCCAAAAATATTGTTGGAGAAGAATTATAAACAGTCCTAAAAAGTTTGAGAACAAAAACTACTTTCGAAAAATTAAAAATATTCCTCTTTAGCAATGCTTAAATACTTTAAAAACAAAAATTTAAAACGCTCTTGAGGTGATTTTATTACAAAGCGGTACTTTACGTAGTAGTCTCATTTTAACAGAAATACATTGTTTCCCAGCCACGAATAAATGTTTAGCAACATAATCGATTTCATAATTCAAAATTCCTGACAGGCTATAATACCATTATTGCATTTCAAGAATGGAAACATTGATTGGTTGTCATTATTTGCCACATAAAACAAATTAATTTAAGTTTGTGGTTTGCCTTTGCGTTTAAATCACCCAGTACTAAATGATTATGAGCTATAATGACTCATTGTTATCCTTTGATCTTAGTGGATTTAAATAATGGATATTTTCAACACAACGCAATAATCTCACGGACTTCTCAAATCTATTGAAGGGTGTTGGAATATTTACAATGATTTCTACTTTTTCGTTGTTTGTTTTTGGGGTGTTATGCCGTGTTGCGCTACCTCCTTCTTTAGCCGACGTTTCGGACAGCGTTGCAGTGTCCGAAACGTCGGCTAAATAAGGAGGTAGCGCAACACGGCATAACACCCCAAAAACAAACAACTAAAATGCTTTTGTCCGTGAAAATCTAAAAACGTATCCGATTTCTACTTTGTTCTAAATGGTGACCCTGCAATTGATCCCCCGAGAGTTGGCCCACCAAAATTATAATCTTTTAATGATTATTTACTAATTAGAAACACAAAAAAGACTTCAAAAATACATTTAATAATAATCTGGGCATCTAGCAAGGTCGATCGATAAAGATCTTCCATACCATGACTGCAGATCGCAAACGAATAAGTGGCATTTCACAATGACTAAGTGTCCTTAATATATTCGACATCAACTGTTGTTTGTACGTTAGCTATCTGCAGTTGTCGTAGGGAACGATGGGAAGTTACCGACAATTATCCTATCGATCGAGTGTGCTAGGGGGCCAGGAGATAACTGCAGATCGCTTCCGACAAACGACGGTTGACGTCGAATATATTAAGAACGCTTAGTCATTGTGAACTGTTGTTTTTTCTTGTTGGCGATCTACAGTCATGCCAGGGAACGATGAGAAGTTACCGAAGTTATCAATATAATCTTCATCGGTCGATCATGCTAGATATCCTGTTATGGATTAAACAAATTTATTTACAGTGTCGATTTTTTGTACTACATACAGATGCATATGCTCGTGTATAATAATAGACAAGTATTGATGAATTTGAATACAAGTTTTATATTTTTTTTGTATCCTCTCTTCACACCTCTTTTTTTATATGAATACCGCACAAGAGTCCCAACTTCTCCCGTCTGGAGACAGTGATACTATGGCATCCCCATGTAGTATGTTGTGAGGCTGAAGATAGTGGGGAGGGGAAGGAGACGGGGAAGGGGGAGATAAGGAAGAAAAATGTGATCCAGATCTGGTCACCAAACATGGCTAAAGAAGCCATTTCAAGCAACGTTTCAGTTCTGAATGGTGGTCTTACACCAGAGCGATCTATCTTCTATCTATCTTCCACTTTTCTTCTTCTTTGGAGACACTTAGTTACATTTTCCCTAAACCGACTACATTTTGTATATAAGTATGCGTTAGCTAACTGTCAGAGGACCAACTGTCAGAGGATCAACTGTCAGAGGATCAACTGTCAGAGGATCAACTGTCAGAGGATCAACTGTCAGAGGATCAACTGTCAGAGGATCAACTGTAAGAGGATCAACTGTCAGAGGATCAACTGTCACAGGATCAACTGTAGTGGAATCAAAAAATATATCTGTATATGTAGATACCTGTGTATATGTTTACAGTCCAGGCAAAAAAATTCATAATTATGTGGTACCGAGGTGATTTCCCACAAAAACGGCGCTTTACAAATTATCCAATTATTATTCGTATTATTATATATGTAGCATAATGTTAGAACTGTATTGTAACATTAGCGCAGTAAGATCTTATCTAATACTTTTATATTTAACGATGATGTTACTAATTCAAGATCTTTATTATCAAATAAGTGTGTAGGAAGATGAAGGAAAGTGTAGAAGATTATTATAAATGTTTTATTAACTGAACTTATATCCTTTAGAAACCTTTAAAGACCACCTCTCCCACATTATAACTCACTTCTTATATATATAGCCATAGATGATGCGGTGATGTCATTTTATTGATAATACGCCGCTGGTAAACGTTTAATTCCAACAATACAATCATTATTCAAGGCAAAGATATATATTAATTTTAAATATGAGTCCAAATGAACCGGAGCCAGTGAGACTACGGCATCCTCTATTGGGGTATATTGTGAGGCTGAAGGTAGTGAAGTACCTGCTATTCCGATCTGGTAACCAAACACGGCTAAAGCCATTCCAAGCAACTTACCCGAATACTGAGCGAAAGAGACAACTGCACCTCAGACTGATAATACATTTTTAAAAAAAAATCATCAAAATCGAGGTTTTGTGTTCCTCATTCTTCTCCTCCAAAATTGTTTATTTTTACTAACTGTATTGGAAGAAAATACTCACTAAATGTTAACGTAGTTCTATTTTTATTATTATTTAAAAAAAAATAGAACTACGTTAACAAAGTTTAATTGCCATCATTCAAATTCAGATATAGAATGAATTAATTTACCTAGAAATTTAGGAGGTAGAGGTATAGTCAAAATAACTTCTTTGAAACACAATCAGGTAGAAATGTAAAGATTTTTTTTCCCAGGAAAGCTAATAGCTTAGAAATGCAAAAAATAATTTGCAAAGCAGATAGAAAAATTACACCTTTAAATTTATAAGACGAGAATGCCAACATTTTTATAAATATCAACCAGGAATTATTAGATTCCTGGTCAAATAAAATTATTGACGCAAAACACTTTAATTATCTTGACCAAACGTATGTTGACAAACTTTCGTCAGACAAATGGTTGAGTATTGGAGAGTTGAGCGCAGAAATAGAAAGATTTACGCTTGCAATTAAAAATAGAGTCATTAAAACTAAAAATTAGAGAAAGCATATAATCAAAGATATAAATCAAATTGATGATTTATGTAGAAAATGTATGGCTTTTCCGTAAACTATAGAACATATTATATCGGGATGTTCTATATTAGCGCCGCCCGAGCATATATTTAGGCACAATCAGGTTTAAAAAATAATTCACCAAAGTTTGGTAATTAAACATAACTTGATTGACTATCATAATATAGTACCATATTTTTAGAAAATGAATTTTACGATAAAACTATACTAACAGACAGAACAATTAGTCATAATAGACCCGATATAGTTTTACATGACAAAATTAAAAATAACTAACTTGTATCATTGATGTAGCTATTCCAATTTCCGGTAATATTGAAAAATCTATTTCTGAAA
The DNA here is from genome assembly GCA_951813805.1 of Limnephilus auricula. NCBI lineage: Eukaryota > Metazoa > Arthropoda > Insecta > Trichoptera > Limnephilidae > Limnephilus > Limnephilus auricula. Next base: position 26,501,295 of record OX638398.1, on the reverse strand, counting down.
AAATTAGAAAATATACAGATTTAGGAAATGAGATAAAAAAAATTGACAATCTCAGACTATAAAAATATGATAGCAATAAAAATTTAGGCGTATTAGATTTGTCAAAGAATTTATACATAAAAATGCAAAAATCAGTCATTTTAAATACACGTAGGATTACGAAAGATTATTTCAATATTTATTTTGAGGGATCAGTAGGATTTATCGGTCCAGTTAGGAGTTCTAGCGAGAAAAACCCTCTGATATGAAAATATCTAGAGTCGGTGAATTATTTTCCCATTTGGTCTCTGGTGGGTTGACGTGCTGTTCTTGTATTGTTTTGTATTCATTATACTTAAATAGTACAATTACATAGCATGGATTGACTAGACGATCATTTGTGGAAAGTTTTTCTTGTGGGGAAGATTTAACCTGGACTTAAAAGTCAGAAGCATAAAAAGAAGAAAAAAAAGTTTATTTCAGCTGAACCGAGCGATGCGTGCAATACTCTGCCTCCCATATAAAAGTTTACATCTAAATAAAATACATAATGTGAAATTCAATATAAAAATAAATAAAATATAATAGTGAACACATTATGACTTTAACTATAGAGGCTTGAGAAAAAATTCTCCATTTATGGTGTAGGGGCGCTTCCTGCCACTGGGCGACGGCCATGTCTGTACGTATTGCGTTTAAAAAAAAACTTTGTCTAGTTTGTATACTGAACATCTGTTAGTGGCGTTCAAACCAAGCAATTCTAACGATTTTTGGAGGGTTCTAATCCCTGTAAAAAGTAACTTATCAAAAAAAAACGTACCGACACACTAGTGTCAAAACATATTTGTCAAAATCTAGAGAGGAGATTGGGAAATACGGTTGTATGGAAAAAACGTCGCCCCGTTTCCTCTTTGCTGGTCTTAGAGAGATACTGAAAATATCTTTCACTCTCGATCGTGCAGCAAATACTTACTACTTATTAAAAAAAAAAAGCGAAATTACACTAATTTAATCAAATCTAAGTTACTTGCGCGGGATTTGTACCCCTGCCCCCGGATTCATAGCCGAGGATCGTAACTACTTAACCATGGAGGCCTTGTGCTAAGTTCAAACAGAATTAACGCCAAACCATGTTTGTCCATAAATTTTTGTTTTTATTTTCTTTTGTCAAGTTATGTGCCGTATTTCAGCAACACAAATGGTTATTTTCGTTATCGAAGAAACATAAAGAGACAAAGTTCACATTTAAAAGGGTCAAATGGTCAATAAGGTTTCAAAATGAAGATATACAAAGCATCTATTAATATAAAAATGTCAAATTGCCAAAAAGGGAAAAAATTTACTCTTGGGATTTTTGTTTCGTTATCAGACGTTTATGGTAAGAAATTCTATTTAGAAAGATACTATTTTTTCACGTCATGGACATTTTTTATTTTTTTAAATTCCTGAAAAAATACAGGTTCTTGGAGGCATAATTGATTATTGGCACGTTATAGAAATAATATTCGTACGAAATAAAAATTATATTAAAAAGTAAACGTCTACTGGTCCTCTCTTCTATCGGAGGCTGGCTATCATCAGGGGATATCTTTACCCTATAGGCTGCTGCCCAAAACTAGTTTACGAAACTGCGCTCGTACCGGTCATGTAAACTTCAAAGCCACCAAGTGCAGTGTCTTCCAGTGCTATTCCTTTTACCAATAATTGGATGGGGGTCTGCCTTGAGCACTCACACAGAGCGGCTAAATATAGCCCAAAAAGGAGTCCTAAAGACAATACTGAAATTTCCGCTTAGAACTCCGACAGAAGAAATATTAAAAAACTTTCATGTCTACATTGTTCAGAAACTTTACTCAAAAAATATTTTATTTAAACTGAAAAAAAAAAATATCAGAATACTCCACTGCCCAACATAAATACTCAACCAGGGCAATAAGCGAAAATATCTTGGTTACTCCCAGTTTGAACACATCTTTTAGACAGAGAAATAATAAATTCCATGCTATGAAATAGTTCAATGCTCTACCAAATCAAACCAAAAAATAAAGGAAATGAGTATATTTAAAACAAAAGTCAAAACAAGTAATAATGAACTTACAAGCATTATGAAGACGATGTAAAGACAATTCAAAACTAAATACAAAAGTTTAAAAAAACTACAGGCCGCCTCAGAACAGGAAACCCTAGTGAGGAGGACTGTGAAAAAAGACAAAATATGTATACTTATATTATACTTTATATCTACAAACATGTACAAACTTTGCTATTGAAACTGATAAAAAAAAATCATAAAAAATTCTTACGTTTTTTTCTGTTCATCTTAAATTATATAAATTTCCTCATTTCTTTCTACATCTGACAAACTACCACTCACTAGAAACGCTTAGATGTTTTGCTTTGTTAAAATATATTTTTAAATCAAATCGTATCAACCACACGAGTCGTTCAAATCTGTGTCTAAACTCACCCAAGCGGAGAACGACCCGCTGACTGAATACGGTGGATGACATTTGACGTATTCTTTGAAACCTGTAGCGAGTATGCAAGATATTTGTCACTACATATTACATAAATGTCACTATATATACCTTCCTATCAACGGTACCTTTACAAACAAAGAATAAAGAAGATAAAAAAAAAGATTTCTGGAGGTGTTGCGTGATCCAAATATTTGTCCATTCGGGCCTTAAATTTTCAATTCAAAACTGTGTTTACAAAATTCAAATGGGATGGAGATATAATATGTTAAGCAAGTGTAAGTGAGATAAAGCACATGGCTAATGGGCTAAAAGAAACATTTGTTTCCATTCAAATTTGTACGTAAGGCACTTCTGGTTGTCTTCTTTATTCCACATATGTTTTTTTTTTTTTTTACATTAGGTCCACACAGGAGGCCCTGAGAAAAATAATTTCCCTCGAGGCCTATGTCATCTTTGGGGATACTGTGTGGAGGGTATTTTTAAGGAAAGGAAGGAGAGGAAGTTCTGGGAAGGAAAAAGGTATGAGGGTTGGGTAGGAATCTGGGGTTCAGTGTGTCTAGATCACCCGCCGCCAAGACCTAGATAAACCTTACCCCCATGAACCCGGGCACCTCTGCTAAGTCACCAAACGTAGCGAACCACTTGGGGTGACCTATTGCAGAGTTGTTGGTTATTCCCGGGGCGGCGGTACCCATTCCCGCCTCCCAAATTGAATTAAGCAGTATTACATAGTAATGTTACAATATTACGCACATAAATTTAATAATAAACAAACCTTCCTCATTGGGTACAGAATTTAATAGCCTCAACCGAGTTACATGCCTTATCAAGGATAATGAAATTTGTTAGATTATGTAAATTGGAAAATATTTTATAGTGTAGTCTTATTTAAAGGAATAAGTAACTTTTAAAGAACATAAGATATTATAATGGTAATATTATAATAAAAAATATACGAGGCAAAAAATGATAACATTACATGAGTTAGAATCCTCATCATATACATGATAAAAATAATAAAACAAACAAACAAACCTTCCCCTGGAAAGAATTCTATATGTTTAGTTCCTTGTAATACGAAAACAATGAAGTTTTCTTCTTTTTACAGCATGTTACAAGTTCACAATTTTTGGTAATTCAATGAAAAACTGATTTCTAATTATTTTATAGAGAATACCTCACAAGAGTCCCAACTGCTCTCGTCTGGAGCCAGTGAGACTACGTTGTGAGGCTGAAGGTAAGTGGGCAGGGAAGGAGATGAGGAAGAGGAAGGTCGGGAAGTACCTGGGTATTCAAATCTAGTCACTAAACACGCTAAAGCCATTTCAAGCAACGTTTCAATTCTGAATGGTGGTCTTACATCAGGGCGATACTGAGAGTATCTTCCACTCTGGAACGTGCCGCAAATATAGTGTATATAATTTATATTAATTAATTGTGAAATAACACAAATTAATCAAATAAAATTTATTTGCGCACGCCGGGTTCGAAACCGCGACTTTCGGAATGGAAGTCCAAAGCCTTGTCTCTGAACTACGCCGGTCGTTATATCGTCATTGAAAGCGTATTTTGAGAATTCTTCAAAAGCTATATATAATGCTAGGTTTAGTGTCCAGGTTTTCATGTACTGAAAACTATAAATTATTAACATTTATGAGAAAAATAGATTTCTCGACCTGACATCAGAATAAACAGATTTATCTAGCTTCAAGGATTAAATTCGTAACAAACTGTCCTCTCTTCTTCCTCACCCATACACTCCTAACATACACAATGCAATGCGATAAACGAATCTACCTATTTATAATTTCTAATAATAATAAATAAGATGGAGTGATTTATGCGGCAACAAATCACAGTAACGAGAGGCGTAAATCGATTTCCACTCGAGTCCTCGCAATATGTCCGCATGTTGTGTTGTGCGGTGAGTTGTACTTAAATAAGATATATTTAATCCTGTTTTATGATCGAGATTCTCAAAATCACTAAGCTATTTAAACGACATAAATTTGTCCGACACGCAACACGTTAATCATAAATCAGGCATTCAAACATAGAGTTTTGATTACTCGCATTGATACCAAAATGAGTGTGGGGTCAATGTGTCTAGGAGTGAAGGACGCATGAATCCATCCTTCCCGCTGCGGTGCAAGTCGATGGGTCGATAGGATCCGGCTGGAGAGGTCAAAAGTTCTCCCGTAACCCGTCTCTCCCGATCCGGCCCGCGAATCCAGGCTAAGTCACCAAATGTAGTGAACCACTTTGGATGACCTACGGCAGGGGCGTTGGTTACCCAATAAATGGTTACCGGGGCGAAGGTGCCCGCAACCACCTCCCTTGTTTTCGTAAGAAGGTGATTTTTTTTTAGTTATGCAGTTTAGCAGATGCGGCGTTAGTCCTTCCAAAGTATTTCTTACAATGCATGGTACGAACAAGCGTGTTCCGGAAGAGCGACTTGATGAATTTGTTATGATTGTAAGGGACACCAAATAAGAGACATGCACACGCATTACTGACCAGATTACTCTGGATTTTTTGATCTGGAACCTTTTTTTGAACCTAAATAGATGGCGATGTGAGAAAAAAAGAGTTTAGTGAAGAGTTGAATGCGATCCTGTTTTTAGTCGAATGTGATGATTCAAAAAAGAACGAAATCCGTGCATAGACCCCTAAATCTTCATTTTGTTTTGAAGAGTTTTAATTTTCAATGTACTATCGTTACTTAAATTTTAAATTTAATAAATTTTAAATCTAATTCTTCTTCGATTATTGTCGGCTTTCATACATACAGAACTCTCTCATTCCATGCCACTTGAGATGATATTGAAAATTCAATGGTCAGCTGATAGTTGTATCCAGCATACCAAATAATATATAAACTCACGATGAAAGAGAAAGGGGCCTTTTTGTATGCAATTATATCAAAAGTATCCAGCATAATCCTAATTGAGTGTTACAACTGTGACGATAATGTCGGCTACCTTTGTCTTGCTCATAAACCACCTGCTCGACTTTTTTGCCTGTAGATTTTTTTACATTCCAAACGCTTGTGCTGATTGAATGCATTTATTGAATATGTACCTACATACGTGCAATCGAAGGATTGTTGTTCTTGGGGGTATCGCTAAGTTTATTATAGTTAAAGACAACAGCTGTGATGGGATGGCATTTTTGTCACAATATTCTTAAGAGATTTCAGAAACCTAGTTCATCTAACCTTACTCTTTAACACATTTAGAAGGAAGGGAAGTAGGTACGAGATTTATTTATTTTTGATTAATTTTGTATTTCACTCCCTGATGGGCTTTCACAAGTTATTTTTATGTAATAACAAAGTATATCTGAATCAGCATTACAAACAATTCACACAAAAGCAAAAAATAAAATTGAAAAGCAAAGTACATCTAAATAAGAATTACAAACAATTCAAACAAAAGCAAAAAATAAAATTATAAAACAGAATCAATAACAAAATTAAAAACAAAATCAAATACGAGTTAGATAAAGGCCAGGATACCCTACCAAGCAAGATAGAGAAACAACAGAGTGGGATAAGTACAATTCGTAGATGGAGCAAAGGAGAACTATTCGGTATATTCAATTAAATATTATTGATCTTTTTTCCGGTATACATCTTACTATGAGGTGTTTATACTTAATAAATGATGTGTCAAACATATCCGCAACGTCCTTATATTCATTTCCCAAATTCTGAATTCGGTGAATTGGAGTACACAATTGAGATTCCGTGTTGGAATCAAATAAAACCAATTTTCTTAAATGTTTGAGTGCCATCGTTCAGTGCGTACAATGTACAATAGTCGACCTACCCACTGGAGAATATTTAATCCGATCTAATCGCCGAAGTGCCCCGTGTATTGTGTATTGTAGAGTGCTGGACAAACAGCTGTGGTACTAGGTAGTGATACAGTATGGACTGGATCCAGTATAAAATGTGACCTATACATTATACCCTGCAGTGTGGACTGTGCAGTTGTAGGTGGTTGGATGCAGTCAGAAAAGGTATCGATGTTACAGCTGCAGAAGAAAGGTGGGCGGAACGCATATTGTCTGGGCCAAATGTTCAAAAGCTGAATTCTCGTATGGAAGGCCAAAAATTATCTGATTTTGCGGCTTCGGCTTTCGGTGTTTAAAATTCACGACTGCCTTTCACAACGGCTAGGATATATCGCGACATTGGGAGTCTGCTAAAGTAGCATATGATGTGAACACTTGAGGTGCTTTATCGAAGCGAGACGAGGATTCAAACAATGGTCCAAAGGAAAACTGTATAAATTTCATTGATGTCACCACATATTATGCCTTTGAAATACTGAATCTGAATAACTGAACAGATAGTCAATTCTTTAAAGAAAATGAACAAGCTCACAAATAAAGTGAAAGCTTCAATGGAGCTCGGATGAAATACGAACCCAGAAAGGTTGAGAAAGATTTTTAAAACGCTCAATGATGATGACGTTAATCAGTGATGATGAGTTAAAATTACATGATTTAAAAGCTGCATGCAACATAAATGTCGTCATGAATCATATATGACTGAGTGAACCATGTTAAAAAGAATGCATAGATTTTATCGTTATTTATTTTTACTAACGTTGGCTAAAGAAGAAAGAAAAGCAACACGGCATAATAATCCAAAAATGAATGCAAACATGATAATACTTTGTCCATGAAAATATAAAATCACCCCTAACGCACAGATGGTTCGTATTAATTGTGCGGATGGATGAAGAAAAATATGGGCTTTATGGAAGAAGTCCAAGACTTCCTGCAGGAAGTCTTGACACGATTAAAATCAATTAATTTACATAATTTGAGACGGATTATGTGTCAAGAGTTGGAAAAGCAAAAGTTATAAGAACCATGGCAGATTTATGCGGATTTCAATCATCTCTGCCTACCACTGCATAGAAATTAGACGATGTTAATTCACGTGTCGCAACCGAAATGTGTGGCGTTCTTGTCTCCTAAACCCACACAGTGGCGCTATTTTACGGAATGCCGGCAGTTATTTATGTTTGCAAAAGTTGTTTAGTGATTGAATTATTTCTGTAGTAGGTCCAGTCTGGTGTTAGTCACCGCCCTATAACTATTGTATTTGTAGGTATATAAAAAAAAATACATATACATTTTTAGGCAGCGTTAATTGGTCAGATGCATTTTACATATAGATCTGATCGAAGAACCGGTGAATGCAATGTTATAGCCATAGGTTTTTTTATGTTTGTCTAGTGTGTAGTTAGAAGTAAGATTGTAGAAATGTATTGAACTTTGTACAACGCCCTTGAGGTGATTTTTCACAAAAACGGCGCTGTACAAGGCATCCAAATATTATTATTATATCATAAAAATTTCGTATGTAAAATACAAGAAAACCTTTTTAATGCTACGAGTCGTAACTTAAAACAGTAATAACATAACCATATTCCCCCTTATTTATAATCGAAGTATAACTAATACGCGTCGTATTACGTCGTAACAGTGAAAAATTTGACTTATTATCACTGCGTGTGTGTGGTAAAAACGGCTTTAAACCAGGTTTAAGGCCATCATTAAAAAACCAAGGTTGAGCCGGCGCGCGGATACCACCTTGTATATAAATAAATATATATTTTATATAAATATATTTATATAAAAATTTCCTGTTTATATATTTTTGAATCCCTAGAATAAGGCTGCCCAACCCCTGGTCCGCGGGTTACAATGTAGCCCGCGTGTAACAATGTAGCCCGCATACTAATTATAAATGGCCCGCGTGAGCAAGTTTAAAAATTCCCGCCAACTTGCAAATTTTTGTAAATCCTTTTACAATCAGTTTGACAGAAATAATTAATCTGTATATAATCAATTACAACTATAACATATAATTTTATGTGTAACAAAAATTACAGGATGGCGGACTTCCTTGCGGAATCCAATAAAATGACGAAAACTAAATAATTCATATCCTGAAAGTCTCTAGCCATCCCTATCAATGGCCCACCTGTGATTTTTAAACCATAGATTTGGCCCGACTGTTAAAAAGGTTGAGCAGCCTTGCCCTAGAACAACTTTACTGGTAACGTAATCACAAGACTCCACTAACTAACAAAATTTAGACACATAGGTACACAAGTTCTTTCACATATACAGACACACACATATACAATGTTCCATGACAACTCGACAAAGTGGCATTCCATGACTCCTTTAAAAATTCGTTAAAATTGTCGAAAAAAATAGCCCATAACCTAACCTTTTACATCACTTTTAAAGGCTTTTCCACTTAGTGGTGAAGTTGCATATTGTTGAGTTGTCCGGTCACCGGTAAAAATGCTATAAATGCAGTTTTTGCACTTAAATTAAAGTTTCTAATGGTAATAGTTTTGAATGCATTATATACTTTTATATGGAAAATAATAATGACAATAAATACGCATTTGCAAGTCGTGGAAAGATATTCCTACATGCCACATGAAAAACTTAATAAAAAAGATGTGAGAAAAGAACTCCAACGTAACCTTCTGAATGACAGTCTTTCCCTACGGCGATACTGAGAGTATTAACTTTTTTTTATTTTTATTAAAGCGACTATATAAAACAATTGTGCATACAAAATATAAAGGTGAATTGAAAAATATAATATATTGTATTTCTTAGTCCTCCTCACTAGGAAGTCCTGTGCCGAGGCGGACTAAAGTTATTTAATTATAATTTATTTGTTTTCTATGCAGTTTGTAGTGTTTTCTTCAACGTAGTTTGTAGTGTTTTCATCAGAATTTTTTCATTGACCTCTTTCAGCCATATTCTTATTTTTGATTTGTACTCATTAAAACTTATAATCATTTTTATGTCTTGGGGAAGAATGTTGTGGAGTTTTGTTGCAAAGTACGTGTGGTTTCTTTGTCCAAATGTGGTTTTATAGATTGGAATATTTTTTATTTCATTTTTGTATGATCGAGTGTGATGGATGCACTGTCTAGTAGAAGATTCAGTATTTTTGAATTGCTTCAATAATATATTTTTGGCATATATTCGTTGTACATTTGGTACGTCAAAGCTGTTGAAAATTTCAATCGAAGGCGTTCTGATGGGTACTTTTAATATGGTCTTTATAATTCCTTTTTGAATTGTATTCAGGTTGTGTATGTACTTGTTTGTAGCAGATCCCCATCCTATAATTCCGTATTCAATTCGAGAATGACATAATGCGTAGTACACTTTTTTCATATCCTTTTTATTTACCACATTTCTTAGATTTTTAAAGAAATATATAAGGTTTGTGAGTTTTTCTGTAATACTTTTGATGTGTAGATTTACCACTTTGTTTCCTGCAGCGCTTCTAACATCGTTACAATAACGACACACAGCACACAACACACAACACACGACCCAATCCAAGCTTTCTACCTCGCCAGGAGATTTGATTCGCAGATAAAACTGGAATCTTCGGAGCGCCCCTTGTAGCCCCTAAACAGTGTGACGCGTGTCACGTGATGTGTAATTGGTAGCCGCTACTAACCACAGCCTGTAATGTCAGTATTCCTTGATACCGATAAAAGATATCAGATACCATTAAAGTTGGGAACAATGTCGCTTTTGGTAGATGTATATTCACATATATTACATTTTCCCGCCAATAAACATTGAAACCCTGTTAATTTGTTCGTAAGAACTTCAGTCCCGTTTTTAACCGTTTTACGAATAACATGATCGTATTTTAGAATAACATTTTTCTCCGTGTAGGCTGTGAAGGTAAAAGTGAAAGATTTTTTTAACATTATGGACTGTCTGATAAGGTTTTAAATTGAATAATCTGATAGTATGTTGCATGTTGTATTCTGATGATGCGGTGCTGATTGCTAACAGTATAGAAGATCTGCAGTCTCTCGTGTCTAGGATGAACGAAGTATTTATGAAGAATGAATTAATGATGAATGTAAGTAAGTCTAAAATCACGGTGTTTGAAAGAGAGAGTCCGAAAACGGTGTGCAATATAGTTGTGAATGATGAATACTTGGAGCAGGTGGATGAGTTTGTATATCTGGGAAGTATGTTTACGAGAGATGGGAAGGCTGATAGGGATATTGAAAGAAGGGTGAATGCAGGTTACTCCATTAATGGAGGATTGAACGCCGTTGGAGCCAACAAAAAGTTGTCCACAGAAGCGAAGCTAGCAGTCCACAATGGAGTACTGGTACCTACCCTGATGTATGGCAGTGAAGCATGGAACTGACAGAGAAAGGATGAAAGTAGACTGAATGCTGTAGAAATGAGATCCCTGAGTGGTAAAACCATGTATGATCGTGTGAGGAATGTGGAGATTCGAAAAGAATGCAAGGCTGATGTGAGCGTAATAGGTAAGATTAAGAAAGGGACGCTTAGATGGTTTGGGCATGTATAGCGAATGAATGAAGAAAGGAGTGTAAAGAGAATTTATGACGCGAATGTGAATGGTAGTAGAAGTCGAGGAAAACCGAGGAAGACATGCCACGATCAAGTGAATCAGATACTTGAGTCGGGCCATGTCAAGAGTCAGAATAATAGAAGAGTATGTATGAGAAGATGTATGAATGTGAATGAGGCAAGGAGTGTGTGCCAAGACCGAGTTGTTTGGCGGTCCGTCCTCTCTGCCTACCCCTGCGGGGAAACGGCGTGAAGGTTAGTTAGTTAGGTAGTTAGTTGATAAGGTTTTAAATTCCAGGATTCTAGGATTTTATTGCATACATAATATTGTACAACCAGAAGAGTTATGTGTGGAATGCATATTTATTAAATGCTTTTACAGTATGAGTAATGTGCTTTTTTGTAACATTTGAAATTTGAACGAAAGCACCTCGAGTCAGCACATTCTCCCGCAACAGTGCTTTATGGGCGTTGGTTGGTTGGGCATGGTCGGGAACAGGGACAACAGGCGACAAGCTGCGGCGAGGAATAAAAACCTCTTCTCAATTTCTTGAAATGCCCTGTAGTTAATAATGCCGGACCAAGTCTGGCTATCTCCTGTCTGCTGTCGGCTATCTGGCACTGAATGGAGGGGGATAAATCAAATTCCTATTTAATTCTAACTTAAGGACACTGGAATTAAAGTGATGGCGGTTGCAGATACGAACTGGTAGCTACAATTTTGGCCCACGATTTGGTACCAGACTTTTGTCGTCTTTCTACCTATACATGACAAAAATATATACATATACTAGCTGACCCGCCCACGCGTTGCAGTGGCTAACGAAACACAACGCCATCTACTGGATGGTTACCTAATCTAGATAACCAAGTGTTGTATAAATAAATTAACTTACACCGTTATCTATCAGGAACTTATGTAACTTACAAATAATTGTCCCATAAAAAACATTTAATTCGCAAATAATAAATATTGAGGTCGATAATCGAGATAAAAACTATCTTATAATAAATCGGTTAAGTAGTTTCGGAGTTTACCTTGGACGAACATTGTGACACGAGATTTTTATATATATATATACCAACATATTTATTTTTTTACATTAGCTTATTATTACTTCCTTACCCGTTCAATACTTACTGAATTATATATATTTTAATTAAAAAAAAAAAAAACATCAACAATGTCACCGGGAGACCAAAGTTTCATAATTTTTTTTTTCTCCAAATAATGTCAATAATGATTACTGGCTAAAAAAATTCAAGCACTTTTCTTAACATCCTGTAATAGGCTTATGGGTCTCTTAAATAACAACAGAGTTTATATTATGATATGACTTCCAGAGTAAATAAAAGTAAAAAAAATAAACCTACTCTCAAATGTCTTGTAAACATTTTTTTTTAGGTCTGACTGAGGTTTGAACCTTCCTGCACGGTGATCAGAATCAACTGCGCTACCATCCGGGCCAAATCGCGAGTTGTTAAGGCCGATATTTATTTCGTATATTAAGTTCTTTAATTTCTTCAAATTTCAGAAAAATGCATATATTTATGTCCGCGTGTGAGTGCGTGATTCCCACCAATTACTTCACCAATCTGCCAAGTTTCAGCTCGATCGGATGTCGAAAAGTGAGTTAATTTTCACTTACAGAATCCACGCCATTCATACAATACTTTAATTAAGAAAATAAAAGTGAAATGCAAAAAGATGTTTTTAAAAATAGTTTATTATCGAAAAAGAAAATTAAATATAAGAACGTCGAGGGAAATGTTAATAAGTTCTATTTATACGAAAAAATCTATAAAAATGTATGCCTTCTTATTAGAATTTTTAATAAAAATGTCGATGACATATTAAATCAAGCTTTCATTATAAAAATGTGTATACAAATAAGAAAACAAATAATATCAAGAATTTAACACTCTGATGAGAACTGGGAATCAATTTATTATCTACATCTAATTTTCAAACAACACAAATGCAAAAACATTATCTTTACCAAGCCATAAATAACTACAATAACCTCATTTCTGAATTGAACTGTATTATCAAACAATCAAAACAAATAAATAAAATAATTTTTTTTTCCAAAAATACTTACAATTAGCAAATAAATGTTTTACACAAAACATATTATAACATACAATGTAAGTAAGAATTGTAACTCCCTTATCAGGCACAAGAACTCCTCTTTTCTGATTAGGTATTTGTTTATTTTATTTGTTTATTTATTGAATCTATATCATAAGGTTTACATTTTTTTTGGCCTTGCCTGTCTCACTAGGAACTCCTGTGTCGAGACAGACTAGTTTACAATTATTTTCTAATTATAATATAATATAATATAACCAATATACCAATAACCACCAATATACCAATACCAATAACCAATATAACCGGTATACATGACCAATGATGATCTATAATAGAATATTTTGTAAAATATATATAAAAATATAACCCATATTCTTTATATTACAATAAAAAAAATTGAAAAATGTGGTCACGCATGTACGTATGTATTACGGAAAAGTCCTAAGTCCAACCCTGTGAAAAAATACAGAGTGGCTTACTCCTAGAGAGTGCCTTTGTGGACAGAACGTTTGACAAATGGCGGCAGATACCGAGAGATACAGAAACCAATTACCCACATATCATAATATCATATCGTATACCATTAGGAAACCACCTGGTATATAATATACCTGCATTATTATGCCGAGTTCAAACGGTCACGGGGAAACAATTATAACCAATGTATTGTACACTCATAATTATACAATTACATGGTGTCTCGTAAAATATAGTATTATACCCGAATAAGTGAACAGGGAACATTCGTGCTGTATGGATAAAGGCTTTATTGGAATTCATACCCGTACATCAATAGTAATTATACGATACGGCAGTTAATCTCGAATAGGGAATAAATAATGGACGCTCTTTTAACAAAAATCTTTGGATTAATAATAATTGATGAAAAAAAAACCCCGCGCTTCATTTTTCCATCAATTATATTGTGTTCAAATGAAGGCTTTATGCACACGGCTAAACCTTTCTATCATATTAATATCTTATTATCATCATTTTAACTTTTTTACCTCTGTCCTTTTCTATTTAAATTTATTTGTACGTTCCGTTTCCGCTTTAAGATAGTGGCCGTTTTAATTATTCAGTCAAGATCTGTTTTTCAAAAATGAAATCTTCGTGTTTATTGAACTTTCTTATTAGAATTTTTTAATATCATAATAGGTACCTACCTGCCTAAAGAAGGTTAAAAAAATAATTTTCACTTAGATTGTGATACTTGCTTAAGTTTATAACATATATCCATTGAGCACATTAATGGTAGATTCAGACTGGGTCGACGTACGTATGCATCGCTACGCCTAACAATATCTGGGCTACTTAGCAACCATAGATTTTCAATGAAAATTTATGTTTTAGAATCACATTGGCCACACGCATCGCGACGTGCGATGTCTGTGGCCATTTTCATAGAAAATGTATGGGTTGCTAAGCATTGTTTGGCGTAGCGATGCGTATGTACGTCGTCCAGTCTGAATCTACCTTAAGTTTCTAAGTTCTTAAAAAAATATATGTAATTTTTTTAGCCGAAATGTTAATTACATAAAATTCCCTCGATAGAAAAAAATCGCAAAGTATGCCCCAAGAATTATTATTTATACGTTTGTTTCTGTTATTTTACAAGTTATATGTAAGAAAAAATTCATATGCTACTTAAGAGTTGAAGAGAGATTTTTGCTCTATTGTAAACGAGTCGTGTTTTATTAAACATATTCCCAATTTTCGCTCGATTTTTTTTGGTTTTTAATATTAGCGCACTCCCTCCAACATTCGCATTGTCGTATTTCTCCTTCTTCTTCTTTTTGGGTGGGTACTCCGGCCCTTCGTCAGCACGAATGTTGGCGGGAGCGCGCTAATATTAAAAACCATAATTGTCAAGCGAAAATTGTGAAAATGTTTAATAAAACACGAGTCGTTTAAAATACAGCAAAAAACTATCTACAGTGCTTTAAGAAGCATGTAAAAAACACTGTGAATTTTTTCCAACCGGTTTTATTTTAATTTTCGGAGAACACTTTTTGATTTTTTTCTATCAAGGGAATTTTATGTGATTACCGTTTCGGCTCGACAGTATCCAGAAATTATCTTCAAAAATAATATATAGTTTTTTAGAACTTAGAAATGTAAAGTGTTCAAGGGACATATATTATAAATCGGTAGAAAATCGAAATTACCAGCCTTAAATGAAATTTTTTAAAATAAATAATATTAAGTAAAATATATGGTTTACATTTAAGTAGTAGGTAGGTATTTTAGTACCTACTTATGAAGCTTATGAGGAATAAATTTTGGTTTTGATTTATTAAAAAAGAGAAAATTAGAGACCTAAATTTAGGTACTATTAGTTATTTTTCTACAGCTGCCGTTTAGGATATTACAAAATACATCATGTAAGTATATTGTCACACGTGCGTTTGCGAATTTAAATTCGAACAATGCGTTTAAAAAACGATAAATCGGTTTTAGTCTTCTTAATTTTCATATTAAGTATAGGCATTTCAAGCGACCTCCAGGAGATTCTGATCCCCGTGCGATCAAATAATCAATAACTTTGGACTAAAAACAAACTGTGGCTTTAGGAATGACATGATTTATAATCAAAGAGATAAATTACACAAACAAATTTCATGTTTGCTTTTAACTATCAATAAAATCCATGTTATAGGTAAGATACAGATAAATTATTTGATTACAATTGTTGTGAACTATGGAATGGACATTCCTACGCATTCTACAATGTGAATTTTACAACACGAGTTAAAGCTTGGCTTTAACGTCTGATGATTTTATATCTTTTTCCCGAGCACGGCCGAACTGTTGATACCTAGACCGATATTGACTATTGAGATGGAATCGATATACGAAGGCAACACTGGCGGATCTGTCTTCGGATTTACACCCGTAAATGTTAAACTACTTGGTAAAAGTAAAAAAACCAAAAACTTGACAATTTCGATTTGAAATATGTACTCACTTTAATATATATACATCGGCGCTTCGCTTGTTCTTTTTGAGAAAAGTTCAGATCAAAAAGATACTGCGTTATAAGTATCTTTTCTACCGACACACTACGTTATAAAATATTCCTTCCTACGGCAGGAGAAGGGGTCAGTTGAAGCGGTTGATCGGAAGCGTTCGATAGAATATCATTTCTTTGTACTGGATATGTCAACTTGACAGCTCCGTGCATGCTCCGTGTATTAAAAATGACCCCCTCTCCTGTTTACGGCGAAGGGGGGGGTCGCATAACTTTTCTGATATCGCGATCGAAGCGGTCATGAAAAATAACGCGAATTAGCGAAGATTCAAACTGCGATCACAGCACATCATATATTTACATCTGGCGGGTCTGTATGAGACTTCTGATCAAAAGGTTTGTATTTTTTTTTATTTATTTATACTTCATCTTTTCATAAATAAATATTTTTGTGCCTATTTATTTATTTATTACACGCCCTAAAGGGCTTTTACATTCTAGTTTATAAGTTGAGAAGTATCGCAGTTATTTTACAAAACATTATTTTTCTTGTAAATACCTTAAAATTATAACAATAAAGAAACACAATACAATGAAAAAAAAAATGTTACAACAAAAGCACATAATAAAATAAAATACATTGGTAAAATTGAAAGAAGTCTAACATAAATTGATATTCAATATAAAAAACTAAAGAAAAAATTCAGAAATTAGTTTAAATTATTTGTGTCTCGATAAGTAAAAGTATTGAAATAAACAATATTTAAAGTGATTATTTTTAAGGTGAAATATATCTCCCAGATCAGAATATTTTTTCCGAGACTGTGAAGTCTCGAAATCGGGGAATTTTGATAAGACAGTGTCCTGGTGTTGTTAAAATAAAAAGGTTGCAAATTACGGCAAGATATTTTGAGTATGTGTATGTTGATTAATTGAAGCAATTAGGACTGTCAATTTTGTAATGCAATATTTTATGTAATAGTATTAAATCTGTGTTTATTCTTAAAAATGAGAGAGTGGGCGGATGAAGAGATTTTTTAACTAATTAATATGTATGAGGAACAAGAATTTTTATGGAACGTAAAACATAAGTTATACAGAAGTCGAGAGAGAAAAAAACAAAAATATGAAGAATTTTGCGACAAAATTTAAAGATTGTGAAAATAAATTCAAAGGAAGATACATAACCTACGTAATGAGGGTATGTAAATTTCGATAAAAATTAATCAATAAATGATTCTTTTGATCTTTGTTTTTCCTCAACTTTATATGCAATTAAAAATGCCAGGGCCTGATGCGAATCCATTTGCAATTTTTTTTATAGCAGACTGCATATTGACTCTCAATCTCGATCTCAATCTCGATCTTGAGACCTAAGTCTCTGGCGAGTCTCCGGCAGCAATCTCGAGCCTGCAACTGATCTCAAATGGATAGCACTCTGAGACCAGTCTCGAGACTTTCTCTCGATATTTTGTCTCCAGTGGACACTTAGCTTTAGATGAATTATTCAGGTCTAATGATCGCGAAAGTTAATAATAACAATAATAAAATCGTGTATTCATCAATAGATATTTTTTTACAAAATTACACATCTTTGATTACTTATTGGTTCTATTGACGAAAAGTCACTGCTCAGCTGCAATTCAGGATTTCTCCTGGAATGCAGCTGGTTTTTATTCAACGATTTCTTTCAATTATAATAGCTTCGTTCCTCCATTCATATAAGCCAGATATTTTGCATAACGAACAACATTATTATTAAAAATGTTTTGTATACTGACAGCTTATTTAACACTCAGGAGGCCGCGCTAAAATTTGTCAATCGTATCTCTTATCAATTGTTGACCGTGCTCGCAAATATTGATAACTGACGATAGTGACCATAGATGACGGATTTAGTCTATATAGTATTGATTTAGGGTCTTATCCGTGGGAGACTTCCAGAGACAAATTGCCTCGTGTTCAAAATAAACATATTATGCAACCATAGAGAAGTAGAAATAGTCAATATACATCATTCGGCCCCGCAATGTTTATTATTTCCCCGATGTGCGCACTGCGCAGACCTTCCGCGCAGCTCACTGGATTTATAAACCTATTTGATATTTTTATGACCGCGTTTATCCCTGGACTTTTCTACAAGCCTACGAAGGGGTGGTGAAGTATTAGATTTTGAAAACGGGTTAGACAGATTTAGACCGTTAAACTAAGAAATTACCACTCTCCGGTATCATTTGTCGAAATTTTCCTGCGTGATTTTGCTGGATAGTTTTCATAGAAATCAAGAAAACTTATTATTTTACGCCTTTCTTTAGTTCTAGATAGGAAAACATAGGCATCATGACACCGTTAATATACATGGTGTTAATGGACTTAGTAGCACGGTTGATTCCAATCGCTGGGTAGGAAGGTTCAAACCTCAGTTAACCAAAAAAAAATATTTTTTAAGGTTTTAAAAGATATTACAAAATAGATGTACTATACTTGAAAAAAAAAATGTTGAAAGAGACCCTTGGACGTATGTCTAAGATGTTAATGGACGTACTTTACTTGCTTTAACTAGTGTTTCCTGACATTATTTGGATTAAAACATGTAAATGAAAATTCGGTGACTTTTTAGATGTTTTTTTTTCAAAAACTTTTTCTTCATAATCAAAAAAAAAATAATCTTCCACATGTCGTCACTGGTCGCTCAGTCGAGTAACCGACCAACCCCTTACCCGCTCCTAACTGTTCAATACCTACTGATTTATATAATATATACTAACCTAATAATCCTTACTACTTGCTGTTTGCAACGAACAAAATCAATAAATGCATGTTATTTTATAAATATTAATTGCCGTGCAATTTTTATATAAATAACAACATAAATAACATCACCGTCATGTTTTCAAATGACATATTATGAAAATTGTCAGCAACTCCATAACTTTTTTGGCGGGCAGTATCCGCCGAGGGGATGTAGAGAACAACGCAGAAAATGCAGATATTGCAGAATTCATAATGCGCAGTCGTCAGTCATCTGAGTCCCTTATCGCTGGCCTGAACTAGTCACATCGAACCGGCTGCGGGTTCTGTCTGATCTAGTTGCCTGTTCTGTACAGAACAGAACAGTACAGTCATATTGCTGATCTGCAAGGTATATGAAAGAAGAAAATAGCCGTGGATTCTGGAATGACAGGCAAATGGGGTATAGATAAAGGATTCGATACATCATGGATCCATGATTCATGATTATTCTGAGGAATGAAGAGAATAACAAATTCGACTAGATTTACCACTTATTCTCGAGTTTGGTAGATGAGATGAGATTATTTGCATTTCGTCACGTGAAAACAACACGACAATAATTTTTCCAGCACTATTGAAAGCATGGCACCCCAGTTAAATTGTGAAAAAATCTAAACATGCAAATTTTTCTAATTTATTAGAAGAACCGGATATTTTAAATTGATTTTAATTATATCTCTTGTCATTTTGTTGGTAATCTAATCATATTTTAATATAATATCATACAGTTAAAATTTCGTAAGGGTAAATGTAAATTGCGAGTAGGTATATAAATAAGTTGTTTCGATCTTTCTTAACTACTGGAGTGTTCCGCAATTTGATTAATTTAAGCCTTGAGTGCTAGGAAATTTTTAAGTGTTTGGTTTGGAAACTTTCCGCCTTCAATCAAAAAATCATTTCCCCAAATTTTAAAATGGAGACATATAAACTGCTTGTACCGTTACGCCGTTCTACCATGGAGCTACCTTCAAGCGACGCGATCGCCGCTCGTCTGTGTTTTCCATACTATTATTAGTGTTTGAAAACGCCGCTAGGTGCTACTCTAGCAAATTTGTTTGACAGGTAGCGGTAGCGTCGCTTGTGAATAGCTATGTGGAAGAACGGCGTTAGACAGCCATCGAATGCATATATTTATTACGTTTATCCCATATTTTTAAAATTCTAAATTAAATTTATAAGCGCGTGAATTCTGTGTATTATTTTTCTGTGTGGTATCTATTTGGAGCAATATTAAATACAATATTGGGTTTTGGCGGCTTTTCGTTCTACTTCGCCCAGTTTAAGTGTTGTGACTGTTTATAAGGCATCACCCTTTTGCAAAACTAACTACTATTAACATTAAACTACAGAATACTTATATTTAATAGGGAGATATAAAATAGTACACATTCTTACATTGACCGTGAATAATGAGAGGAACACTCTTCACCCCAACATAAATCTTCTTATTATTGAATGAAAGCGAAAAATGTTTCTTTTCCCATACCATTTATTGAATAACCAACGCCCCTGCCATAGATTACCTCAAGTGGTTCGCTACGTTTGGTGACTTAGCCGGGGTGCCTAGGTAGATTGGGTGAGGTTTGTCGAGGTCTTGGCGGCACATGAGTTTGCCCACCTACTGCGTGGCGAGCCAGATAGGGAGGGACTGGTTGATGGTACACGTTTTATCTCTCTAACCGGACTCTCTCGACCCATCACCTTGTAGCCAGTGGGAGGGATGGATTCATACGTCCGTCACTCCTGAACATATTGACCCCCAGATCACTATCCATCCTTCATACTTTTTCCTTAAATATATTATTATAGATGGCGTCACTTCCGTTTGCAAATTGCATGTGAGCGAGTGATAAGTGTGTTTATTACGGCAGCAGTTCAGAACGGTTTCCATACAGTGTGGCGTTAGAGATTTACTCGGAGTCGGGTTCCTTAATTTGAACCGTACGGGCATTACCGTATTAATATACTTCGATTATGACTTCTGTGTGTTGTCTATGGCCTAGTTGATCATCATATATATAAATTTAAATTCGAACATGTATTTTTTATATGGAAACACGTGATCAACGATTTCTAAGAAAAAATATTTCAATAGGTGATTTCGTTTCGCCTAATCAATGAAATATAATTGAGAAGACATGCGAGACATCTCTTGTTAATTTTTGAAATATTTCCAAAAAGTGTTTTATAATATCTCCTCAAAATGGCCACATTTTGGCCAACGAGTACTCGCGGGTATTTGAAAATTGGGCAAAAACGCTCCAGAGGACAACAACGGTTTAGTAATGGTCTTAAACGCTGAAACAGCTATCACAGTATTAAATAACTAAAATACTTGCAGAACCTGATTAGTACTAAATTTAAAAATTACTAAACTTTCTTCATCTCTCATACAACAAATTAAGTTATAACAGAGAAAGTTTTATAGGTAAATATATGCCAACAAGTTGATACTATGATGAGTCACCCACTTATTCAATATTAATTTCAAATGGATACACCTTTTCTTTGTCTACCCCAGTGTAGACTGCATAAAATTATATTATATCCTTTCCTTACGAACTATGACGAAAGTTCAACGCAAGTTCTGAATACAAAGACAATACATCCCTGAGTAGATTGGATGGGTAAGTACCATGGTGATATTTGATTGCATTCACCGGCCAAAAAGAAGTATTCCTTTTGCCTAATTTGAATATAAAGGCCCCCTTGTATGGCCGTGGGTGTGCAATATTCCATATTCAAAAAGCCAGCCGCAGATGAAAATTTCTCCAGATTGTACTGGAAGACATGAATCATACGAGTATATCTTTGTATCATTTACGTAATACCCGCATTACGTGAGGACGGGACTGATAATATACATGTCTTACTGACGTACACAATTATGTCTAGAGTTGTTGCTTCTGTAGGGATTATGGATGCAGTGCAAAAAATTGTATTTTGTTAATTAGTATTTATTTTACATCTCCATGCATTATTTCAGTATCTCCAAAGTTTTAGCACACATAGGATACAGATATCTTATTTCTACAGCATTCGGTCTATTTTCATCCTTTCTCTACCTGTTTCGTGCCTCACTCCATTGTGGACTGCTAGCTTTGTCTCTTTGTGAATAAAAAACATAAGTCGGGTCATGTCTAGTGTCCGTGTCTAGTGTGTACCGAGAAATAATTGTGTATAGATCCATCCTTCGATTTCTGTGCACTTTTTTGGCGGGTGGTTTCTTAGCTTTAGAACGTAAATCCTGTTCCAACTATTCTATGAAATCCACCGTACCGTGCGCGCACCACGGCTTAATGAACAATGAACAACCTTTATAAAAATGGTTCTTTAAGAGGGTATTACCAGAGAATACCGAAAATTAGTCCTTTTTAAATCAAATTCTAGACGTATTGATTTTTTTTTACAAAAAACCCTAAATTCATTTTGAAAGATTGTTATTTTATCTGGTACACGCAGTTTTAAAATTTTGAAAAACTAAGTGTATTTTTAATATACTAAGGTTATACCGTTGGTCGTTGGCAGATTTGTTCAATTTTTAAACGATAGATTCTATTAATTAACACAAATTTAAAATCATTTAACCGTACAACAAAAAAAACAATACATAATCTAGTCAACACAGTTTTCAGAATTTAAATTTTAGTTAAATTAAAAACATTAAAAAATAAATCCGAGAACGTGTTTTGTGACAAAAATACCTCAGTTTTTCTATTTATTTAAGGTCTTATAAACTAAAATATTTAAAAAAAAAGTTACACACTTATTTTGTTTAGACATTATTGAAAAATCATAAATACTTATGATCAAAAAATACTTACAAGAAGTACACGATATTTAATAATTTATCGTCGTGCTTTTTGAGCATTTTTATTGCTTACTTGAATGTAGGAAAGTATATATTAAAGCAAGTTTTGAATGAAATAAATCGATATTAAGTTTTTAATTTAAAAAATGTGGTACGGGGAATAATCGATCTTTCTCATTCGAACCTCTTTCTACAGATGCATGCATTTTTAAACTTTTATTCTCAGCCGCTGGTCAACCGCTCTTAAGTGGATTGTAATTTTTTTCGACCAATATATTTCACGCACTCATTTAAAAATTCGAACAATCTAAAAATACCTGGAAGTTTATTTAAATAAAGGCGTTAATAAAGTAAAATATGATGTTAAACTGAAGTTTCTCCGTATTCCGCTCAATTAAGTATTCTTATTGTGGCCGGCGAAAGCGCCTGTCCATAAACCTATTAACATGCAAATAAATGTTATCATTTTTACTATACGTTTTATACGAGGTGAAATTTAAATACGTACTTACTTACTTCTGTATTTAATTAAATCTGTAACTACTAACATATTTATTTTGGTTATATGACGAAATTACACAAACGTGAATATCACTGACCAATTTTTGTTGAAAACTTATTTTTGCCTGATTTATAATATATAGGTGTTTTGTGTAGTTTTAGATCGTAATCAGTGGTGACTAATCACAACAAGTAGGAACACGTCACACGTGTCGTTTATTTTTGGACGCGTGGGACACAGAGAAATAATGGTCCGTTCTATGTCTAAAATTAATAGTGTTTTAATTAATATAAAAGCCTTTGATACAGTAACCATGATATACTTCTCAAGAAACTCGAGAAAATTGGTGTAGTTGGTCCTGCTCTTAATCTATTCAAATCATATCTTAGCAATAGAAAGAAATTCGTTAGCATTAACACTAAAAATAGCAACCACCCTCCAATAAACTACGGAGTTCCGCAAGGATCCATATTAGGACTACTACTGTTCCAAATTTATATCAATGATATTTTGCAATTAGATTTAAACGGTAATATTTTTCTATATGCAGATGATACTGCAATCTTCTACTGGGGTAAAGATCTAAACATCCTACTAGAAAAGGCACAAAGAGACCTAGAAAAAAATTACAGTTGGCTCCAATCAAATATCCTAACAATGAATATTTAAAAAGACAGGATACATGATTTTAAGCTCATTCCGTAAAATAATCCCTCCTCATATACCCTCAAAAATTGAAAAGAACGATTTGCAAATCCTGAAACAGGAAAAATATCTTGGGCTGTGTAAACAATACACTCAAGATTTTAAAGATAAAATCACCGGTTATCATATCGACTACCAATTTTTTTTTTTTAAAGTTTGTTTTATAGTAGAAATGCGTATGAAACATTAATTGATGAATTACAAGTACTTAGTATTTAACCACCAATACTAAGTGTTTGTTTTATTTTAAAAATATAATACCTAACCAAAAAGTAATTGCTTCTTACGAAAAAAAAAATTTAAAAAAGAATTACAAGTAATTTAAAATCATTGTGCTGCAATTTTAATGGTTATATTTATTTTTCCAATGGTTCATAATTATATAAACATAAAGAAAGAACCAAACTGGAGTAGGTTGGACATGGTTAACGCAGTTTTGGAAGTAAAATGTAAGAAATTATTCGCGAGAAGACCAATGGCATAATATACAATTCCAAAGACGAAACGTCTTCTACATCGATTGATAATCAATATCCTCTACGCTCACCTTGCCGTATGTGCCGTTCCCGGTAAGATATTGGAGTTTCAATCGTTTTGTAGCAATACCTACCTACTTACCTTATCATAATTATTCTTGGTCACTCTCTGAAGAGCTTAACTGGATTTCCTATAATTTCAGGATTTCCCATGTTTAAGTACGGTGTGGAAACATGGACACGTAGAGCCAGCGAAAGAAAACGGATCCTCGCAATGTGATGCTGGAGAAAAGTTCTCAGGATTTCATGGAAAGCCAGACGCCCAAATGTGTCCATTCTAAAAGAGCTAGGCATCGACAATAGGCTTTCAACAATCTGCCCACTACGTATTTTAAGATACTTTAAACACGTTGCTCGCCAAATTGAGGACTCTAATTTGGAGAAACTAATAGTCACTGGCAAAGTGGAAGACAGAAGAAACAGAGGAAGTTCACCAATGGGCTGGATTGACCAAGTTTCACTAGCGTCTGGTACTTTGGTGCCCACAGTGAAGAAGCCTTGTCCGCCATGGAAATTGGAGTGAGGGTCACGTTACTCAGCAATGTGGAAACGACTTGAGAAGAATTTTTTCAGGTTAATTTGTGGCATCGCCTATTTTTTCACACTTCAAAGGTTTGCAGAAGAAACAAGAAAACATAATTACGAACCATTTTGATTTTTAAATTTAGACTTCTTTTTAACTCAGTTTCTTGTTGGGTTATTAAGCTCTACACGTACAGTCGTTTTTCTCTTTCTTGAGTTAACTTTTCCAATATTCTTCATCGCGGAAAATGACCGTACTGTTGACTCAAGGACAAGAAAGCGCAACACGGTTCAACAACCAACAGAAGACCATTAACCGCGAAAATATCATAGCGGACTTTTACAAAGCCTTTTTACTATGCCTGCATTTATTGCACATAGTGAATTATGACCAAAGTAATACTTAAAAGTCGTAAATCACCCATTTTATGGTGCGTCAAAATACTCATTTTTCAGAGTAAATGAAACCTACGTAGGCGTAGAAAGGCACAGACTAAAAAGAGCGCAACGGAGGTATTTGTTTTTTTTTACATTAGCTCCACACATAGGAGGCCTTGAGGGGAAAAATCCGTCTGGTCCAATGTCACCTTTGGGGATGCTGTGTGAAGGGTCTTTTTAATTTAATAGTGGAAATTATATTTCATCTATACTAGTTGATCTTCAAAAAGCCTTTGATACAGTAACCGTGATATACTTCTCAAGAAACTCGAGAAAATTGATGTAGTTGGTCCTGTTCTTAATCTATTCAAATCATATATTAGCAATAAAAAGCTATTCAGCTCAAAATAGCAACCACCTTCCAATAAACTATGAAGTTCCGCAAGGATCTATATTAGAACCACTACTATGCCAAATGTATATAAATGATATTTTACCGTATGTAGATGATACTGCAATATTCTACTGGGGTAAAGATCTAAACATCCTACAAGAAAAGGCACAATTTGACCTAGAAAAAAATTACAGCTGGCTCCAATCAAATATCCTAACAATGAATATTTAAAAAAAACAGGATACATGATTTTAAGCTCATCCCGTAAAATAATTCCTCCTCATATACCCTTAAAAATTGAAAAGAACGATTTGCAAATCCTGAAACAGGAAAAATATGTTGAGCTGTGCATCGATAAGCATTTAACTTTTAAACAACATACACAAGATGTTAAAGATAAAATCACACCATTAATTAGCGTGATTATTCGGTTATCATTTCTGCTACCAATTACATTTAAAAAAAAGTTTGTTTTATAGTAGAAATGCTTATGAAACATACATTAATGAATTACAAGTAATTCAAAATCAGTTAATCAAAAAAATACTTCACTACGGATCCAAAACATCCACAAAAAATATATATGGGAACAAAACTGTTAACATTAAGAAAACAATGCGAATACAATATAAATAATAAACTCGTACATACAAACACAAAATTCATTAAAAACGTCCCAAGTACACAAACATTTTACACGGTAACACGATAACATACATTTAAACACCATTCGTACTAACTACGGTAAGCAATCCATTAGTAGAGAGGGGCAATTTATTTAATTGCCTTCCAGTTGATATTAAAAACGTAAATAGTGTGTATAAATTTTAAAAAAATTATCATTTTTATTCACAAAAAATAAAATACTGAAAGTGAATAGGTAATATCGTATGGTAATATAATGTAATGTAAATGTACTGTAATGTAATTTAAGGTAATGAAATGTAAAAAGCATGTAACGTAATGTAAAAAGTGTATACTTTAAAATTCTAGTTAAGTAAGTAAAAATGTTATTTTCTTTTTTTCTGGAACAAAAACTTACAAAAAAAAGGAAAGGATGTAGTCTGTGGGTGGTCGGAATCTGGGGGTCCATCTCTCCCACTGCAGTTCAATGCGAATGGGTGGAGAGAGTCCGGCTGGAGATGTCTAGATTAGGTCTCCCTCAACCAGTCTCCCCCGATCCGCTCCCCCTCGCGGGAAGCGGGCAAACGCATTCACCGCCAAGACCTAGATAATTTCACCTCATGAATTCTGGCTAAGAAAAAAACCCTGGCTAACCCAACGAACCACTTGGGGTGACCTTTGGCAGGGTTGTTGGTTATTTAATACCCGCCTACTAAATTTATTTAATTTATTTATTTACATCTTCTCACCATAAATCATAATTATATTTTTACATAAAAAAATAACCTCACTACGACTATAGCCTGTATTGAGATTAACATTAATAAAATTGAGCGACGAAGCACAAGTTAAAGCACTACATATAAAACACTAAAATATTACATGGAGAAAAGAAATAAATTAATTTTGGTTGATTTATATTTGCATAATTCCCTTTTGGTTTTTAAAATGCAACTTCATTACTTATCTTACAAATATAGCGGTGGTTATACCGCCAATATTTTTGAATACATCAAACATTAAAACAATGTAATGGTGAAAGTCAACAACCAGAAACAGCAGTCGGTACCAACAAAAGATTTAATTTAAATAAAATATGTAAGTACTTATTTTTGCAAGCTTTAATGTCTTTAGTAAGTGTACTTATTGAGAAAGTTTTATGTTTGTTTGCGTACATATTTTTAATTGGTCTCAGTACAAAAGTGGGCAATACACTAAATAACTTATGAATTGGTCCGTTATTGATAAAGATTTCGCATCGAAATCTAAAAATGATTATTTATCTATATTATTAATGCTCAAACGACTGTCGTACTCACTCGCTTAACGTTGGAGATACAAACGGAAGTGCTGCCATCTAAAATATTTAAATAGAACTATTGAAGTTTTCATACTATATTTCACACATGGAAGCGGGTTTTTACCTGCTAGTTGATAATTATTATACGGAATTATTCACTACTTTTGAACTATAAATAAGTAAAAAAATTGACTTGATGATTTTATTTTTATTATTATAAATCATGTTATCACGTTCAGAAAATGTATTTTTTTTAGTAAAGATGGCACAATTTAATTGTTTATGTTCGTGCTATATGAATTGGTATTTTTCTTTAGAACTTTTTAGACCTTCTGCATTTTTTCAAATGACTGAAGAATTATTGCAATTTGGTGAATCGAGTGTTTTATTAGAACCTTATTATAAACAGATGGTCGTTCTGAAACTAAAAGTGAGTGTCTAGATTATGTTTTTATGGTCGAGACCTGGTCCACTTTATGGTAGTTTCATAAAGTCGATGATTTATTATGTGGATATTTGATAGACCTGGTTTTATTTTAAGGCTATAAAAATATATAAGTGGATTAATGAACATATTAATTTAAGAATTATTATATTATGTATGACGTAAGTGTGAATGGTAGTAGAAGTCGAGGAAAACCGAGAAAGACATGGCAAGATCAAGTGAATCAGACACTTGAGTCGGGCCATGTCAAGAGTCAGAATAATAGTAGAGTATGTATGAGAAGATGTATGAATGTGAATGAGGCAAGGAGAGTATGCCATGACCGAGTTGTTTGGCGGTCCGTCCTCTCTTCCTACCGACAGACCTAGAAAAAAACAATAAAATTAATAATATTTAAAAAAATATATAATAATACAAAAAAATAATATTTTAATTCAGAAACTCACTTGAATGGCTTTGGAAAATTTCTTCGCGTGAAGCATAAAACCAATACAGTTTTTTTGTGGAAACTTGCCAAATCCAATCGATGCATTTACACTCTATTCAGTGGGCGGAATAGAATATAATACTTGTCTATTGAATAGTGCGAAGTAGCTTTGGACAAAATTAACGACCTTTGTCATTTCTATAATGGAATTCTCCCACGAATGATTCGTGGAACACTTCAAGGAACTAATTGACCGTAGACAGGGGTGCACACGGAGAAAAATGTTATTCGAAAAAACGATCATTTTAATAGTAAAAACGGTTAAAAACGGGACTGAAGTTCTTATGAAATTAACAGGGTTTCAATGTTTATTTGCGGGAACATGTAAGAATAATTTGTTGGTATACGCAATTTCGTACGTATACCAACAAATTATTCTTACATTTTCCCGCCAATAAACATTGAAACACTGTTAATTTGTTCGTAAGAACTTAAGTCCCGTTTTTACTATTAAAATGATCGTTTTTTCGAATAACATTTTTCTCCGTGCACTGTCCAGAGTGAACGGAGAAATCTCTAAAGGAGCAAATTCAACCGTTTAATTCACTTTTCCACCAGAGTTGTAGATGAGGTGCATTGGACATAAATAAACAGCGAAATGTTGATTTTCCAGAGTTTTCCATAAGTTGGCCGCTCCAGACATAGGTGAAGGTTGAGTTAGCTTTAGGAACTTTAGCACGGTCAAATCGATTACTTCGCGATATCGGACAGGGAATAAATTTTAAAAAAATCAATATTCGCTAACAACACTGAAGGTATTTTTTTGTCAGTTGACACTACGAAATTTCAGACGCAAAGTAATTACGTAAAAATATTAATACAATTGGGAATATTGAATTGAAAACTAACCTAAATATGCATTGGCAGACCGCACTTGACACTAAACGGGATTTGAAAAGTAAAGTTAAGTAATTTTTATGCGTAACTACATAATTCAAAAATATGTGTACGAGTATATTGATGGTTAAACGAAACTTATCTGGGGTGCTAGCATGGTCGATCGATAAGGATCGGTAGGATAATTGACGGTAACTTCTCATCGTTCCCTAGGACAACTGCAGATCGCTAACGAATAGGTGACAGTTCACAATGACTAAGTGTCGTTAGTGTATTCGATATGAACAGTTGTTTGTACGTTAGCGATCTGCACGATAACATCCTAGGGAACGATGAGAAGTTACCGACAATTATCCTACCGATCCTTGTCGATCGACACCCCAGAGGCCCTAGCACACTCGACCGATAACGATCGATAGGATAACTATCAGTAACTTCTCATCGTTCCCTAGGACAACTGCACATCGCTAACGTACAAACAACAGTTGATGTTGAATATGTTAAGGACACTTTGTCATGCTTTGTCACACTTTTTCACACTTTCATTTGCCATTGTGAACTGTCAATTATTCGTTGGCGATCTGTAGTCATGCTAGGGAACGATGAGAAATGACCGATAGTTATCCTATAGATCGTTATCGATCGAGCGTGCTAGGGCCTCTGATGTCTATGGTGGCCGCGCTAAAATCACGTTTTTACAATCGTAGACCGTGCTTGCAAATATTTATAACTGACCATAGATTATGGATTTGGTCAATTTCGAATTGATATAGGGTTTTATCGATCGACCATGCTAGAGCTCCAGGCCCCCTAGCAAACTCAATAGGATTGATACAGTAACTTTCAGTAAATTCTCATCGTTCCCGAGGACAACTGCAGATCGCTAACGTACAAACAACAGTTTATGTCGAATAAATTAAGGACACTTAGTCATTGTGAACTGTCACTTATTCGTTGGTGATCATGGTAGGGAAGTTACCGAAGTTATCGAAAGTTATTCTACCATTCCTTATCGATCGTGTGTGCTAGGGAGCCAGAGGCAGTGCGAAGAGAAGTTTATCATTGTGAATGAAGCTGTGGAAATATTCTAGTATCATGAAACTAGCACAGATTTTTGCTATCTGGAAATCAATGCAATCATTTTCAGCTCACTGCTTTTTGCTATCTGGAAATCAATGCAACCATTTTCAGCTCACTGCTTTTTGCTATCTGGAAATCAATGCAACCATTTTCAGCTCACTGCTTTTTGCTATCTGGAAATCAATGCAACCATGTTCAGCTCACTGCTTTTTGCTATCTGGAAATCAATGCAACCATTATCAGCTCACTGCTTTTTGCTATCTGGAAATCAATGCAACCATTTTTAGCTCACTGCTTTTTTTCTATCATGTAAGGATTAATTTTCGCAATTATTGATCAAAACGATAATATGGTTAATTCGGGAGTTGAAGCGGAAAATAATAATGAAGGAAGAAAATACCTGCGTCTTTACTAATGCCACCTTTAGTACCTGTTCTGCGAATTTTGAACAATTAATAATCACGTTCACTAACTGTTAATAATCTCATTCCACTCGAATGCCTAAACCATTAGATACAAAAAGAAATCGTCTTAGATTAAATTAACTTAAACAATTACAAATCAATAAACGAACGAATCACCCCAATATAACACTAATTAATAAGTAAGAAAAAATACTTATTCACAACTTCTCAGTATGTTTACAAAACTTAAACAATACTGACACTTAAACAACAAATTTAAATAAGTCACGTCATTATTAAATAATTAAGGACGCACTTGTGTGGAGAAAACATATTTTGAAGCATATAAATGAATCATTGTAGGCATCTACAAAATTGAAATATAGAATCATATAAATATATCGTCTAATAGTGGTCTCACCACAGTTCAAAATTGGTCTTATAAGCCAAAAAGGGTAATATTTGCATAAATTAATAATAACAATATGAAATTTAAATTATTTTTTAAATGGAGTTAGTTCTGCGAATTAATAACAAAACAATGAATATATTCTTGACGTGTATAAAATTAGCTCAATCTCCTACTACACAAAGCTCTTAATTTTCCAGTGGTGTTTATAATAATTATTGCCGTTTTATCGAAAGATATAAAATAGATAATAATTTTATATTGATATTAATAATTTTGATATTATAATCGCCAGTTCGTTGCTGCTAACAAATAACTATGAAGGGCCATAAAACACATTTAGAAGTGCGCACGATAGGTATAAAGTATTGCTTTGAATCCTGTAAACGCACGCCATTATACTGGCTGTATCTGTGAGTCAAGGGTCCAGCCCCCAGGCCCAGGGTCCGAGGAGAAGGGAAAGGCGAAGGAAAGGCAAGGAGGTAATCCCATTAACATGAGTAGGGAACAAAATGAGGGCAGAGTTCAAAGCTCGCCAATTGACAGATGGCGAAGATAAGAATGTATTCCATGTAACATCCATCATTCAAAAGGAAGTGATGTTTTACTGTCGCGGGGTTAATCTATGTAACTCATTTGTATATGCTTTAATTCAGTTTTTATTCCTGCAGAAAGGGAATGGTGCAATACCCAATATATTCTAAATATCGATCGAACAGTTCGTTACTCTGACATCTCCAAATACTTAATTTTCAATTTATCGAAGGAAGCAAATACTTTGGGATGTGACATTATACAGGGTGTTAAGGAACGTACTTGAGTTACTTTAACCAGTGATTCCTGACATTATTTGGAGTAAAAAATGAAAATGAAATTTTGGTCTCCGGTGACTTTTTTCATAACAATTTTTTTTTTTTTCAAAAATTTTTTTGTTCAAAATCAAACAAAAAAAAAATTCTTTCACATGACCTTATTGGTCACTCTGCCGAGTTACCGCCCCACCGCTTACCCCGCCCCCAACTACCCAACACCTACTACTTTTTATGTTTTTGTAGAAAAAAAAAAAAAAAAAAACATCAAAAATGTCACCGGAGACCAAAATTTTATTTACATTTTTTACTCTAAATAATGTCAGGAATCACTGGTTAAAGTAACTCAAGTACGTACCTTAACACCCTGTATATTTAAATGAAAAAACACACTTGTAAAATACCACTTTTATTTATTTATACTGGGTTTTACAGATGTTATCACTTGCGAGAGAACAATCCAGTTATAAAACTCAGTTAATAAAATCTACAATTAACTACAGATAAATTAAAGAAATCTACAATTACATACAATTAAATACAGACACATACAAATAGGAAAGTAAACATCACAAAAAAAAAATTATATACAAGCTCACTCAAGTAATACATTACAATGAGTGGCAAGAGGCATAAAAAACATTAGAGGCATGCCTAATAGAGACAATCCTCAATCAATTCTAACCCTTTACAATGCCTTAATTAGAAGTAAACTTGAATATGGAAGCACTATTTGGAATCCACATTACTGCAAATATGAAAACATTGTAGAATCAGTACAAAAAAAATGCTAAGAATGTTATCCTTCAAATGTGGACTACATGACCACCTTAGATCATACGACGCCAGTCGTGATTACTTCAAGATTGATACACTTAAAACTAGAAGGCAATTAACTAATCTAATATGTTTACATACAATTATTAACGGTCATCGTGATACTACATTATGTCTTACCAATATTGAAATAAAGTCTCCAATTCCCATTGTTTAAGACGCCATAACATTAAAAATAACGTAGCTCTCATATGTGGGGAGAGCTACGTGCTTTTTGAATACGGTGGATAAAAAAATTGATTTATTTATTGTGTCCTATAGCGCATTCGTGAGATTTTTGGCATTGCATATACACTGCATAAATTGTACAATTATAACGTCTTAGGCTATATTGCCTGTAATTGTTATAAATAAATTTACAAATTATATAAATAAATAATATTTTTCACCTGAGTACATTTAAAAATCATTCATATACCTACATACATTATAATTACGTACGTCTAATTCATAATCTTATTTTATTGTAACCTTTGACTTAATCCGATAAAAGTATTATTTAATTTTTTTAAATAATTCTTTTTTTTTTGTAATTTGAACATTTCAGTTTACAAATTGCTAATTATTCACATATTGCATTCTACATTAAATTTTCTCCAGTTATTGTAGTTCCTACAATACATCTATAACCACTGGAGCGACAGAGCAATTAAAATATTTTTTCTCGGATTGCTAAAGGAAATTTTTCCGCCCACATTAAAAAAATCATATCTCCCAATTTGAATATGGAGACATACAAACTGATTATAGTTCTATGTAGCCAATGAATTCCCCTATCTTTTGTTTATTATCACATATTTGTAGGATTTATAAAAAAAATAATAAAAAAATATAATTATATCTTTAACCTTAAAATATTTGAAAGAATATTTATTTTGTTATATTTTGAATGAACAATATATTATATAGTCGTTTAAATAAAAAAAAAATTTGGGAAATTTGCCACATTTTGGCAAGAAAGCAATCCGAGGTTTTGGAAATAGTGCCATAATCAAATCTCTTCAATTGGTGTGGACTTTATTGTTTCTGGTAGCGTGCATGTTATAACACTTCATCCCTTTGTACAGAATCAATTTATCTATCAATTTCAATTCAATTTGGGACGCGGGTATGGGTACCGCCAACCCGGGAACCATTTATTGGACAACCGAGACCCCTGCCACAGGTCTCCCCAATTCATTTAGCCCGGCTCGAACCCGGGTTCATGTGGTGAGGTTTGTTTAGGTCTTGGTGGCGGATTTATTTACCCACATACTGCGTGCCGGATCGGTAGAGACTGGATAGGAGAGACCCTTTAACCTCTCTGGCCGGACTCTCTCGACCCATCGCTTTGCACTGCCGTGTGAGGCATGGATTCGTACGTTCGTCACTCATTTTTCCTTCCCAGAACTTCCTCACCTTCCTTTCTTTACAAAGTCTCTCCACACAGCATCCCCAAAGATGACATAGGCCCTGAAGATTTCTTTTTCCTCAGGGCCTCATGTGTGAAACTATTGAAAAAAAAAAAAAATACGAATGTGCTTTAGACCACACGACTGAAGTAAAACTTGTGCGTGCGCACTGCTCTCTCTTGCTCCTACAGTGTGATACAAACAATAGGCAATATATTAGATATACGAAAGGTTTCTGGCTATGCGAGAGAGAGAGAAAGAAAATGTGTGCTCGCACCTCTCTCTCTTGCCCCTACAGTAAAATACGAAACGTAACTCTCTCTCTTTCTATCTTCACTAACTTATAACTCCCTCTCAACTTCCGTTTGCCTCGCCTGATCACACTTTTCGTAACGCTCTCGTCACACATTCGGCAACTTACTCCCCAAGTCAAGCGTGCGTAAAGAAGTTTTACTTCAAAAAGGTGCGCAAACCATTATGAGCATCTATAATATTATATTAAATAATCTACAAATTGGATAGAATGAGTATGGAATGGCCCAAAGGTATATTATGTTAACCTAGGTTAGGGTCAATAATAATTAGAGCCCGCAAGCCATTCTAATCTGGGTAGTCTACGATACGACGGCCGTGTTACGACCGTTCAACTTACGTCTAGAAATACGTAAAACGTTCAAATACGCAAAACAGGAAATTACCTTTGGCGAGATTGCTAATCAATGGAAATGAAGGCAAATGCAATTTACACACATGCGTTTTGCCTTGTTATGTGCCCATTGTGCACTGTACAGACGAGCTAATGTTAGTAACATGAGATTGGTTTTTACCTTAAGTCTGAAGACCACCCACAAAATTAAATGAATTAAAGCAATCAATATGTGTACAAAGACAAATTATTTTTTAACCTGCAATCTACTGGTTTAGCTTAGTTAAATATTCGATAGGTTAGTTAAAAAAATAAATTCATAAAATACAATGCAAACGGCTCTCAACTAGCGATCCGGAGGACGCGGGTTAAAATCCCGCGGGCACAAATAATTTTTTTTTTATTATTTTGTGTTATTTAACAATTTTATTAAATAAAAATAATATATAGCTTATTTGCGGCAAGTTCCAGAGTGGAAGATACTCTTATCACCCTGGTGTAAGACCACCGTTCAGAATTGAAACGTTGCTTTAAATAGTGTTAGCCGTATTTGGTAACCAGATCTGAATAGAGAGGTATTTCCTACCTTCCACTTCCTCAACTTCTTCCCTTCTACACTATCATCAGCTCCACAACATACCCTTAAGTTGTTGCTATGTACACCGTGCGTCCGGAATTTTATTAATTTCGGAATTTTAACCCGTCAAGTTTAAAGGACAAAGTCAGAATCGCTTGTGCCAATATCAATCCAGATGTTGCTTTTTTATTTCAGCAATGCAGCCTCCTCTTGGAATGCTCTGACATTAATTTTCCATGGTATACGGCCATCGTGTGACCAAATGTCAGCCGAAATACAAGAGGTTAATATAAAAAAATTTTTAAAAAATCCTTAAGAACACTGAAAACAGTAGAAATAAGTATTCAAATTTCAAGAGGTAGAATTTGAGTCAATTTGATTTTATGTGTATTAGAGTTTTGCATATTAATGAAATTTTTTAATGCCTAGTGATATAGATTATTGTAAACATTATTTATAATCATCTTAAAATATCCTTTTTGAAAGATAATTTAGAGCTTACGTCAACTGGGTGTCACTCTTCATCTTCTCTATCAGTGTTTCCACCATAACAAGTCCACCATACCTAGATCTCAAGTGTAATGCCGTTGATATAAAATACTGATAAAACGATAACAATTTCTCTTCATTGTAAAAGCCGGTGATAAGCGTTTACAGTTTACGAGTCTTCATTTATCTAACTTTGTGTGAGTTGTAACCCGTCTGTCGGCGGCATTTAAGATTGAATTTAGTTAGAATATGAATGTCTTTGAAACGTAAGATAAGTGAAGTTCATAAAAAAGTGTAGGTAAAAGTGTGTTTTTGGATACACAGTATTTGTTGTTTTTACGTCTGGTGCATACACGAATAAATCAGAAGCTTTTCCGACGTGAATTTCATAACGCCAGCTCACCATTATGTATAGAAACCTTTGCCGGCGTGTACACAACAACTCACCAAAGTTCCATCGTAATCGGATGAATGATATAAAAAATAATAAGGGACAAAAAAAAGAAACAATAATTTAATACATATTGATTTGTACAGTTTTGTTGTAGCACCATCAGATAATGGACCTGTCATATGAAAAGTACTGACCGTTACAATTTTTTTCTATATAATTAAATAATTAAAAAAATCCAATACACTACGAATCTTGGCATATGTTTCGCAATTTTTCAAAATCGATGATTGAAGTAGAGGAAGGCTATTTTGATGAAAGGTTTGGAATCATTACATTTTGTGAACCCCGGGAGGAATTTCACAGGTTTCCAAGTTAAACTCGCAAAAATTGTTCAAATTCACAAAACATAAATTCTGGTCATTAATTTAACTTTTAAATTATAAATTGTAGCAAATTTAGTCGACTTTAAAAAAGTTCTGTATATTATTTGTTGAAAAATTAGTGGGTCAAAATTGTGCAAATACTGAAAAAAAATGGAAAATTGGCAGATTTTTGATTTTTTGTTTTTTGATAACGATCCAGATTTTTGATACAGAATCCAAATACCACAAAATTATAACTACCCCACTTGAAGCAAGATAATTTGAATTTACTGTAATAATTATAAAAATGTGAATATTTTATTGAATTTACGATACGTACAATTAAATACTATTGAGGGCTCATCTGATGTAATTTGCGTCGTCGTGATAAAAGCTTCAACCACTTGGAGAATCTTATTATCGGTAAGAGATATATGGGTATGTTTTATGTTCTTCGTGTCATGTACGAGTGCCTATTATCATTCATTGCGATTCTCGGAAACAGTAAACAATAAACAGCTAAAAAGCATTCAATCAATCGTTGCATAGATAAATGGAAAATAATTGGACGTGCTTCTTGGTAAGTGTTTTTACACTTTATTGTTACCTTACGTGACTTTGCGAAAGAAGAAACATAAATAAAATATTAAAAAACTTTGACATTTTCAAATCAATCATAATTTAATCGATTTAAATTCACATCCAATTGGGGGGTAGTAAAATATAATTTTAAATTAATAGGTAGATACATTGATTGGATATCAATCAATAAGCTCGAGGTATTTCAACTCTCGTCGCATTTCTTGACATTGTCATAAATCGACCATCAACGCCATTTCAAAATTCAAAGAATTTGACATTTGATCCTCTGGTCAATTTTTTATCAGTCAAGCGAAATTTATAAAAACAATTATGCTGTCGATTGGACACGACGAATCTCAAACAACCCAACCTAAGTGCCTCCGCTGACGAGGCAACTAAAAAAAAACCAGTTTGCAACTAAACTCGCTGTGTATGTCAATGTGATGGCCCGCACACTACACAATTTCTCAAAAACCCATTGTCAATGGCAACGCAAGCAGTGACTCGCGACTTGCCCTGCTAGTTGCCGTGGCCCGCCGTTGCCAGTTTGCTCGGTTGTCATGGTTGCGCCAGTTTTAATGTCAGTTTTCTAGTGTTTTCTTGTTTTTTCAATTTGACAGCGACAGATGACTACGATGACAGCT
Organism: Limnephilus auricula; assembly: GCA_951813805.1. NCBI lineage: Eukaryota > Metazoa > Arthropoda > Insecta > Trichoptera > Limnephilidae > Limnephilus > Limnephilus auricula. Next base: position 26,463,406 of record OX638398.1, on the reverse strand, counting down.
GATTGTTTTTCGTCTATTGTTAAACAAGCTGAGATAATTACAGATATCGTAAAAATGAGTAGGCTGTCACAGAAGATTGATGTAAGTTTGGTTGGAAGCCATAGCAACCAGCCGGTTTTAGATTGGTTTCAGTTGCCTCGTCAGCGGAGGCACTTAGCCGCAACTGAGATCTAAATAGCAACAAAACACTAAAAATTTGTGATTTTTAATGAATCTGTAAAACAACTTTCAATGCAGAAAAAGATCTGATTTTTTGTTAAAAAACCAAACATTGATCTAAATCAAGGACCTGAGAACTTCGAATTATTTATGGGCAAAATTTGCGTTGCTTTTTTGTGGAATTTTTGAGAAAAACAATGTTATTTTTCAGCAAAAATGGTGAACTTTTCACAAAATTTTTAACAGTTTTCGACAGTATCTGCGCTGCTTTTTGACGCGAAGTTATCTGCATTCCATTTATGGCTATTAAAAGCTTGCCAAAACCATAGAAAAAAGAAATATATAGAATTTGTAATATTACTTTCATGTTTTAAAATACCAGAAAACCGCGTGAATAATACACAATTCAAGTGGTTCAAGAAATTCAATTTCTCGTGTAAATCATTCTTAATCATTAATTACGCTTACTTTAGGAATAACATATATTTAAAAAAAACTAAATATAATTGAAAGGAATATATATATAGATATACTATTATAAATGGCTGTCTAAAATTTACATATGTACCTACCTACCCGCCTTCTCAGAAATTAAAATATACATTTCACGCGACAAAAGAATATATTTCGTATAGCCTTTCCTTGTGCACATAAGGATATCGGATAATGGGAAGACATCGTCCTTTGAAGCGGCTGTACGTTTGTATAGTTGTATGGTTTGCCGGTTGTGTATGGTGTGGGTGTTTTAATGATGCAAATGACAGTCTTTTGTGCCTCCGGGGTCAAAACACGCGTTACGGCACGTATCACTATACATACGTCCCTCCCTGGTCCCCTACTCCCTACATAGGACACTCCATCGATGCATTCAATATTCAAGCTAATGCACTCAAAACTACACCACTCTCTTACATTTAGAATGACTCATACATTAATGAGAAAGTAAAGTGAAATTTAGAAGGTGGATTAGTCAAAGTTTTCTTTATTAATTAGGGTCATTAGGGGTAAGTGCATCCTATGTTACTAAAATTAAATAAAGGGCATTGTTTTGTTTTTCCTTTTATAATGATATAAACAGCAGGACGCTTCGGTGCTATCGTTCCATGAAAAAACAAATTTTGAAGAGAATTTTTTTAAATTGAAACGTAGGAAATATGGTGACGGTTATAATGGTTATGGTAAAACAGGAATCTACTAATTGAAAATTAAATGGAACAGAGACATCTTTAATTAAACAGAGGCTTTTCAATAAATTGATTTATCTTAATTTGATCTTTAGAATGGTTATAAATACTCAATCGTCCATTCACATTCCATCTTTAATTACTTTATAGAGTGAATGAAGTAGGTAGCTTTAAATGACTCGATTGACATTATTACGGGTTCGTGGGTTGAGGTTTGTCTAGGTCCTACCCAACAGATTCCTACCCAACCCTCATACATTTTACCTTCCCAGAACTTTTCTTTCCCTCTAATTCATTTTCTTTAAAATACCCTCCACACCGCATCTCCAAAGATGACAGAGGCCTTGAAGGAAATTATTTTCCACAGGGCCTCCTGTGTGGAGCTAAAGTTTAAAAAAAATACCTTAACTTACGGACGTTTTGCCCCAACAGACCTTATTTGTGCTGAATGAGATTTATGATAGGATCGTGCAGCTAAGGAAATTTACCATTTCGCAATTCGCCCCTGCTAACAAGGATGAGACGCGTATTAAAACCGTCTGTCTTTTCATATGTTTATCGTTCTGCTCAATAAGTGTCGGCGGCTACGATTTGAATATGAAATGGCTGTCTCACTGTCTCATAGATAAGGTCTACGGTCATAGCAGGCAATTGAAACGTCGCGAGTAGTTACCTGCTTCATACTTTAGTACTTTAGTAACTTCCTTCCTACCAGCCGGTACCTTTCTTCCCGCCTGAAGAGAATGAACCAAGGTGGAAAGTTTTATAAATAAATTTATGTATCCATGAGAGGCTCGATGAATGGGGAATAGGGCAGTCAGATAAGATACTGTGACGAATTTTGTGTTATATACCTAAGCATTTAAACAAATATGGCCAAAGAACGCTGGACTACATGATACCAAATTGCTTAAATATGTTACCTGCAGCAATTAAAAAATGTACAAATATTAAAACAAATATTATGTTGAAAAATTACCTCGCTGAAAGAAATAGTTTATATTAGATTGCAGGCAGGACACGAGCCCAGGGTCCTCAGCCTGAGGGTGCCCGGAACATGTGCCCATAGACGCTGCTCCACACTCTCGACGAGACTCACACTTAGACTCGCAACGGGTCTGGGCGGGAACTTGACCTATTTGTCCACTTGGCTACTAGCCGGTTAAGCTGATATGTTTTAAAGGCTTTCATTTTAAACATCACTAAAATATTTTCATTAAGGAAAACACTGAAAGCTTTCCGTCTAAATATTAATAGGATCTTTCCGAAAAACAAAAATCGGAAGCATTCATTGGTTTGCCCTCCGACTAGTGCTTCGCGGGTTGGAAAAGGAGCTAACACAAGTGTATTATATCTGAGAAGGATTACTTTGAAGGGAACAAAATAGATATTGTTGAATAAATAAATATTTATCGAGAAAAACAAAAAGTCACCTTATTTTTTGAACAGCCCTCTTATATGTATTATTTTTTAATGTTTCTTTAAATAAAATAAAAATACTAAATCTCTAACTTATTACATATTGGGTACATCATTCTTGGATAATTTATGGGGACATCATTATTGGACAATTTACAGGGCCCATGTCATCTTTGGGGATGCTGTGTGGAGGGTTTAATTTCATATCTAATAAAAAAAAGGTTTAAGAAGTTTCGGAGTTTATCTTGGACCAACATCGTGAAGCGAGATTTTTATATATAAAGATAGGTAGGTAAACTACAATTAAATTATTTAAAAAAATGCAGTTCTACAAAACAAACATAAATCAAAAATATAGTAATCTTCTCCCGTGATAATATCATCACGATAATATCTTCATTTACGATTACGAGTAGCCGGAATGTATCAATTATTTTTTTATAAATAGCTTGAAGTCGTAAATAAATAAAAGTTAAGAGGCTAGACTTTGAACGACACGCGGAACGCCCGCGTCTATCATTCTGTCTCGCTCACAATAAGCTCACGCACGCTTACAATACATGCGAATGCGAAATGTGCGAATGAGACAACGCTCAAATTTACCTACAGAAATCGCTCGAAAAGGGGTTTATGGAGAATACACTTTTCTACACCGAAACTTTCACGAAATTGAAATTTTAAAAAATATCAATTTTTTAGAAAGAAGAAGCTACGTCGGTAGCTTTTTATAATTTTACAATTCTTTATGAGAGTTGAGTTAGCAGCACTTTTTCCTTAAATAATATTTTTTGATAAATCGTACATGTTTGACAGTGAATGTTTACGTTAATACGAAACGCATCGAAAATTCGAAAACATACCGACATAGTTTTCACCCTCTAGAAGGCAGTATAAAAAAAAATATTCATTTTGTGCAATTTTCGATGTAGAAAAGTGTTTTTTCCCGGGCATCCTTTTTGTATGGGCCGAAAAGCGAAGTCTATCGTCTTAATAGGTAGGTACTAGCCAATCAGAAAAAAACGCAAATCACGGGAATCATGTACAATATTGTATAATCTATGCCTTACGCGGCAAATATATATTTTTTGAGATAGTTGATTGTTTTTTATGATACCTGTATCACCCAATACAATACGTAACTTATGTTTGGAGTTACGCCGTTCTTCCACGTAGCTATTCACAAGCGACGCTACCGCTACCTGTCAAACAAATTTGCTAGTGTAGCACCTAGCGGCGTTTTCAAACACTAATAATAGTATGGAAAACACAGACGAGCGACGATCGCATCGCTTGAAGATAGCTCCATGGAAGAACGGCGTTAGGGTAACTAACCGTTTAATTCACGACTGTATTATTTATTAGGACCCAGAATTTTGATAATTTTTATTCGATTTGAGTGGAATTTCTGTGTTTGTATTATCGGTATTCCAATAGAAAGTTCTCCGAAGAAATTGTGCCCTTGATTTCTTCGACAATGGTGCACTGCAGTCTACTTGTACAGTAAATATGCACATTTATAAAATTTCAGCAGCTCCGTCGCTGAACGACCTGCCGGCATTTGGGTTTCCTCCCTTGTACGGCATGGGTCTTGCACAGAGAGGTCATAATTTTCACTTCTTGAATCTCCGAAATATAGCTCAGTATCTACAATCATATAATGTGGTTATAATCTAAAATTGATGGATTTTATCATTAGGGCCATGGTACTTCTCCACCTTCCTCTTCCTTTTTCCCATCTCATTCCCCTTCTCATACCCTTCAACCTCGTACATACCTAAAATTTAGGATGCCATAATATCACTGGCTTTGGTTAGCACCAGGGAGAAGTCGGAACTCTTGGATTCTTTCTATCTCAAAACGAATAAACGTATTTTTATTATCTACTTTAAGTATCAAATAAAAAATACGCAATTTACATTTTGATTGAATTTGTGATGATTTACAAACGGAAAAAATGCGATGCCGCAAATTTAATCCACACAAATCAACTCAGCAATAAAAAATTAAAAAATAAGAATATTGAATCATTTATTTTTTCTCTGGGAAATGTTTATCTTTTATGCGTGTAATTCGACTATGAAACAGAGATAAACAATGTTTTGCACTGGTAATTTGCAGGTGTGACCGGTTTCGCCTGGTAGCGCCATCGTCAGACTGGTTCCTACCGGTGGCGGTGCCACTGACTATTGACTACTGACGTCACGGAGACTTTGTTGTTTATATTTACATCCTACTTTAAATAATTATTGGCGTTACTGGTACGTGTTTCCCTATTATTTATTGTGTTTTAAATTTATTACCTCAATTTGCATCGGAGTTTTAGTACCCCGACATATATATTTTTGCGCAGCTCTACATACACGTGGTTACCTATGTATTTATTAATGATTTATTGTACTAGGCTTTCACAAATTGTTCACACTTGAGTGAAAACCAAACAATTATAAAACTTACTTAATAGACCATGGTATAAAGAAGTTACTTGTAGCATACATGAAACACAATATAAATAAGATATTTAAGAAATTAATAATGCAAAGGGAAGAAGGGAGGAAAATTAAAGAAAATAGCGTTTGAGAGTATTATGTATAGGGTGGTTCTGCCCCCCCCCCCCTCCTCCCCCGCGCCCTGCTGGGCCCCACTGGGCCCCTCTCCCTACTATTCCGTTTTTACCCTATGGGCAGGCAGAACACGAGCCCAGGCTCCCCAGCCTGAGGGTGCCCGGAACATGTGCCCATAGACGGTGCTCCACAATCTCGACGAATCTCACACTTAGACTCGCAACGCCGCCTGGGCGGGAATTTGACCTATTTGTCCACTTGGCTGCTAGCCGGTTAAGCTGATATGTTTTAAAGGCTTTCGTTTTACACAGCACAAAAATATTTCCAATAAGGAAAACACTGAAAGCTTTCCGTCTAAATATTAATAGGATACTATCTTTCCGAAAAAACAAAAATCGGAAGCATTCATTGGTTTGCCCTCCAACCTAGAAAAAAAATTGCCGGCTGGGCTTTTTTGTGTGGGATACCATGTAAAAAATTTCGCCTGCGACGCTTTTCTGTTTCTTTGTATTAGTTTTCCAGTTCTTTCGCTCTCTTCACTTACCTATTCCTGTTTCGGATGCTATAGTTAATAATAATAATAATATTTTTGGTTGATTTGTACAGCGCCGTTTTTGTGAAAAATTACCTCAAGGGTTTCACAGGCTCCGAGATTATTAAGGACTTGAGACTAATGTGCGGTAATCGATTAATTTAATTCAAAATAACTATAGCGGTATTTCGATTTTTTTTTATTATTTTTAACATATAAGGCTCATATATCATCTCTCTGTACAAATGAGGTACCTATTTAACCGGTGAATGTTTGAAAATGACATAATATTTAAATTAACACCTACAAGACTTTAAATGGGAAAATAATTCACCGACTCCAGATATTTTCATATCAGAGGGTTCGGCGCGGTGGAATTCCTAATTGGACCGATAAATCCTACTGATCCCTCAATATAAATATTTTAAAAATGTTTCGTAAAATTCAACATGTATTTAAAATTGCTGATTTTTGCATTTTTATATATAAATTCTTTGACAAATCTAATACGCCTAAATTATTAATGAGAGAGCTAGGTATAATGCCAGTAGCCGAAATAATAATTGGTAATATTTTTATAGTCTGGGAATGCCAAATTCTTTTAATCTTATTTCCTAAATCTGTATATTTTCTTATTTTTTCAGAAACAGATTTTTAATATTACAGGAATTTGGAATAGCTACATTAATGATATAAGTTATTTTTTTAAATTTCGTCATGTATAACTATATCGGGTCTAATTTGACTAATTGTTCTGTCTGTTAGTATAGTTTTATCATAATATATTTTATAAAATTCATTTTCGAAAAATTAATTTAATAAATATTATTATTATAAAATAAATTAATAAAATTTTATTATTATACGCCCTAAAACATGTTAAAGCCCATCGGAGCAATCATAATGATAAAAAGAATAATTTAAAAAATAAATCCGGGAGACAAACCAAACGCCTGTTCAACATTTGCATTTACAATGTTGACATTTACCACATCAGAACGGGTAATTAATTTTACGACTCGTTTTTTTTTACTCGTTCTTGTGTTTACCTCATATGTGAAATGACTCCCACAACCCACAACTTGGACTAACTCCGTAATTTCCTCGAATAGATCGTAAACACAGAATCCCCAAAGATTATTTTATATATATATACATGTAGGGCCCGAGTGAAATCACTCACCCTCAGTGCGTCATCTAAGAGTTTTTTTACAGGTACTCGGACAAGGTACATGTTTTTAAGGTTCCTTTTTTAGGAAAAGCTCAGTTGAGCTTCCCTGGAGTAATTTGAGGAGTTAGTACGTACGATCTACATCGTTAAATTGTGTAATGTGTATTCAGATTCATTCGCAGCAGGTCGCGGTGCCAAAAGTCATGCCACAGAATTATTACATACCCCACAGGAGGTTCTAGTAACAAACCACAGGGGCGAATCGTAAATTAATGTTTCTTAAAATCTATAATTATGTTTTAACAATCTCCGTGAAAAAGCGGTAAAATGGGGATCAAGGGGTCGCGGATTCAAAACTTCGAAAAAATCCCACGTATTTAATGGAAAAAACTTATAAGGTTGAAGCCTGAAAGCAAGTACTTCTTACTAATATTATAAACGCGAAAGTTTGTTTGGATGTATGTATGTTTGTTACTCTTCCACCCAAAAACTACCGAATGGATTTTAATAAAACTTTACGATAATATCTATATCTCGTACATCAGAATGACATATAGGCTATAATTTATAAAGCTAGCTATTTTCCATATATTACAAATAATAATTATTGTAGAAAATGTCAAAATTTGAGAATGACATTTTGAAAAACAATTATGGTTAAATCAAAATTCTATTTTAGAAAATATTTAAATTAGTTAATTTATTTAAAATACTCGCCGAATACTTTTAATCGAATCAAGAACTGTAGATATTTTAAATTAATAGGTTAAGAATTTTGGTAAAAACATAGATGGGACCTAGGAAAAGCAAATAGGCTACTCGAAGTAGGTACTAATCTTGCGCAAACGAAGTCGCGGGCAGAAGCTTGTTAATAATATAAAGTTAGCGCCTCCGCCCACTGAGGCAACTGAAAACTCTCAACTGCCAACTGTCTTTGTATGACAATGTGATGGCCCGCACACTTCACAATCACACAAAACCCCGCTGTCAATGGTAACGCAAGCGGTGACTTGCGACCATCTTGCGACTGTCACGGCTGATTGCCCTGGGCGGCCGTTGCTAGTTGCGAGCTGTCAGCTGATTGTTCTTCTTCTATGGTTAAACAAGCTTTTTGACCAATCCAGACAGAGAAAACAGCCGGTTTTAGTTGGTTTTCAGTTGCCTCAGTGGGCGGAGCGCCTTAATGATAAAACGTTAGACATAAGATAACATTAAATAAATTATTTTGAAAAAAGAACACCATGTGGATATGTACCAAAACCAAAATTTCCTATAAAATCATAAGATTTGAAAGTAGGCACTTAAATACCAACCTACTTAATTATGAACCGCATATTCAGTGACATTTAAAAAAAATATAATATAAGGAATTATCTAGTTTGTCCAAAGAAAAGTCACTATCCAATTTTTTTCAAACTTTATTCAGGCAGGTAGGAAACATAAAATTGAATAAAAAATGCTAACAAAATAGTCCAAATAAACACGAGGAAAACAAATCTTTACTAAACATTGAAACAGAAACGGAACGTACAAATAAATTTACAGACAGATGCAATGCAAAACGGTCGAATTAAAACAATAATATGAGGTTATTAAAAAAGGAATTTACTACTCTGCCAACAATGTCCCAATGAAGTTGAGTCCTTTTTTATTTTTTTTATCAATGTTACCATGCAAACTAAAATACTAGTAATTTTTGTTTTAAATTTCGTTTTCATAATTATATTAATTCTACAAGTTTGAATTTTATTAAGCCCTTATTTTTCACACAAACAAGGGACCGGATGACGTGAGACGACTTCACATATGGTAGATTCAGACTGGGTCGACGTACGTGCCCATCGCTACGCCTAACAATATCTGGACTGCTTAGCAACCATAGATTTTCAATGAAAATTTATGTTTTAGAATCACATTGGCCACACGCATCGCGACGTGCGATGTCTGTGGCCATTTTCATAGAAAATGTATGGTTTGCTAAGCATTGTTTGAGTAGCGATGCGTACGTACGTCGTCCAGTCTGAACCTACCATTACTCTCCCGTTTCTTACCGGCCGTTTTCGCGGGCTTTAAAAAAATTCAAACTTGTAGAATTAATTTAATTATGAAAACGAACTTCAAAAAAAAAAAAAATGGTATTTAAGTTTGCATGTCATCTACATGAACATATTTTTTAAAAGTCAAAATATTTTTCACTCAACTTCCCTATTGCAGCGAGTGATTTAAAAATGTCGTAAAATTACCCTTTAAAGCCAGGCAGCAATGGCGGCCAGCCCTGATCTGAAAACTGACTCCGTGCACCGCCTTTTATGATTGCCTTTTGTTCGGCTGCACATAAACGTAAATAACAAAAGAATTATTTAAATAGCGGCACAAAGTTTTACTTTGATGGTCTAAAGTCGAAACTATATCAAAAGTCTCACTGGAACCGCTAATGAAAAACCAACCATTGTAATGAGAAAATGTTGACTTTGTGGAAAAAAATACAGAACCATCCATCATCCAATAGGAGAAAAAAAGGAGTTGCAATTACCTAAAGTTAGGGATAATGGTTGTAAATATTATATTCAGTTAATGGCGAATACAATATTCCGATAGTCTGCAGGCACTTTGCATAAATAGTCGAATACCTAAGTGAATACTCTTCGACAAATATGACATGTGTAATGATATAATATAAATGATATGAAAATATTTGTACTACTTTATAAACTTATTATCCTCAAAACAGGCTTGTCCTAGTGAGGTTAATATTGAAATGTGAACAATAATTCCTACCATGTAAAGAAACAACAATAAATTAAAAATTAAAACGCTGTCAACTATTCCTTCAACGTGTCCTGCTATATTTCAGACTTTTGTTATCGCAAATGAAACTGAAGAATCCGTAAAGAAGTTGCAGAATGGTGGTTTGGGAAGGAGTAGGAAATACAATTAGTTGAAATATTAAACAAACAGGCAGAGTTTAGAATAAACACCGGACAAACTTCTGATTTGTACGGGATATTATAATAGTTATTAATATTATAATAATAGTTGTTTACTATTATAAAAAGTGTTTTTTTGCAGGATTAGATTGTCAGCCACCCCCATGACGCATTGGTCTATCATTTCTGGAAGACAAATGCATCCACAACAGGCAACAACTGTCTACCTGCAGCGCATCCAAAAATTATTCGGGATATGCTGTAGATGTTATTGGCATAGTGGAAGACAGGAGAAGTCAAGGAAGATCTTGAATGCGTTGGAGTGTTCGAGTATCACAGGCGTCTAAAATATGCATTGGTGTCCTTGGCTCTCCATACGTCGCAGGACCGGGAAAATTTAGCCTTGTCCATCAGGGAAAACGGAATGAGGGACACATTCCTCTGAATTCATAATATATTAGCACAGTTACAGAAGGTACGTCCAGATTCTAAGAGGATAATTCGGCCTGTTTTTAATAGCTATTCCTGATCTTGATCCAAAATCAATAGATTGTTAGATAGAACCTCAGCATTATAGCCTTGGCAGGTCAGAACCTTCTTGTCTCGCAATGTCTATATATCTAATATGGAATACATTGTTTGTGGTAGCGATGTCTAGAATATGATGGACAGAGATGGGCAATATTGCAATATGTTCACGTCACCCATCATAACATGCGGTTTTTACTTTTTACTTGTTCGTAAGCCTGTCTGTCCATCTGCCGTCATGCTTCGTTATAATCATTCGATAAACAATTCAGTACGCTTACTTCATGCCAAATGTAAAATAAAAACTAGTTGTGTGTTATGTTATCAAATTAAGCTAAGAATCAGCAATTTGTTAAAGGCGTTTGAGATGAAAGTGATTCAGATGTTAAAAGAAAGTGACAAAGTCTAAATTGTACACATCATGCACAAAAAATAGTAAAGTAAATATTTTCACTGAAGAAGTTTTTACAAATGATCGTTCAAAATAATGTTCATAGTTGTAAAGTAATGAGTTATTCTTCATTGCTGTTCAATAACAAATATTTGTTCACTATGATTAATGGACTATTATGTAGTAGCACAGACCCGTGAAAATTCACAGGATATTATAATTGTAGGTTTGTGAAGTATAAAATATTTATAAAAAAATATATTTGTCTCAGGATCATTACTGCCCTTTAAAAATAAACATTGTCAATTTAAGAGTGGATCAGAAATTTTCCTTTCCAATGAACACCGTTAGTTTAAAAAATTTATTACATCTATCAAAAATTTTAACAAAAGACTTAATTAATATCTGTAAATTGTTTCATTTCATCAGATTGTTTCTATTATATAATTTAAATCTCTTGAACATGAAATCTGTCGGGACTTTCTCATATTTCTTGTACATTTAAATAAATTAACATCCTTTCCCACGCCGAGTGCCACATTTTATCGCCAGGATAATAAAAATTTCGCCAGATCGTACAAGCAGTTTTAATATCCGGCGAAGATAACATCACCTATTGAAGGCTCAAGACTGCGTAGGTACCTCAGATTATCGTAATCATGTAGCCATTAGTGCTACTTACATTGTAAGCGCCCTCCGTGGGATGTATTCTGATTATTAAAATGATTCGAAACTTTAGATTCTCGTAATTCGAATTCGAATCTTGTAACACTGGTTCTGACACCAACCCTAGAAAATCCATAGACCAAATAATATATAAAAAAAAAAAACCATAGAGACCTATAAGGATTTTAAATTAGACGTAATAAGTCTAATCCATTTCCCAAAAAATAAGAAATTTGCTTTCCTTGAATAATTATCGTTTTAAAACCTGGCACTGGGTTCATAATTTTCATTTGCTCCAAAAAATATTTATAAATAGGGTGTAAAGGGGCGTAGGTACTTGATTTTCTCAATGATTCCTGGCATTATTTGGAGAAATTTTGGTCTCGTGTGTATTCTTAAATGTTTTTTTTTTCAATTTTTTATTTTCTTTCAAAGGAAACAACTTTTCGTTTTCTCCCACATGTCGTCACTGGTCACTCAGCCGAGTAACCAACCAAGCTCTTACCCGGTGCTGAACTGTCCAATTAAAGCCTCTGGAGACCTACATTTCATTTACCTTTTTAAATCCAAATAATGTTAGGAATCACTGATTAAAGAAAGTCAAGTATGTCCCTTAACATCCTGAATATTTTTTTTCTTCTTTTTTTATGTGAATACATCACAAGAGTCTCAACTGCTCACATTTGGAGCCAGTGAGACTATGGCATCCCCAATTGGGGTATGTTGTGAGTTTGTGAGGTTGGAGGTAGTAGTGAAAAATTATGGCTCGTCATATGGTTATGAACTTCAGCTGTGTATAAAAATATAGATCGACTCACTAATTATACATATACACGGAGAAAGATGTTATTCTAAAATACGATACATTTTATTCGTAAAAACGGTTAAAAACGGGACTGAAGTTCTTAAGAACAAATTAACAGGGTTTAATGTTTATTGGCGGGAACATGTAAGAATAATTTGTTGGTATACGTAATTTCGTACGTATACCAATAAATTATTCTTACATGTTCCCGCCAATAAGCATTGAAACCCTGTTAATTTGTTCTTAAGAACTTCAGTCCCGTTTTTAACCGTTTTTACGAATAAAATGATCGTATTTTAGAATAACATTTTTCTCCGTGTACTACACATTAGTAATCATACATATATATCATATAAAATTCTTTCCTAATAATATAGTGAATGCACAACAATACTACCTACGAAAACAACAGAATAGTTATATTTTTATTTTTATTTTTAACTTTTTAACTTAAAGAGTTAAACCTCAAATTATAATATTTTAATTAATGAAGATAATATTAGCGAAAGTCAATCGAAAATCTGAAACAGAAAAATCAGAAAAAGATACGGATACATCTGGGACTCGAACCCAGGTCCTCCGGCAATCCGGGCCGACGCGCTAACCAATAAAAATATGCGATAAGAAAAATGAAAATAATGTTGGTGGTTCTCAGTCGAAGTATGATACAGTTAAAAATGACCGAATCGGATAGGTATACGTTGGCGCAGTTGGTTAGCGCGTCGGCCCGGATTGCCGGAGGACCTGGGTTCGAGTCCCAGATGTATCCGTATCTTTTTCTGATTTTTCTGTTTCAGATTTTCGATTGACTTTCGCTAATATTATCTTCATTAATTAAAATATTAGAATAGTTATAGTTTAATTTTGTTACCAACCTTTAAAATTCAGCAAAAATGGTTTCCTTTTGATAAATTCACAGGTAAAGCAGTCTTTTTTGATCACACGAACACAAATAGGCACTCCAGTTCAAAATAACACTTCAAAACTTCACATATTTTGTTTATCTGATAGTCAAGTAGTTACTTTTAAAATATTATTATGCTATACGTTTTGTGCGTGACAAGAAAGCGAACAAATTTCGAATACCTCTATTTATGGTAGTTTGAACAGATGTACAACGTTTCACAGGAGTCAATATTTTGAGTCGGTTCTTCCCCGCGCGCGTAAAATGAAGTGTGTGTTAGGCACCGGGGCCTAAAGAAAACTGACGGTCCATATTACCCGCTGATAATTAATTTCAAGCTATGTATGTTGGAACGGAATCTTTTGTTAATGATAAACATGCAATTTACTAGCTGCGCATTCAGTCAGGTGGCGGAACCATTCCACTCATTTCAAACTATGGCTAACCGTCCACATATTATATCGTTATAAGACACATCTTGAATATTAAACCATAGACCTCTGTTAAGCTAAAATTGCGTGATTAATTTGAGGTTCATCATCTGCCTAGCAATCATACTTTTTTTTTGTTGTTGTTGAAAATCGGACAAAAGTCCCACGGACTGGACTATGGCAACATCAATAAAGGGAATGTTTTTAGGCGGAAAGAATTGTGAAAGAAAATGGTGTACGGTAGAAGAAGGTTCTGAAGTTCTTGGGTAATCAGATATCATAACCGAAAACGGCTTAAGCCATTTTAAGCAACGTTTTGTTCCAGAAGTGACGTCTATTACCATGGCGAATCTGAGAGCATCTTGCTTGCACTTTGATATGTGCCCCAAATATTGGACAATAGTTCGCTGTTGTAGATATATATTATTCATAAAGAAATTTATAGAAAAAAGGGACGGGAGAGCATGTTTGGATGGATGTTCAATATTCTCATCACATCCAGCTTCTCTGAAAACACGGAAAAGTTATTTGACATTTTTCTGAACATCCAAGATCTAGGATCGAACCATCCATTCACACAAGGAGAATCTTGTCACACTTGAGCGATATAATTACTTATTATTATTAATATTGACTTCTACCATTGTAAATCACATTATGGACTTTTTGGCATATACATGTATAATATTATATGTATGTTTAACTTAATGAGCAAAACCTCAAATTTTAATTAATTTAGAAAATATTAGCGAAACTCAATCTTCATATTCTTAACGCATATTTTTATTAGCTGCTATCTTTGTATATGATTGCTAGATTCAAACCCGAACTAAATGCTCTCTAGATAGTTCTTGGTAAAATTTCTCCATTTTTATTTAATAGCGACATCTATTGATTTTCTGGAAGTCTAGGATGAATATTTATTTTAATTTTTAACTTAATGAGTAAAACTTTCAATTGTAATGTTTTAATTAATTAACACAATATAAGTGAAACTCAAACGAAAATCTGAAACAGAAAAATCAGAAAAAGATACGGTCACATCTGGGACTTTGAAATTTGCAATCAAACATAAAGATAGCAGCCAATAAATAAAAATATGCGTTAAGAGTTGGTAGTTCTCAGTAGAAGTGTGATACAGTTAAATATGACCAAATCAGATAGGGACACATTAGCTCAGTTGGTAGAGCTGCGCCCCGGCAAGGTGAAGGACCTGGGCTCGAACCCCAGATGTGACCGTATCTTTTTCTGATTTATCTGTTTCAGATTTTTGATTGATTCTCTAATCTTGTCTTCATTAATTAGAATACAATATTATTCTTCGCAAAATTAAAAACAAATTGTTTTTTGTTTTTGTTTTTGCAAGATACATGTTGAGAACCAGCGGTCAGCTCTAATCATAGAAAATACATCGCAGCAAGTAGCCACCGCAGTTCTGAGAAGAAAGTGTACGGCAGCATTGATGGCGAATTGGCGAACCATTCATTACCCGCCGCATGAAATGGAAAAAACTAACAATATTCGCGATTTCTTACTTTTACCAACTCACCGTGTCCCGTCTGGGAGCGCAGAGAGGAAGTGCCTCCACAATGGACAGGTGCTTTATGCAACTATGTGCATTCCTTCTTACATCAATGCGTAAAATTACATAATTGTTTACGTTGAATACCCATCGCACATTATCATATCTACTACCGAAGAGGAAGTACATAAAGTTATTAACAAAGAATCTAACTGTTCCGTATTCATAATACCTAACTTAATATGGTTACATAACCTACCATTTTTTACCCTTTCATAGCAATAATAGTGATTTTCAATATATGAGAATTGCAATAAAGAAACATATCGCCCTTGAAATTCAAAATGCAGTGAACCACTTATGCGAAAATCGTGATTTAGAGTTAAAAACGCAGAAATATTTGTGAAAACACAAACTTTCGCCACATTTGCCAGAGTCGATATAGCCTCTCAGAAGCTGAGCGTACTGTACAGGACTTGCAGATATTTTAATAGTACACAACTGGCTGTCCCTGAATTTGGCAGCCACCTCTGTTCTGGAGCCCCAAAATACAAGATACCCATGAGTACAACAGCTCGGATGTGGAACGATTTATACTCTCCGTTTTTGCTCCCTCCTACAACATGTGTCTCTTCAAGACCCATGTTCATTCCTTCCTCTCCTTAAAAAGATCCTCCACGCAGCATCTTCAAAAATGACATAGGCCCTGAGAGAGATGGTGGAAATGGCGAGTTAATGTAAAAAAAATATGTATTTATTCCACAGTTATTGGTAGATATTTTTCTTTGCAATTATTACAAATTTTATATATATTTTAATGTAAAATGTATGAGTATGTTTATACAAGAAAACTTCAGATTCCTTTTTCCTGAAACATAAGATACGCGGATACGATTATAATACGTTTTTTTTTAATTATTACAACATTAGATACGAATTTATTTATTTAAGTAAGGGTGTGGAAAATTTTTTTTTTTTTGCGACGTACCATGCCAGAATCCGAATTGTCCAGAGCCAGTGAGACAACGGCATCTCCAATTGGGATATGTTCTAAAGCTGAAAAGGTTGACAAGGGAAGGAAAGAGAGTGAGAGAGGCTGTGGAGATTTGTTCACAAAAAACAAAGTTAACACCATTTTAAGCAATGTTTAATGAATAACGGTTCCCAGTTACGACGTAATATTAATAAATTAGTGATAGTAAAATGTGTTATAGCATGATTAATAATACATTATGATCAAATTTATAGGTAGAAACTAGCGTATAACTGTTGCATTGCATTAGTTCGGCTCTACGCTCTACTTACTTCAGCGAAATACTTGATATTATCAATGGAGTTATTAAAGTGTTTTCTTTTAATATTACAACAATACATTGTTTACTTCAGTTCTTAAAAATAAAGATACTGTAAAAATACACAACTCAATCACTCGGAAAATGCGTAACTATTAAGACGACAAAAAAACCCGACCGTAAATAAACCCCATTGAAAAACATAAAATTGCACAAGTTTATAATGTAAAGTAGTTAAGGTGAATGTCAAAAGAATTCATATTCTACTCTTTCATAGATGGCGCGCGTATAATTATTTAACTTATAAACGCTTTTTACAAGTTATGCTATGAAATATTAAGAAAAAGCAATATGAATATGAATAGTTTTGTCAATTAATCAATTAATTTGTACAATAACTGAGATTTTATAACTGGATTGTTCTCACGTAAGTGCGAACATCTGTAAAAATTCAAATCTTTTAAGAAAGGCCAATAAATACAATATTGGATTGAATCACGGATGCAAAATTGTAATTGTTTGCATTTCTTGAAAGATTTGAGTTTTTTAATTGACAAAACTATTTATTAAC
Organism: Limnephilus auricula; assembly: GCA_951813805.1. Classification (NCBI taxonomy): domain Eukaryota; kingdom Metazoa; phylum Arthropoda; class Insecta; order Trichoptera; family Limnephilidae; genus Limnephilus; species Limnephilus auricula. The sequence continues at coordinate 26,446,343 of OX638398.1, read as the reverse complement.
AAGCTTCTGCCCGCGACTTCGTCTGCGTAGGATTAGTACTTCGAGTTTTCTATTTTCTTTTCCTAGGTCCCATCTACGTTTATACCAAAATTCTTAACCTATTTATTTAAAATATCTATAATACTTGATTCGATTTAAAGTATTAGGCGAGTACTTCAAATAAATTCACTAATTTTTTACAAAATAGAATTTTGATTTAACAATCATTGTTTTGGAAAATTTCATTCTCAAATTTTGACGTTTTCTATTTAACAATTTTATTTTCAATATATTGAAAATAAATAGCTAGCTTTATAAATTATAGCCTATATGTTATTCTGATGTATGAGCTATATTATTGTAAAGTTTCATTCAAATCCATTCATTAAATTTCGATTTAAAGAGTAACAAACATACATACATTCATACAAACTTTCGCGTTTATAATATTAAGTAAGATATCTAAGAGTAATTAATTGTTTGTACCGTACACACGTAATATGAATATGATTAAATACTTTTTGTCCATAAAAAACTCAAATCTTTCAAGAAAGGCTAACAAATGCAATATTGGATTGAATATCCGATACGATTGAATTTGTTAACCTTTCGTGAAAGATTTGAATTTGTTTATGGACAGAACTATTTATTCATTTTCACAATAGTAATCGTAGAGCGCCGTTTTCGTGAGAAATCACCTCAAGGGCGGTACTCGCGCCATCTATGAAATAATAGATAATGAATTACCCAGTAACCGGAAACTAGTGGCACCTTTTAGCGGTAAACTGGTGAATCCAAATCACATAGACCATAAATATATAACATAAAAAGGTATTTTTCGATCCGGGTCTACGCTTCGATCTATTTCAAAAGACAGTATAATGATGATGAAGCCTTCCAATTTTTTCAAATCTAAAATCTCAAATCAAAAAGATTTACCACAAAATCAATTCCAAATGTGATGTAGACTGATGTTGGTTTACCAGTTCCCGCTTGAATCGTATAGGGTTTTCGGACACCATGTATAATGATGTCAATCTGCAGATTTTGTGATTACCTGAATGAATAGTAAAGCGTACAAAGTACATTTAAATTTAATTATGAACGTGACTTTATAATACTGTAACAAGTTATGTACTATTATAATTGAAGGAAATCGCATGACCGATTTGGGCCAAATACTCTTGGTGAATGTCAAATGAATTCTTATTTTACGCTTTCGTAGATGGCGCTCGTATAATATTTTTTACTTATAAACGCTTTTTTCAAGTTATGCTTTGAAATATTAAGAACAATTTATTGTTCGCGAAAGTACACAAGCAATATGAATGTTAATAAATAGTTTTGTCAATATGAATATTAATAAATAGTTTCAAGGAAGGCAAACAAATACAATATTGGATTGAATCACCGATGGAATATTGTATTTGTTAGCCTTTCTTGTAAGATTTGAGTTTTTTTAATTGACAAAACTATTTAATAATATTCACATTGCTTGTGTACTTTCGCGAACAATAAATTTTTCTTAATATTTCAAAGCATAACTTGTAAAAAGGGTTTATAAGTAAAAAAAAAAATACTATACACGCGCCATCTACGAAAGCGTAGAATATGAATTCTTTTGACATTCACCTTAAGTCAGCGTTACGAGACAATTAAGACAAAAAAGGCAAAATCCGTTGGATGACGGCGGATGAAGGCGTCCGTCCTGCGAATGAAACAGAATCACTCCACGGTGCAAATCAAATAATGTTATTTCCACTTTTGGTTCTGGCATGCTTTCCCCCTTACTAATAATCATGTTTTAATTTTAGTCAGCTGATAAACATTTACCTTTCATTCTTGTTAACTTGTGTAAAATTAAAAAAAACCTTTATTAGTAAGGCCCTTTGCATGTAAATCTATTAATTGGTTACAGCTTTACTAGTAGTTTCTTATTGGGACGTCCCTCGCCTTCTTACTTAATATTCAACAAGGTTCAACTTTTTGTACAATGTTATTTACTTGGGTATCGAATAAACACAATAAACGAAACAGGAATAATAATAAAAATAAGTTTATTTAAAATAAATTACACATTAATTTAACAAAACGAATAAATAATATAGTATTTAATAAATACTGTTAATCTGAAGTAATGATATGATGCATGCAATGATGCCATATTAGAGTAATTAGTCTGTATTATAAATAGCTATCTTGACAGACTAGTTTTCAAATTATCTGCCATATTATTTGCACGTCACAAAAACATTACAATGTTTAATTAAATTAGACAAAATAAGTTTAATTAAAAATTAAATTAGTATTAAAATAATATACAGAAACACATCCCACATAAATCTGTTATTTTTTTTCATTTATTATTAAAGGTCAATAACAAAATTATTCAAGTACTATTATTGAAGCACTCTACATATGAAAAATACGAAATGAAGAACTTATAAAAAACTGTTTATTATACCAATAAACAGAGTTTTGTTGGAAAAATAATATTTCGAAAAAAAACGTACCCTTATCCAACACTTGCACAAAGTGCGAAGCTTTAATAAATTAATATTTTTATTCCTCTTCGGATAAAAATTAGATTGTTCTTCAATTTAAAATAATGTAATTTGTTTTTGATGCTGTCATTGGACACTTAATTAAACAAGAGCAATGAATGAATACGTAATTAAGAAATATTATAAAATCACAACGAACCGGTAAGCAAAATCATGGCATGTAATTTTAATGCTTGATAAACTAATTGGTCCGGTTAATATAATATCAATGAGAATACCAAAATATTAAGCAAAAACTATTGCAAATGAAGAGTTATTCAATTTGAAGTGATATTATTATGTATTTTAAAAACATCGTTAATATTTTTCTAAATTAAATTGCGTACGGAAATAAAGCATAAAATACAATGTACAGGTTTATTTTTAGCAAATTATTCGAATTAGAAAATATAAGGGACCTACTAAATGAATAAAAACCTGTACCTAATTAAATCGTACATATTATTATAAATTATACATATTGAATAGTTGAAAGGCCACGGTCAGGTTCATTTGTTATAAACACATATATATACATATACAGGGTGTTAAGGTACGTACTTGAGTTACTTTAACCAGTGATTCTGGACATTATTTGGAGTAAAAAATGTAAATGAAATTTTGGTCTCCGGTGACTTTTTTTTTGTAATTTTTTTTTTTTTTCAAAATATTTTTTCTTCAAAATCAAACAAAAAAAAAATTCTTTCACATGACCTTATTGGTCACTCAGCCAAGTTACCACCCCACCACTTACCCCGCCCCCAACTACCCAACACCTACTATTATTTATGTTTTTGTAGAAAAAAAAAAAAAAAACATCAAAAATGTCACCGGAGACCAAAATTTCATTTACATTTTTTACTCCAAATAATGTCAGGAATCACCGGTTAAAGTAACTCAAGTACGTACCTTAACACCCTGTATAGCGTCAAAGAAACTGGGTTAGTAACTTTGGGGAACTTATAGAACAGTAAGTTCTAAAGTTTAATGCCGACCTGACGTTGATACACAAATAAATGTTAAGGTCCGAAAAGGTTTTAAAGTCTGTCGCACGTATGTTTCTATTTCGCTTATGGTCATTGGAAAGTCAGTAAAGTGACTGTACTTGCGCGAGAATGGATCGTATTAAGTTCAGATCGGCATTTAAGTTTAGCACCTACCTCCTCTTGTGATTTAGTACCTTTTAGCATCAATGATGTCAGTATTCCAAATATTCACCCTCTAATTCACCAAGTAAATAAATTACCAATTATTAGAAAAATAAGAAATTAAAGAAAAATACAATTATTACGAATGAATAAGAAGATAAGAATAATACTTGCAAGTCATAAACATAAATCGTTCAAATAATTAAATCTGTCTTATAAACTAAGATAGGTAACGAAATTAAATAAAAAGGTCACTATTTTGACCGAGACGACTAAATAGTGACGATAATAATTATTGTTCTCATCGAGAAATGGACCGCAACTTGAGGAAGTTTTTTGCAGTTTTTTTAATCAGCATGCAATCCCAGTACAAATAATTACAATAATAATATGATAGTAAAATCAACAAAATAGATATCTTTACTTTACTTTTGGTCTGCAATTTTTTTCCGGATTAGCATTGGCAGCAAATATACCACAAACAATTAAATTAAAGGAATCATAATCGAGTTTAATAACCGTTTCATTTTGAGTTTGGGAGCTATTTTTATTTCGATTTTAATTGCGATCGATTTATATTGAGTATCTTATAAGTTTAGCTGTTGCCTGAGAATCTTTGGCAAACACAAATTTAATGCACGGATACCATTTTGTCCTATGACAGGGATGTATGTATGTATTTATTTTTAATTATTTTAATTTTTTAGAATTCACCCATCTAATTGACTTTAGCCATTTGATTACTACTGAGGTTGAGGTTAATAGGCACCCATCAACTTCTCCTTCTGTTTAGGTTCTCTGATTGATTTTCCAGATGTCCGGAAAAGAGTGTTTGTCACGAAATTTACCAAGAATAACGAAAAGAAGGTAAGTAATACGTATAATGTAAGCGCTGGTATTTCATTTGTTTTAAGCTCGTCTCGATAAATATATGTTCGTCAAGTTGCTTTCGGACAGCTTTCTTGACAACTCAATCATTCCATCAATCAGTACATAAACTGAAGTACCGACTCTGAGTAGTACATATCTAAATAAATTTCTATATAATATTGAAGGTAACAGGCTAGGTTATGTCAGGTTAGGTTAATGTCTAACACCAGCGGAAGGGCACAGCGCGCGGCCTGTCGGCCCCCTCCTTCACCAGTGGCTTGTGGAACTCTCTGCCTGGCCCGGAGTGGATGCTCGCCCAGCAGTGCTCGCAATAGTACTGAAACAAACACCCAACAGTCAAGTCCAGAACCAAACGGCAACTCTTTCACCATCAGCAAATAAAACTTTTATAAAAGCATTTAGTGAAATGTGTTGTACCTGCAGACATGTAACGTTGGCACAGAAGAAGGGCGCGAATTTGCCCCCGCAACGTGCTCCCTGGCACTCGTCGCATAGCTGGTCATCCAGCACGTAGGGCTTCACCTGTGAATCAATCATATCAAACGTAAATAACACAGTCCGAAGTGGGAGCTTATTAGCCATTAGCTGATTTTATAATTCCTACGGTTACGGCACGGCGACGGCAAAAAAAGGAAAATAAACGTAGGTTCCTTATCACGATAATGCTAAAGCTCCTTACACACTAAATATAATATTAGCTCATAAAAGTTTATACAAACAAAGGCATAATGTTCCATACCTCTATCAGAATCTCAAAATTCTCTCAGTGAGAGCAATTTTATGGTATAAAATTATTTTTCAGCATATAAATGCCCTTTGTACATAAATCGACTGGAACACACTTACAATCTCTTTTTACGTTAAGTAAAGGAATAATCTTACCTAAGCATTTAAACAAATACGGGCAAAGAACGCTGGACTACATGATACCTAATTACTTAAAAATGTTACCAGCAGAAATTAAAAAAATGTACAAACGTAAAAACAAATATTATGTTGAAAAATTTGCTAGCTTAAAGAAATAGTTTGTATTAGACTCTAATACAAACAACTTCTACCTGCAATTACTTTTTATCACGGTACACCTCTTTAGACTATATCTCTTTCTCTTATGATATGAATGTATACAATAGTTTATAATATAAATGTATACGACAGTTTTTTTTATAGTTAATTTAATTTTTGTTATGATCTATCAAGTTAAAAGAACCCATTGACAAAATATTTAAAAGTAGTTTATTGGGACTTTTTCTCTGTTTTTCTATTATTTTTATTTTGATATTATTGTATTATTTGTGACTGTTTCTTTAAATAAAAAAATAAATTAAAATAAAACAAATTGTGAGACAAAGGATGAAACAAACGATGTACGTACGTCTGCTTCCTTCAAAGGAAAGAAGTAATAATGTTCTTGTATCTCCATCATTGGTGTTAAAGACATAAGCTGCCGCGAGCCGTTGCCGTCGCCGTGCCTTTTACGCAGCAATTATAAAAGCAGCCAATATAAGCTTTTAGTATTACCATGACGATCCACGTTTACGGTACCGTGACTGCACAAAAAAAAGCAATGAACATACGTTCCTTATTGCAACAATGCTGTAGCTCTTTCTTAGACACTAAATAACAATAGTCTAAAATGAGACAAACGGTGAACGTATGTCTGCATCTCTCCAAAGGAAACATGCAATCATTATCGTACATCACACGTATCTATAAAGAAAATTAAACGCAATTCCTGTTGCCGTCCGTAACCGTGGAATTTTAAAAGCGATCATTAGGTAGTAAAGATCAGGTAATGAGTAAGAAGTCACCTCCACCCGCTTGTCGATGTCCCCGTGCTGCAGCTGGACGAACCTGGCCGAGATGGCGGCGATGTAGGACTGTTGGTTGGTGAAGGCCACCCGGCCCGCCCCCTTGGGATACTTGAGGTCGGGATCCGTGTCGATGCCGGCGTAGCACACGCCCCCGTACAGACGGTCCATGATGAGGGCCAGCTCGGGCGCCTTGAGCGGCCGGGGCACCCCGCCCACGAACACCGTGCGGCGGGGCTCCAGCGCCAGGGGGCAAGCCGTGTCCAGCACGAAGTCCGCGTCCCCCAGCCGCCAGGGACGGATCTGTACCGGCTTGTCCTTGATGGTGGGCGAGGACACGCACAGGTACAGCTTGTCCTCATCCGTTATACATGCCGCCATCAGCAGCTGCACCGAGCACTCGTCCTGCACACACCACACATAGAATGGTCACATCACACAAACAGATACCAACATTGAAACAAGAATGGTTGAAAAGTACCTGTCTAGGCAGATCCGGTCGCCTTAAATTTATCAACCTTGACATTAATGACTCGCGTCTATAAGGCTAAAAAGCTGGGCCTAGCTACCCCAAGAAAAAATAAAAGAGAAAAAATGTAATAAATTTATGCTCAAAATGATTTTCATTTTTCATAATGTTGGGAATACTTTAATTGACTAAGCGTAGAAGCGTACAAGTCCCTTTTCTTTCGACCACCTTGAATTTAGTATGTCTGTATATCTGTTTGTATAGCCGAGTTTAATAGTACCTTTTTATTCCGCCAGAAGCGCACACATATGCTCCGGTGCAAAAGCTGTCAAAACGTGAAATCTGCTGTTCAGAGAAGTACTAGTATTACAATCGTAACATTCTGTAAGTTGCTCAATTTTCCAGTTGGACAGAACGATCATAATAAAATGAGAGATAATAATAAAATGGTCATTTTCAAATATTCAATAATTCAAACCGAACTTGCGTTGTTTTTTTTTCATGCCAAAGGTAAAACCAATATTCATACTCTGAATAGGGTAAAACCATTTTGGCAACGCCACTGACGTCTGGGAACTCCGCGAGCGTCTTTTTTTGTAAATACATTGTTCTTTTTCACCAGAATGAAGCAAAATTTTAATAACATTCACCCTGGAAGAATTTCGCAATTATTTTTTAACTGCACTTCGTTTGAATTTGAACCCTTGACCCACGGGTACCGGTACCAGAGCTAAGGATCTCACCGCTCGGCCGCAGCTCGTCGATTCTTCGTATTAAACATGCTATTATTTGTGTTGTGGTTAAAGTATCAAATAATCGGTATAATCACGATCGCTCGAAAGAGCAACGCTTTTTCATAAAAATGCTAAAGGCATTGCATACTTATTTCCTTTATGCCGAACTAAGTAGACAATAATATATGATACATATTTTTTTGATGTACGTAAAGATTCCGAAAGTAACCTGGATCGACAGTAATTTACAGATATAAAATGAATAATTGAGGAAGGATAATAAGAATGGATGGAAGAGTTTACCTGAAAGAGCAGGAAGGCGTACCCCTTGGGAGGGAAGTAACTCTTACTCTCTGCCTTGTGTGGCCAGTCCACTACGAGAGCTCCGAAACGCCTGAAGGAGGAGGTGATCTCTTCTGCAACACAAAACATAAATCCAGGTGGTTCAAAATAAAACATAATAAAACCGGTGCTGTGGTCGTTTAAATGGTTTTAAATGCAACACCAAGTTGATTGAAAAGGAAAATAAACTTAAAACATATCAAAATGCTTTCAACTTAAAACATTTTCAACTTAACATATCAAAGAAATTATTATAAATTATTAATATGTTTTTGAATCAAAATATAATACAAGATATTCCAACCAATGCAACTATATAATTCCAGTAACAAAAACCTCAATAGCCCAGTCACAGTTTAACTTCCTTGCTCCAAAAATCTTTGAACAATTGAAATAAAGACAATAACCAAATATCACACTTTCAGGTAGACGCTTGGAGACTTTTTGATGAGTGAATGTGATAGAATTAGAAGCCTGTTTATATAATCTAATGCTAATGTACTTTTTTTCTCCTTTCTAATTTCTACTTTTTATTATAATTTTTCCAATATTTAACATGATTTATACTAATTCCATGTTTACACTAGACTTCATATTTCATACAATGTAACTATACTATATTGGTCACCATGATACAGGCAGCCGCCTAGTATGGTGATTTAATATATCAACTTTATGTAAATGTCACAATTATGTAACATGTATTATATAAATAAATAAAAATAAATTATAAAATCATGAATCCTGAAAGAAGATGAATCCACATCATATTCTAAGGAAATTTTATATTCGAACATGTTATTTTCCCTCAGCTATATACCTATCTAATAGGGAAGTTGAGTGAAAAATATTTTGACTTATAAAAAATATGTTCATGTAGATGACATGCAAACTTAAATAACAGATTTTTTTTAAGAACGTTTTCATAATTAAATTAGTTTTACAATTTTGAATTTTATTAAAGCCCGCGAAAACGGCCGGTAAGAAACGGGAGAGTATGTGACGTCTCACGTCATCCGGTCCCTTGTTTGTGTTTAAATTAAGGGAAAATATTTACAAAACCGGGACACGCTTAATATGGACAAAAAAATACATTTAAAAAGTTGTAGTAGTTAGATATTAACTAGTACTAATCAATTCAGTAATCGGAATATCGAAAAAAGTGCATTTTAATGGCTATTTTTTAAATTTAACAACACGAAATGTCATTTTCACCGATCGCTATATTAGGAACTGTTGTAAGTTTCGGCTAGACTTTTGCAAGTCTATGTAGCTTTACATTTAGAGGGAGTTCATTGAATTATTATTATTAGAATTATTTTACCCGAAGAAATTGTTTTCGGAAGCCTAAAATCGTCACATATTTGTAAGTTGGATTTGTTTAGTATGTGACATGTGACTCACCTTCGTCAATATCTGGCGGCAGTCCACCCACAAACACCTTCCTGGAGAATCTCTCTGCGCTGGAGGAGACAGACCTGCCAGGGGATCCGGACACCATCCCGGAGATACCTGGGAACGGAAACCATTATAGTATAATTAATTAATAATTTAATTAATTAATAATTTAATTAATTTTTAATTTAATTAATTAATAATTTAATTTAGTTACCCCCAACCAGTGGCGGCTCGTGACTTTTGGTGAGCTAGAGTGCTAATATTAACAAAAATGCCATTATTGATGTCTTTGTAGCCGGAAAATATTTTTTATTTTTTTTTCGAAAATTTATTTTTTGTATGAAGATTTTCAGGAAATCTGTGCGGCGCAAGGCAAAACTGAAATTTCCTGAAAATCTTCATACAAAAAATAAATTATCGAAAAAAAAAAAAAATTTTTCGGCTACAACGACATCAATAATACCATTTTTGTTAATATTAGCACTCTAGCTCACCAAAAGTCACGAGCCGCCACTGCCCCCAACCCGGGCGTTTATCGAGATAAAATAATATTTTAAAAGCAAGTAAGTTACCCGCCTCACTAGACGATGTCTGTTCTGACGGGTACCTTGGGTTTAGTCAGCTAATCGGGCAAGTAGGTTAAAGATACACGATATGCAGAAGGCAAACCTGATTCTAGCCCGAGTAACCCAAGAAGCTCTGGGAGCACGGGGAACAAGATCTAGGAACAGCTTGGCATATTTAACTTTGCAGGCGGTCAATTTAAGGCTTGAGTAAATCGGTTTCCATAGAAAATAACAATAAATATATTTTTAATATCTTAAAAATATAAATAGAATAGAGGTAGATACAATCATATAAATAAATTGTTTCAATACGGCCTAACCCCAGTATGATATCGGCTTTGAACGCCGAAATAGCTGTCACAAAGAGTGTACCAAAATAATAACATTATTAAATTCGGTTTAAGTAGGTACCTATGTGTAGCATATTATAGCTCGTTCCAAAATGGAAGATACTCCCAGTATCGCCCTAAAGAGAGCCATTCGAAATTGAAACGTTGCTTGAAACGGCTTTCTGTGTTTAGTGACTTTCCAGCCTTCATCTCACTCATCTCCTTCTGCCCCGCTGCTTCATTTAGTCTTACAACATTCCTCAAATGGGAATGCCATAGATCCATTGTCTCCGGACTGTGCGGTATCGCACTTAAAAAAACTGCTTTAATGTGTTCACCTCACAAGAAACAGTGGGATTAAGGAATCCTTAAAATAAATATTTAATGGGGCTGAAAAAAGTAGGAAAGGAAACAACAAGGTTAAGAGGATGTTTGGGAAATAATGACCTGGCTATTCAAATTTGTTCACCAAACACGGATAAAGCCATTTCAAGCAACATTTCGTTTCTGAATGGCGGTCTTTAACCAGGGTTTTACTGAATGTATTTACCACTAAGTGCTGTATCTGTTTTGTACTATGTACAGTACGGGCCAAACTTAAATGCCAAACTGAATTTGATACGCTCCATTCTTGCGCAGGTACAGTCACTTTACTGACTTTACAATGACCGTAAGCGAAAGAAAAAGATGCGTACACGCGACACATAAAGGCATAAGCGGGGAGGCATGCCGCTTTACGGACCTTAAACTCGCATATTGTGACGATTTCTGTATCAACGACAGGTCGGTATTAAAGTTTGGCGTGTTCTATACTTGGTTAAGTCAGAAGAAGACATAGAAAAGTTCACCTGAATTGGACAGCTCACCAGCGGCTGAGTCCCCCCCGCCCCCGGAGCCCTGAAGCCCCTGGTCGTCAAGCCCGAGGAAGAAAGGGTACTTGACTAGGAACACACAAAGAAAACAATCATTGAAAACATATCGATAACATTTATATATTTTAAAGTCATGGAATACCAATCTACAAAAAAAAAATTTGCATTTTTTATCCGAAAATTTGTAAGTAATTTGTATCAAACGTAATAATCCGCAAATCCACATCAACGCCTACACAGCATGTTTTAGGTACCTATTGGTCAAATTATAGATCATCGATGATCTGAGGGCGAAATAACTCCTCGACTCGAAATTAAATTAATACGTTTGCTATAAATAGGGAAGACCTGTCCAAAACCGTACACCTAAGCAGTGGCGGCTCGTGACTTTTGGTGAGCTAGAGTGCTAATATTAACAACAATGGCATTATTGATGTCGTTGTAGCCGCAAATATTTTTTTTTTTTTTCGAATTTTTTATTTAAATTTCCTAAAAATCTTCATACAAAAAAAAATTTTGTCTACAACGACATCAATAATGCCATTTTTGTTAATATTAGCACTCTAGCTCACTAAAAGTCACGAGCCGCCACTGCCCCTAAGGTAGAGGCTCTGCTCTGTAGTTTAGTAAATTAAAATAAAATTCGGTTTATAATAATTGTTTTTATTTAAATCTACCGAGGAACAAAAAACAATAGAAACATATCAAAAAATCTTAGTCATAAATGAATGAAAAGAATAATCTCTAATATTTCCGATTTTGCCCCGTGGGGTGGGTCAAACCGTTTACCGTATACGATATTGCCCCGGAAAAAACTAGCAACGGTTGCATTGTAATTTGTGCAACTCCTCGGGTCCCCAACCTGTGAAAACTTCGTGAGCCCGTTGCTTATACGTAGTGCATTGAGCCCAGCCAAGATCCAAGTGGCTTGTACCATATTCTCCAAGACAATACAATCAAATATCTTTGTCGTTCTAATTGCTCGGCTGAAGGGATTCTTGTGCGTTATTTTTTTGTGGTCTGATCTACATTGAGTTTAGGTGGACTTTACTTGTTTTGAGAAAAAACGTTGGGTAGTTATTCATTTTTATATGGAGACAAAGTAAATATTGCCGGTTTTACCCCATACGGTTGTGCCCCAAAAAACTTGTATAGAGTATTTTTTTCACAATGTAAAATATGTTACAAAAATCACCCAAAAATTTTTTCGGTATACCTAAAAGTTAGAGTAAACATGGTTATAGTGTTTGGACATTTCACTAAGCTGAAAATTATAAAAACTTCACTATTAATCAACTCAATATCCGTAAAAATTGCACCAGGACACAGAAAAACTTTAAACTTCTGTTACCTCGTCGGTGGGCAGATATGTACCGACAAGTTTCTGCTGATTTGCGTTGGTTTCGAAGGCGTATTGTGGGCGTGGCGGGATTTTTTTAAAGTAATAAAGCTTTTTCGGAGAAATACGGTTTTACCCCGGTACACAGTTTCGTACAGGTACTACTCCCCTTCATATGTATTTTAAGGCTTTTGATTTAGCACCCTCTATGAATGCACCGAACTATAACATTTATATTATATGGTGACCGGACAACTAAACAATGTGCAACTTCATCTCTCCTTTGAAAAATGTTAAATAAAAGTGTAAAAAACTTGGTTAAATAGGTTTTGTTAGGTTAGGTTATGGGCTATTTTTTTCATCACTTTTAATGACTTTTTAACCCGCCATTGGTGACGTATATGTCTGTGAGACCGGGTGTTTTAAAAAATTAGAATAATTTTATTTATTATTATTTTATTTTTTGTTCCAATTTTGAGTAGCTGCCGCATTACACGTCCCCCACCATCGGTTCATGACGAAACTGCTTAAGCGCCATTCAGACGTTTCACTAATCGCTCATTTCCGCATTTCATTCGGCCTAGTTTACTCGGAATGACACGTCTGAACATGAAATGAATCGAAAGTGCCGAACACTGCCGAATGAAATCTTCAAGTGAACCGATCCAACAATGTTGGATATTTTCCTTCGGCATCCTTCACTCGCGCGCGCATGCGCGCGGAAGAGAGCAAAGTGAATCGTCTGAACACCGAGTGAACTCTCAATCAGTTTGTCTCGCGTCCTGTACGGGAAGGACCATGAAAGGACGCTATCAAATCGCACGCAAAACGTCAAAATGGTATTCGTTCCGCTAATTTGTTTGCTTTTGGGAACACCTCTCATATAAATTTTTGGGTCTCCCTTATTATCCATGTATTTTATATGTTTTTTAATATATGTAAGATTATTAATTTGTAGGAAAATGTTCGTAATAAAAAAAGTGAAATCAAATTGTGTTATTATGTCATAAAAAATAAAAAGGTTTATAAGACGACAAAATACTGTTTTTTTATTAATTTTTATTTAATTGTGTCAACAAAATTGCGTAAAAATCGATGCATCTGACATGTTTTTCCTTAAAATTCGGGGCCGGACCGCGCTGGAAAACAAACGAATTCCAGCGCGGTTGACCTCGCTCGGCGACGCTGTGGTCGGAATGGACGAGTGAACGCTTATTTCTATAGCGCCGTGTGAACATGGAATGAAACAAAATGGACAAAATGATAAACAATTAGGCCGAAAAAACATGGCGGAAACCCTCCCTCGAGTGAATCGTCTGATTCCAGCTTTAGTGAACACACATTGTGTTTTTTTTTTACTAACCGGTCCTTGAGACCCTGTGTCACCGTGCATGTAAGTAAAATAATCAAGGATTATTTTTTTTTTTATTCGCGTATTTTTCCTAGTTTATTTTTTTTATTATTATTCTACTGTGTTTTATACATATATATGTATATTTGATGGAAAAAAAATCAGAAAAAACAAGTAGGTAGATACTCTTGCCATAAATGTCAACAATATTCGTGTCTTGAACACGTAGTGCCTGCCGTATTGCAGCAGCTGTTTATCTGAAGAAATTTAGTTTTTGAGATGCATTTTTTGTATGGAAGGATACTAATTTTTGTTTATTTTGTAAAAGTTCGAATGTCGAAAGGACAAAAGATTCTGGATTGTCGAATGTCTTTAATTATATTCTCTTAAACTTATAGACGTTTCGCGAAGGTACGTTTCTTTATAATTATATGGTATTGCCAGTTATAAAACAAGCGAAAAAATCAAATGCTTCATGGTAATAAAATTCGCACAGGATGAGGTAGACATTTAACATTAATTACATAGGTAGATACTTATTCATTAATAATTTTAGCGTAAAAATAATCGTAATAAAGTACCTATAATAGTTTCTGCCCGGGACGGCTTCTTTTTAGATGTGTAATACTGTGTATAAACATGTAGGTATTACCACGAATTATGGGAAGGGAACCAAGCATTGATAAAAGAAGGACTTGGTCGAAGGAACGAAGCAATCGCAAACGCCGAGCCCCGAATCTACGACTTTTTCGAACCGGGGCAAAAACCCCAACTGGCCCCGAATTCACATATCACGTAATGAAATTATGAAATGGTAAGGTGTCCACCCAATTTTCAGATAAATCTACATTTTAGTAAATATTATGTGCATGTAAATGACTGTACTAACACGCGTTTTTATTTTGATTCCACCAATTTGTTAATGTAACGCATACAAATAAAATATTATACATCTGAATCATCGATTTATTTACTTATTGATACTACGTTATTGATATAAGAACTATGTTGTATTGTAAAGGTCCCGTCAATTATAGAAGAAATGTCACTGTCACCCCATCAATATTAGAAGAAGCAAATTAAGGTAGCGACAGATTCGCAGCTCACATCAAAAAGTTATTTATAACACAATAGCGCTCGCCATACAATCCCATGAGACCCGCCAGACGTAAAAAGATGATGCGCTGTGATCGCGGTTTGAATCTTCGCTAATCGGAATTATTTTTCGTATTCGCTACAGTGGCGGTATCAGAAAAGTTATGCGATCCCCTCTCTACCGTAAACAGGAGAGGGGGTCATTTTTAATACACGGAGCATGCACGGAGCTGTCAAGTTAACATATCCAATACAAAGAAATGATATTCTCTCGACCGCTTCCGATTTCAACTGACCCCTTCTCCTGCCGTAGGAAGGAATATTTTATAACGTAGTGTGTCGGTAGAAAAGATACTTATAACGCAGTATCTTTTTGATGTGAACTTCGCGTTTGTCGCCCGCTTTAGGGCGTACGTTCCCTTCGAATGCTCCGTGATGACGTGAAATAATATATAATATCCTCTTTGACGTGAAACGACCTCTGCGTCTACCCTATTTTATAACATTTTATTATTATTAATGCTATAAACACTACATTTTTTATTGGTTAAATAACATTACATATTTTCAAACATTATTTGATAATGTGTTTTACTTTCTATTCTTGTAATAATTGTAAGAAAAGTCTAGATCAGTCAAATAACAGTACCGCCATCTATTGGCGTGCACTCGAACTAATAGTAAATATACATAGAAATCAATTAAACACTCATTCATTTTGTTTCCCGCCGCTAGAGCCGTTATGAGTATTGGAGTTTCTAATTTTTTTCCGATTGCGCGCCGTTGTTTTAATAAAATGAACATTATTACACCATTTTT
The DNA here is from genome assembly GCA_951813805.1 of Limnephilus auricula. Classification (NCBI taxonomy): domain Eukaryota; kingdom Metazoa; phylum Arthropoda; class Insecta; order Trichoptera; family Limnephilidae; genus Limnephilus; species Limnephilus auricula. Next base: position 26,430,657 of record OX638398.1, on the reverse strand, counting down.
GAGTGCAGTTTATCACAAATTGAATTATATCACGTCTCGTATGACAGCCAATAGGATATTTTTATAAGGTTCGTAGAAACAACAACCAATCCTAATAGACTGATAATATAGATGGAAATAATACGAGATCTTATAATAATATGTAAAAATATTATTATATAATTATATTCCAGTGCTCGACGCGGGGATCGAGCCCGCAACCATTTCAAAGCATATTTTTAAATATTAATTTACAAGCACACATTGAATTGAAAATATGACTTGCGGAAAACATATCGTTCTAAATAAAATGGCTAACTACTGAAAATATTGAAAATTAAAAACATAATCATTACCTATACATTAGGTAGTATTAATTATTATTATAGGGTCTTACTTCGTTTAGATTGGTGATGGGAAATACGAATGAATGTCGAGGAAGGTGGAAAGGATCTCAGCGACATATTACGGTTAATTAATTAATACAATAAATCTATCTCGTGAAAACTGAAAAAGACACTGTTTTCTCGGCGGCAAAAATTTGCAATGAAAGATGAAGCACTGCAAACAAATGAGGGGTGCGCGAATTCAAACATTTCAAATGCATTCCATTCATAAACATTCCATCAACACATAAAAAATATAATTTTTTCCTCTTGGGTAGGCACTTTATGATTCTATGTACCTACTCACATTTTATTGATAAAAATAATCCACTTGCATATGATAATAATAAAGTTTTTATAGTAAATTTGTTTGGATACCACGTTATTGAGTAACTACATATAGATATATAAAATACTAGCAGCATATAAACTAATCGGTTTCCGTTCCATTTGAACCTTCCTCAGGGTTTCATAAAAACGTGATGAAATAATTAAAGAATTACAGTGCTTAAACAAAGAAAAGGGAGAGAGAAAATTAAATACAGAGGGTAGAAGAGGCGGGTAAGAGAGAGGATAAATTTGGGTGTAGAGAAGGGGAAAGGAAACATGTTTCAAATGGGGCTAATGGATAAATCTAATTGTTTATTTTTAAATCTACGTGCATTTTTTTACGTACAATTAATAGGTACCTACCAATTAATTATCATTAAATATTTAAGAAATACATTTTTTAGTTTGGAGGTGTATTTTAATTAAAGATATAGTGCGTAACCTTTTTCTTTCCCTCGTGATGATTATGTATTTATGATGATTATGTAGGTTCTTATTATATATTATTTAGCATTACACTCCAATTATAAAGCATTTGAAATACTTTATTTGTATATATATATATATTTTTTTATATTTCTTTATTCTTAGCATAGTAAATGTAAGATTTGTGGATTTTATGGCCACCATACTAGACACATGCCCGTGTTATGGTGGCCGATAGCCGATTGGGTATTTTAAATGAATAATATTTTTTAAATTTGCTCATTTGTAATTTGATCATATATTATTAATTAATATGATCAAATTAATTACCATTTGGAATGTAGGTTTCATGTGATTATATTATGTGAAATGTTTATCGAAAACAATTTGTTTTCAGCATTATTATCAAGGAACTCATTTGACTAAACGATATATTTTTGTGATAGGCCAAATAACTAATAATAAAGTATATAATATATAACAATAACTAAATGATATTACGTTAAAACGTGTTCAGATACACCCCGCTCAAAAATATTATTTGCTGCACAATATTTAGTTGTCTATGGTAAACGGAAATGCTTTCTCTCTGATTCGTTCTAGAGTCACGGCGTAATTGTTTGTTCCGCGATCCGCCATTGCTGTGTTGGCCGTGTGTTTGTGAAGTTCTTTAGTTGTTTATCTCAATTCGTATTAAAATGGTGGATAAAATTGATATGAGCTTAGATGACATCATCAAGTCGTCTAAATCACTTCGTGTTAGTGGTGGAAGTGGAAGGCGCCCCCAGAGCGGCGGTAGAAGAGAAGGGGGGACGCCTCGTCGTGGCGGGGCGCAAGGAGGACCTAGAAATACTCGCCCCAGTGGTGGAGCTGGAGGTGGCGTTCAAAGAAGTCGTAATCGCGGTGGAATTGCGAAACCGCAACAAAAATATACGAGGGTAACTACTTGATTCATGTTTTCTTTCATATGGACTAAAACGACGCACGTTTGGTCTCAAGAACTTGAGCGTTCTTGTTGCCGAGTGTGGGATGGCAAGAGACGTGACTCATTGCGAGGAAGCATAGTTTGTTTTTTTCCGAGAATCGCCCCCCTTTACTGACAGTGCTGCAAACTGCCACGCAGATGTATTCCCAAACAAAGTCTAAATGACCGATGTGTTGGGGGGCATAGCGACCATTGTCTTCACGAAATGGCGCGAATTAGCTCTAATGATAACCGTCAACATTTTACTCCAACACCGAAGCCTTTCCAAATGAATTAGCTTGTTGGGTAATTCTTGTAGTTGTTTAAATGGTGCATTTACTCCTCGGTATGTATTGTCTGCGATCAATCAATTTGATTTGCATATAAACAGTCTTGCAAGATTGTTCCTCCTTTGCAAATTGGAGTGTTAAAATTTTCTTTCCATTCTCCCTGCCCCGAGTGTGAACCCTCGAATATAACACCGATCCTAGATTCATATGGCATCAATATCAACAGTCACGAGCCGAAATATAATACACACGATGGAATCTGGATTATTACACTAAGGAATCATCTTAGAATCTATCTGCAAATCATCATAACCTAGATCTGGTTAGAAGACTGGAATTCGTTGATCTATTGAGATAAAAGCCTTGCTGCTGTGAGCAGAGTTTGAACCACTCAAGGACTTCCCTAACATCCACGATGCATTTGGATAGATACAACCTTCTTTGTTCACAAGGAGTTCAGTATTTGATGATATACTGAACTTCAAAATGGATGACTCATTTGTGGAGTCCAGATTTAATTGTAAACAGAAAGCATCCATGAAAGGCAAACTTCCAAGGGATATCTGATCCAAAGAACAAACGCAGTAATAATAGTTAACAAGTGGCTTCAAAAATATAAAAAGTGCATAAACATTCTAGTGAAAGACTTTTTAGTTCAACAGACTTTAGTTTTCCAAATGTATGTTGTAATGTGATGATTTAACAAATGTTTCAAGTGTCCAGTATTTGTAAAGATGTACGCCATTTTATGTATCCCTGAATTATCTGATGAAAAATGTAAAAAAATAAATGTCCTCCATCTACGTGCCCCAAACTTCTGAATTACAGCAACAATATTGTCTACTGAACACAAAACGCAACTAGAATGACAATGGTCCAAATTTTAGTACATAGGTAATAGAATATCATTATAGTAGTTTTGGAATAGACTTCTGATAGTTCTGGACATAGAGTAAAAATTTTGTGGCGAAATAAAATATACTTAAAATACATTCTTACAGGGTATATAAGTAATGCTGACATTTTTGTAGTTCCTTTCAACACACTTGGAACTTTCTATTCTCTACAATCTCTTACAATCAATACTCAAATCATAATATAGATAAAGTTTTTATTGACAAATACACATGCCCAACAATCTTCTGTACTAATTTTTAATAAACAATTTATTTGAATATTACTTGAGGAGTGTGGTCCTCCTACTAATACAAACGTTATAATTCGAATTCCATAATCTCAGTTATCCATGATAATTTAAAAAGCTAATATTATTCACCATAACATCAAAAGCCGTGGGAAAGTTAACTTCAATTGGGGGTTTGTGTAATGGGTGAGGGTTAGCTAGCAGATAGCGGAATGAGGTAACGCTGTGCACACAAGTCCGAGTCCGCCCGAGCCGAGTGCGTGCTGGAAGGCATTCAGAAGGAAAGAGGAAGGTCCGGACGTCTATTTGGGCGGGGGACAATGGCCTCTATGAGAACACACGTTTCAGGGTGACGTGAACGGAACATGGAAGCATGACATGTTTGGGCAGTTTGGGGGCGCCAAGGCCCCCTCGCTAGCTCAGCGCCAGGCCGGCGCTGGCTCCACCAAGCTGCTGGTTTCCAATCTGGACTTCGGCGTGTCCGAGTCTGATGTCCAGGAGCTGTTTGCCGAGTTTGGAATGCTCAAGAGCGCCTCCGTGCATTACGACAGATCTGGAAGATCATTAGGTCAGTGTCTTTTATCGCTTCTTTCTATATCAAAGCAACTTTGCTTCTTTATATATATCGTTTCATAATTATTGTTAAACAATTGTCATCAACTGGCGAACATCGTCTTGCCTAGGCTGAAAAATGTTATTCGAAATTTCCTTGGCACTATAATTTTAGCCATTAAATTCATGGTCATAAAATTTTAAAACCATTTTGTGGTTTATTATTACATTTTATGGCCAATGTAAACAAATGTCTGTAAATTTGATAAAAAAGTAACGAACATGTTGTCAATATTGATTATAGATTAACCTAATACTTATATTACCAGTTTTACCTTGAAAACTGCTCTTTTATTTGATCACATTTTTTTGTGTCAATCAATTTGACGTGTTATACAAACTACTTTACAAGCTGATGCAAATAGTAAACCTTTAATTTTTTTTAAATATTTATTTGGTTTTTATAAAATACTGTATAACTGCACTGATAACAAACCATTGAGCAGCTCGTTTCCGTGAGCTAAAAATCCTATTTATTTTTTAATCAGTTTTAACCTTGTCATGAGTTTTCAACAACAAAGGACAAACAATGATTATAATATGAAATGTTAACCTTTCAGGAACTGCCGATGTGGTATTTGAACGTAAAGCAGATGCCGTGAAGGCGATGAAGCAATACAATGGTGTGCCCCTCGACGGGCGCGCCATGAACATCCAGCTGGCCACCTCCGACATTGGCGCGCTGGGCGGGGGCATCGGGGGCGGCCGGCTAGGAGGTGCAGCACCCCCCAGGCAACAGCAAGACAGAGCCCCGCGATCACAGAGGCCGCAGGCTAGATGTAAGTGTTCAACGCTCGCAGAAACGCTAATACTTTATTAACGCCTTAGTTACGTTGTTCTCTTTTCGGTACAACTCATATAGGTCTCATAGAAATCGGTGTGGCTCCCTTACTATCATGGTTAGAAATATGATCCAACTAAAAGGTGTTAGAAAGAGAAAACACCATGCCTTTATATTCAAATATAAAAGTTAACCACAAAATAATTTAAATGTACATCTTTATGAAAAAAAATGGGAATTTTTTATGAATTGCTTTTACATGAAATGATAAAAAAATGAGTTGGCGATAACGTTTTTAATACATTTGCCTTGTAAAATATAGGTGTGCTTTTATATTTTTTTCGTTATCTGTAATTTAGTTAAAACGTGAGGTGTGCCATTTTAAATATATTTTATCCACTGGAGCGACAGAGCAATTTAAAACATTTTTCTCGGATTGCTGGAGATGTTTTGGTAACCACTTAGAAAATTTTCCACCCAAATTTAAAAATCATACATCCGAATTTTAATACGGAGACATATTTTTTTTTAATAGTGAATACCTCACAAGAGTCCCAATTGCTCCCGTCTGGAGCCAGTGAGACTATGGCATCCCAATTGGGGTATGTTATGGGGCTGAAGGTAAGTGGGAAAGGGAAGGAGACGAGGAAGAGGAAGGTGGGGAAGTACCTGGCTATTCAGATCTATTCACTAAACACGGCTAAAGCCATTTCAAGCAACGTTTCAATTCTGAATGGTGGTCTTACACCAGGGCGATACTAAGAGTATCTTCCACTCTGGAACGTGCCGCAAATATACTATATATTATTTTAAATAATTAATTGTGAAATAACACAAATCAATTAAATAAAATTTATTTGCGCACGCCGGGTTCGAACCCGCGGCCTTCGGAATGGGAGTCTAACGCCCTACCGCTGGACTACGCCGGCCGTTAAACCGAATAAAGTGCTTTATAGCCAATGAATTCACACGATTTAAATTATCATCTCATGTCTTTAATTGTTAAATCCATTATAAAAATATCATAGACATTAGGGTTTTCTAGTTATAAACTGCTGTGGGAAGTTCAATTTTGCGTCCACATTAAATATTTTATATGAAGTTTCATGTAAATGGTCTAATTCAGTGATTTCTAAAGTGGTCCAGGTGGACCCCCAGGGTCCAAGGGAGACTCGATGGGGGTCTACGTTGGCGTAAATATGGTAGAATTGTAGCATCAGGGAGTCCACCGAAACCAGTAAAAATTTGAAAGTGGTCTACGAGAAAAACAAATTTTGGGAACCTGTGGTCTAATTGATAAACACATATACAAATATCTATAATAAAACTGAATTTTATAAATTCTCAAGAATATAAATATTTCGTATGAAAAAAATTTCATCAGAAATTTTGGTCGTGGAATGCACACACTTCATTGCACCAAAATTGTATTTTTAACGCACCAAGAACAACTGTTTTACAGGAGACAAATACATTCTTTACATATATGTTAGAAAAATCGACTAAAACATGGAAATAAAGATTCTGACAGCCCGCCGTTTTAAATAATTTCGATATTAGACTGACAACAGATGCCCATAAATAACGAAGAAGAGTGACATCTGTTGATCAATACTTGAAGTTAGCTTTTAGTTATCAAATAATCTTAACTGCAGGACGCGGGAACATTTGAAATTTTTGTTTTTAACCTTGGGGAATACTTGCCACATTGTGGAAACAATGCAATCCGAGACTTTGGAAATAGTGCCATAATGTGGCAAAAAGCGTTTGAGTGCAATAAAATGGTGTGCCCCTGGTTATGTTTGCTTACAACATTTTCACGTTGCAAAAATTATGTTTATTTCGAAGTATAAAATTTAAAAGCGTATTTTATCACCTTCCAGGAACAGTTTTTAATTTTCGGATGCTTCCAATAATATTCCATTTATTTGGATTTTATTGAAAAAAGGAAATATTTTGACCTTCTGACAAAATTTACCTGAGTCTAGAGGTTTTAAAATTGGTTTTAAAATAATACAAATAAGTTCATTTAAAACTTTCTGTCGACCATGAATATAATGTTTTCCATTCCAGGGTGGGATTTGGCCTCCTCCAAAATGGCTCCAATCATACAGTACATTATTTTTTATTTATTTAAAATAGAATCATGCGGATCCACCAATTTTCCTGGATTGAAATACTATCTTGCAAAAATGACAATATTGGAAATTTAAGTCGCTAAAATTAATTGTTTTATTTTTATAATCTTTAGCAAACCGCACTTCTGGAGGTGGAGGTGGGCGAGGAGGCGGCGGGGCCCGCGGAGGAAGAGGGGGCCGCGGTGGTCGCCAGCCCCGCCCCGCACCCCCCACTGCCGAGCAACTGGACGCAGAGCTTGACGCTTACGCCAAGGAGATCAAGTAGTTCATCAACCAGCACCACCATCCAGCCAGCAAGGAGTTGTCATAAGCCACGGAGGAATCACACGGCATGACTAGATCTCGTATACTTATCACTGATGATTCTTCACCATGAAATTTTTTTGAGATTTAACTTGTACATAAATTTAATAAATATTCCAATGGAATGTTTGTCTGTAATTTCATATTGTAAATCTTCTAATATGATTTGTGCACTTTTGCCGAAGAAGTTTTAACACCATTGCAATATAATGTTATGTAGAAATAATTTTAATAGTCATAGTAACTAAGCACGTATTGGTCTAAATGCAACAATTTTAAAGAGTTTAAGAAAACCAAAAGAGTGCATGCACCATCCAAACAATTTTATGTCAATCATTTGAGTTTTTTTTTTTTTTAAATAGTGCTCAGAGTAATTTTAGTCAGCCTCAATGTGGCACATGTGCTTTTGATGCAAACGCTACAACGTGGCACATTTTCATTGATATGCTACAATGTAGTATATGCTCATTTGGTACAGACGTTACAATGTGGTACAAGTTCATTTGATACAAACGCTAAAATGTGGCAAATGTACTTTTGATACAAATGTTACAATTTGGCGTATATGCATTTGATACAAATGCTAAAATGTGGCAAATGTATTTTTGATACAAATGTTACACTTAGGCGTATATGCATTTGATACAAATGCTAAAATGTGGCAAATGTACTTTTAATACAAATGTTACAATTTGGCATATATGCATTTGATACAAATGCTAAAATGTGGCAAATGTACTTTTGATACCAATGTTACCATTTGGCGTATATGCATTTGATACAAATGCTAAAATGTGACATATGTACTTTTTTGATACAAATGCTACAATTTGGCATATGTGCATTTGTACCAAATGTTTCCCTGTGTGGTCCCAAGTGATTCCTCCTCGTGGTGATTTAGGATTAGAGGATATGAGTTAGATATAAGAAATAGACATTTGTGAGCCCCGAGCGAGAAGTGAGGGTGGGCTCGTATCTCAGAATGGAAGCATTCACTTAGCAAATAATTACATGCTATGCCTTCGACCAGACCCTTTCAATGTTTAGCTTTAATGTCCAACTCACTCGGCGAATGACAATGCAGTTAATTTGCTTTCAATTATATGTACAACTACAAAGCATTCGTTGGCAGTGTCATTTTTATGTTTGATGAGATTGTCTTTGAAAGTTTTTGATATACAATATTCATCTACCGTGAGTATTGCATATTGAATTCTTTTATTATATATATTTTTTCTTGTACAATGTATAAAATTTTCTATAGGTATTCATTAAAAAATAATACAGAAGTGTGCAGACTCAAAACACAAATTCACATGTTTTCATCTTAGGTTCTAATTTTCACCTGTACATATTTATAACTTGTTCGAAAAGACTTGTTAAAAAAAAAAGATCACTCATCGAGGAACTCATTCGATGGCATCATACAACCAAGAATTATTAAAAAAAAACAGCTGCATAAATTTGGTGCACAGCGTGCCCGCTAGGATTATATTACTACAATCATTGATATCTATTAATTTGCCCATTTCTATGAACCTAACTAGAATCAATGTTTTGTTGCCACTAATTAATTTGTCTACGGGGAAGTGGTAAAATAAATGTCCTATACAAGGTTCTCCTGAACTGAAGTAAATTTTAGTTTGATCTTTGTACATACCTGAAAGTTACGATGACGGCAGGTAATCTGGAAAACTCAAAGGTCGTGCTGGTGTCGGTGTCTTTGTATATCATTTGCAAGAAAAGATACGGTTAAAAAGATGTAAAATGTTTTAAGAATGTAAAGACATAAAAAAAAAAAACATTGATAAATATCTATCAGGGAAATTTGAAATGCCATAAAGGATAATAAATCCAAAAATGAGTTAATAACTCAGGTCCGGGGCATACGTCATTCCTATGTCTACCTATGCTAAATTCTCGTGAAAACAAGCTTATGTGCCCAAGCGGTTAAATATGTCACCTTTGTTTTTATCAGTACAGTGAAACCCTCTTAAGAAGTTCTCGCTTAAGATGTTTTCCTGCTTAAGAAGTTGGGGTTTTTTGGTCCCTTGAAGACCAAATGACCCAAATTTTTCCACTTATAAGGTTTTCCCGCCTAAGAAGTTTTTTTATCCCGGTCCCTTGGAAAACTTCTTAAGAGGGTTTCACTGTATTTGTATATTTATGTATTTTTGGCACAATCCACTTTTTTCTTAGCTGTAAGGCACAATACAACATTTAGACTTTTTAATCACTGTTCAAATTGTGAAAAAAACTTTCGCGATATCAATATTGGCTTACATGATGCCAAACTACACCAGCGGATAGTTTTGAGTGTTTCAGATTCCATGCCATCATTATTTATTTATTTTTTCATATTTTTGGATTATTTCATTGAAATGTAGAATTTGGTTCTCGCAGTGAGTTGGACAGATTTAGCTTATTCAATTATGTACATCCTGAATGTTATTCTGGATTGAATTAACATTTAAAAAGAAAAAAAAAAACTAAAAACGATAGGAATTAATATTGTTTGACAATAACAGAAATGAAATAGGACTGAAGGTTCAAAAATAAAGATTTGTGTATGATTGAAGCCCTGTTTAGACACAGCTATAAACTATAAAAGATCATAGCATGCCAAATATCGCTCTCCATACAATCCCTTCAGACCGTTCACACCTAAGCGCTTTATGCGCAGATCATTCATAGACAATGCACATCTTACGCCGTAACCGCTCCTGAGGCGATATACGAACGGATAAGCGCCCCCTTCTTCCGCCGAAAATAGGAGACGGGGTCATTTTGATCAAAATGCGCGAATGTCAGCTGTCAAATTCTCAGATCTAGTACAAAATCTACAAAGAAATGGTATCTCGTATCGAGCTATCTAAATTCATCTGACCCCCTCTCCTACCATAGGAAGAAATATTTAATAGCGTCGTCGGAACTGTAAAAAATATAAGCGCTCGCAGTTCAGCAGATATCTGCTCGCGGTTTATGGCTGTGTCTGAACAGGGCTTTAGTTGAGAAAAGGACGAGAAAGAAAAAAAAAAAGTTTTTGTTGAAACAGATAACACTCAAAATGCTAGAAGTATCTGACTTTTTTACTTCAAACTGTTTACCTATTAATTTTTTACATAGAATTTTTCTCTGTAATAAGTATATAAGAATCTGAAACTACTGTTTGTTTCCTTAATTTTTTGCATTTTGTGTGGATTCTTATAATATTTATGTAATTTGTTTAAAAAGTTTTGACAAATAAAGTAAATTTGTATATAATGACTGAAGTTTTTTAATAAAATAATTTTGATGAGATGACCTGAATTTCTAAATGAAATTTCCATTTTTATCCTATCCTAGAACTGTCTAGTAATTTTTATGTAAATGAAGATTTTACGAACATTCTTTCACATTATAAACATTTCTAATCCAGAAGTACATAAAATACATACATTGTATCAGCACGTGCATAGACACATTAAAGAAAAAAAAGTAGATATAATTTTGTTGTCTGATTTTCTTCTCAATGAAAAACCAAAAATATTTTTCCATCACTTGTCGCCTCAGGATACAGCGTAGGCCGTAGTGGGTCATGTAATTTGCAGCAAGAAGACAGCGCATATCGTCTGTAGTGTAAATCAGTGGCAAATGATGAGAAATAAATTTTTGTGTTTTTTTTTTTAAATCAGACAGCGAAATGTCATCTACTTCAAATGTGTTCAGAAATTGCTGGTTAAAAATCTTCGCGTACATGCTACGAAAACTTATGTGTAACGAAAGAAGTGAATAAAAATATGGAAAGTGTCTTGTTCATAGCAAATCTGGTGGGTTTGAAAATAACATTTATGCATTTGTAAGTAGCATTTTAACTTTAACCAAATGAAACAAATACTTTGTATTAAACCACTTTATATTATTTATATTGGTTGACCGGTTTCGGTTGAACTCAACCTCAGAACATCACGACAAAAATATATAAACTAAATCATTATACAGAGAAACAATATCATTTAGTTTATATATTATTGTCCCGATGAAGGTTGAGTTCAACCGAAACCAACCAACCAATATAAACAAAATAAAGTGGTTTAATACAAAGTATTTGTTTCATTTAGTATAATGTCAAGCCACAAAGTGTTTACTTTCTTTGATAATTTTAACTTTAACTTGCTTACATTCTTGATTATTACCCACTGGAGCGATTTTAGCCATATATTGGCGCCATTTTAAAAGTCTCCGATTGCTTTTCGGATAAAAAAAGACCATTATCTCTTGGTTTGCGCATTTAAAAAAAATATTTTTTTTTGTAGTTATCTCGGACTTTAAAAGAAGCTATATAAATGCTTTATCATTTGATCCATGGATGTCGCAAACTGCAACTTTGTAGACTATTCCAGAACGATGTATAATATTTTTTTTTTAAATATTTAGAATTTCGGATCAGCTGTTTACGGTTAAAATTTAGTCCTTTTTCCAGATATGTATCAAGTTTACCACAGACAACGAGACAACATACAGAAATTGAGAATCTTCTATGTTGACTCGAATGAGTAGCTGTCACGGTAGTTTCAAAGTGACCAACACGCAGGATTCGCGCTGATATTTATTTATTTAAGGAACATAAACAGTACTAGGGGGTTTCTCACCATCCTCCCAATAGCTTATCTACACTAATAATGAATATTTTCGATTAAGTTGGAGTTTATAATTCGGTACTAAACTTATTAAACCTATGAATAGTGGCTATATATTGGATAAGTTGGCTGAGTTAAGAATACTCGTAGTGGTTAGAAAACTTAGCCAACTTATCCAATATATTGCCACTATTCATAGGTTCGAGTACCAAATTATAAACTCCAACTTAATAAATAAATAAACCGTAAATCGAAAATATTCGTTATTAGTGTAGATAAGCTATTGGGAGGATGGTGAGAAACCCCCTTACTAGTACATATAACATACATAGAAGGATAACAAAAAACAGACCAATTATTAATGTTCACAGATAGATATTTAGAATTATAAACTGAATGTAAACGAGGAAAAAAAACAGAATTAATAACTCAGGTACGGGACATACGTCATTCCTATGTCTACCTACGTTAAATTATCGTGAAAACAAGCTTATGTGTCCAAAAAAATAATAATACACATGATAAACCTATAATACACAACAATAAGACTGCAAAATAGGTATTTGGGTTGGGATGGGTAAGGGGAGCAGAGGGATAAGGGAAAGTTGCCACGCAAGTAATATGATTGTATTAGGTGATTATACTTGGTCTTTGTATTAGGTACAATTAACTTAATCGTCCTAGAGTGTGATACAAATAAAATCTGTATCGCTAGTAACTAGCAGTGAATATGTCAGCAGATGTGTCTGTATTTGCAAATTTATTGTTATAGCAGTTATATGTCCTTTGCATAAATTCATTTTGATTGGAATTAGTGTTGCATCTATCAATGTAGAAAAGGGTATTTTGTCTGCTATATCGAATTGGTGCGTGGAAATTTATTTTGTTTAACAACTCCGGGCAGCCAACTTTTGAGTTAATAATTTTGTACAGGAGCATTTGATCAGCGACAAGCCCTCTGTTGAGAGTTTCTCGATTTTCTCGTAAGAGTTGTATACGTTGAATGACTTAAAATTGAGGAATTTAAGAAATCGCTCCTGGTGTGCTAGCACGGTCGCTCGATATGAAGTTACCGACCGATTGTCGGTAACTTCTCATCGTTCCCTAGGACAACTGCAGATCGCAAACGTACAAACGACAGTTGATATCGAATATATTAAGGACACTTAGTCATTGTAAACTGTCACCTATTCGTTTGCGATCTGCAGTTGTCGTAGGGAACGATGAGAAGTTACCGATAGTTATCCTACCGATCGTTATAGAGCAAGCGTGCTAGGGCCTCTGGACCCTTTCTAACCTGTTAACATAAACAATATAGCTCGGCTTCCAAACCTGTGAACAGTATTCCAGGTGTGGACGAATTGTAGAGAATTGTACGAATTGTAGAGAATCATATAAATCTTACGCCCATCGTTCACGTAGCTATTTACAAGCGACGCTACCGCTACCTGTCATACAATTTTGCTAGTGCAGCGCATGGTGACGATTTCAAAGACTAAAAATAGTACTGAAAATACAGACGAGCGGCGATCACGTCGCTTGAACGTAGCTCCATGGAAGAACAGCGTTAGTGTTTTTGAAAAATTTATATGTTTTCAGTACAAAACCTTGACTTTTTGTTGCTTTGGTGACAATGTGATCAACGTATTTATCAAAGGTAAGTTTAGAGTCCAAAAGAACCCCGAGGTCACGTATATAATCTTTATTTGTTATCAGCGATCCAGAAATGGTGTAATCATGTAGTATTTTCATACGGTTACGTGTAAATGATGTGACTCTGCAACATTTCGAAATATTGATAAAAAGCGTATTTTTGAGACCATAATCCGTCAGTCCGTTAAGATCTGCTTGTAAACACTCACAACAGTCCGGGGAGCTTATAGAAAGGTAAATCTTCATATCGTCAGAAAATAGTAAAATTTGGGCATTATGAAAACATGTCGTAATATCATTTATATAGATGGAGAAAAGCAAAGGACCCAAAATGGACCCCTGAGGCACACCGGAAGTGATGATTTTAGATGGAGGAAAATCCACCCACTGTCACAGCCTGGGACCTGTTTGTTACGTACGAAGCTATCTCAACGAAGGAGATCTACATGAATACCATGATTAGCAAGTTTAGTAAGCAGGACGCTGTGGTTGATCTTGTCAAAGGCTTTGCTATAGTCGGTATAGATTGTATCAACTTGTACACGTTTATCCATGGAGGCAGACAAGAAATTTGTAAATAATTTAAAATTTGTAGCAACGGAGCGACCTGCAAGTAAATCCATCCAATCTTTACCACAGGGAATAACTGGTCATAGACTATGTTTTCGAACACCTTTGAAAAAATGCAAAGCTTGGAAATGGGTCTATAATTACCTGCTTCACACTTAGTGTGATGACCGTGGCCGGTTTCACATTGAGTTCTGGACTCCTGTGTATGGATCCAGATTCCTTTGGGGTGGTACTCCAATAATAAATCGTAGGTAGACGATAACGTTTATTAAGAGATTATGTACAGGGTTCCTTCTTAGGAAGTCTGAAGGCAAAGAGGACGAATGGACAACAAACAAACCTTTTATGCCTTTCTCATGCTGTCTCACTCATGCACGCATGTCTCTTTCATACCGCAAGACATACGTTCATCACACTTAGTTCCTGATTTGTGAATTGGTGTGATGTAGGCTCTTTTCCATATATCTGGATATGTACCAGTCTTAAGCGATATATTAAACAGTATTGATAGCGGAAGTGACAAATGATTTGCGCACTCGGTAATGAACAGTGGTGGGATACCATCTGGCCCAGCTCCCTTGCTAGAATCGAGCCTTTTTAAATATTTGGATACAAGGTCAGCATCGATAAAAACTGATCCCATCGTACAAACTTGATTAACTACTGAGTCATCACAGGATGTCCCCGTAGGGTCAGCTGGTTCGTATACGGAATGGAAATACAGTGAAACCCTTGTCGTGAAGTTCTCGCTTAAGATGTTTTCTTGCTTAAGAAGTTTGGGTTTTCGGTCCCTTGAAGATCAAATGGCCCAATTTATTTCACTTATAAGGTTTTCCCGGCTAAGAAGTTTTTTTTTCCGGTCCCTTGGAAAATTTCCTAAGAGGGTTTTAATCAGAAAATAAATCACAGACTTTCAGTCAGGTGAACAGTGAAGGCCACCCTTGACTGTTACATCTTTAAGATTTAAAGTGCTAAGAATAGATGTTGATAGTTTTTGAATGCCTTGGGATCTTTGGTAATATTCTCTTCAGCATTAATAATAAAGTCTTCGTGACATTTCTTTGCAATTTTTTTCTGTCTGGTGCGTAGCCTTGAAAAAGTAATGTAATCGGAAGGGCTCTTATAGGTAGTATATAGGCTGTGAAATTTCTGCTTTTCACGAATAAATTTTATTAACGATGAGCTATACCACGGGGCTAGGAATGCTTACCAATGCGCTTCAATGGAACCTTATCCGAGATCAATTTGCTAATAATATTGTAAAAATGTGATACCGCAGGATTGACGGAATCGGTTAAGCTAAGTATGTTCCAATCTACTTGTGTTAGGCTATCTCTTATGTCATTATAATTAGCCTTATGGAATGAGGGCAGTTTAATAAAGTTTTCCTTTATGACCGGGGGTTCAACAAACTCAGCAGTGATAATAATGGATTTATGGTGAGCGTCCTCAGGAACCAATGGATCATTAGCAACGCGTATCGAGAAATTACAGAGAATGAGATCAAGAATTCTTCCTAACGTATTTTGGACACTATTATATTGGTGGAAATTACAGTCATTAATATTGTCGATAAATGTTGAGCTTATTGTAGAAGTGTAGTTGTAAGGAATCAGGTTAACCTCACCCACAGGAACATGTTTACGATATTTTACTATTATATTCGATCACATTATCAACATTGATTTCCCTGTCTCTTTCAATTGATAAAATCGAGAGATTGGTTAGTCGCGCTTGGCTCATTGTGGACCTTAAGTAAGATTTTATTAATTTTAACTTTGAAAAGCTTCTTTCACGTGAAGCCACCGAAATACAAATTGTATACATAGGGCTAAACTTGGGACAGACTCAGAATAGCCCCATTTTACAGTGAATCTGAGGAGCTCCAATGTAGTCCATTCAACCGCTTCTTGGGCAGAAATGTTCCAAATGGCGCCTCTATTGTAAAATCTCTAACACGATGTATCTGCTGAAAATTCACTGTAAATTTTTAACAGATTTAACATCACCATGAAGATATTCATCTGGTGATGTTACCAACGTTTTAGGCTGAATAACACTAAATGTAAACAAAATAAAATCCATTGCCCTGTAACGATGCTTTAGTTCTTCGTAAAATCTCTCGTGACATTCTAACATTACTCTCTGCAGCTCCTCTGGTAATGTAGGTCAAGCATTTCGGTCCATTTCTTCGGGCATACGTTTTCAAAATCTCCTCCTTCCTCTTTTTCCTTTAATTGGAATGTCTAACGCCGTTCTTCCACGGAGCTACTTTCAAGCGATGCGATCGCCGCTCGTCTATACCTTCCAAACTATTATTAGTGTTTGTAAACTCCGCTAGGCGCTGCACTAGCAAAGTAGTAGTGACAGGTAGCGGGTAGCGGCGATTTAGTCGCTTGTAAGTAGCTGCGTGAACGAAGGGCGTAAGTCCTCACATTATTTTGTTGCATAGCAAATAGCCTTTTCCTTTTAACTTTTATTACACACTTTTCCAATAATACCCCAGGCGTTTGTATAGTTTTTTGTGTCTGATTAACTTCTTCTAGGACTTCACACCAAAAGGAAAGATAGCATAGAAAACGGAAGTCACACAAAGCTGGTATGAGTGTTGATGCTGCTACTCTTGTTTCAAGCTTCTCAAATTATTCTTTAGTGGTTTAACAGCCTCGTGATGAACACTCCATCTTGTCTCTGTTAGTCGTTTAACGGACACGCCTACATTTTTCATTAATATTTCCCATCGATGTGTGGATGATGAAAAGAACGTGTAAACTCTTTCTACAGTTCCGAAAAAAAAGAGAGTTTCAGATTGTGATTTTAAGTATTTTCGCTTTTAAAATTATTTGTTCAAAATTCTATTATGTCTATTGACATGATGGAGTCATTGGGGTTCAGTATAAACACAGGTAACTTCGTTAAAGGATAACTGACTCGTATCACTATTATTTTTCTTATATTACTAAAAATTCTACTGCGAGTTTCTTTCTTTCCGAAACTGGGACATTTTGGCGTCCCGAAGCTGTGTTCGTGGATACCGGGACACGCTGCCTGAAACCGGGACTGTCCCGGTGAAAACGGGACGTCTGGTCACGTTAAATATTGGGTATCTTTCAAACGATAACATCAACACATTACTTTTAATACAGATATGGTTTTAGATTTGCCAAAAGTATTTTTCTTATTTATTTTTGGGGTGTTATGCCGTGTTGCGCTACCTCCTTCGTTACCTAAAGTTACAGTTTCCATCATCAGGGCAGATGTGGCCATGTGCTATGATAAAACAGCGCTACACAAAAATACAAATCATCCAAATATTATTTATTATAGGCCTCCATGGTATGGGGGTAAGGCTCTTGACTAGAGATCCTGAGGTCGCGGGTTCAAATTTCTGCGTGCATAAGTAATTTTCATTTTAGTGATTTGTGTTTTCACAACTTAATCGTTAAAAATAAAAATGTGCCGCATGGTATATTTGTGGCACTTTCCAGAGTAAGACAGATATTCTTAGTATCGCCCAGGTAAAAGACCACCATTTAGAATTGAAACATTGCTTGAAATGGCATTCGCCGTGTTTGATGACCAGATCTGAAGAGCCAGGTACTTCTCCACCTTCTTCCCTATCTCCTTTCTCTTCCCACTACCCTCAGCTTCACAGCATACCTCAATTGGGGATGCTATAGTCTCACTGGCTCCAGACAGGAGCAGTTGGGACTCTTGTGCGGTATTCATATAAAAAAAACTACCTTAACGACTTCTGGTGACAAGGGGCGCCAACAGAGCAAGATTGAAAGAGTGCGACACCACTTGTGTGGTATCATGGTGGTAACTGGTGAGTATTATAAGTTCGTATAATATTGATGGTGAGTATAAAGTAATCCTGGCCCCCTAGTAACCTACACTCGATCGATAAGAATTGACAGGATAACTTTCGGTAACTTCTCATCGTTCCCTAGGACAACTGCAGATCGCCAACGTACAAACAGTTGATATAGATACGTTTTTAGATTTTCACGGCCAAAAGCATTTTCGTTGTTTGTTTTTGGGGTGTTATGCCGTGTTGCGCTACCTCCTTCTTTAGCCGACGTTTCGGACAGCGTTGCAGTTTCGGACAGCGTTACACATCGTCGGATCTGCCGGATCTGCCCTGATGATGGACATCGGATGGATCAATCGTTGTTTGTTTTTGGGGTGTTATGCCGTGTTGCGCTACCTCCTTCTTTAGCCGACGTTTCGGACAGCGTTGCAGTTTCGGACAGCGTTACACATCGTCGGATCTGCCGGATCTGCCCTGATGATGGACACTGCAACGCTGTCCGAAACGTCGGCTAAAAAAGGAGGTAGCGCTACACGGCATAACACCCCAAAAACAAACAAGGAAAAAAAAAAGTTGTTGTCGGACCCTTAGTCATTGTGAACTGTCACTTATTCGTTGGCGATCTGCAGTCATACTAGGGAACGACGAGAAGTTACCGAAAGTTATCCGTTCAATTCCTTATCGATAACTTTCGGTAACTTCTCGTTCCCTTGTTCACAATGACTAAGTGTCCGTAATACATTCCACATCAACTGTCGTTTTTACGTTAGCGATCTGCAGTTGTCCTAGGGAACGATGAGAAGTTACCAAAAGTTATCCCATCAATCGTTAACGATCGAGTGCTAGGGGCATATTGTTAGGCCTAGCGTGTGCGTACATCGACCCAGTATGTATCTACATTAGGAGACCATACTTTTTAGGACGTGAGGTTACTAGTCTAGTTCTGTAGAATTGTATCATTTTTCAAACTTTATTTGAGGGTTTAAAGAAACTATAATTTATATAAATGAATATCGTTGGTAACACAATATCGATTTATTATAATACTTACATTCGAAAACTTTGTACACGATAAGAGCAGTAGTTCACACCTCCATTCAGAATCAAGTCACTTGAAATGGCCGTGTTTGGTGACCAGATCTGAGGAGCCCAGTCTTTCTTTACCCAACTGCCTCTAGCCTCACAACACACCCCCTAAAGGAAGTTGTGTCCTTTTTTTATCAATGTTCACATGCAAACTTAAATACTAATATTTTAGTTTTTTTAAAAGTTCGTTTTCATAATTAAATTAATTCTACAAGTTTGAATTTGATTAAGCCCGCGAAAACCGGCACGGTACGAGAGAGTGTGTGACGTCATCTGGTCCCTTGTTTGTGTGAAATATAAGGGAAAAATTTACAAAACCGAAACTTGCAACAGTTCCTAACATAGTGGTCGGTGCAAAATGACATTTCATGTTTTTAACCGCTTGGACACATGAGCTTGTTTTCACGATAATTTAACGTAGGTAGACGTAGGAATGACGTATGTCCCGTACCTGAGTTATTAAATTGAAAAAATAACATTAAAATGCACTTTTTTCGAAATTCCGGCAACTGAATTGATTAATATTAGTTAATATCTAACTACTACAACAACTTTTTAAATTTATTTTTTTCGTCCATATTAAGCGTGTCCTGGTTTTGTAAATATTTTCCCTTATATTTCACACAAACAAGGGACATGACGTGAGACGACGTCACACGCTCTCCAATCTGTGACCGGGCGTTTTCGCGGGCTTTAATAAAATTCAAACTTGTAGAATTAATTTAATTATATAAAAAAATACTGGTATTTAAGTTTGAATGTCATCTACATGAACATATTTTTTAAAAGTCAAAATATTTTTCACTCAACTTCCTTATGGATGCCAAAATTCCACTGTCTCTACACAGTTAGGACTCTGCTGGATTCAAATAAAATGGGAATTTGAATATGTTTTCAATGTTGAAAACTTTCTTTAGCACACAAATCAGTGGTTGGCATTATTTTTCAAAAATAACTATTATCGAAACATTTCTGGTATTTTTAAAATGCTTTTATTGAATTTATTATGTTATTTACAAGCATTTTTGTTCCACCAACATTACATTTTGTTACATAATAATATATTATTATTTGATACTTATTTTTTAGAAATAACGTTTAATATATGCTTCAAAGAGCAATGAGTATATATTTTTTTATATAAATATATGATAAAGCAGAAAATATAACACTTAGGAAATAACTTACATACAACAATTCAAGGTTAATTCACTTTTCATAAAATACAACTCAAAATATAATGTATTATATATATACTGGTTATACTCGCATTTAACAAATAAATTATATAGTTATCTACATAATATTATAATATATACCTATTTTAAATAAATACTTTTATAGAATATTCTATTAGTTACATAAACTGATCGATGCAATTCCTTACAATTAAAGTTATTTTTTGGTTAACAAATCGGGCTTTGATATCTCCCATAAATATTTTTATTGGACATTTATGGTTTTGTACAATTATTTAACATTTAAATTTAAATTTATAGGAAAGCACTATATATAGTTATTATCATTAAAAGTTTGTCTAAAAAATAAAATTAACCTACTTAAAATATGCTTGGAATATTGGTGTGTGTATTTAAGAGAGTTGAAATATAATATTCTATGTATTTGGATTTAAATAAAGCAAAGCTATAATATATATCGAAGTCCACAAATTCTGGGCTCTGGAATTTGGGTCTTCGATAGTAATAATAAAAAAAGTAATCAAGAAAATAGCATTTTTTGTTTTATTGTTTTGATGGTTAAGTTGAAAGGTATTGCTTTAAGTGTTTTAAAATTAATTAATTAACATTCTACGTCAAACGCAGAGCGAGATATTAAACATAATATTGAGCAAAAGTATTTTATAAATACACAATCTAAAGAGAATTAACAGCCTAAAGTCATCAAACCTCATTATTAAATTTATTAAATGGCGTGTATAAGTTTACATATTATTTGCTAATTTTTGAGGTAAACACCCGTGGTAATCATTATTTCGTATCGTTAAACATTAATAGGTATGTTACAATTTAAATATACTTACATTTAAGTTGTTATATTACTTTTAGCAACTCTGAAATATGTAGGATATTTGAAGTGGGATTTCTAACACGACTAACTACGTAATAGTTTTTTTAACGAGAGATTACAACTATTCGTTGTCATAGAATATCTATTGCAATTAATAATATTTACTTTTTATACAAACATTTCAATTTTGCCTATAACTTTATATTCTTAACATGAGGTTTCTTACATATTATTATACAATATTTATATTAAAAGTAACAGGAAGTGTCTTTAAATACTCTCAAGTCCCTAAACACATATAAAATTATTGTTTTTCTAAATTAAACATATATTTACAGATATGTTTATTACAATTTTACATTAGCCACATATAAAATATCGGCATCAATCTTTTGAAACATTAATGAACATTGAATAAAATAACACTTCACGACCAAATATCAGTACCTTAAAACAGTGATAATATTATTATGTTACATTAAACGTTAGTATTTTTAAAGGAATTTTTGTATCTATGACTAAAAAAATATTTCATAGTATTAATAAGAACGTTTTTATCAGTGTTCAAATCACCAAAAAGGTTGTCCTTGAATCGAAATTTTTAACTAGTTTCACAATGTTATTAGTTCTAATATTTCTTCGGCCTCCTCCTTCGGTGCCTGCCGAACAGTATCCTCGCAAAAGCTTGCCGGAAATCTGGACTAAAAATTGTATAAATAACTGGATTGAGAGTTGAATTAAAATATCCAAGCCACAGGAAGAAGCTAGCCATGTAGTCGTTGATGACGCAGTCTTGGCAGATGGGCATGACGAGTGCCATGATAAAGAAGGGAAGCCAGCACACCACGAAAGCGCCCGTGATGATGGCAAGCGTCTTGGCCGCTTTCCTCTCCCTTTTAGCCTCCAGGCTTTCCTTTTTTTCTCGGGCCGTGTGCACGATGGGTTGCTCCACTGGAAGGCTGCGCTCTGCCACGGCGGATGTGCTGCTGCCTTGGTTCTTGTGTATTATCTCTATCCGGCTTATATCGCTCATGTGGCTCTGGTGACTGTTGGAGCCGTTGTTAGTGGTGGTGGCTGTAGAAGACTTCTCCGGGGACACGTTGGTGGAGCCTGCGACATGGACAACCTGCGCACTGCTAGTTAAGTTGGTTGTTGCTACCTTCTCCGAAATGGTGAACGCTGTAGTTTTTTGTTCGTGCCTCGCTTGCAAGTCGTGGAGGTCGTCCACCGTGTCTACTGTAGTGGTGGACTGGCCCTCCGTCAAGAGTAGAGAAGCTGCTAAAGTTTCTGCAGTCTTTGTTGATCTGCTTTTCTTCCCGTACTTCTTGAGGTTGAGAAACCTTTTCTTCACCGTGGAGTGCTTATCACAGTTTGAAGCTTCGGCATCGGGTTTGACGGTTGTCTTCTTTGTCTTAGCCGTTCGTCGGATTCGTTTTCTCGCTGTTTGAAATATCTTCCAGTACAGGACTAGGATGACAAGGAGCGGGACGTAGAAAGTGGAGCAGGTGGCGAAGATCTGATAGGAGACGTCCTGGCTGACGAGGCACCGCTGCTGCAGCGTGATGCGGTCCAGGTAGTCGGGGTCCTTCCAGCCAAACTGCGGCGCCAGGGACACGATGAGCGCCACGCTCCACACCAGTACGATCATGGTGAATATCCGCCGCTCGTTCCGCGTGTGAATGTAGTCCACGTTAGTTACTGCCCAGTATCTGAAAAATACCATTGAATCATGTTAATTTACGATCTACATGACTTTATTTTAGGTGGAGACAGTATTTTCTTTATTCTTAATGTAGGTATATTACTGTTCCATCAAAGGGCATTCAAGAACAAAGAGAAGGAATATTACTAGCACGGGAGGTCGTTGCACCCATAATTTAACCACCCATATTTAGCAGAATTCTTAAATAGTTCCCACATAAAAAGGAACCTAATAAGTTCGCTTCTACAACAATACTTATTATTTAAGCTGCAAGGTTCAGGGTCGGCGTAAGCTGGGAGTCGGAATGCGTTGCGCGTACAGACGACGCAGGAAATGTATGGGCTTATACGAAGCATGTCGTACAAGTCCATACATTTCCTGCGTCGTCTGAACGCGCGACACATTCTGACTCCCAGCTTACGCCGACCCTCATGGTCAGTAATTTATCCAGGCCCGGCCCCGTCACGGCTAAAATCCCGGTCCGGCAGTGCGATGCACGACGCTAATAAAACGGGACTGATAAGGAAGTGGCACATCGTTTGAGTCCCCGGCACTAAATTGGTGATTTACGTCCGTTCTCGGCGTTAAATAAACAATGATAAACCGCGATAACGGGACGATTTACGGCCGTTGGTGCAGCGGAAAACTGTGCGACCGGGAAATGCCGTTGAAAATGACATTCGAACCAGTAAAACTGCTCGGTGATAACAGTTTTAAAAACTAGAAATTAGAGCTTTTACGATTTTTAAATATCATCGTATGTCTCTTATTTGCTTATTATTTTTTTTTTTATTATTATTATTGAGTTAGTTTATACTACATGAATATAAACTAATAAGCACAATGTAACATTTCATTTGATAAATTTAAATATTTTTACAGTAATCATAACATTTCTTTTTAAATACATTCATTCTTTCTTCATTCTTCATAGTTTCAGGCATTTCATCATACATCTTTAGTCCTCTGTACATTATGCAGTTCTGTGATTTTGATTTCTTCATTTGTGGCAATCGAATTCTGTTTATATTTCTTGTTTCATAGTTATGAACGTCTCTATTAAAAACAATTTCATCCTTAAAGTATTTTGGCATTTGGTTTTTCATAATTTTATGCACAAAAATTAATACATTAAATAATAGTCTCTTTTTTATTGGAATCCAATTTAGTTCCTCTCTCATTTGATTAATCCTTGCGTATTTGCCTTTCCCCAGTATACATCTCATGGCTTTGTTTTGTATAACTTCTAGTTTGTTCAAATTACTTTCATTGAATATATATATAATAATATATATTGCTTATGAGAACTTTACCGTTCGATTATCTACATCTCTTTTTAGAGAGACGTTATTTATTTTTCAATCAAAGATCTAAACATCATATCACCAAAAAATCATGAATACATCTGCTATCCGAATATAAAAAACTTTTTAAATCGGCTTTTACCTTTTAATTTATAATTTAAATTCACTAAATACCCAATGAACACCTTACCATCTTATATAAGATGTTGCTACCCTAGAATAAACAGTTTCTCTTTTACATCTATTTAAAAAAAACTTAGATCTTTGATTAAATAATTCTACGAGAAATCAGATAGATACCTTGCTACTAGCTAGGTAACTTTTAAACTTAATAAGGGTAATTGGTAACTTTCCGTAGAAAATTAGCAAATAAAATACTTAAATTTTATGCACGTCACTCTAACGCGGTTAGCATAATATATTCTGAACTGTAATAGATACCTATTAGAACTGTAATAGATAGAGTAGGTATTTAAGGAAAAGATGGGCAGGGGGGGGGGGGGGTTCACCCCCATTGGCCAAAGTGTTACGTAGGAAAAAAATCGAATAGTACTTATTACATTCTTGGAAAACACAACAATATTATTCGCACCATCTCTTTTATCAATGTGATGATGTAAAATAATAGGTTGTGGTAAGTGCACGGAGAAAAATGTTATTCTAAAATACGATCATTTTATTCGTAAAAACGCTTAAAACCGGAACGTAATTTCGTACATATACCAACAAATTATTCTTACATTTTCCCGCCAATAAAAATTGAAACACTGTTAATTTGATCGTAAGAACTTCAGTCCCGTTTTTACGAATAAAATGATCGTATTTTAGAATAACATTTTTCTCCGTGTATGCAGGAAGGTCGGTTGGGGAATTAAGTAGGGTGGGAGGGAGGAGGGAGGAGGGAGGGAGAGGGAGGAGGGGAGAGAGGGAGAGAAAAGTGAAAATAGAACGCGCAAGGGGAAGGGGCCGCGGGGGAGGGGGGGGGGGGGGGGGAGAGGAAGAGGAGTCGGAAAGGGAACGGGGACGAATGGGAAATGACACGAAGAGAACAATTTATTTGGATACGTTTTTAGATTTTCACGGCCAAAAGCATTTTCGTTGTTTGTTTTTGGGGTGTTATGCCGTGTTGCATCGTCGGATCTGCTGGATCTGCCCTGATGATGAACAATGCAACGCTGTCCGAAACGTCGGCTAAAGAAGGAGGTAGCGCAACACGGCATAACACCCCAAAAACAAACAACGAAAAAAACAATTTATTTATTTAATTGGCAGTGCAACGCATGCCGGGTATCAGCTAGTAACTAATAAATTAAAGTTGGTGTTCTAACGTAATAGTTAGTAACAAACAACACACAAATAAGCAGAAGTTGATGTTCAAACGCCACCCATAATTTTTTTATATGAATAATTAAATGTGTACTTTCAGTAGCGAGCGGGAAGACAAAAACATAATTTACCAGAAAGTTTTCCTCTTTCATAAGCCTGCCTTTTATTGCCGCCGGATCAGTGTAGCAGTACGCCGTAATAATCGCTACGAATGCATTTTCAGAACAACTAACAATTGCGCTTGGCTTTCGGTGTTTTGTTCATCTTTTTCCGCCACCATTGTTAAACAAATATTAATCCGTAAATAGGCACTGAAATTAATAACCACGTAGGTTTCATGATTCATTTTCAACCTGAAAATGTTAGAGTATTCCTTAAAAAAAAAATCATTAAAAGTTTGCCATACACCACAGTTTATAGCAATTATTTAGCCGCATTCAGACGGGAGTAATAAATTCGGTGCCGGTAGTAGAAAACCAGCGTTTTTGGTACGCTGCCGGTTTAATTTATATATTTTTTAAATTATTGTAATGCACGACGTTTTTACAATAAACGGAGATTTTGATATAAATGTGAAGATGGCCAAATAACTGTTGAAAGAAAAACGTGTTTCTTTGTTGAAAGAAAAACGAAAGCGTAACTATCAAAAGATTTAAAAAATTTTAATTTGTTAGACGGGTATAGGAACCGCCGCACCGGATACCATTTACCGGAAAACCAACATGCCATAGGTCATAGGTCACCCCAAGTGGTTCGGTACGATCGGTGACTTAACAGGGGTGCCCGGTTTCATGGGTTGAGGCTTGTCTAGGTCTTGGTGGCGGATGCATCGAACTGGTTGAGAGAGACCTTTTGACCTATTGACTCTATTGACCCATCGCTTTACACCGCAGTGCCGTCACTCCTGGATATATTGACCTCCAGATTCCCACCCACCCCTTATATATTTTCCCTCCTTGAAATTCCTCTCCTTCAATTCCCTAATAAGGCCTCCACACGGCATCCCCAAAGGTTTCCTCATTGCTTCCTGTGTGGAGTTAAAGAAAAAAAAAAAGTAGACTATATCAACCGTTGATCAAATGTTAATTTTTGACATTGCTGGTCTGTGGCGAACTTCAGTCTTCAGAGTTAGCCCAAACTGTTCGGAAAATCACTGGGCTCTCTACTCTTCAGCACACACTTGTATAGAGAACAAGGTGAAAAACAGCAACTTACTAAAAAAGTTCTTGGCGCAATGAAATGAAAAAAATTACATAAATCTAGGAAAAAGCTCCGGTTAAAGATAAAATAAAAAAGGGTTATCCTTCAAAAAAAAAACATAAACATGATTTAAAAAAAATGTTAGTTCAGGTAAAAGCGAATATATTTGACGGCGTTGAAAAATAAAATATCTCTACTCTAACAGAGTCTGTGGATTTGTATTTCGGAGAGCGAGAAATAACCGTATTGGATTTTTATCGCGATAAACGTGGTGACAAGATTTATGCGTATCTGTGGCTGGATAATATAATATAATATTATACTTTAGTCGGTGGCGGTGGCGGTGGAAGGAGGCTGTGTAAACACCGTGAAATGAAAGCCTCTACCACCGGATTCGTGTCAATCACTTCTTCCCACTTCTCCGTGTTTGGATACCCAATCAAATGCTGATATTTCAACATATTCTAATATACTTTATGATAAACCGCAGCGTTTTATAATAATAATATTTTATGATAAGTAACGACATCTTCCGCCTCGGATATGTTTTCAACCAACGGTTGTGAGTGGCATGCGCGAAAATTGGCAGATTTCTCGCTTTGGAATAAGTTTTTTTAGACATATTTGATTTTGACGGGTTTTGTGTTGATCGCTTGTTATTGCCGATTTATACACCGATTGTATTGACATTTGATGATTTGTGCTTCGCTATAAAAACAAGTTGATCAGAGAACCTTCAAACGATGATGGAGTTTGATTTGACAATTTTCCTCGCTTTACTTTATTTATTTTCTAACTTTGAGGTGACATTTCGATTACCTAGGTTCAAAATCAGATTATAAGCAGTATTATTAGACAAATGAAATAAGACTAGAAGAAAATGAAACATTTCGTACCTTGTACTTTAATATTTATCTACTTTTCTCTGGCTGAATCCACAATCCGATATGGAATTACTTCTTAGGGATGTTCTTGTAAACTAATATATAAGTTACATCCAAACATTACAAAACTCTATTAAGAAATTGTTAATTTATTAATTTACCAATGTACACACAAGAAACATTAAATTAATATTCAAGTCTCTGAATGTTTTAGTTATTTTTTTAAGCACCAGACTTTTCCCCATAGGAAAAACTAAACTCTTTCACACACTTTTTCATAAAAATGATCATCTAGTAAATCCACGCCATGCAAGTGTATTATATAAGTATAATTAATACAAAACAATACAAGAACAACATGTTAACCTACCAGACTATTAAATGATGATTTGTAAGGATTTTTATTGCATAATGTTGCAAGTCAATATGTTAAATTATTATTATACAGAGTGTTAAGAATCGTACTTGAGTTACTTTAACCAGTGATTCCTGACATTATTTTAAGTAAAAAATGTAAATGAAATTTTTGTCTCCGGTGACATTTTTAAAGTTTTTTTTTTTTTCTACAAAAACATAAAAATCAGTAGGTATTGGGTAGATAGGGGCGGGGTGTGGGGTTGGTTGGTTACTTGGCTTAGAGACCAGTGACTACATGGGGAAGAATTTTTTTCTTTGATTTTAAAGAAAATAATTTTGAAAAAAAAAAATCTTATCAAAAAAGTCACCCGAGACCAAAATTTCATTAACATTTTTTACTCCAAATAATATCAGGAATCACTGGTTAAAGTAACTCAAGTACGATGCTTAACACTCTGTATGATTGATAGGAAAAGGGTTTACCACAAACAAAATAGAAGATTCACTAAAAATGAAAGATTAGTAGTTCCGAAATGTACCAATAAATACGGTTTATTATAATATTCATATAAATACCCTTAAATAAATATTGTACCTACTTAAAATATTTAATTATCTACCAATGACAAATAAAAATAATATAATTTATAAATTTATTTTTCTTTTCTTTACAAATTACCAGTGAAAATAACTGGTAAAAATATCTCATCAATCTGTTATTTTTCAAAATCATTTGAATTTCATCGCCGTTTTCGTACGTTTCGCACTGCAGTGAGGTCTATCTAAAACGGCGTACATCCAGCATAACTCAACATGAGATGTGTAAAAGCAAAAGCAGCAATCTCCATCTCGGGGAGATTGCGATGTTTGCTTTTGAAATGACCTGGAGATTTCTATCTTTGCAAAAGTACAATATTACATACAAATATTATATACATACACGGATAATTACATACAATAATTATTGTACGTAAAAGCAAAGATAGCAATCTCCAAGTCATTTAAAAATCAAACATAGCAAGCAATCTGGCCGAAATGGAGATTGCTGCCTCGCATGAGCTTGGGCTCTTTTCAATAGCTCGGTGTTGTATAGTAAGCGCCAAACTTTGATACGGAAATCGTTGCAATAGGCGAGTTTAAGGTCTGAAAAGCGATATGTAGATATCCCTGACCACGCCTTTCTCTATGACACGTATGTTTTATGCATTTACTTTCACTTACAGTCATAATAACATCAGAAAAGTGACTGTACTTTCTCG
Source organism: Limnephilus auricula (assembly GCA_951813805.1). Taxonomy (NCBI): domain Eukaryota; kingdom Metazoa; phylum Arthropoda; class Insecta; order Trichoptera; family Limnephilidae; genus Limnephilus; species Limnephilus auricula. Next base: position 26,401,502 of record OX638398.1, on the reverse strand, counting down.
AATGAACAGAATGGATCGCATCAAGTTCATGTCGGCATTTAAGTTTGGTGCGTACTGTACGTTTTGTACTGCAGTAGGGTCTAAATTTCCTCGCACCCGAATTAGCTTAGCTGCGCTTAGTTGGATTTAACTAGGAATAAAATATTTTATAGAGTTTAACTATTTAGTAATAAAATTAAAAATTGTAATATATATACCTGTCCGTTGCTATGGCTACGAGGTGGAGGATAGATGCTGTACAGCAGAGGACATCGCTAGAGGTCCACATATCACACAGTTCAGGGCCGAGGATCCAGCCCTTGCTTATCTGGAAATAAGAAAAATGTAACATAAGAATCCAGAAAACTTAAACACACAAAATTACTATTTCCAAATAAGTCGATCGTAAATTTTCACGGTTCCACATCAAAACAGAACAGTGGCAAAAGAGATTATAAAAGGTAAGTGAAGAAAAAAACCCAAACTATCCTATTATTTAGTCGTGTTCTGTTTTGACACTGTTGTATATTATACGGTTACCAAATTTAACGTGTTAATTAGAGGGTTCATGCGGTGTATAGTTTTTCTTTCATCAAGTAGGTTTAGGTATACCCAGATTAGGAATTAAGTGAGTATAAAGACTGATTTTCTGGTTATTTATCTGATCTTTATGGTTAACCACTCACACCTCAGGCATATTTTGTCAGAAGATCCAAATGTTTCCGCTTTGCAATAAAATTCAAAAAAAAAATTAAAATATTTCTGAACTTATCCAAAAACTTAAAACTGTTTTTCAAAAGGTGAAGATATAGGCTTTCAAATTTTATAACTCGAAATAAACATATTTTTGAAATATATTTTTTTTTATGCCAGTATAAAAAAAGTTTTCAAAATGTGCATATTTTATTAGACAGTGACAATCATACATAAAGCTAGCAGCCAATACAAATATGCATCAAGAACACGTTGGTGGTTCTTAGTCGAAGTACAGTTAAAATATGACAAAAGGGGATAATAGGGTCGAATTAACTTCCTGCTTAGAGCAGAGCCCCGGCAAGGTTAAGGTCCTGGGTTCATTTCCTAGATGCGACCGTATCTTATGCGATGTTTCTGTTTCAATTTTTTGGTTTGAGATCGCTAATATTTTCTTAAATGATGAAATATTACAATTATTACAGTGTTGTTATTTTAGCATAAGCGTTATCCTCACTCTTTTGTTGTTTCATGTGAAAATAATAAAAAAAACTTCCCAAAGTATCATTTTTTTTTCAAATTGTGGTTGGAAACTTTGATTTTATAAAGGTTGTACATTTTAATTACTTTGTGGTTAACTTTTATTTTTAATACAAAACGTGGTATTTTCTCTTTCTAATTACGTTAAGATCATATTTCTCACCATGACAGTAAGGGAGACACAACGATTTCTGCGAGACCTATAATGTGAGTTGTTCCCAAAAGCGAAAAAATTAGCCCGAAGGGTTAAGAAGATATAACGATAATAATATATTATACCCATAATTTAACCATAGGTTAAAGGACAAAACTGAACATGATTACCTGCATAACAGTTTAGGTTAGGTTAATTATTATAGTTTTTTATTCACCGCCTTTCTTTAGTGTTCGTATTGTCATGGAACCCGAATTGACACGACCTTCAGTTAACCTTATGTAGTCAAAGGTTAAAGACTCCTAAATTTGAATTTTCCGAAACTAAGATGCACGTTGTTTTTTTGGATGGGACTCGGTTTGGAACCCCTGGGTTGTTTTAAATTAAATTCCTGTCTGAAAATCCGACCGCCATTCTAAAAGATTTTTTTTTTCACCTTTATTCCCCGTGGTTAGCGGCAGGACGCAAACTGACCACAGAGAAGGGAGAAAATGAGTTTTTAAATTTATTCAAGGGTGTTGCCAATAAGTCATGGGATTTATGAATTTCTTGATAAAATATAAATATTTATAGAAATTGAATTATGTAAACCTTAAAGTTTGAAAAGGTATTTTTGGGTACTTGGGTGGTTGCTGATTGAATGTAGATTTATTTTTACGTAGTCGTGTTAAAACACTACTTGAAAATACATATTTTTGCAGTGACTTATTATTTACAAGCTTCTGCCCGCGACGTCGGCTGCGCAGTATCTATGTTTATATTAAAATTTTTAACCTATTGATTTAAAATATCTATAATTATTGATTCGATTCAAAGTATTAGGCGAGTACTTCAAATAAATTCACTAATTTAAATATTTTCTAAAATAGAATTTTGATAAAAAATTCATTGTTTTGCAAAATGTCATTCTCAAATTTTGACATTTTCTATTAAACAATAATTATTATTTTCAATACATTGAAAATATATAGCTAGCTTTATAAATTATAGCCTATATGTTCTTCTGATGTATGAGCTATATTATTGCAAAGTTTCATTAAAATCCATTCAGTCAATTTTGCGTGAAAGAGTAACAAACATACATACATCCATACAAACTTTCGCGTTTATAATATTAGTAAGATAAGATAAGATAAGATTATATAAGATTACTCACGCGGGAAGGGGAACGTTCTTTAAAAAAGTTTTTGGAGACCTCTACTCACTACAACTTGTTATCTTCACGACTTTATTCATTAAAAAATATGAAAAAAAAAACTAACTGAAATAGATTTTATTAGGTTAGGTTTTTGGGCTTTTTAAAAGATATTTCGTGACTTTTAATGACTTTTTAAAGGGGTGTTGGAATTCCACCTTGAGTTTTCATGGAAATTGTTGCAGATTATATATGTTTTTCAGTGCCTTACCAAAAAAAACGTCTTTTAAATATTACACAACTGACAAACAATCACTAATATACACAGGTATTACGTGAGTTGTTTTAAAAAAATTAGACCCCTCCCCCCCTTGGTGAGATTAAGTGATGTTTAGTGGGACCCCCCCCCCCATCACGCCAGATTTTTTTTCTTACTCTCGAAATAAATGTTTTCCATATAGCCATTTTTTCGGCGGACAAAATGGGACACTTCAAAAGAAGTGAAACAATATTTTATTTATTTATTATCTCTATAATAATATATACTCTTTTAAAGTTGACGTGAGATATTTATTGACCCCCCCTCGGTATAATGAGAATTGGTGAGATTTTACTGGACCCCCCCCATTTTTTGCTCACGTAATTAATGTATGCCCCCTAAGATAAATTGTTGTTTTTTAGTTGCGTAAACTTAGAAAAAAACAGGTTTATTAGTAAGGGTGTAGAAATGTAATCTATGATTACGTATTTTTTCCTACGGAGTACTAATACCGATAGGGGGGAGGGGGGAGAGGGTGGGATGTAGAACCCCCCTAAACCCCCTTTATATACGCCCCTGGAGCCAAATATTCAATATTGAGTAAGTGTGTACGCACGAACTTACATCCATAACAATTTATTGTCTTCTGAGATATTTAAGTAAAAGTTTTTCATTATCTAGTAAATGTATCTTAAATTAACAATATATTTCGGGAACATTTTGTAAACTTTTTAAAACTGTGCTTGTTTGCTCCACACGAGAGGCCTTGAGGAAAATAGTTCCCCTCAGGGACTATGTCATCTTTGGGGTTGCTGTGTGGAGGATATTTTGCAGTTTGCAGACGCATCCGCCGTTAAGACCCGGACAAACCTCACCCCAATAACCCGGTACTACCAGTCTTATGTAAAATTATTATCACACACGACACTGTGAGCTGGCCACGCCCACTTAAAAAACATGTCGTTACTTGATGAAGATATGAATCCGCAACGCTCCGTATTAATTGATGCGGATGCCGATGAAGATGTCTGAATTAATGCGAATAATCCGCATTTGCGGATGCGGATACGAATATCCATAACACCCCTGCAATAGACTTTTACTTAAAGGTGTCAATGGATAGGCGGGCGAGGGAAGGGGGAGGGTGTAATAAGGCATAATTTACAAAGGGAACAAGTTGTTGAGTTTGAAGAAGTAATAATATTCACATCTAAAATATGTAATACGATAAATGCGGTGTTATATTTAACCATTCTATTATAAAGTAAAACTTTAATTTGGAACGGTTCACCAAAACCGAAAAAGAATCCCTCACCATCAAAAGTATACCGCAACACGAAGCTTCAACGTTCTAAAAAGGTTCTCTAAAAAAAGTTACAGTTCCCCGACGCGATCTGCTCGGCTATTCGCGGCAAAGCTTTTTGTTTCACTTGTAAATCCCTTCCCGTCACTTTTCACTCAAAAGGTGTTTCCTCACATAAATCCATCCGCCAGACACGAGCCCTTCATACGTATTCCGTATCCTGTATACCGTACGCCTAAACCTATCCCATACCCCGTATCCTATCCCCGTGTACCCTTATATCCGTATACCGTATCCCCGTACATCCACACGAAGGGCGTTCAAATTGAAAGCATTATTTACAGTGTCATTCTAACCAATTTCTCAACCGGTTCACTGCTCACTGCTCGGCTGTGATTGAGATTTATTTTATGGAAAGGATAACCAACTTCCCACCGAATAGATCTGAATTTTTTAAACATAAATCTAACACTTTAAATCCTCTAATACATTATTATTTTGCAGAATAATAATACACTTTGCTTGTAATATATTTTACACGCGTTTTTCATAGACACACCTTTACAAAAAAAAAAAAATCTTACATTATTTATTTTAATTTTATTTTTTATTTAACAAATGTTTGAATTTTACAGGTTTTGACATTTTTATTAACTAACATACTAGGCCCGTGTTGTGGTAGTCGTTCATAATAAATATATGAACTAAAAAATACTATTTTATAGAAACAGACAATAAAAACTATGGTAATAAATAAAAAAAAAATAAGAAAGCAGAAAAGAAAAAAAACATATTTAAGGATAAATAAAACTAAATACAAATATAAAAATAATAGTGAGCTGAAAAATAAAGAAAGATAATTTTTTTAAAGATAGAAATAAAAATTAAAAATATTAAACACTAAGATTATAAAACAAATAAAATTATATATTTTGTTTTGAACTTAGGTTAAATTAAGGTAGGTATTATCTACAACACTCTTATGTTTATGGTCATATTGTTTGTATTCATCACTTATTTTGAAAAGAATTAAACTTTATTTTACCAGTTTAACAACAGGAGACCAAATTTGTCCTAGCTCACATAGGACTGATATAATTCGTCATATCTCCCTTACTGTCATGGTGACATATGTATATGATCTAAGTGGTGTTAAAAAGAGAAAATTCCACGCTTTATATTCAAAACTAGAATTAAATCATAGAAAAAATTATATGTGCACCTCTATAAAATCAAAGTTTCCGATAACTTTTTGAGAAAAATGTATAAAATTCCGAGATTTTATTATTCATTATTTTTTATGGAACGACAAAAACATGAGGTGATAATATCATTTATAATGCACTTGCTTAATACAATGTGTGTGTGTTTTTCTTTTTTTCATTATCAGTAATTTTAGATTAAAAAAACTTAAGGTGAGTCATTTTTTAAACTTTTATATAAAAAAAATTATGTTTAAAAAATTACATGTATATTTCTAATAACAATTGAGAGCATATCCTATGACTTTTAAATAACAGTTTTTAATTTTCGGATTCATTCAGAAATATTCCATTTATTTGGATTTTATTGGAAAGCGGAAACTTTTTGACCTTCTGACAGAATGTACCCAAAATCTGAAAGGTTTTAAATATTTGTTTTACTATGTAGGTATTTACTATGCTAAAATGTTCAAATTTATTTTAATTTGTCAGAGAATTTCAAGTTAGAAGAAGAGATGGGATTGAAAAACTAACTCGATTATTTTGCGAATTGATGAGAGAGGAGAATATAATTTACATGTCTAAACAAAACTGATAAATATTAATGTGCTTTTATTATATAAAGAAGCAATATATAGTTCCTACCTTCATTATTATTAATCATCTTTTCTCTTTACTCCGTGAAGTTGTTTGTTTGCAGAAGTTTTCTCGTGATTTTACAGTAAAAGCTGAAATGTGCTTAATATTATTTTATGCTGCAATATTTTAATATTTCATGACTTTGCAATTTTTTTCTCACAAACTTAATTTGAAATTCTGTGCAATATCCAACAACCTTTTTAATAATACAATTCCTCTTCCTGGAACAATTTCAAAATTGGATGCATTTTTTAGAATACATGCCGCATGTATATTATTATTTTTTTACCAGTTACAGGCGGTTATATTAAAAATATGTAATAAATTACATTTCAAAGGCGTATCGCGGTTCTTATTGGAGTTCTTGTTAAAATGACGGAAAAATAAATAAAATGTTGTGATTATTTTCAATAGTAAACATTATTAAGAGTGTATTACAAGAGAATACCGGAAATTAGTCATTTTTAAATCAAATTCTGGACATATTGACTCTTTTTTACAAAAAAAAACATAAATTGCTTTTGTAAGATTGTTATTTTATCTGGTAAACGCAGTTTTAAAATTTTGAAAAACTAAGTTTACTTTTAATATACTAAGGTCGTTGATCGTTGACAGATTTGATCAATTTTCAAACGATAGATTCTATTAAACAACACAAAATAAATCAATACATAATGTTGTCAAAACAGTTTTAAAAATTTAAATTTTAGTTAAATTAAAATCATTAAAAAATAAATCCGAGAACGTGTTTTGTGACAAAAATACCTCAGTTTTTCTATTTATTAAGGTCTTACAAACTGAAATATTTAATTTTTTTTACACACTTATTTTGTTTAGACATTATTAAAACATCATAAATACTTATGATCAAAAAGTAGGTATAAGAAATACACCATATTTAATAATTTATCATCGTGCGTTTTGAGCATTTTTATTGCTTACTTGAATGTAGGTATATATTAAAGCAAGTTTTGAATGAACTAAATAGATATAAATTTTTTTATTTAAAAAATTTTATATCTATTTAGATATAAAATCTATAACGCATAATAATCGATTTTTCTCATTGGAACCTCCCTGTACAGTTGCAACCATTTTTAAACTTACTGAGAGAGCTTATAAACGCCACATTTTCTTGTAGATATTATAATATTAGAAGTTTTTTGTTTGTTTACAAATAAATTTTTAATTCCTGCAAAAGAATTGTCATTTTTAACTCTGCACCACACTCCTTAAAGTCACTCAGGCGATTTGAAGAACTTTTATTAGATTTTTGTATTAGTGTCTTTTTCTAGTAGTAACTAGAATTTCGTTGGTTACGTGAATAAGATTCATATTTTATTGACATGCTTTCAAGAACTAGTAAAACTTCTTGTAAAACGGAATTTAATATTTCAAACATGATGGCTCTGTAGAGTACGCCATGGCAAAATGAAATCAAAGATTGTCGTCTTTCAAACCTTTACAAACTTTTTTTTACTATAATATATCTGTTTTCAAAAGCATTGAATTATTTTACTTAATATTGAACATTCATACCCGGGAACTGGAATTGACAACTCTACCAACCGAGCCAAATCCTGATTATATACGACCGATATTTATTGCGTGTATTAACCACTGTAATGTCGCTAATGAGAATTTTAGAGAAATGCGTACTTTTCCGCATGTGAGTGCGTGACTGCCACCAAAAGTTGAAAGAATTCATAATCATCGGCGACTTTATCTGCCGAGTTTTAGCTCGATCGAATGTCGGGAAATGGGTTAATTTCCACTTCCAAGATCCCACTTCATTTCTCCATACCTTTATTCAAATAAACGAAATCTAAATTCAATTTACCTCGAGAGTTCAGTTTTCAGTTGGGGTAAGAATAATCTCGTCGAATTCAATGTATCAAAGACCCAATCATGTCTGATTACGTCTAAAAGGGAAATGACTATCTAGTCTCCTGCAACGGTAGCATTCTTCCAAACAGCTCTTCCATTGATATGCTCGGTGTAACTCTAAGTGACCAGCTCAGATATGGGGGCTCCATCGAGGCCAGAGTTAAGTTAGCCTCTCAGAAACTGGGCGTACTGAACAGGGCCCGCAGATACTTTAATAGTACACGACTGCTAACCCTGTACAAATCGCAAGTGCGCCCCACGGTTGAATTTGGCAGCCACCTCTAGTCTGGAGCCCCAAAGTACCTGAAAAACACCCTCGACTCTGTGCAGAAACGGGCGGTCCGTTTGATAGTTTCTCCCGTCTTAACAAACGGATTGCAATCTTTAGAGCACAGGCGTCGGGTAGGAATGCTATCCTTGTTCTACCGGTATTTCAATGGAAGATGCTCCGAGGAACTAGCCTCATTGATCCCCTCGGCACCGGTGCATAGTCGGGAAACACGCCAAACGCTCGCCCAACACATGTACACGGTTGACATTTGTCACATGAGAACGGGACGCTTCTACGAGTCGTTCTTGTGTTCAACAGCTCGGCTGTGGAACGATTTGCCGGCCTCTATGTTTCCTCCTTCCTATAACATGGGTCTCTTCAAGACCCACGTTCACTCCTTCCTCTCCTCAAAAAGACCTCCCTCACAGCATCTTCAAAGATGACATAGGCCCTGAGGGAAATTATTTTCCTCAGGGCCTCCTGTGTGGAGTTTATGTAAAAAAAATAAAAAAATAGATGTATTTAAAAAGTAAAAATTCCACTTTCAAAAAAACCTTATTTTGGTGACACAAAATAACAATAATATTCCGAAATATAAAATACCCACGGTTCGATACGAACATTAAAGTTGCCTTAAAATATATAACATTGAAGAATGTATGATTGTATGGTTTGCATAAAGCCACATGAAATTGGGAACGACACCTGTTTGAAAAATTCTACTGGTCAATAATTAATAGATTTATTTTAAAAGCAGAAAACGTGTACCTTTTTATGCACACGGTGTAATACTTTATGGAATATACCTCATATATTCGTCTACACTACGCTACTTCCTTCCATGCCCTCCCACTTAACGTCAGATGCCAAATACACTCCTTTATGGCTTCTGGCTACATGGATTATTGTTATATTCAAATAGTGAGTTATAAAGTCCTTACAGTGCCAGCTTCCAGGATATCTAGATAAAACTGGATTACCCCCTAACTCGTGAATTTCCATACAATTGAGATACTGGTATCTACACTCGCAGATTTGTAAAGAGTTTTCGTTGTGGCGGTTTTTGAAAATTGATATGTTTCGATGACAGTCTTTTGAGACTTCAATGCACACAAACTACGATGTGGTATAATAACCTACATATCGTCGATGCGTATAGAATATGAACTAGTGATACTGACTACAATCTGAGAGAATCGATAAAAAAAACTGTTTAAAAAAATAACGAAACGGAAAATAACAATTCTATTTATGGACAGAGTAGGAAAAATATAGTTCGTTCATTATAAGAATATATTTTTGGCAAACATTAATTATTTTATACCAGAAAATTGAATTTTAAGGCGTTTTTCTAACATGCTTCATATTATCTGTACAGTTTTACTTACATGTTTCATATTCTACACAAAATTTTCGTCATTATTTTAAATACAATATTATGTCAAAATATTTAATTTAAATCTATTCAAATTGGACACACATCACAAAATGAAATTAATAATATGTACATTCCAAGGAAATTGAATTGTGTAGTGGTATGCAGAGAATATGACTTATTTTCCTTTTTTTATAATGTACACGGAGAAAAATGATATTCGAAAAAGCGATCATTTTAATAGTAAAAACAGTTAAAAACGGGACTGAAGTTCTTACGAACGAAATAACAGTGTTCCTATGTTTATTGGTGGGAAAATGTAAGAATAATTTGTTGGTATACGTACGAAATTACGTAGACCAATAAATTATTCTTATATGTTCCCTCAATAAACATTGAAACGCTGTTAATTTGTTCGTAAGAACTTCAGTCCCGTTTTAAACCGTTTTTACTATTAAAATACGACGATATTATAAATAAGCTCGGTAAACTAATTCCCGGATGCGTCCGCAAATGCATTAAAGTTTTTCCTAGTAGTGTCGAATCATTTGCTACAATATATTCTACGAGACCTGTGAATAGCAAAATAGATCGTTTTATTTATACACATTCCTGTGTTTCATACATTGATGAAGGTATGATCTATCAAAATTCATTCATTTTTTTTACCCACGTGGTTCGGGGCCGTTTTTTTATGTAACATGGTTTTTAAACACTGTATATATTATTTGAGCATATACTGTGGAGGGTGGTTTGGTGATGTACGAAAAAGAAACTCACAAATTATTCCACAGTGGAGATATTGAACACATTAGTCAACGGACTTGATCTAAAGGGACATACATGTACACATTTTGGACACGTGTTTACGCGCCTCCTTGCTGTTCACCGGTGTCGAAAGGGTCAGTGAGGCTAGCATAAGTATATATTTAGCCATACCAATACTTATATCTAGCTAGTCATAAGCTAGCTAGAAATATGTATTGGTAGGGCAAAATATAGCAATCCGTACTTTATTTTACGGAAAAGTATCAAAAAATTTCACGTTTTATCAGGATATAGTGTTTTTTTAATGGATTGAGTATTCATAACCATAAAAGCCTTAACTACTCAGACCCCTAAGCTTGTTTTCAGTCAAGTCCAATAAGCTTGTTTTCAAGCTAACGAGTTGTTGTGTTGTGTTCCCATAGAAATCATTATAACTACGTTGTTGTTCTAGTTACAACTCTAAAACAAAAAGGAAAATATTAAGAGTAAACCACCCTTCACATTTCTGTTCAAAGTTGTCCATAGAAATAGATATTTTTTTTGTAGATACAGTTTTACCCGAAATATCGCAAGACTTTTTCTTAAACTTAGTTAATTTTTCATTAAATATTTTTTAATGAAATGGTGAAACAGTGAGGTAATATAATTATTTCTTACATATTTGTATGATAAAATAAGTGTTTTTTAATGTTATCTGTAATTTCAGTACCGTTTTCACATTAAAACATCACAGGTATGTCATTTTTACAATTTTTTTATGTTTGTATTCTAAATTTTAATATTTTTTGTAATAATATAATTTGAAAGCGTATTTCATTACATTTTAAAAAGAGTTTTTATTATTCGGCTACGTTTAGAAATCTTTCGTTTATTGAGCTTTAATTGCAAAGCGGAACTGACACAAAATTTTTATAAATCTGACAGGTTCATTAAGACCAACAACCTACACAAAGACGATAGACCCGAGTGGTTAAACCCCGATCCTTAAACATTTAGTACATACTTTAGTTTTCAATGAAATGGTTGCTCTAACTTATCAGTATGATTGATTTTGTTTAAATTCCAAAAGGCTGTAGTAAAGCTTAAAGTGAAATGCAAATACGCTTTTCCTTAGTTATTGCACAGATTGCTAACCATAGCACTTTACGAGTAAATCGCATTCTTTGACAAAGAATAGTTGGCAGGTTGGCCCCTGAGCCGTCAGTTCGACTAGTGGAACTATAATGGCCTATATACTGCCTTGCCAGTCCGCCACGAATAGGGCAGTCACTGCTGCGAATGAAAAAGGACCCAGTTTCGTAATATCGGGAGCTTTACAAAAGAATTGCTGGAAAATCCTGACTTTTTAATATGAATTTCTTGGGTTTCGTCCCGGGATTCTATGAATTGCTGAGTTTACATTATTGTCAGGGGCGAGCATTCATTATTTTACAGACCCCGGTACAATAAACAAGTTTTTTCCGTGTAGTAGTAGGTAGCTAAGTATGTCGTGAATTTTATAAAACGGTTTTGCTTCGGATCTTCGGATCCTTGACTTCTAAAATCTACTCGAAATAAGTTTGAATTTAATTTGAGATTTTATCTTTGCTGATGAAGCACATTGCGAGATAAGGAGAACACAAAAATAACAAAACAAGTTGAAATATCCATCTGACTGCAAAAAAATAAGTAAGACCAGGCGTCGTTTTTTTAAATACATCTATTATAATTGAACTTTTTGTTTTCTTGATTGAATTAAGTGGAATCTTGGAAGTGGAATTTAACCTATTTCCGATCAAGCTGAAACTCGGCAGATATTCCCGTTGTCGATGACAAAACATTCTATATTTTGGTAGTAGTCACGCATGCACACGCGGACTTATACGTATTTCTTTGAAATTCGATGACATTACAGAAGGTAACATGGATGTATGGAATATGCCGCTGACACAATATAAACATAAAATAATGAAATCAGTCTCGTACACTCACATCTAAATTACTTAATTGGAATTAATAAATTAATGAATTACAGGTAATTCAAAATAAGTTAATCAAAAAACTATTTCACTACGGATCCAAAACATAAACTAAAAAATCTCACGTCCACTTTAAATATATATATTTGTTATGAAATGAATTTATTAATATGGTAACCCCGCAGTATTTATTTAAGTCAGGTAATTGAGGAGAAGAGGAGTCTAAATTGAAAAAAAAATAGCTCACGTAATTAATGTATGCCCCTTAGGTGTTATTAACATGTTTAATGTTGTAATTTTGTAAACTTCTGATCACCATACTTTTAAATTTTTGTTGTTTCAAACTTGTTTTTTTTTATCGTAACTTTATTGTTATTTTTTCTCACCACACTTAAAATTTTTGTTGCTTGTATTTTTATATCATGTATGTACTTTTTTTCTATCATAACTTTATTTATATTATTTCTTTCTTATGTTAAAGTTGTTCTTCCTTTTTTTGTTTATGCAAAAGCCCTCTGATAAATAAAATCACGGGCCCGTGAAAAAGACCCGCAAAAAATCACGGGATATTATAATTGTAAAATTTGTGAAGCTATAAGTATTATATATAAAAAAGTATTTGCCTCATGATGATTGCCTTTCAAAAACAAATAATGCCAATTTTCGATACCTTACGAATTACGAGAAATTTACCTTACGAATGAACACCATTAGTAAACTTGAAAAAAAACGACATCTATCGAAACTTTAACCAAAAGAAATACATATTTCGAGTACTACATCTATCAGAAGTACATAATATATTGTTTAATTTGTACTGTAGCAGACTTTACGAAATAAAACAAGAAAATCAAATACTAAAATAAAAACATTGTCCATGTATTTGTGGACACAAAAAGTTAGGTACAAATTCGAGTCGTGTCTTCCATTACAACAAATGCTTAATTGAATTGTATTGAAATGAAGAATTTTCTAATTATATGTCTATCTATATGTCCTTTTACTTTTAGTTCCTTTCTATCCTGGATTTTTCATCCGTGGCTCGTAGCAGATGTTGCTAATTAGATTTTGCTACGGCCAGCGTAGATCCTTCCATCGCTACGATCTTTCGTCGAGCTTTTCACAGCGTTACGTATTATATATTACACCCCATAATATATACTATTCCGCGCGTATGTAGGGATTGCAATACGGGAAATCGTCATGTCGGATATTATTAGAACAAAGGAATGTAACATCTGGCATAAACGATTAAAGAAACCATTTTGATTGTCGGATAGAATATTTTTAAAAGCTAGTTTGTATTTGTAATAGAAAATTCACAATATTAATATATTTAGATCATGGCATAAATACATAAACTTTTATGTGTTTAGAAAGAAATAGCAATGTGGTTGTATTTAGAAAAATATTATTAGGTCCTTACATATGAAATTGGAGTTTTGCCGTACTGGCAACTTTGATCTCAAATATCTTCTCTTTGCTTAGGAATTCCAAATTCAAATTTATACAGCTATTTACTCATGTATTTGTGTTTCGAAAATTATAATTCATTTGTTTTTTCCTGAATTGCTTTTTTTCTTTGCCTATTTAATTTTTAATAACGCTCACAAGTAACTTTTTTGGAGTCAATTTTCTCTTGGAGCATGGTTTGGCTGGTTCGGCAGGGTTTAGCCATTGCGATGAGCGCTCCCGATTATCGTACAGGATCCACTTTTCATCACAGGTAATGATTCGATTTAAAATCCCTTCATTATTGTGCCGGTTGAGTAATGCAACGCACCAGTCAATGCGCTTTGTTGATTTGCTTCACTCAATTCGTGAGGTACCCACCTTTCAAGCCTTTTCACCTTCCCAATTTGCTTCAAGTGGATTAAAACAGTTTTATCACTAACACCGCAGCCTACAGCTAACTCGGACGTGGTTTGCGATGGATCCGCTTCCACAACAGCCTTCAATTCTTCATTATCAACTTTGGTCTCCGGCCGTTCACGGGGCTTGTTCTGCAGGTCGAAATTTCCAGAACGAAAACGTTGGAACCCAAACGCACTGTGTTTTCTTTTGCGGCACCGTCGCCATACACATCATTAATCCATCGAGCCGTTTCTGCAGCACTGGTGCCACGGTGGAACTTGTACTCGTAAATAACGCGATATTTCAAGTTTTCCATTTTGTAAACTAAGTGATGCAAAGAAAAAAAACAATTAAGGAAAAAACAAATGAATTATAATTTTCGAAACACAAATACATGAGTAAATTTGAATTTGGAATTTCTAACCAAAGAGAAGATATTTGAGATCAAAGTTGCTAGTACGGCAAAACGCCAATTTCAAATGTAAGGACCTAATATTAGGTACAATAAAATGTATTTCTAACATAAAAAAAGAACGATCTTATGCAATATATCTAGCAGATATCACCGGCCAGATGGGATGTAGTACTATCTCCGCAGGGCAAACGTCATCCTAGAATTTATACGAAATTTAAACAAGCCACGTATACAGTTTTTATGGCATCATCTTTTATTGCATAAGTTCTGAGAAGTTAAACATTTGAAGAAAGTGTCTTTCCTCACCAGCGCAGCCCCGCAATTGTATTCCATTAATTGTTCTCCGGGAAGGCTGAGGCTCGGCCAACAATAATTCATTTTCAGTATGAAATGATGGTTTAGCTAGAAATCAAATCCCGCCATAAAGAAAAATGCAATTATTAATAAAAATGAAAGCCAGTAGATACATACCAAACGTTTTCTTGTTCTCGTATTGCAATCCCTAGTGAATGGACAGTGGAGCTCCGGCGGCGGGCTCCTTCTGGCGACGATCAACATGATTTGTAGTTTTCCCGCGGAAAAAATACCAGAGACAATTTACACAACGATAAATTTGTAGAAAAAGCGGGAATATAAAAGGGTATACACACGGCGTACACACCGACTACATGATTTGTTGGGTGGCTGTTGACATTCATGGGATTTAAATGACGTGAGATAAATAATACTTTTTGAACAGATTTAATGCGTTTAATTAAAATAAAATAGCCGCTCAGTGAATAAATTTAATTCTTACCATATTTCAGCTTTTAATGTAACATAATAATAAATTTTAACGTAAAGTACGGCTTCCACAACCATAGTTACAGGCATTCGTTTATAGGCGGGAAGATAGGCGATTCGTTCCCGAAACGGTCCAAATATATTTATATATTACAATAAAATATATAAATTTGTTTTAAACCACTTTAAATTTTAATTACACTCTAGCGGTTTTGGAAGAACCCTTCCTTCGTCAGGAGAATATTAAAACTAACCTATGATACAAAATATTGATAGATATATACCATACATTTAGGTGCTGGAGTGGGAGGTCAAATGGGTAGGGGGGGGGGGGGGGTAATAGCGGGTATTCCAGCAATAACAGAGCGGTTTATTGGAAACATATCTAGAATGGGACTAAACGATAAATTAATTTGGTTATTAGCGTTATTATTTAGGGATTTTTTAATTTCAAGTGCTTCCAAGTTATCCTTCCAAGCTTCCTGTATTAAACCCGCGTTCTATACTGACAACAACTTAGGTAAATTATTAAAAAAACACTAAAGATAGAGATCATAAATTAAGCCACTCAGCCATTTAGCAACTATGTTGCAATGATTGTCCATCGTTCTACATAGGTAAGACAACCAGAAATGTAAATATTAGAATCACGGAACATTTAAGATGTTTAAATAATAATAATTTTTCGGGGTTTGCCAATCATCTTTTCTTCACCAATCATACTTTTAATAAGGACACAGGGGTTAAAATTCTTCACCGTAATAATAAAAGCAAAAAATTAGAAAACTTGGAAGCACTTGAAATTAAAAAATCCCTATATAATAACGGTAATATATTGAATAACCAAATTAATTTATCGTTTATTCCCATTCTAGATATGTTTCCAATAAACCGCTCTGTTATTGCAGGAATTCCCGTAATTACCCCCCCTCCCCCTTTGACCTCCCACTCCAGCACCTAAATGTATGGTATATATCTATTAATATTTTGTATCATAGGTTAGCTTTAATATTCTCCTGACGAAGGAAGGGTTCTTCCGAAACCAGTAGAGTGTAATTAAAATTTAAAGTGGTCTAAAACAAATGTATATATTTTATTGTAAACTATGGCGAGCCACAAAGTTAATGCTTATTACGAACACATTTATATATTCTTCCGATTATACCTTCGAGTATTAATTAGCTAACAATTAGCAGGCATATGCAATTGTGCATCTTGCCGATATCCGCCATATCTAATGAAATGATAATTACACTGACAACTAACACTGTAAACCATTGTTCGCCTCTTACTATACCTAAATAAATTAACAGTTTACAGGAAGCTGTTTCATCTCTCCTCAATATAAATTTAATCTGTACTCCTCTCGAAGCTGATCCCTAACTGAAAACTAAGACGAATAAGTCTGAATCAATGATTCAACTCTCATCTTTGTGAAAATATTGATAAACATTTCTGCAGAGTGTACTGGAGTAATAATGATGTCACATTGAGTGATGGATGTTTGTGGACACCGAATAAACTCCGCAGACAAGCGGTAATAGCGATTATTCAATCAAGCCTTCCCTCGGGTGGGTACCTACCCAGCCGAGAACCTCATATGGCCAGCTAATGTGAATGAGTTTTTGCGGGAGATAAATATATACGTATAATATTATGGCAACACACGTTTTTAACATATTATAATGGCGGCAGCTCCATTTTCACCCTTATCAACTTTTCTCGTCTGAGGTGTTTGGCTTTCATCAAACCTAAACACATATTTCATTATAATACATAACAAAGATGCAAGAGAGAGTTTTCCTTAGCAAACATTAAAAAAACAATTAATTCTAAACAAATCATCAAAAAAAATTGTTGCGCTTATGTGTCTGTCCTGCATAACCTGGTTCAATAAACTCGAGTCCTTTTTCGAATTTGATTTGAAATTAGGTATTATTTTCAAAATTGGAATTATATGTGTGAATAATTCAGATTAGCGATAAAGCAGATACCTACCTAAAATATAATAATTTAATAGAAAATTATTTTACTTGTTGTTGTTGTTGTTTTTTTTATTTTTATTTTTTTATTTTTATTTTTTTTTTTTTATTTATTTTTATTTTTTTTTTTTGATATAATGGTACATAAAATAATAAAAGGTATATAACATACTTAAATATAATATTGTATGAACAAAAAAATTCCACAAAGGCAAATGCCTGAGCGTTAGTATAATATTGAATTTATTATAATTTTATGGTTAAAAGGAGATTTAAGAATTTAGTTTATTTTTAGGTATAAAAAGAGCAAAAGTAAAAGAATAAAAGTGACTTAAAACATAGAGCAAAATAACAGCCTTTGTTGTTATTATTGCATTTGTAAAATTTAATGAAGAATTAATGTTAAAGGCGAAATTAAAAAAAAAAAAAAACAAAAACATAGCAAGCAATATAATATTTCTACTTTAAAAGTTGTTTGATGACAAACATAATTAATGGCCTTTTCAAAAACGGAATTACAATATCCCGTGATTTTTCAGACATGTTATTATAATATTCCGTGTACCTTGTTCAATGAACTCTAGAACTCAAATTTGTTTCAAATTTCAGTGTCATCATTTTCAAAATTGGAGATGTTTGTTATGAGAATTCAGACATCTACGAAATAGTTTTTAATTATTTTACAAAAATTTTATTTAAAAAAATTTATTAGTTGAAATGAGCTTAAGTTTCTTATTTAAGATTTTATCAATTAAGTGTGCGGAATAACCATTATTTAGAGCAATTTGTTTATCGTTTAGTCCCATTCTAGATATGTTTCCAATAAACCGCTCTGTTCTTGCTGGAATTCCCGCAATTACCCCGCCCCCCCCCCCCTTTGACCTCCCGCTCCAGCACCAAAATATTTGGTATAAATCTATAAATATTTTGTATCATAGGTTAGTTTTAATATTCTCCTGACGAAGGAAGGGTTCTTCTGAAACCGGTAGAGATTAATTAAAATTTAAAGTGGTCTAAAACAAATTTATATATTTTTATTGTAAATTATGGCGAGCCACAAAGTTAATGCTAATTACGAACATGTTAAATTATTTTTAATCAAGATGAATGCTATGATAATATGCTGTCGTTAAAATGTGGGTTACAAAATATGAATTAAGTCGGTAAAAATATGATATTAATTTATCTTTACTTTCTTTTGATGTGTCGTGGGTTGCGAAGGCCAGAAAATACCTTAAATTTAATGTTAACAGCAAAATTAAAATTAAACAATGCCATTAACTTAAACTACGGTGGTATTTAGCCTGATATATATGGCTAGACAACTACATTGACCCGATCAGTATGACGAAAGATCCCTAGTGAGTTGTAGAGATTTTTAATGAAGAAATGACGTTCAAACGACCTTCGTAGACCAGCGAGTTCATGAACCCCCCTGAGGATTTGCACAATTTTATCTGAAAATTGAATTGTGAAAGGCATACAAACCAAATATGTAGGTAAAGATAATGTACGCTACACTTATATTGGAAGCGTCGGAATTCAGCTTCACGAATGAAACTTATTTATTTACTTATGCTCTTCATGAAGACATTCGAGTGATATTTAAGAGCAATTGACCATCGGCTGAGAATAAAAGTTTAAAAATGCTTGCAACTGTACAGAGAGGTTCCAATGAGAAAGATCAATTATTCCCCGTATCAAATTTTAAAAATTAAAAATTTAATATCGTTTAATTTCATTGAAAACTTGCTTTAAAATATACCTACATTCAAGTAAGCAATAATAATGCCCAAAACGCACGATAATAAATTATGTATTATTAGTGTACTTCTTGTAAGTATTTTTTGATCGTAAGTATTTATGATTTTTCAATAATGTCTAAACAAAATAAGTGTGTAAAAAAAATTTGAAATATTTTAGTTTGTAAGACCTTAAATAAATAGAAAAACTGATGTATTTTTGTCACAAAAGACGTTCTCGGATTTTTAAAAAATGATTTTAATTAAACTAAAATTTAAAATTTGAAAACTGTGTTGACTAGATTATGTATTGATTTATTTTGTTGTATGATTATATGATTTGAAATTTGTGTGTTTTAATAGAATCTGTCGTTTGAAAATTGAACAAATCTGCCATCGACCAACGGTATAACCTTAGTATATTAAAATTACACTTAATTTTTCAAAATTTTAAAACTGCGTTTTCCAGATAAAATAACAAGCTTTGAAAATCAATTTATGTTTTTTTGTAAAAAAGAGTCAATACGTCTAAATTTTATTTAAAAAGGACTAATTTCGGTATTCTCTGGCAATACCCCCTTAAGTTGATATTAGTTTCCGTCATTGTGCATAGATGGTTCTGGAAGTCTAGCACGATACATTCCTAAAAGTAAAACAAAACTATAAGACAAACGACTCGATCGATAAGGATTGTATCGATAAATAATATAAGTAAACAACTTTCGGTAACTTCTCATCGTTCCCTAGGACAACTGCAGATCGCTAATGTACAGACAACAATTGATGTCGAATATATTAAGGACACTTAGTCATTGTAAACTGTCACTTGTTCGTTGGCGATCTGCAGTCATGCTAGGGGACGATTAGAAGTTACTGAAGGTTATCCTATCAATCGTTATCGATCGAGCGTGCAGGGGCCGCGCATGCTAGCATTATCGATCAATATGAAGTTACCGACCGATCTAATAGGTAACAGTTCACAATGACTAAGTGTCCTTAATATATTCGATATCAACTATTTGTAGGTTAGCGATCTGCAGTTGTCCTAGGGAACGATGAGAAGTCACCGACGATCGGTCGGTAACTTCACATCGATCGACCATGCTAGCACGCCTGGGGGCCTAGTCTATATCTCTCACAGCGCCCGTAACGCGGGTTTAGCTACGTCACGAATCCGTATTAACCCTCCTCTGACCGTGCTAAAAACTTTCTCGCGCTCCGATGCTGTACACTCAGTAAATATTAGTGTAATGTATTTATTTAATCCAATACATAAATGTATTGTGGAGGAATACCTAAAATGTTAACTCTATGTTTAGTATATTTACAAAGATATTTCAGTAAATACAAACCGTGACAGCTTAGTTCACAGCACCGTCAAGAAAGGTTAAACGGCAAACGTGCTTGTTTGTGAAACCGAAAGATAGAGACTAGGCCCCCTGGTATTCGTAAACAGATGGTTACTCCTTCAGGGTTCTCGCAAGGGTTCTATTTTTTTTGATTGAACGAAGTTACATTTATTTTTAAACGAATCTAGACCTCCAGTGTCCGTGCATACGTTGTTAGTAAGCAGTATGCAAGTGCTTAACAGGAAATACATAATGCATGCAGTATGTCTTCTTCCTCAAAAGCACAAATCTAATCATTATCATACATCTATATTTCTTACACTCATTAATTAAAATAAAAAAAATCCGCTGCCATTGCCGTCGCACTATAAAACTCAGAATTAACTCAACTCAATAAAATACCTCTTTAAAAAGTCGTTAAAAGCTTTGATTTTTTTAATAGCCCATAACCTAAACTATTTAATCAATTTTTTATATATTTTTTCATAACTCTTAATGACTTTTCAAAGGAGGTATATAGATTTGAGTTATCCGGTGACCAAAAGCGCTCAATATGTTTCCGCACGAATATAGATCTGATCTAGGGGAATCTAAATCATTGGATTATATATGATTTCTCGATGGTTTCCCCAAAACAAACTTCGGATGTTGGCTTCGCCCTGTCAAGTTCCCTAATGCCGATTGAAATTTTAATTAATATATGAGGCTTGATTATTCCGTACGGGTGCCCATTCGGATCGTTTGTCCCGGCCGACTTTCGGTTGGCCCAAACAAACTCACTTAGCAAAAGTGATGTGCGAACTATTGCGATAAATGGACCGTGACCGAGGCGGGCTGGCCGCCGGTTTGTCGGTTATTTGGTATTTTGGTTTAGGTGAACCAAATCGGTTCCACCAGAACTTTACCGAACTAACAACAGTTCTAAATGCGTACAACTAACTGCTAACCCACAACGCGTTGATCGTGTACAGTCTTTATGGTACACAGTGGGTTGTTGGTAAAGATGTTTTTTTTAATTGGTTCTGCAAATTATATTGGCTTATTGCCTTAATAGTTCAACATTATTGGGTTATTCGACCCGTGACAGCCTTGCGTCGTGTTTTTTGATTTCCAAGTTAAGTTTTTACGGTATTAATCTCACGTTTTTAAGAAATTGAGTGGTTACGGGAAATTAAAATAACTCATAATCTTCTCGTTCATAGATGGCTGTAAATGAATTATTTAAAAAAAAAATATGTTTGCATTCAAAATAATTATATACATAAATTATATGTTCATTTCTAATAATAAAATTTGAAAGCGTATTTCAACCTTTAAAATCAATTTTTAGTTTTCTGATGCATTCAGAAATATTTCATTTATTTAGATTTTATTGCAAAAAGGAATTATTTTAACCTTCCAACCAAATAGACCCGAGGCCTGAGAGGTTAAATCATATAATAATCAACAAAACATAACTCATATTTTATCTAACCTCTATTATGTGTCTTAATATTTTCTGTTATTTACCTGTATTTTATTCAGTTCTAACTCTTCACTGTAATTAATCAAAACATGTATAGATTTATGTGTGTAAAAGCCCTACGGGCGTTTAAATAAAAATAAATAAATAACAAAAACCTGTTGGACTTCCCTCATATATTAATAAACAAAAATAAACGGAGGACGTCTGACGTTTGAGTTTGCTTTGACGTTTTTTTATTCGTTTGCTAGGCGCCGCGCGTTGCACTCATCGTTGCCATACATAATGCGACGTTAATATGATGAAATATAAATCGAATGTCATTTCCGATTTAAAATGTTACTTCCGTCCAAAAAGATTTGAGTTACTCGTCGTAATGCGCCTAAAGAAATCTTACTTCGATAAAAAAATCATATCATATTATGACATATAAATAAGTTTAATAAATCTAGTGTTCTGTAAACTATGTATGATCATGCATAATTTATATGATATTCCATTTACACAAATAAACACTTAAGCTGCGATAAGGAAACAAAACGAGAGAGAGAGGAGGAAAAAAATAAAGAAGAATGCAAAAGAATGAGAAATTTTGTTTTATGT
This sequence comes from Limnephilus auricula, assembly GCA_951813805.1. Classification (NCBI taxonomy): domain Eukaryota; kingdom Metazoa; phylum Arthropoda; class Insecta; order Trichoptera; family Limnephilidae; genus Limnephilus; species Limnephilus auricula. The sequence continues at coordinate 26,379,149 of OX638398.1, read as the reverse complement.
GATGTGACATGATGTACAAAATATTTTGGGTAAAATAAGAGAAATAAAGTGGGAAAAAGAATATGGAGATTTATTTATTGACGATAAACACGCCACATTATTATATTGTGAAAGCTTTGTAATCTTATTTTCAGAAATATAAAATGGAATAGAATGAATGAAGAAGAGATTGTTAAGCATTATTTATAGTAATTCGTTTTCATTTATTCATCTATCAGAATATTATTTAACTGAATCAAATCCTTAATAAATAAGCACAAAGGGTTTTGTATATAATTTTTTTTTTGTTATAATACACAGATCAATTTAAAATGTTTCAAACTTAAATTCCACAGTTAATGATGCACAACGACAAAAAAAAGTATCACACTTTATTGAATTTTCATGATGTCCTGGGTGTTCGGAAAAGGGCAACAACTTGCCTTACCAGCAAGATGAAATATTTGAATTAAAAAAAATCACATTGTTAGATTTTAAGTTTCGGTAAAAATATAGGTTTTCTAGTTCCTCTTCCTTCTCATGCGTCTTGTATGAAAATTAAAAAGACAGAAGATAATATTTAAAGATAACAGAGCGGTGATGTTAGTACCTACAACCTCTCAATGGGACTAGTATGAAGCTCTTAAAAACTTTGGATTCTTTTGAGAACAGTAAAACATAATAAATAAAGTATAACAGGCGAACACTTCATCTACTTTTGTAGCTTATGAAAGTGATTTTTTTTGGTATCCTTACTTCTGGTACACAAATCACATTCATGCCGCCCGCCCGCCCGCCACAAATCCACAAACAGGTAAATCAACTTTATATATTAGAATATTAAATAGCTGTTTTTTTCTTACAAATTAATAAATAAATAAAATAAAAAAGCTAAAATCAAATATCTCTTTATCTCCAATATTTAAAAATTCAAATTTCTCGCATTTCTGAGGTTACCTCGGGGAAAGCGTATTATCAAGATGTTCCAAACTCAAGCAGAATTTCTTAAACATATCGTTTAAAACCAATTTTGTTTGCCAATACGGGCCAAGAACATTTTTATCTCCAATCTTTGATTTTGATGTTTCGAAATTGAATTTATTTCCAGTGGAGTCCTTTACTCCGACTTCCCGAATACCTTAAATGCTCCCCCTTTCTTCCCCCCGAAGCTCGCTCGAGGTGCAAGTAACCAGTAACTAGTAACTAGAGACGGGCAAATAACGACTTGAGAAACTTCGCTTAAAACACACTGGATTCCGGCCCAACTGACTGGCCGTATGTGTAAGTTCATTTGTATGGAAAACTATTAGCAAGCAAACGACTTGGAAATTTTCACTCAAATTGAATTTTAGAAGGAGTCAGCTGTGTTTATCTTCTAGCCTGACTTGGAATGATTACAAAGTTTGTACCAGCAGTTCAAACATCTGCAAGCGAGTATTATCTTAGAAAGGACATTCAAAAGAGCAGTACCTAAGCAGAAAGCAATCTTTGAGATACCTAGGTACATAATGAATGTATGACCTCAAAATAAGAGCTCTGTAGTACATAATATATGTAATATGCTTAACTACTGGAGCGACAGACAAATTTAAAACTCTTTTCACGTATAACTAAAGGAACTTTTTCCGCCCACATTAAAAAAATCATACCTCCGAATTTGAATATGGAGACATACAAACTGGTTATAGTTCTATATAGCAAATGAATTCACCTATCTTATGTCTATTATCACATATTCGTAAGATTTATAAAAACATATTATAAAATTGTTAACTTTAAAACTTTTTAAAGAATCTAGAGAATATTTGCTATATTTTGACAGCAAAGCAATTCGTAGTTTTGGAAATAGTGCCATATTGTGACAAAAAGCGTTCGAGTGGTTAAATGTGTTGTAAGAACATTTATTGAACTTATTTATTAATTGAGTATCGGTTGCACATAAGTAAGTATGTAGGATATTGGTGAGTTGTAATAAACATGTTAGTAGGTAGTAATAGTAGGAAAGAGGTAAAAAAAGGGTTTTACGTGCCATTAGTTGTACGCCACGTAACAGTTCTTAGTTCTAAATTGTAGGTGAAAGATTACGTTTGGTTTTAATTGATTAGTTTAATTCGATTATTTTACTAACGTCTTGAAAGACCCTTGAGGCGACTTTAATCACAACATTGCACAATATATGAACAGTCCAATAATTGTAGGTACATACTTTAAAAATAATCTTCAATGGCTTGTAGCGATTTTGAATTACCATTACTATCGCCATGGGATTTCACATCACTAGTAACACCACGTGATCGCAAGGACTGAGGTCGCGGGCACGAGAAGCAAGTACATTCTGTTGGGTTCGGATTTCGAATGTTCGGAATTTCAAGAGACAATCACCAAGGAGCAAAGAAGCGGATGGACTGCCGGAAGCCATTGAGTATTTAGTTTCAATTATAGTTTAATATGTTTTCTTATTCATTTAAAATAAGATGGCGCTCGGTGCAATACTTGACTTCCTTAAATTTAGTAACTTAATGTATTTAAACTTGTGACATATTATTCAGATTGTAACTTCATTAAGGTCTTCGAGCAAAATGCACACCCTAAGAGATATATTTTAAATATCCTTTGAGTCTCATGTTATTAATTTCAACTTGCTAGTTTTCGATGGAGAATTGTCGGAAGAATTCACAGTATCGCAGGGATTAAAACAGGGAGACGGCCTGGCTCCCACTCTCTTTAACATTGTGCTCGAACATGTAATAAGAAAAACGCTAATAGACTATTAAGGAGGTCTTCGACCCTTTAGAAATAGCGGCGCGGGAAGTAGGACTGCGGATTAATGTTGACAAAACGAAAATGATGATACAGAGCAGAAACCCTTCACACAGAAGAAGAGGTAGTGCACAATTTAAAGACAACTACTCATACGAAGTGGTCGATCAATTCACCTACCTGGGCTCCAGCCTGACGGAAAACAATGAGGATCCAGCAGAAATCAGAAGGAGAATCACAGCAGCCAAAAAAACATACTTCTCTTTGCTGCCAGTGTTTAAGTCACGTAGCGTCCACAGGAAAACGAAAGTAACCATATATAAGACCATTGTCAGAACTGTATTGGCATATGGATGTGAGACGCTGACACTGACGGCAAAGATGGCTGAAATGCTGGATACTTTTGAAAGAAAAGTGTTAAGAAGAATATGTGGACCCGTGAAAGAGGGGGAACAGTGGTGTATCCGGCACAACAAAGAACTGTATGATATATATCAGGCCCCCAATATCTCAGCCCATATGAGACTCCTCAGGTTGAGATGGGCTGGACATGTACAGAGAATGCCGGACACACGCGTCCCAAAAAGAATTATGGCTGGACACCCAGGTGGAAAGAGAAAAGTGGGAAGACCCAGACTGAGGTGGGAAGACGAAGTAAGAGGGGATGCAGCACAGCTTCTCCAGATAACAAACTGGAAGTCAGCCGCTGAGGACAGGAGGAGTTGGAGGCGAATGTTGCGGGAGGCCAAAGCTCGATATGGGCTGTAGCGCCATCGAAGAAGAAGTTTCATCTAGAAATAATAAATTTAATATCATATTATACATTACGCGTTTCATTTACAATAGTTAAAATATTCATTCTTTTCTCAGCTACACGTATCTATCACAAAATACACTATAAATTTAATTCTAGCAGTTAAAAAGTAACATACATTCATATATTACAAGCTAATTTATAAAATATTGTGCTTAAAGCGTCTAAGACGCGGTACCAGATGTGAAACAATAAGTCTGCTAAAAATTGTATTTTCTGCGCCCGCGCTGCTTTTAGATATGAAATACGACTTTCCCTGGTCATAAATAGTGATTGAATACAATTAAATAATAAATATTTAAAGTTATATATATATATTATTATGTTTGCCAAAAATTGTAAATTTTATGTACTCGTATACATGTTTCTTAAACCATTAGAGGACACGACGACGTAAGCTAACTTCAGAAAATAAACAAACAAAAAAAAAATTGCATTCCTATCTAAGAACATTGGATACACGAAATAGATTTATTTAAGCTAAAAAAGTAGAGCATCTCAGGGATCAGCGATCTCTTGTCCACTGCACATTTCATGGTGTTATGATAATTGTTGTTTTAATAAACAAAATATACTGCAATCGCTCGAAAATATGAAACAAACAACTACATAATAGTACACGATGGAGTGAGCTATCTGCTCGTAACAGTCTAATCTAGCATAACAGACAGTGAAAACAAAAATAAAGAAGCAAATGTAATGTAATAAAAAATATGATGATCGGATCGTAACTTATTTGAGTACGCGAGTGTAATAATAATTGAGAATATATTCTAAATTCATGGCCCTCGAGCGTCTGTAGCTCTGATGAATCACAAACAGGAATAAGTAATACAGTCTGTAAGTAATAATGTGTGTTAATTAAAGACAGCAGTAGCGAATATTATTATTTAATTAGTTTATGCCTCGACACCATCCGCAGTAATTGGCCGCTTCAAACAAAGCAGAATTAATGAAGATAGGTAGTAGTAAGTTAGGCGGTAATCTAGGATCTAGCATTGAATCCGTTACTTCATTGGCAATTTAGTATACAGATATGCGAGGCACGTTCTCTTTGCTAATATCGTGGCTGTGATGGAATACACAACTTGTTACCATGCTACCATCCCACCAACAACTAAACAATAAATAGCAGACGGTTGTCGAGGAAACGTTGCCGAATAAAACCAGCGTCGTGCGTCGCGACACTTATTACCCTGGACGTCGGCGTCGCCGGGCGGTGAAGGAGCTGGGAAAAGGAAGGGAAGGTTTTATAGTCATCTTTATAGCAGCTAGAATCAGAGAACGAGATTTTTGTTTTTGAAAGTTTTATCCTCCCTCTATCCCGGAGGAATAATATTTGAGGTCAGCGTATTTTTAAGGCTCTATTTACCTATTTGGTAAAAGGAATTTTACAATAAAATATATAAATTTGTTCTAGACCACTTTAAAAGGAATTTTATTTAGAACACAATAAGGTAAAATGAGTACTCGTAGTACACACATTATTGCATACTTCCACTACAATATTTTGATCGACTGATAGTTTTTGTTCGTGTTCGTTCCTTGTATGTATTTTGCTCCTCTATGTATTGATTCATGGAAGAACTATTTTACCTTAATTTAAAAAAAATGTTAAATACCTACCGACATATGAATTAGTGCAGATTGTAACCTTTAATGATATATTTTGGTCGATTCTTCTTATGTGGAATTTAGCGCATTTTTAAAAATCGACAGACAAACAGTATAATAACATCAGTGTTTTTGTAGAACTTACCAAGCTATTCCCACGAATCAATATGCGTTCAACAACACTGAAAAAAAGTTATACATACCGTTCATTTGATAATGTTGAGAAATTACTAAATTAAATTCGTGCTTGATACTAGATGCTTAGGAGTTGATGTTCTTCGAAATTATTTGCAGTTTTTCATAGGCCACCCAAGGTCCCAGCACGCACATATTTTATTGGTAATCCACAGGCTAGGGTTTGTCGACCCAGTTCCATGGGGCCTCTTGGGGCCACAGTACATTTAAAGGGATCCAATGGCCAAATATCTACTTTCCGGGAGCCAGAGCACACTCTAGGGCGGTCACGTCTGAACTAAATATTAAAGTGAATTGAATTAACTAGAAAAAAAAAATACAAAAGCATCAATATAGAATAAAACAGCAAAATAAGTTTGCTAAGAAAATCTAAAAAATCAAGTAAATTTCAATTATTAAATATGTGTCGTTTAAAACGAATATTATATAAGTTCTCATGTTAGGTCATCAGAGTCCGAGGAATATCATTAATTTGTACTGGATCTGTCAACTTGACGGCTGACAGCGGCTTGAGCACGGCAGTTCTATATTTAAAATGACCCCCTCTCCTGTTTACAGTGGAGAGGGGGTCGCATAACTTTTCAAATATCGCCTCGGCAGCGGTTATGGAGAGTAGCGAAGACCCGAACCGCTCTTATAACGCACCATCTCTTTACGTGTAGCGGGTCTGTATGGGATTGTATGGCGAGCGCTATTGTGTTATAAAGTATCTTTTGATATTAACTTTGCGTGTGTCCAAAGCATAATGCAGGTAACAAAGTTCAGATAACAAAATGGCCTCCTTCACATTTCAAATCAAAGCTGACCGACTGCAAATACATTATAAATATGTGTTAAGGTAACATCAAATAAGAGAGTTGTCTTAATTTTTTTTATTCGAGCACCAATGAAAAAAAAAGTCTACTGTTTTTCACGAATTAATCACCCCCAAAGTTTAGCGGTAATAACGTGGAAAAGGGTATATACAATAAATAAACAGTGGGCAATAACTATTTACTTATCATAACTCATAACTACACACATTGTTCAATTGGAATTTCGAACAACGATTTGTTTTCATACAGTGAATTATTAATTTGATGCTTCCATAACGCATGTTTGAAATTTCATGCCATTTATACATTTTTTATGCATTCCACAGGTAGTGATGCTGACCCACTATGGAACACATTTTTAGGGGTGGATAAAATAAATACTTGAAGCCAACAATATTTTCTTCATCAAAAAAAAAAATTAAATCATTTGTTAACACGTGATTTAAACACTCTAGTTCTGAAATATTAAAATACCCTTTACTTTGTAATTTAATGATTTAGCAGTATAATAATGAATGTACGAGATTTAATAAAACGGTTATATTAGTATTGTCTGTGAAATATGAATCGAATACTTGTATCGGTTCACATCAACAATCAGATTCTCAGGTGATAATGTATGAGACGACATTAATTAAACTACATTTAAAAATGAAAATATGTAATCGTTTTGTCATTTTTTGTTCTATCTTATATACTCGGATCTGTTTTTCCCTCTCTTTACTTGTTTTCTCTTGTTGTTTGTTCTACTTAACCTGTCTTTATTTTTATTTTTATTTTTATGCTGTACTGAATGTAAAACTTATATTATGATATCAAAATACCTTTGTAAAATTGTAACTACTACCTCCTACCTATGAATTGTAAGTTCCTCCAGTCCTAAAATGAGTTTTGTAACTCATCGGGATTGCTCTAGCAGAAAAAAAAAAAAAAAAAAATTAATGTGAATGACGGACGTGGTGTATGCCGAGACAGTGTCTATCCTCTCTGCTCACCTCTGCGGGAAACTATGAGGTGGCTAGTTAGTTATTTATATTTTTATTATTTAAGTTTTCGAAGTAAGTGTTCAAACAATGTGTAACTTGTACTTTCTTTTGTATCTATATATAAATAAATAAAAAAAAAAAAAAAAAAAAACAGAGGTTTGAAGGGAGCTCTGTAAATACGAATGTTAGAGGGAGCGTGCTAATATAGAAAAAACGATAATAATTAAGCGAAAATTGTGAACATATTTAATAAAGCAAGACTCATTTAAAATAGCATTAAAGAAATACTGTGCATTTATTCATATTCATAATACGATAAATAACAGAACTAAATGTATTTTCATAAATTATCGGAGCTTACTTTGCGATTTTTTTTTATCAAGGGAATTTCATAAATTTACCGTTTCGGCTCGGAAAATGTATATTATATATTATTTTCAAAATTTTTTTATGAACTTAATACCATAAAGTGTTTAAGGAAAATATGTTAAAAATCGCAAGAAATTCGGAAACCGGATCGTAAGCGATCCTTGACCGCATTTCCACAAAAAATATCTACTAACTATACATAATACAGCGTTTTTTTTTAAACTATTAAATCTATATATAAAAGCTAATGATGTTTTAAAAAAGTTCATTATCTATCAATTTCAGAGAGAAAAAGTGTAACAAAATTCATAATGCCAGCGCTCACTGACCGAGATATTTCCCAAGACACAGATTTAAAGCTTTGCTTAATTTATTTATTTCCATTCTCGAACATTCATTTTACAAATGATTAAAACAGTTTATATAGATAATAAGTTCCAATAATAAAAAAAAAAATCAGTAACAGTATGTATTTAATTCAGAAGTGGTGATTTGCGAAGGTTTAAGTTAGATTCAAACTTGAAAACTATTGATGTGTTTAAATTAATTTGACTAGGAATTTTTACACTGTAGATTTTATATTCTATGGTCCGAAAATAGAAGACATAAAACACCAATATTCTATTTCTGGGGTAAAGTATAATGTACTTACCTATTGTGTTTTTATTCTTCCCCCGAATTTATTGATCTCCATAAAAAGGAGTTTTTCATGCAGCATTTTAGTGGTAATAAAATATATTCCATTATTATTGATAATATCTGACGATGCGATAAAATACGTATTTGAGTATTATTATGAAGCAAACATAATACAGGTTATTATATTCTAGGCAATCAATTCAAACGTAATTGCCAATAAAAACGTACTAGAACTTAAAGAGCACAAATACTTTTCCAAAATCCAAATAAATTATTTTCCCGCTAACTTATATTATTTTTAAATTTCAATATATTTATAGAACGCCCATATTTTACAAGCATAATACGCATCATCAATAATATAACAAATTGATTTAGGTTCTTATACGTAAGCTAATAAATAATAACTTCTAAAAGTAGTTAAAAAAAACGTGAACCGGATTATTAAGTTTTTTCTTCAAACTTCGCCAAATCACTTTGTGGCGTCATTTTGAATAAAATTAAACAAATAACTTTGTATTAAACCACTATTATATAATCACAATTACCTACACGTTTAGAAACCGATGGTTTCTTCGCCGGGGTAGTAATGACATTAAATAACAAAATAAACAAACAAGTATAGACTAAAAAGAACAGACTAAAAATTATTACGTTAATATTAAGTTAATATTATTACGGATTATTAAGTTCTTGAGGAAGGCTACTGAAATTAACACCTTTTTTACTAAGAGTCCCAACCGCTCCCAATCGTGTAAAGCTAGTTTGTCTATGTTATCCCCAGTTGTATGGTAAATTGTGAGACTGAGGGTTGTAGGGAGAGGAAGGAGATGTAGAAAAGGAAGTTGCAAAAGTATCTGGCTAATCAGACCTGATCACCTAACAAGGCTAAAGCCATTTCAAGCAACGTTTCGATTCTGATCGGTGGTAATCCATCAGGTCGACACTGAGGGTAAAGGTAGATTCAGACTGGGTCGACGTACGTACGCATCGAGCAATGCTTAGCAACCATACATTTTCTAAGAAAATGGCCACAAACATCGCACGTCGCGATGCGTGTGGCCAATTTGATTCTAAAACATTAATTTTCATTGAAAATCTATGGTTGCTAAGTAGCCCAGATATTGTTAAGCGTAGCGATGCATACGTACGTCGACCCAGTCTGAATCTACCATAACTTTCACTCTGAAACGCGACAAACAAAAAAAAAAAAAAAAATTTTAATTTATGGAAAAATAAATTATTATATTATATTCGTACAGGGGAGGTGTGCGAATGGATGACCTCTGGATTCATAGTTGAGGAAGTAGAATAAGGAGGCGTCTGCCGTCACCTAGATGTTAAAAGAAGTGCGATAAAGAAGTAGACGGAAATAGATTGAATCGTTGTTTGAATATTTGCTGACATACTCGTATGCTAAAATACATATTTGTTCTAGCCCACCAACTATTATTAACTTGTTCTATTCTCATCTCTTTTTCCCCTTGTCATATTCTAGTGGGGAGCTTGTGCCAATTGAAGGCCTTGCCACTCCATGTACAGCTTATGGATTTGTTTTCAACTTTAACTGGGGAGGCGTCCCGGACGCTTTTGTTAACCCCTCAAATATAATTTGTCTAATCAATGGGGTACGACCACATATTGAAATAATAATGTGGGAGGAAATAAAGCGTTCAAATGAATTAAGCGTTTAAAATGACGTACATATTTTCCTCATTTTATTTCCGATTTTTACCGCGTTCGTGATATTTGAACAAACCAAAATAACTCAGGTACGGGACATACGTCATTCCTACGTCTACCTACGTTAAATTATCGTGAAAACAAGCTTATGTATCCAAGCGGTTAAAAAATGTGATGGCATTTAATTCAATATTAAAAACGATCAAAAGGTGACATCTGTCGCATCCTAAACCTAAAAAGACACACCTACCTAAATATCTATTGATATAATTTATCGAAGAAAATGAGTATGAACTTCGCAATCTTCGGCTTCATATCAAATATCAGCGCTCCTGAAAAACGTATTGTACGACTGAGTCAGCAATTTTAGAATAAATTCTTTGAAAATTCATAAAGACTTGTAAATTTTACGAATCATCGCTTTTAGCCGTATTTCCCAAAAAAACCTTATCTGGCATTCCGAGGTAGAAAATAATTTTATCAAAACGTTTTCCCTTCAAAAAAGATTACACGCCTTTCTCGGAAGAGTTTTTGAATAACAAACATATTATTATAAAGCCTAAATCTCAGTTTGATGGCGACCCGTTTGTTTGGATTTGTGAGGGGGATTGATTTTGAATTTCATGTTCGCCTATTAAACCCTCATTACCATGGAAACTTATTTGAATCATACCACCTACCAGGAGAGGAGGAAGAAATGGGGAAAATATCCTTCCTGTTATTTTCCACCTCCAGCCTGCTTTTTCACGTGCTTTTCCTCTCACGTATAAAATATTATTTATCTTATAATTCACTTGGTTCGTAGTATTGGAGGTGTATATATTTATTTCTTCATTTAACTTGATAACCAGGGTTGCCAATTCGCGGGTAATTCCCCAAATTGGGGGAATTTTTGGGATTTTTCAAGAACTGGGTATTTTGTGGGGAGAACCTTTTTGCGGGGAAAATGCGGGGATCTGGGCATTTACATATATTTGGTGGAAGATTTCTAGTAAGTATATACTATTAATCTTCTTTTCTTCAACTAACTCTTTTATTTTGTTTAAATTACTTGTCTTTTGCCGTCGTTTTTTTCCCCTAGCCTTCCTTACCTGGAATATTGTAAGTGTGATTATATTACTTTATTTTTTGTTTGTTTTCTATTTGGCCTACTAGCTATAAAGTTTATTGGCACACCGTACTAAATATATTTTTTATATATCATTATTTTATCATCTCGCGAACATTGGTTTTTAGGTTGTAAACTATTTTTCAATCTATATTATGTATGTAATAATATAGTTTTAACCATGTTAATGTTTAAATAAAATAATATAATAAATCAATAAAAATTGCTGATTTCGATATAATTTTGTTTAATTTGGGAGATAGAATTATAAAGCAACTTGTGGGGAATTTGATATTTTGTTCTCCCCAATTTGGGGAATTTGGACATTTCTTGAGGTTATTTTAGAACATAAGCATCGGCAACCCTGTTGATAACAAACATTACACAGATTTTGCTGTGCCTGTCTCTCTGGGAGAATTTTCTTGTTGTTCTCAATAAGAGAATCCCCCTTCTCCGTCTTCTGACGTAGTACCTAAATGATTAATTTGATACTACAATGTAATAAGTATTACGTTTGAACTTAAGCTTAAGAGAATTAGAAACAAATAATTCTCTGTAAAATAATATAAGTACGAAGAAATATACGACTTAATAATATAATAATTAGAACAACGAAGATGGATTCGTATTTATGGAATAATTTTTTATTTATTAGTAGTTTAGTAATAAACTGTTTTGTGGGATTTATAATGCAATTAAGAATAAATATAGATATAAAATAAAGAAGTATAATTGCAGAGACAAAGAAATATGGATAGATAATTAAGTTCGAAGAATTATCTCAACTTAGAGGGCCCAAACCCCCACCAAGCTGCATTCTCTGCGATGCTTGGTCTCGGCGTGGCAGCCGTTCGCTATGGGAATTTCACTCGCCGCGCCCGCCACTTTTTTGTTCTTTGCAAATCGACGGGCAAAGGTTCCGGAGCTCTGTGAAATGATCCTTGATGTCAGTATTGACAAGATTTTGACAGGAAATTTGAGATACCACAAGGTCTGCGCAAGATGTGTCCCAACAATGCTTTTTTTTTTTTTTTACATTAACTCCACACAGGAGGCCCTGAGGAAAATAATTTCTCTCAGGGCCTATGTCATCTTTGAAGATGCTGTGAGGAGGGTCTTTCTGAGGAGAGGAAGGAGTGAACGTGGGTCTTGAAGAGACCCATGTTATAGGAAGGAGGAAACACAGAGGCCGGCAAATCGTTCCACAGCCGAGCTGTTGAACACAAGAACGAGTCGTAGAAGCGTCCCGTTCTCATGTGACAAATGTCAACCGTGTACATATGTTGGGCGAGCGTTTGGCGTGTTTCCCGACTATGCACCGGTGCCGAGGGGATCAATGAGGCTAGTTCCTCGGAGCATCTTCCATTGAAATACCTGTGCTTACCGGAGATCACAAACAACAACGGATGGAAGCAGCCTACGAATTCCTTGGGTGCTACGACATCAATGGCGAGGAATTTTTGAATTCAATTGTGACTGGGGATGAGATCTGAAACCAGAGACAAAGGAACAATTCCGTCAGTAGCTTAGTGGAAGTTTAAAAACGAATTGGTGGTAGTAGGAGATTTTCAAATGTTGTTGGGTTATTCGTAACCTGGGAATGTTTGTCTTTCTTTAAAAAAAAAAAAATTACAGAGCTTAATTCACACCTGGCGGGTGCGGTGAGTGGAAGCTCTATCACGAAGTCACGAACGGCTGCCAAGCCGATACTAAGCGTCAGCGTCGCAGAGAGAGCAGTATGGTATGGATTTGGCGTGGGGGAACCAGGCTACATGTCATTATTGCAGCATCGCGCGTAAATCGTTCCTGGCGACCACAGCACCTTGGAGACCTTATTTTACGGACAGCCTAGTATTATAGTTTTAGAAGTTTTAACGATCTGGCAGTTTTCAATAAGGCGCCTGAAGAAATCCGGTGGTTTACAGGCAAATTTAGAAAAGCAGCGACACTATTAAATAAGATTTCTCGTAGCTTATTGGAGAGAGAGAGTGGAAATGTGGATATCTGATGGAACAAGATCAGAAGAAAAGGAAGGAAAAGTCAGAGTCAATCCCCAATGTAAATTGCTTAAATCGTTCTAGCGGTCCTGTGATGCCTCGAGTCCTTGATTAAACTCAAACAGGATCTATGGGAAATTGAAAATAACATATAATTTTACTCGACAAGCGTAGGGGGACCGTCTCATAACTGTTAAGCGTCATTCCAGTAGAATCCTTGATGTACCGGGAAGCTTGCAATGGAAGTAAGTATTCAATAAAATATTCGGATATTTTTAAAAGCACATTTAAACTCATAAAAAAAAAAAAATTGCAGGAAAAAGACAGGAAAGAATATTTCTACTTGCCATTTGAAGACACAAATGCTGTGACTCCTTCGATGCAACTCGATGGAGTAACATTAGCCAACTGTGACGCATTTAAGTATCTGGGCTCACTCATTCACAGAGATGGAGGATGTGCAGAAGATGTTAACCATAGAATAGGTGTAGGATGGAGTAAATTTAGATCCGTAACAGGAATCTTGTGTGACACAAAAATGCCTATAGAACTTAAAGGAAAGGTATATCAGACTATTGTTAGACCCGCGGTAATGAATGACTCCGAATGCTGGACCATGTACAACTCCTACACTAGTAACAACGAATGTACACTAGTAATAACCATGTACAACTCCTACACTAGGCAACTCGAATCAGCAGAAATGCGAATGCTTAGATGGTCGACAGGAGTGTCACTAAAAGATAAGATTAAAAGTTCACGCATTCGTGGTAGCCCGGGTGTCGCGGACATAAACAGTAAGCTAAGAGGAACGACAGTTGAGATGGTATGGTCACATAAAACGGAGACCACCAGACCACACAATGAAGCAGGCAATGTCTATGGAGCTTCATCGACAGAGGAAGACCAAAGAACTCCTGGATGACTCAATGCTCCAAAAGCCTTGCCTGGATGAAAGCGTTACCCAGAACCGAAGAAGCTACAACCTGAGACCGAGGAGAGCCGACCCCAACAGCCTACCTAGGCAATAAGTTAGGACAATGCAAGGAAGAAGAAGAAGATTTAAACTCATTTGTGCGTATCCTTACTCAACTGCATCAGTAAATAATAAAATATTTAATCTAAATAAATTTATAAAATATTATCTGTTTTTATAAAAATATATGTCATTTCTTATGAAATATATTGAGGATTTTACTGAACGAATATGTACTGCCCGCAGTGTAAGAAGTATATTTAAAACATTCCGTATGATAATGTAGTGAAGATGATGAGGGTAGAATGTTAATATCGCAATATTAATAAAACGTTCGAAAACATCCGAAACATACCCTCACACTTGTAGGGAAGAAATAACTTCCGTCAAGACGGTTGGGATTTATTGATTTTCAATTTTATTCGAAAGTAAGTCTTTCCCACCCTTTGGGCATTTTGGGGATGAAAAAGCGCTAAATTCTGGTACAAATAGCGAGAAAACTCGATCATGGCTTTCGCAGGGAATAAATAATATCAGAAAAACTTCCGCTAACTTTCTGATGGCTGCCGAAATCTTGGAATTTTTTTAATACCGAATTTACAATGTTCATATTTCTGTCGAGATAATCTGCTGAATAATTCTGGCATTTTTATTGTTGTTGGCTGTCTAGATGAATGTGATATTGACAAAGTTTTTCGTTCTTGTCAACAAATTAAGTTTATTTGAAATAAAAATTAATTTCAGATTTATTATTTTCAGCGCCACCCGCAACATAATCTTCCCGCTTTTCCCATTCAGGTTGAAATCACATTTTATTTCAGCTCCAAGCTTTTGAGTATGATTAATTTTTTCCTCTCTGTAGCACAACTAAGTGACAAGCAAAGTATTGTTCTCGCGTAGATAATTCGCAGTGGGTACCACATTATTACGACTGAACCTGTATCAGAAACAATTCATATAATATGTTTTCCATCTCGTGTTAAGAGTAATCAGTTGATTTTCTCTCTATAAATAAATAAAATGAAATAAGAGTAATCATTTGATTTGAGACAGTGGTTTCGCCAGTCTATTGTAGAGCTGCTCCGGGCCGCAGTAAACAAAGGCCGCATAGCCAACGTCCGTTGAACGGACAGGGCTCTAAAAGAAGAAGAAGAAGAATCATTTGATTTTTGAAATAAAACTTCTTTACGCACGCTTGACTTGAGGGGTAAGCTGGCGAATGCGTTACGAAAAGTGTAATGCGTTACGGGGGAGGCGAACGGGCTGTATCACACTGTAGAAGCAAGAGAGAGCAGTGCACGCGCACATTTTCTTTCTCTCTTCCTCTCATAGCCAGTACATGAAATATCCCAGTTAGTAATTTTGAAATACCAGTGACGCGCCAAACGCGGGGGAGAGCGGACGTCGATGCGCACGGCTTGATCGGGCGAGACGAACGATAATAAATTAAAATAAATATTTGTAGAAAATTAATATATGTATATATTTTGTACATATAAACATATATTTATACATACATCTAGATGGAGCTAAAGAAGTTATACTTCAGTCGTGTGGTCTAAAGCACACTCGTATTTTTTTTCTGATTAAGTTATGAAATTAATCATTATTTAACGTTATACCTACTGTGAATATTTGTACATTTCTGTTTCTTTTAAGGGTTTCACAATCCACATTCTGTATCTTATAAAATTCTGAATCGTTTAAGGGTTCCACAATCCACCTTCTGTATCTTATAAAATTCAAACAACTCAGAGTCATGCCATTTCAACACACCTTTGAAAAGTCATTAAAAGTTATGAAAACAAATTGTAAAATACCCCGTTGTTTAGTGTTGAAATAACTTTAGGACATTAATCCATTATACCCATGTTCCTTACCAAATATTCCTTCCTTGTGATTCCCTTCCTTTCACATCAAGGCCCTTACCCAAGAAGCAAAGAAGATGATTTAAAACACTTGAAAAAAGAACACTTTTGCACTTCCTTTTTTTGAATAAAAACATTCAGTAGTTCTTGAAAATTCGACCAAGCTTGTACAAGCATTTCGCACATCTCGAAAATAACAATAATATAAATATATTATAATTGTCGTGAAGACCATCGGGTCATCATCATTGGAAAGTGATCGTAAAGAAGAACTGGGAGCTGTCACCTCATCATCAAGGTAAGGGCCATTCCTATCGTTTTCCTTCCTCCCTTGTCGATTTAAAAACACAATCTAACACACTCGTAATTTCGCCACATAATTTAGTTTTACAGTCCACACGGTGTCATCGGACACTTAACATTTTGGTCCTTCGAGCCGGATATAAATCACATTCCCGCTAAATTACATATTGTTGTTTTTTAGCAAAAAATTCGCCAAATTGAATATCGTTTCAATTCAAATGATTGTGTTTTTAAACTCGCATCCTTTCAATTCCGTTCCTGTCGTAAAGCTATTTCAACAATAATTCATTATTACGCATAAAGATTAATAATTAATTAGGTAATCATATTGACATGATTTGTTTGCAATTCCGGTAGCATTCGATAAGTAGGCATCAGTTTGAAGTCGCGTCGGTAACGTAGAGCCCTGTTAATGGTAACCATAAATAAACCAATCGTCGGTAACGTAGAGCCCTGTTAATGGTAACTGATGGTAACGTAGAGCTCTGCTTCCATAGATGCGCAGTGAAGTTTGTTTATGATTTCGTTGTCAAGGTGCTGTAAAAAGTGACAGTTTTTACGCAGTTTTGTTATTGTTTTTTTGTTTGGTTTGAATATTTTTTGGTTTTAAATATTCAAAAATGGCATCCAATTCAATTAAATATAGATTGTCAGTGCTGGATATGGAGAGTATTCGTGCGTCTGCTTTGAAAGCAATTCAAACAACGAATTTGTTTGACAAAGATGCTTTTAAAATACGTTACACAGATCTCGTAACTGTACGAGAAAACTTTATTCAGGCTCATATATCTCTGGAAGCTACAAAAAAGAATGAGGCTGATGTAACGGTATTACAATCGAAATATTCGGAGATACAAAATATGTATTACGAAATACAATCATATTTTAACCAACTGTTTCCTGAAAAGTCAACAGTTGCAATCGACAATAAAACAATGAACTATAATTTGACTAATGTTTCGTTACCTAAGTTGAATTTGATAGTCTTTTCTGGAATTTCAACAGAATGGATGAATTTTATTAACACTTTTGACTCGTTAATTCATTCAAATAATTCATTAAATTCCGTTCAAAAAATGCAATATTTATTAACTAGTCTCACTGGTGAGGCATTAATATGCGTGAAACATTTGCCGATTTCGGAAGGAAATTACTTTATTGCTTATCATATTCTAAAGACGAGGTATGATAATGTACGCCTAATGGCTGATATACACATGGAGGTAATTTTGTCATCCCAGCCCGTAAAGGCTCATGACAATTTGAGGCAATTTATTTCAATGCTGAAAGAAAACATTGCCGCTTTGGAAGTTTTAAATTTTCCGGTAAGTGAATGGAGTTTCATATTGTTACATATTGTTCTACGCAAATTACCAAAAGAATTGCGTATTGATTTTGAGTTACAACATAAGTCGGAAAAAATTCCTTCATTCGATCTACTATTGCAGTTTTTGGAGGGACAATGCTTAGCTAAGGAAATGGCGTCAGGTATTATTCCGGAACATATGACACAAAAGGAAAATGTTAATAAAGTTCCATCGAAGGCCTATAATTTTAAAAGTCGTTCGAGCAATAATAGTAATGTTAATTCGTTTGTATCGAATATTGAAATCAAGTGTCTTGCTTGCAAATCGCCACATGCTCTTCATAAATGTGACAAATTTTTAAACCTTTCTGCAAAGGATAGATACTCATTCGTAAAAGAACATAATCTATGCCTTAATTGTTTGGTCCAAGGGAGACATAATGCGAAAAATTGTCAATCTCGCTTTTCTTGCAAGCATTGTCAAGCAAGACATCATACCCTGTTGCATTTTCCAAAGAAATTGTTGGAAAATCCAGAACCTCAAGAAAATTCGTCGGAACCAATTGCTTTGACAACGGTTTACAAAAAAACTAACACATCGGTGTTGTTATCTACAGCCTATGTTGAAATATTGGACAAAAATGGCGTTTTCAAAAAGGCTAGAGTTTTGCTCGATAGCGCCAGCCAGGCTAATTTCATTTCGGAGAATTGCGTCAAACGCTTAGGTTTGCCTCGTCAAAAGAAGCAGTTACTTGCAGTGCTAGGTATTGGCAACATTCCTACAATTAATTCCAACGGATTAATAAAAACACAATTTCGTCCCGTCGCCTCGAAGGAATCTGGTATTACGACAGATTTTCTTATTTTGAATAACATTTGTTCAAATATGCCGTCATCTCGTATCGTCGAGCATGAGTGGTCACACATCGCAGGACTCCAATTGGGAGACCCTACATTCTACATACCTTCAGAAATTGATATCCTATTCGGAAGTGATATCTTTGCGTCGCTATTGTGCTCAGGTAAATTAATTGGCAATCAAAATGAACCTGTAGCCATTAAAACCAAATTAGGTTGGGTTTTGATGGGAAATGTCAAACCATCAAATCATTCTATTAACTCATTTTTCACTTCAATGGAGGAATCAATAGATGAAAAACTTAAATGTTTCTGGGAAATCGAAAACGTTCCTCTTTTGAAGAAAATTCAATCGCCTGATGAACTTCGTTGTGAACAATTATATGTTGAAAATACCTACCGTAACAAAGATGGGAGGTACGTTGTATCTTTACCATTTAAGAGAACCCCGGAGAAATTGGGAAAATCATATGACACAGCATTGTCACGTCTCACGCATTTAGAAAGGAGACTGGATCGAAATCCTGATTTCAAATCCCAATATATTTCGTTCATGAGAGAATACTTATCGTTAGGACACATGATGGAAATACCATCTCAATCGCCAATTGTTGGTAATTACTTCATACCTCATCATGGAATAATAAAGGAGACGAGTTCTACCACTCGCTTAAGGGTTGTTTTTGATGCAAGTGCTAAAACGTCATCGGGTATGTCATTGAACGACATACTTTTGGTCGGTCCCAAATTACAAAAGGACATCGTCGAATTGATGTGTAATTTTCGAATACACAGAATCGTATTTACCGCTGACATACGTCAAATGTATAGACAAATATTAATGGATAAGAACTTTCGCCGTTTCCAACGTATTTTGTGGCGAGAATCGCCTAGTCATCCTTTAACATTTTACATAACAGAACTTCCATCCCTCGCCAATCTAAGAATTGATCGCTATGTTAGAACATGTCCACAAAGTCGTTGTATACTTGTTGGATTTTCAGATGCCTCTGAAAGAGGATATTGTGGAATTGTATATTTAGTTGTAATTAACAACAAAGAAATATCGAGCCATATTTTGTTGGCTAAGTCAAGGGTTGCACCCATCAAAGTGACATCTATCCCACGATTGGAGTTGCTTGGAGCAGTTTTATTGGCAAATTTGTTGACTTATTGTAAAGAAGTATACAAAGATAGACTTCAAATAGAAAGAATCATCGCTTTCACGGATTCGACCATTGTATTGGCATGGTTGAAGACACCTTCGTTTCTTTGGCAGACTTTTATAGCAAATCGTGTCGAAGCTGTAATTGAAAATATACCGTATGAACATTGGTATCATATTTCCTCGCAAGATAATCCCGCGGATTTGGGAACACGAGGAGTTTTTCCAAATGAAATTGCTGACGCATCATTATGGTGGTATGGACCTAACTTTCTATCATCACCTTTGGAAGAATGGTTACTAGTTAAACCTCAAACTATTCCCGCAGAACAACTACCAGAATACAAATCGAAAAACTTGATCTCATTCGTAACGAATGTGTCAACTTGTGACCAAGAGTTTCTACTGAAATTTTCTTCATTATCGAAATTATTACGTGTTATATATTGGTGTCGTCGATGTATTAATAAATTACGTTCGAAATCAATTGGCACTTTCAACGTATTTTCCCCACTCTCTTTAAAAGAAAATAATTTATGTTTGGCTTGTTGCATTAAGCTCGCTCAAACTATTTATTTTCAACAAGATATAGACAATATACATTCGCATCATGTTTGTTCGACACAACTTCAAAAACTCGCTCCATTTATCGATGAAAATGGAATTTTAAGAGTCGGTGGTCGTATTCGTTATGCACAGGTCTCGGAAAATGCTCGACATCCTATTATTTTACCGAAGCAATGTCATTTGACAACTTTAATAATAGACCATTACCATCGTATGTACTTACATCCAGGTCCTCGTGCATTGCAATCCATAATATCATTAAAATATTGGATAATTTCGGCTCGTAACGAAATTCGACATCGTCTTGTGTATGCAACTGTCACTCGTTCAATTACCTGGCACTTTAATCCTCCCTCCGCACATCATTTCAACGGATTGTCGGAGGCTGGAATTAAGTCAACCAAACCCCATTTGAAACGGGTTGTGGGAGATCAAATCCTCACCTTTGAAGAACTAACCACAGTTCTGACTCGCGTCGAAGCAATTTTAAATTCGCGACCCATTGGAGCGCTATCGCCGGATCCATCTGAAATGGACCCGTTAACTCCTGCCCATTTTTTGATTGGGGCTCCTCTCGTTTCTGTTCTTGAAGAAGATTTTGTGGATGTACCAATGAATCGTTTATCGCGTTGGCAACTATTGAAACAAATGTCTCAACATTTTTGGAATCGGTGGCGGAAAGAATATCTACACACTCTTCAACAACGAAACAAGTGGGCTACGACAAACCCTAATTTGAAAGTTGACGACCTAGTTATGATTGATGATTCGCAATCAGCCCCCATGCGATGGCCTGTCGGACGAGTCGTTGAACTATTTCCCGGCGCTGATGGAATTATCCGTGTCGTTTCGGTATGTACTCCCCAGGGTATTTTTAAACGTCCCGTGGTAAAACTGTATCGACTACCTATCGATTAAATATCTGTTTTGCTTAGTTTATAATTTTAATTTCGTTATTAATTCTACCATTTAATTTTGTTTGTTGTCGTTTTCTTTTTGCTTTCTTTTTCTTTCGTGTCGTTGATGCACAATTATTGAGAAAATTATCACATTTTCTCAAGGCCGGCGGAATGTTTAGTGTTGAAATAACTTTAGGACATTAATCCATTATACCCATGTTCCTTACCAAATATTCCTTCCTTGTGATTCCCTTCCTTTCACATCAAGGCCCTTACCCAAGAAGCAAAGAAGATGATTTAAAACACTTGAAAAAAGAACACTTTTGCACTTCCTTTTTTTGAATAAAAACATTCAGTAGTTCTTGAAAATTCGACCAAGCTTGTACAAGCATTTCGCACATCTCGAAAATAACAATAATATAAATATATTATAATTGTCGTGAAGACCATCGGGTCATCATCATTGGAAAGTGATCGTAAAGAAGAACTGGGAGCTGTCACCTCATCATCAAGGTAAGGGCCATTCCTATCGTTTTCCTTCCTCCCTTGTCGATTTAAAAACACAATCTAACACACTCGTAATTTCGCCACATAATTTAGTTTTACAGTCCACACGGTGTCATCGGACACTTAACACCCGTAACCTAACCTAACATAGGTAACCAATTTTGTATATATTTTTTTATCACTTTTAATATGACCACCACAACACGGGCATGTGCCTAGCGTGGTGGTCGTAAAATTCTCAAAACATTTAACTAGCAGATTCATGAATAAAGAAAAATTTAAAAAA
Source organism: Limnephilus auricula (assembly GCA_951813805.1). NCBI lineage: Eukaryota > Metazoa > Arthropoda > Insecta > Trichoptera > Limnephilidae > Limnephilus > Limnephilus auricula. The sequence goes on along the minus strand of OX638398.1, from coordinate 26,357,455 downwards.
AGACTTTTCAAAGGAGGTGTTGAAGTTAAACTAACATACGATAAATGAAATGTAAGATGATATTATTCTCATTTAATACCATAAAAGCAGTGGCGTGCTCAGAGTTTTTAATCAGGGTACACGGAGAAAAATGTTATTCTAAAATACGATCATTTTATTCGTAAAATGGTTAAAAACGGGACTACAGGGTTTCAATGTTTATTGGCGGGAAAATTTAAAAATAATTTGTTTGTATACCTTCGACCAAGTGGTATACGTACGAAATTTGTTCTAATAATTAATAATAATAATTTATTCTTATATTTTCCCGATAATAAACATTGAAACCCTGTTAATTTGTTCGTAAGAACTTCAGTCCTGTTTTTAACCGTTTTGCGAATAAAATGATCTTATTTTAGAATAACATTTTTCTCCGTGTAGGCAGTATGAAAAACATTAAATTAATTTATGTATCTATATAAATTATACAGATAATATAGAATAAGCCTTTTTTTTTAATTTAGAAACCCACATTTCCTTCACTGCCACAAGTTTTACAGGTTAAAATTTCCATATTTTTTCGATATTATTACTTTTAATAAAGGATGACAACTGTTGCATGATCTAACGGTGTGCATGAAAGAAATTCAACTTATTATGAAGGAATAATTTTATTAGAGGTCGGTATTAACAGATGTCACTGATTGCGATTGAATTTGTTCCCACAAGCACTGCCTAAATATTAACAAAAAAAACCACAAAAGCGTCATCACTTGTATGCTCACAGCGCACAGGCAAGCAATATTCTGCGAAGTATGTAAACATTGAATAATCTACTCTGACACTGTCGGCAATACTTTAGTACTTGTTTTAAAACTTTTGCCACGATTTAATAAGGCAGTCGGTGAGGCCGCGGCGCGATGCTACAACTCGCAGCGGAACTTGATTTTGGAAAGAGTTGATTTATTTTTGCAATAATTTAATATATTTTATTTTGTACATTTGTGCTACCTGAACACAATGTAGCATTTATGTGCCTATGTAAGTAGGTAGTATAAGTAGTGAATGATAGCAGCCACTGAAGTCCAATTATTGCAGAAAAAATCTGATAATTCCAGATCTAATAACCGCCATTACTCTGTGAAAGAATATCAAACCACCATCAGCACTCCGATGCTGTTCTAAATATCGCTAGGTTCAAGCCTGTTCGTATTTTCAATCAGAAAAGACGACTCGTTGAAGCGATATTAAATTGTGGTAGAAAGGCTTTTATTAAAGGTAAAAAGTCTGGATTAGTTTTCCATCAGTCAAGCTTAGTGGAACCTCCGGGTACTCAGGGGAAGGATTCAGAACATCTTATTCTAGATTTAAGAAACTGCTGCGTTTTCATATTAAATATTTGTTATATTTTAAGTGCGTTCTTTCATCGAAGGTTCGATGTCAAATAACCCACTAACGCTAAACCTATTTTAATAAAAAAATATATTATACTCTGCACCGATTTTCCAAAATAATTCAATGAACCTTTTTGCGAACTTGAATCTCAGCATCTTATCTCTAATTTATTTATTTCTAATGATTCTTTACAATTATTTATCACGCGCTGTTAAAAAAAGTGAAATATGTCTCCTTAGCATTTGGCCTACTTAAGATAGAATGAATAAGTTCTGATCTGTCCTTAAATTCCAGTACGAAAACGATTATTAATTTGAATTTCAATTTCAAAATTTTATTGCTTAAGGGGAACGATTGTGCGGCCCGTTTCATACAGATCTTAATTGTGTTTAAATTATAAAATAAAGACAAACAAATATTTCAATATTTTATGCTTTAAGAAGCAACTTGGGCAATTATTTGTGAGTAAATGATAAATAATAAAAGCATTTTATGTATTACAAAAATATGAAATAAAAAAATGTTCAAAAAAGCATTTTGATGGGCTTAAATCTATATTATAAATGACCTATTTACGTCGAAACAATTTTTTTTCAAATAAAAATAGAAAGTACTACCCAAAAATCGATGTTTTATATTTTATTTTATTTCTCATTCACATTATATTAACAAAGTTGATAAGGCAAGATATTTCTTTTAGTAATTATAATTGACTTACAAAAAGTTTCAAAGTATATTATATACCATCATTTAAAACAAAAAGACATACAATTGGACTAGATATTTAATGTAACTATTTAATATATCTTCTGATTAAAAAATAATTATTCAGTTGAGTTGGTTATTTTGGCCTCAAATCCAAAATTAAGTTTTGTATGGAAATCCTTTAAACGCCAAAAAAAATATTTCATTCTACAGACAATAACGGTTTATGAAAGCAGCCATGTTAAAATAAAGAACCTGTAAATATGTCCTCCATACCAGAAGAACAATTTTCCAATCGAGATACTGAAATGTTTACCTTCAAGATAATATTTTTTGAGAAGTTAAGCGATTGCCGAAATCCAAGTGCTTTCTGAGCCAGAATTGTGTAATTGATTTCAGAAATATCAGGAGAATACATCCCTTGGGTGGTTTGGGATTGTCAACAGACCGATGGGAAGATGAGATCGACATTTCCACAAGAGAATGGAACAATTCACTTTCCCATTTCTCCTGACATATATATAAATCATTTGTTTTTTAGGTTTCCGATAAAACGTCAAATGAAAATTGTCTTCTTTTGATATTTTCCGTCTTAAGTGAAAATAAAATAAAGGCATCAAAGAGTTAAGGTATCGTTTTATTTAGTTTTTTTTTGTGATTTGTGGTTTTTTGGCTTGATATTATTGCCATTAGTTTTCTGCTGAAAATCAAAGAGGATCACTTTGTTTATTATTTTTATTATCGAAAACCAAATTCCACATCACATCTTCAAGTCTAAACTCGACTCCAATTTTTTTTATCTGATTTGCAAATTATCCCAATTAAATAAATTAAATATATAAATTCGCCTTCCCCCTCTCCATAATTTGAAATGATGGTCTAGAACAACCTTAAAGGGTGAGTTTTTTTCGAATTTATATAGTTATTTTCTTTAATTAGGAAAATTTCTAAATCAGATAATAAAATTGGAGTTGGGTTCAGACTTGAAGATGTGATGTGGAATTTGGTTTTCGATAATAAAAATAATAAACAATCCAAAAAAAATAGAAAAAAAAACATATGAATTTAAAATATAGTGCAATACGTTCGAGGGTGAAAGAAAGGTGCCCTCAGTGTCTCCGCGGTGAGAGACCACCTTTCAAAATCAAAATGTTTTTCGACGTGTCTATATTTTCAATAGGTTCGATTTAGTGGCCAAATACGTATAGCCAAGTAATTCCTAACCCCTTTTTAACCCTTTCTACTCCCTCTCCCCTCATGTTTTAGTAACGCACATTTAAAAATTTATATACCTTTTGTTTAAAATATCTATCGTAAAGTAAATGATACATATACATTCAAAAATCTATCAAAATTTCTTCAATTTTCGCAAAATTTTGGGGCATCATTTTATTAAATTTAGTTAAATTTTATTAAAACAAATCATTTTTTTGATATAAATAAAGGGTTACAAATTTTACACACGCACACAACAGATTTACATATAGCCAACATAGAAATTTAAGAAATTATAAAAAGTGTTAATACTAAATTAAGTAATATTAATAACCAAATATTTTTTTTACATAGCCACCTCTTAAATTTATTTTTATTTTAATATTTACGAGTATATTTAATTTTTGTTGTTTAAAAAACCTGATTACCTTTGTTAATTTTTTGAAAAAATTCTTTTAAAATAAAAGTAATATTGAAATATTCTAAAACAATTTTTATATTTCATTTGATATAATTGTTTTTTATGACATTTTTAAGCAATAATTCACCATTCTCTATAATATTTTTTTCTATTGTTCATTTTGTCTATAATTTTGTGTATTTTATTATTTTTATTCATGTTATTACCCTTGCGAAGAAACCATCGGTTTTGAAACGTGTAGATATTATAACATGTGAGTATATAGTGGTTTACACAAACTAATTTGTTTCATTTAATATATCACAATGTTTGTTACCAGAAAGCACAAGCACGTAACCACGTTCTAAATCACGACATGTTCACGTATGAACACAAAAATGTTCAACAACGCAAGTTAACTTACTGTAAGCAGTAGGGAGTTCGTAGTGTGGAACCGTGGAACAAGTGCTTGCTTGCCCAGAGCGCCTGTCAACCTACATTCCACACACATAATGCCGCTACCGAATGTGTGGAAACGTACAACTTGGGGTGTATTTTTTATTTCTTCTTGTATTTCTTGTCAAATGTTAAATTGGCCCACTCCAGTGGGGAATTATAACTCACGGGGTAGTTACTGTGAAGTTCTGAAATTGAATTTTCTCCTCGCAAGGCAGCGCGTATGGCAACACACTTTTTCTCTCAATTATTCAAAACTTGGAAGGGAAATTCACGAACTGGAATGCGCTAGATTGGATTTGGCGGTTGAAAAATCTGTTCTTGTATGTACATACATGTACAATGACTTAACCCAGCTTTATTCCCTTGTTTGGGAAGGTGTAAGACGAAGTACAATGATCTTAATAACTATAAACCATTGCAATTAAAAATTCCGAGGGTACGGGGTTAAATTTAACAACGATATTAAGTGGGCGCTATCATTAAGGATTTGATAAATTACTATAAAAAATCCTCTCTGGTGTGAGATCACTATAAAGGTAGTCTTAAAAATCCTTAAGCTGAAGTTATACGCCAAATCACTATTTAGATTATATTTATTACGAATCGGTTTACATTATGAGCATGTAAAAATTTGTTTTGGATACATTGAATCTTTTCATACCTTTTCAACGAATGGAATTAAAATAAGATTATTAATTACGTTACGAGATATGAGCGCAAAGTCCTAAATATTTTTTTTTTCTTTAGACAAATATGAAGTTATATAAGAAACGACTTTTTAAAATACCCCTTTATGGCTAAGATTATTTTTGACTTTGTTGATTGACTAACATTATTGACTTAAAATATTCATAAAAAAATAAAAACAACTTTGGCGCTACTTTCCTCGTGCAGATAATACCAAAAATACGCAGAGTTTTCAAGGGGTAAGAAGTCGAATATTTCAGGCGTTTAAATTCCTCATAATAACCATGTCTGAAAAGTTATAGAAACAAACTATTGGAGTTAAGTATCGCAAAGTAACGGGGGTTAAATTTAACAACGACTCATATTAAGTGGGCACTTTCATTAAAGATTTGATAAATTACTATAAAAAATCCTCTCTGGTGTGAGAGCATTATCAAGTTAGTCTTAAAAATACTTGATACTCGTGTCTGGGAAAGTGTACTATGTAATAGAACAAACAGGAAGAAACTAACCCATTGGAGTTAAATATCGCGAGGTTACGGTGGTTAAATTTCTTATAATTTAACAACGACTCATATTAAGTAGGCGATGTCATTAAGGATTTTGTAAATTCCTAAATAAATTCATCTCTGGTGTGATCATAAAGGTAGTCTTAAAATACTTGATTAAGTAGTAGACAAAACATTGCATTTGAAGATTACACTTGCGACATTTTTTCAGGTCGCTTTTGTTGTTAAATATATTTACTTCATTATATTGTTTGGTATGAAAACTTGTACACTAATGCAAGCACCTTGAAACATTTATAAATACGACATATTATCCTAAAAATACTCTGAAAACTGGATGTCCAACGATAGGAAACATTTTACATGTTCGTAATAAGCATTAACTTTGTGGCTCGCCATAATTTACAATAAAATATATAAATTTGTTTTAGACCACTTTAATTTTAATTACACTCTACCGGTTTCGGAAGAACCCTTCCTTCGTCAGGAGAATATTAAAACTAACCTATGATACAAAATATTGATAGATATATACCAAACATTTAGGTGCTGGAGTGGGAGGTCAAAGGGGGAGGGGGGTAGTTGCGGGAAATCCAGCAATAACAGAGCGGTTTATTGGAAAAATATCTAGAATGGGACTAAACGATAAATTAATTTGGTTATTCAATATATTAGCGTTATTATTTAGGGATTTTTTAATTTCAAGTGCTTCCAGGTTATCCAACTTTTTAAGCTCATGTCAACTAATAAATTTTTATTTGGTAAACCTGAAACTAATAATAAAATCACAAATCCCTTTCAATGGCGTAGGATCTTATATATATCTAATTTTTCTTCACTTAGTACAAAAAAATTGCCTCCTTGTATTAAACCCGCGTTCTATACTGACAACAACTTAGATAAATTATTAAAAAACACTAAAGATAGAGATCATAAATTAAGCCACTCAGGCATTTACCAATTATGTTGCAATGATTGTCCATCATTCTACATAGGAAAGACAACCAGAAATGTAAATATTAGAATCACGGAACATTTAAGATGTTTAAATAATAATAATTTTTCGGAGTTTGCCAATCATCTTATTTCCACCAATCATACTTTTAATAAGGACACAGGGGTTAAAATTCTTCACCGTAATAATAAAAGCAAAAAGTTGGATAACCTGGAAGCACTTGAAATTAAAAAATCCCTAAATAATAACCAAATTAATTTATCGTTTAGTCCCATTCTAGATATTTTTCCAATAAACCGCTCTGTTATTGCTGGATTTCCCGCAACTACCCCCCTCCCCCTTTGACCTCCCACTCCAGCACCTAAATGTTTGGTATATATCTATCAATATTTTGTATCATAGGTTAGTTTTAATATTCTCCTGACGAAGGAAGGGTTCTTCCGAAACCGGTAGAGTGTAATTAAAATTAAAGTGGTCTAAAACAAATTTATATATTTTATTGGAAACATTTTATATAAACATTTAAGAAAACTTTAACCTAAGCTATATTTGAAAGTGCAATGAACACAAAGTTACCCAAAATTATCTCTTTATGATTAATTATATGTTTATTTAGGTTCTACGATTGACCTACGAACCTTGAAGATTCCAACCTGGAGAAAGCTAGTACAAAGAGAGATGAGTGGAGGAAGACTCTCGAGGAGGCCAAGACCCACCAAGGGTTGTAGAGCCAATTGTGATGATGATATCTAAGTTCACACAACGTACTTTTTGATTATTTTAATTTTGTTCCCTGATGATGTTTTTGCCAAGCGAAACCAGTCGGTATTAATATATTAAATTAAATTTCGTGGTTATAAACAAAGTAATTGTTTTAATTCATTAATAAATTTATTTTGATATACAAAAACTGAGTATATATAATTGCGATCGGCAGACATACTTTGAGGGTACATTAGGCATTTTTATATGCGTTAAAAAATTCGCAGAGAGTTGATCACGTGATCTCGTTATGTTTCAGGGCCATGAATAAGGAGGCACTTCTGAGAGTTAATTAAAAATTCTCTTGAGAAGACTAATTAATTCCTTGAAAGCAATTCTAAATGTTCTTTAGGAGGCTAATATCGCGGCTTAAAGGAAGCTAAAAGGATCGTTGATTCGGCTCTCCTACAAAATATCTCCCATTATAAATGTTCCGCTAGAAGCGTGGATAAAACAATACATGTTTGGGCAGTAGGGTATTTTACAAATTTTATACGGCCGAAAAAATAAGAAAAAAAAATTGCGAAATTAAAAAAAATTAAAATTCTGTTCGTTCATGGGTGCGATAAAACAACTACATTGAATTGCAAAGTAACCTCTCCTCACCCTGGCTAAATGCAGGGTCAGGAGAGGAAAGGCGAAGGAAACCACAAACTTACCCGTGGTCCGCATGGCTGCTTCTCAACGCCTTTTCTGGTGGTCCATATCTAGTCAAAACTCTCATATAAAAGTAGGTACCAAACCGGCGCAACCGGCATTATTAATTTATTTTAAAGTTGACAAATGCGTTCTACGATTTATAATGTAAGCCATTTGTGATTTTCCAACGATATTCTAGTGCGTTGGTAAGTTAAGCACGGTACAGACTCGAAGCTCACATACAAATATACTGTGTTATAAAGTATCTTTTCTACTGACACACTACGTTATAAAATATTTCTTCCTACGGCAGGAGAAGGGGTCAGTTGAAATCGGAACCGGTCGAGAGAATATCATTTCTTTGTACTGGATATGTCAACTTGACGGCTCCGTGCATGCTCCGTGTATTCAAAATGACCCCCTCTCCTGTTTACGGTGAAGGGGGGGTCGCATAACTTTTCTGATATCGCAATCGTAGCGGTCACGAAAAATAACGCCGATTAGCGAAGATTCAAACCACGCTTATAACAGATGATCATTTTACGTGTGGCGGGTCTGTATGGGATTGTATGACGAGCGCTACTGTGTTATAAGTATCTTTTTGATGTGAGCTGCGAATCTGTCAGCCCCATTAACGCCGGCCAATTCTGTAAAGGTCTCGGTGACTTTTGTCTCAGTAATCTGCTTTGCAAACGTCATAATGATGTCATAATAATTATGAATCAAAATATTTAATAACTAAGGTATGAAGCATACGTCATTCCTGTGTCTACCTACGTTAAATTGTCGTGAAAACAAGCTTATGTGCCTAAGCGGTTAAATGACACATTTTTAGTTCGACGATCAATACCAGAAAAATGATCTTCAAATATTTCACACATTTTTAACATTTTAGTTCGCGAAAATACTCCATTACTACCAAATATAAAGCGTGAAATATTTTTAATGCATTTCAGTGTGCAGGGTTCAGGGTGCAGTTTGCAGCAATGTTCCGTGTTATGCAGTCAAATCAGATGACGTAATGTCTGAACTTGATTTATAGCGTTCATAACAAAAGAATTCAGCTGACATCAGAACCAGAGGGTCGGTTTTTTTTACATGAAAATGATTTAGATTGCTGGAAAAGGCCTTCGATATCATATCCCAGAGAATACTATCTAAAGTGCATACATATTACGTTATAGAAACTCACAATATTGACCTGGGGCTCGATTCTCCAATCGAGGCCGTTGAAAGTACATACATTGGTCGACTATGTTTTTTGTTTTTCTCGAGTCTCGTCGAAGGTACATACTTAGACGCCAAACATCAAAAGCCATTCCACTCGAACAACGACTCGTTCGAACCAGTTGACACCAACGAAACTGTCAAAATCTAGTACATTGTATCCTAACGCGGTTCTTCCACGTAGCTACTCACAAGCGACGCTACCGCTACCTGTAACGCCCATCGTTCACGTAGCTACTTGCAAGCGACGCTACCGCTACCTGTCATACAATTTTGCTAGTGCACCGCCTAGCGGCGATTTCAAACACTAATAATAGTATTGAAAATGCAGACGAGCGGCGATCCCGTCGCTTGAACGTAGCTCCATGGAAGAACGGCGTAACAGTCGTTTCCCGCGCGGTTTACGAAAGACATGCATTGTATTTTTAAACAAAGTTCTTTTATGGTTCCCATAATGGCTGATTTACCGGTGATATAGGATGCAATAAATAATGTAGAGTAAACTGAAGCAGATGCTTTGAGACCAACGGGAACGTTTCTCCGGAAGGTGGATAGTTTTCACAAGAAAATTTACTTCCTAATTGATCTGTCGCGATGTAGTTTTTCAGGTGTTAGCAGCATTAAATTTATTTATTTACTAGCTGTTTTTGTTTTTGAGTAATATACCCGCCAGCCATTTCGAAGAAAATGCGGTCGTAATTTCGAATTCACACCACAGACACGTAGAAAACATCAGAAACATAGACAATATTCACAAGACTGCCAATATAATCATATCTTCAACCCTTCGATATTCAAGAAGAATATATATATATATATATATATATAATATAAAACATTCGACAAAGTTCGTCAAGACGGGTAATATTTTGTTCGCAGATGGCGCATAACGAAAAACTCTTAATCGCTGTTTAAAATCAAGTACAAGTCAGATTCTGAATTTTGCTTGAAATGGCTTAATCTGTGTTTAATAACCATAAAAATACTACTTCCTTTCCTTTACTGCCTTTAGACCCACACATTACCCAAACTTGTGAAAGTATAATACCAATGACTCCACAGACAGTTGTGATTCTTGTTCGGCATTCACAAAAAAAAGTGAGAATTAAAATAAGTCAGGTGCGGGCCATACGTCATTCCTATATCTACCTACGTTAAATTGTCGTGAAAACAAGCTTTTTTGCCCAAGCGGTTAATGGTAAAAAAATGCAGATCAAAAGACAAATCCGTGTCTTCTCCTGTGCAATGGGAGCACGATTGCGAAATATTCATCGATTAAGTGTTATATTCTACTCCTTTGTATGGTAGTAGCTCGGGAACTATTCCATGACAGTTGATCTCCCGACAGTTGATCTTCGGCATACTTATATGTGTACATATGTAGTCGGTTTAGGGAAAATACAATGTACCTATTTACACAAAACATAACCCCTTCGCGGTGTGCAGAGAGGGTATACAGCCAAATAACAAACATATAAAACATGTTTTCATTCAAAGATTCAAATGCATCGAGGATAAAACTACTTGTCTATAAATATCTACTGTATATAAGAGTATAAAAAGTAGACAGTATTAATACATTCGTTTGATATCCATACTAACTTATTATTAAATGTATTTTTGAATCAATTTTAGGTTTCAAATTGGTAAAAAATGCACAAAAAATTATAATTTTATAATAATTATAATTTCTGGGGGTAAACTGTCGGGGGACCAACAGTCGGGACACCATTGGGAACAATTCAGTTTCACCCTTAGCACGCGACCTGCATCTAAGTATTTAGATTTATTACTCCTTCTTCTCCCCAAATATCAGCCAGACAGCTTCGCTAGACATGAAATCAATGTAGAGAAAAACCATCAGGCCTCCTTACTATAGTGAAAATAAATACTGCTTAAATATCCTCACTATAGTTAAAATAAATATCATCACTATAGTTAAAATAAATAATAGCCTCACTATAGTTAAAATAGATGAACCCTAGACGAACCAGGAAACTACTCGATATGGACAGAAACTTGCTGAGGGAACTGGTAGGATTATTAACGGGACACTGCCATCTAAGGAGACACATGCAGATATTGGTAGTGGAAAACACCAATATATATGCAGAAAATGTGAAGAGGCTGCAATTCACATATGGTGACAATGTCCTGCACTGGTGGAAACTAGGCTCAGATACTTGGGGAGACATACAGTAGAACCAGAAGACATAGCCACATATCCAATGACAACCCTGGTAAACTTTGTTAAAGGGACTGGGTTGTTATTAAAGGATTGAGGTAAAATGGGAGATAGCACAATGGGCAAAAATTAAATAAATACCACTTAAATATCCTCACTATAGTTAAAATAAATACCGCTTAAAATTCTCACTATAATTAAAATAAATACCGCTTACATTTCCTCACTACAGTTAAAATAAATACCGCTTAAATATCCTCACTATAGTTAAAATAAATACCGCTTAAATAATGTCCTCTCTATAGTTAAAATAAATATTGTTTAAACTCCTCATTATAGTTAAAATAAATACCGCTTACATTTCCTCACTACAGTTAAAATAAATACCGCTTAAATATCCTCACTATAGTTAAAATAAATACCGCTTAAATAATGTTCTCACTACAGTTAAAATAAATATTGTTTAAGCTCCTCATTATAGTTAAATAAATACCGCTTAAATAATATCCTCACTATAGTTAAAATAAATGTTGCTTGAATAATATCCTCACTATAGTTAAAATAAATGTTGCTTGAATAATATCCTCACTATAGTTAAAATAAATATTGCTTTTATTAATTTATTGGTAAGAGACAAGCAGCTTATACATAAAATATAAAGATAAATATATACATTGTTAAATGAAGTCATAATAGCGTCATTATAGTTCAAATAAATACCGCTTAAATATCGTCCATTTGACTATGTAATCGTATAAAACAAAAAGCCTCCCACCCTTACGACATACTAACAACTTTAAACCCAGTGGGACTTTTGATTTAAACGTCAGTCATAAAACTAGACTACTTTTAAATGACGAAGAAAATGTATAAATTGACAATAGTTTTGATAGTTGTATTAAGCTCAAATTATTATTATAATTGACGCACGCAAGAAGTGGCAACTTTCAGACGGACAAAAAGGTTGATTTCTGATTCCCTTTGCGGCATTTAACTTAAATGGAGAGAATAATACTAATTTCTCAGAGGCCTCTTGTACCGCCATTATTTTGAGGGAAACTAAAGCAATAAGGTTGAAGCGAAGCAAAAAACATTACATTGATAAATAATATGCAAGAGTGGTGCTTACGGTCCAGAAAATGACTCATTAAATTATATTCTCTGGTTACCCTAAAAACATCGTCAGTGGAACTTTAACCGTGGTATGAAGGGGAATTTGAAAACACTCTAGTTAATAATACTTTATATAACTTCAGACATTTGAAACGCTGCACCAGATTCCTGAAAATAACAGCACCCTTGAGATGATTTCTCACAAAAAATATTATCCAATTATTATTATTAACCATCGAAATTCGACTTGTGAGAGAGTAAAATAGTTGACTGAAAATAAGTATATTTACAGTAAAAATATTATTATATATTCGCAACATTGGTGGAGCAAAAATAGTTATCACTAATAAAGGGTGTTCGGGGGTAAAGTGCATTAACTTCGGGAAATGATTCTACATGATATAGTATAAGTAAAAAAGACTAATAAATTTTTTCCAATTTTCTAACTTTTAAGGGTATTTTATTGGTACAAAGATAAAAGTAGTTCGGCGTCTGCGGCCTGAACTATTAGATATTTTCCGCGCCAATCAAAACCAACGTCGCGTTGCCACAACGCGCCCGGCTGACTCACAGTAAATTTATCGGGTAAGTTTGTACCTTAAAGTAAGGGTTTTTAATAGGTACGTCTTTTTGTATGGGAAAAAAGTTGGAATTTTGAAAAAAATTGTTAATCTTCTTTACTCCTACCATCATGTAGAATCAGCACCCGCAGTTAATGCACTTTACCCCCGGACACCCTGTATTGATGAAAAATGTGTTAATTGATAACTGAATTTAAAAAATGAAATATGAGATGGGGCCGAGAGTCGAAATAATTATGGCAGACATTATGGTGAACCATGCTGCAAAGGGTACAAACCCATTTCACACCAGAGGCTTGCGTTGCAATGAAGTATTAATTTTGCAAAATTAATTTGCAATGAAGTACGTTGCAACGAAGACGAAGAAATCATAAACACCAATACATGATCCTACAGTCCACCTAGAAACAGAAATCCCAAGTGAGGAAGCCATGAATTTACTATTATACGGTATAGTATATATATTGAATGGTGAGCAAAAAAAATTAATCAATTGTTGTGGCTAACTGAATAAATGAGCGTTAGTATTGATTACTTACCAAATTCACGGATTTTTTATTTTTTATTAGAAATTCTCCATATTTATATTTTTTTCTATAATTTCTACCAGTGGTTTATTTTTTTATGATAGGCACAGATTTTCAGTCTTTGTGAACTAAACGCTAAACACTAAAAGCTGTTTGACACCAGCTTATTTGCGAATCGCAATCAATATGCTTTATATTCATATTCAATCAATAACCATTATTTGAATTTGTATGCATCATTACGAAGAAATCGCTTCAGTTTAAGCCTATTCTCTACTTGTTCCGTGTTATGCATCGTTGGGTTAGCAAAAATAATCTAATATTTGACATCAACGACAAAAAAACGTAATTAGCTTTTTTCATTTATTCATGAGTCTCGAAAGTATTTAATAATATGCTCAAACGAATTCAGCGATGTTGGGGTGCCAACCTATTTCATTCTATATCGGAAGGTTTAGAACAACATCAAATTTATTGTGCGACTGTATTTGAATATAGGTTGTTAAACATGAATTATGCCTCAATCCTTAGAAATCAATACGCACTTGGAAATGAAAACGTAGCAACATCAGAATATTATGCAAAGCGGTTGCCGCCTCACAAAAAACCGATACAATTTGTGTATGCAAATGGTGAATGGGATTTATTCGTTTCTTCAGCTAACCTGAACACAGAACACTGAACACTGAACATGCAAACGTTAGTTTGGTAGGTTCCTATGCAAACAGCGGCGTGATTATATCCGATTCGAATGTTTTCCATTTCACAGAATGTAGGCAAGTTTTCACAGGGTGGGATGTAGGAGTAAGTCGAAATAAAACCCCGTTTTTTAAAACAGAATTATAGCACAGTAAAACCACGACCCCTTTCATGGAACTATTTTGACCGTTGTTTATTTACTTTAATAGCTTTCAGTTTCGTCCTATTCAATCTATACAGTAAACAAATGTCAATGTAGGCGAATTTTTCCAGGTCCATGCAATATATGACTGGTAAATGAAAAGTTCTTTCCAATGATTTTTTTCGTCAATTAATTTGGTATTTTTGTTCTTTAATATATTTTTTTTAAATATTGTTACAATTAGGTATCAGGCCTATAAATTTTTTTTGATTTAAAAAATATGTTTATCATAACCCTTTTTCGGATATGGTTTTAGTTTATAATGGAGAATATTAAGTTCTACATTTTGATGTGAAAACTTTTAAATATTTGTGCCTGAACTTCATAAAATAAAACATTAAACATGCATTTGGCGATGTTTTTTTTGCATAAATCAAAACAGGCGTCTGATGCGGTCAGCGAAAAAGTGCGCGTTTTCGCCTGATTTAGAATGTAGGCCTGCGTATACATACGTGATTTCGCCTGATTTAGAATGTAAGTCTGCGTATGCATACGTGATATCGCCTGATTTAGAATGTAAGTCGGCGTATATACATACGTGATTTCGCCTGATTTAGAATGTAAGTCTGCGTATGCATACGTGATATCGCCTGATTTAGAATGTAAGTCGGCGTATACATACGTGACTTTGCCTGATTTAAAATATAAGTCGGCGTATACATACGTCAGCAGAACCACGAATTATAGGAAAGGACCAAAGCAAAGCTGCTCCGTTCCTTTCCCATAATCTTTGTTTAGCTCGCGCTTATATTCGCAATTGTTCATAATGGATTTCAATATATACAAACCTTTTTTGTCATAAGTTCCAGAATAAAAAAAATATCAAAATGTCCAAGTTGTTAAAGGCGTTGTGCCGTTAACACCTGAAATCCTGGGTTCAGTTCCCATTTGCGGTCGTTACCTTATTATTTTCTGTGCTTTGTTCTGTTTCATATTGGCTTATTAGTATAATTTTCTTCTTCAATTATTAAATTTCTTTCGGTTATCCGAATCGAAACCCTCGAACCACAATCTGCAACTGGATCTGAATAGCTAAGTACCTTCTAAACGTCCCATTCATCTACTTCATCATTCAACAATTTCTTCTCAATGAATTTAAAAACAAAATGTTAGTCTTCCTATACTTTAGTTAGTTGTTGAAATCGCAAAAGTGAGCCTAAATTAAATGCTGGAAGGATAAGCAACACATATAGTGTACCATAGTAAAAACAAAAAAATTATATGTGAAGTACAACGTTTTATAATCTTAGTTGAATTATTGAAAGCAAGGCAGAAAAATGGTGAATCCGATCATCGGAACATTGTCATTTACCACCATCACAGATGGCAGACATTTCCTTTAGGAGCACCGTGCAATTGAATACTGTTGATCCGGCGATTGCATTAGGCTATCGCGAACTCATTATGCTGTCCTTCAAATCCACCCCTGACTCCTCATACAAAACCTCATTGGGTGACAGAATGCGAACAAAAAATGTGTATAATTATTTTCGTTCATAAATTCCTGCGCCATTTCCTCGTCTGAGTGGCGAAATAATAGACTTTGCATTATTCATGGGGATGGGGAGGAGAGGTGGGGTTTCCTGTAAAGGGTGGAGGCAGGAGCTAAGGAGCCACCACAAATTTTTATTACAGTTGCGATAACGCCGATAAAATTGCCAGCGTTTTATTATTTTCACACGAGGAGTAAATCACTCGTTGAATGAGAAGTGATGTCGCACTTTGTTAAGGTATCGTCCGGGTAACAGTATATTATTTTATTTAATGATAACAAAAACATTTATTTATCAATAGATTTTAACAAATCTTTACATCTTGTTTATTTAAAATTGTTATTTAAGGTTATCCCCTAGTCCTTGAAAAGTTCGACATCGGAATCCCCGTCTCGTTTTCGGAGAGATTTAAAAATACTTGAACATACTCTTTTGGAATGGTTGCAGAAGGTATTTGAGAGTTGCTTTTTACAAGTAGATTTCGTAAAGGTCAGTAAAAAACATTAACTCCTTTCTTTCGCATTGTTTATTATAATAAGAAGGAAATTTGAAAACAATTACACGGAACCAAGCGCCGCGGAGTGTAGAGACGTCCGTTTGCCACCGACATTTGTTAATAAACATAATAAAAACCTGTTGAACTTACCATAGATAAGTCAACAAAATAAATTGATGACGTCTGACGTTTGAGTTTGCTTTGAGTTTTGTAATTCGATAACAGGTGAGGCACTTATTGTTGCCATACCTACGACGTTAATATGATGAAATATAAATCGAACGTCATTTCCGAATTAAAATGTCACTGTCGTCCAAAAAAGATCTGGGTTACTTACTCGCCGTAATCCTCCTAAATAAGTTTCACATAAAAAATGTATAATCACAAACACAAGTAGGTATTTCTTTCATTGTAAATTCTATCATTTTTGATGTTGTGCGGTTGACTGTGCAGTCAGCAACCATTCGCCGCAACGCCTCATGAATCACTGCCACGATGTCGATATTCGAATAGACAGTGGTATTTCATTCCAAAGTTTTGATGACCAATAGCAGAAACTACCCTCAATAACGGCAGTTTTATGTTTTGGGAGAACGAGTAAACGGTCTGTTTGGCGTGTACTGTGTGCATGAGAGGTAAATAGATAGGCAGAAACCTCCAAATTCATCAAATTTTATATTTGGCACATTTGATGTAACTTCCTTCTGTTCGACATATTAACTAGAAACCGATGCCGATAGATTTAAGGCGAGATATGCTCGCGTCTTGAGACATTGTGACAATATCGGATACATGCTTTTTGGATACGTTGCACTTGTTATTTTTTTTAAAATAAAGAGGTAAATAGAATGGTGGTAAATATATTACGACATGGTAGTCGAGCCATGTAATTGTTTTATGAGATGGCATTGGAACATGTGCCAGGAATCATAAAGGATCCCACAAAAAAATACTTACTTAAAATCTTCCTCAACCAATTATTTTCCACAATACAACATTAACGGATGTATCTAAGTAGTAATTTATGATCATTTTCCGTTTTGACTTAATTTTATGTTTTAAATGTGTAAATGTGTTTGTACTCAACCTTAAGTACAATAAGTAATAACTTATTTTTAAGTGCAGCCAAGAAAGGTCGTATTTTAAGACCTAGCTTTACTTTGTATGCTTTTGTTCTCTTATGAGTAAGTAAGTTTTGCAAAATTAAGCCATGAGAATAATTTTGAGACTAAACAAATACGAGTATTCCAAGAAATATATTAAGGGATCTAAACGTATTGCGTTTTACACAAATTGTGTACTTAATGTAATTTAAAAAAAAAAGTTTAATGGCCAATAAAGTACAGTATTTACGCGAAAACTTTATAAACATCAACCAAACAAAATCACTCTAAAATAAGAATAATATAAACCCGTAAAAATTATGTTTTTTCTAGAATGTCTACATATATTTCGATATGCCTTTTGAAACTTTCTTTTTTTTTTTGTTTGACTTTGAGTATTGAACTTTTTTTCCCAGTAATCGGAATCAACCTAGCCAAATTCAGATTTTAATGCGATATTTATTTTGTACATTAATTGCTTTTATTTCCTAGAAACATGTGTACATGTCCGCTTGTTAGTGGGTGATTGCCACTAAAAGTTAATAGAACCCACTGTCATTGATACTCTATCTGCCGAGTTTCAGCTATAGAATAATAATAATTTGTTTCTATATTATAAATAATTAATGAAACTTAATTGGTTTATTATATATTCGTTCTATCTTTAAATAACTGCTTGATTCCTAACATAATAAGTAATAACATAAAATTATTACAATTTTATTAAGATTCCACGCTGGGTTTATTAACTATTAGAAGAAAAATGACAATGTATAGTGTTTTTTAATAAAAAAAATAAAGAAATCCACCGAAGAGATTAAAGAAGTGTGTTGTGGGCGTGTCCTGTCCGTGTGCCCGAAGTAAACACAAATTTTCTTAACTTCGGAAAAAACATTTTTCAATTATCGAAATTCTTTTTTGAACAGGCGATCAATGTCATTTGCCTGTCGCAAGGTTTTGTATAAATTTGGTGATTTTGTTTTTTTTCAAATCCGTATAGATCCCGTTTCTAGGTATTATCTATTCAGTGGATCATCCGTACTAATTGGGTATAGATGAGCTTTCTCAAATGCTGGCAATTTCTTCGTATTGAGACTTAAGTATCTACCGGGACGGCCCTAAACTCACCGAGCTCGTCGAATTACTGAGCAGATTGAAATTTTGTAATCACCCAATTAACGTTAATAGGGAAAACGGGTTAGTGTTTAACTCTCAACACTTCTTTGTAATCCTCTTGAAGAGTACTTCTTACAAGCTAGCGAAGCGAAAGCTAGCTATACCACTGGAGAAAAAAAATCCTAGAAATGTAATGCACCGATTTGCAAGAACAATGATATTGCCAACTTGCATGAGACTCAGACAGGCCAAGGGATTTATCATATCTTCAAAAACATTTTCGATATTTAAAATTATTGGGAATTGGGAAGACCTAAAACGCATCAAGCACGCTTAATTCAAACCCAAAAAAACCCCAATAATTGATTGAGCGTAGCAAAGTCCTATTTTAACTCGACCGTTTGGCATTTAATCTGTCTTTAAGTTTGTTTGTACGTTCCGTTTCTGAAAATCCACTTTATTATTGAAACAAGTCTTACTTTGACTAGATGGCTAAATTAAAGTGAGCTTTTCAATATCATGGTACCTACCTGCCTGAAGAAAAATTTAAAAAAGAATTTTCATTTAGATGTGACGTTAGGCGCTCCGCTGACGAGGCAACTGAAACCAAACTAAAACTGGCTGGTTTCTATTTCTTGATTGCTAAAAGCTTGTTTAACCATAGACGAAGAACAATTAGCTGGCAGCTGGCAACTAGCAACGGCCAGCCACGGCAATTAGCAGTGCGAGTCGTGAGTCACGAGAGGAAATTTTGGTTTTGATTTATTAAATCAGAAACATACTTTTTTGAACGCAAGGTCTAATGTTCACGATCGTATTTTAGAATAACATTTTTCAGAGAAAAATGTTATCCTAAAATACGATCATTTTATTCGTAAAAACGGTTAAAAACGGGACTGAAGTTCTTACGAACAAATTAACAGGGTTTCAATGTTTATTGGCGGGAACATGTAAGAATAATTTATTGGTATACGTAATCATTATTGTTACATTTTCCCATTTTATCATATTCCCAAAGTTTCATCGCAATCGGATGAACGGTATGGCTGCGCATAAGGTACGAACAAACAAACAAACAAACAAACATTCATTTTCATATTATAGATTATACAGAGATTAATATGCATATATTAAGTTAACTGAAGTCAAGCCAAAAAGTCTCTTATGCTAATGTTGCTTGGAGATGGTGTTTTATTGTATATTAAAATTAATTTTAGTTGAGGAGGAAAGGAAGAGGAATATAGGATAAGGATAGGATATGCTCCCCATACATTCTATAATCTTGCATTAATTGGGAGGTGCCAAGTTCGGCTTGCTCCGGACATATGGGAGCAGTTGGGATTTTAGCAGAGTATTCATCAAAAACAAATCTATTCAGTGGAAGACTACGAAAAATAAACACGAATATTAATGATACATGAAAAAACATATATCCTGTTTTCCGATAACAGACCTTGTAAAATGTTCTAAAACTCATTAAAAACTTGGGTAAAAGATCGTTATTGGAGAATCAAAGACAACGTGCGAATTACAAACTTTGTGAAGCTTTCTAAGTTTATTTTGATATGAGGTGCTTTTTTTAAATGTCCCCTGTTATCCCAACTTTTAGTGTTTCGCTTGCAACGGTGATAAATCACGTGGCATTGTCCGGCCAACAACGACAAAGCGCAGTAAAAATAAAACGCTCCTTGCACCAAGTGTTTAGCGAGCGATACTTGACTCGAAAAGGCCCCTTACCTCCCGAGCAACGATGCACTTGCAGTTTTGTGGGGAGACTGCACCCGTAGTTCACTAGTCCTTGCACTCACGCGCGGCCGTTGCTTAAAACTTAAACTTTTACCGTGTACGCTAAGATAACAAGGGAACGAGAGAAACAATCTTTTTGTCACACCACCAGTCAGAGGGGTTTCATTTTGTTTCACAGATATTTTGTGAGATATATGGTCAATATTCAGAGCACAGATTTAATATGTGAGTTTTTCGACAGTAAAAGCGCTGGAAGAAATTGATCTTTCTAGGGAAGAATTTAAAAGCAGAAATAGTGAGCAAAAATCTATAAGGGGTTGGCTCGGTTGTAGAGTGTATGTTTCTCTTTATTGTATCGTTGGACTATCATTTTCGGAACGCTGACCACCCTAGAAGTTTTTTTTCCCTTTATTCATAAAATATTTTTTGTATACAGTTTTTTTACGTAATTATTTGTAAGTTCCTTAAGTTTCTGACAGATGGCGATGTGAGTTAATTTATTGACACAACTCTTGGTTATCTAGGTTAGGTAACCATCCAGCAGATGGCATTGTATTTCTCGTGGGCGGGTCGGATATAAAAACATCTCGCGTCACAATGTCCGTCCAAGGTAAACTCCAAAACTATCCAACCGATTTTTATGAAATTTGGCTTACAGTGTTTAATTTTGAGCAACTTAAGAGATATGATAGTTTTTTTTATCTCATTATTGACCTAAATATTTATTATTGCGAATTAAATGTTTTTTTACGGGACAATTATTTGAAAATATTTGTTAGTTCCATAAGTTTCTGATAGATGGCGGTGTGAGTTAATTTATTGACACAGCACTTAGTTATCTAGGTTAGGTAATTATCAAGTAGATGGCGTTGTGTATCTTTAGCCACAGCAACGCGTGGGCTGGTCAGCTAGTATAATTATATAATTGTAATATCTGATAATTCGTTAAAGATATTGTTTTGTTAAATGAAATGTAATTTTAATAAAATAATTCTTTAACCGGTTTCCCGGTTAAGTAGATTGCACAAGCATAAACCAACCGTATTGTAGACTGTTGATTTTGTTAAGATAAAATAAATAAAATTGGGCAAATAAATAAATTGAAATATTAAAAATATAGAATATGTATATCGATTTATTATTAATGGCATTTTTACCAGAGTTTTAGAGAAATATTCTCAGATTGCCTTAATATTAGACCACCATTTAGCCTCACAACATGCCCCAATTGGGGGTGCCATATTGTCACCTGGCTCAAGTTAAGACTATTGTGCCGTACTCCCAAATAAAAAGGATTAATAATAATAAAACAAGATCACACAAAGATAACAACAAAGTCAAAATAGAGTGAGACAAAAGACATATATGTAGTGACAAATGCTAATTTTGTCAATCTTTGATAACATTCCGTAATTGGGCCATGTTGTTTCGTGTCTTTTGCAAAGCGATTCTTCTGCGTCCCCTTTAACAACCATAATAATTGGAGAGTTATTTCGTATGAATGACAACTCACCTCGTAAACAGCTCCTAAAGGCATGACGAGACATGCCACCATGAGATCGGCTACCGCTAGCGAGGCCACCAGGTAGTTGGCTACATTTTGCAGATTCCTCTCCAGGATGATGGCCGCTATCACGAACACGTTACCTGCAACAATACACAAAGCTCATGTTAATGATTT